>JACAXG010000055.1:3495276-4115575 GCA_018881555.1 Amblyornis subalaris
CAATGTAAAATGCAATAAATGATGAACTGTATTTATTTCTTTTATTTATGTCACCCTTTTAAAGGCATTTACTTAGATTTGAASGTGAAATAGCATGACTTTCAAGAGAAGTTTAACTGTTCATATTCTACCTAATCTCTGGCTTGTAACACTGTTGAAAAGGTTACCCTATAGTATCACAGCTATACATAGCATATGTTTTGAAGCATATGAGTTGAACAACTGGATTGACACTCATGTGAACCAGACACTGGTAATTTAGTAAATCTCTGGCTCACTCAGATAGTGTCAAGTCTGTTGTTTACTCTGTGAAATTCTTGATATAAATTTAACACAGATACTATTTCACAAAATATTCTTTAGGAAGCAGTTATGGCAAATGGCTGAATGTAACAGTGGTGCTTTCTATAAAACATGCATGCCCCAAATATGATTAGAGAGTAGTAGAGTAACGTTTGTGTAGCAATAGTGTAGATAAAGGTGTCCAGAATGTCTTGAGAAATGAAATGGATCTACAGGTGTAAAGATCTTGTGAGCTTAAATATAGCAGTGTTTCATTTGCTAATGCTATGGTGATACAATTTTATCAGTGAGTGTTTATTCAAATCCTGAAGGTTTTGAAATGAAAGAGTTATGAATCATGGCCAAAATATTGTGTAAAATCCTTAGCTGAATTAACTCAGTCCTTCAACTAGTGCTACCATATGATGATCACTCTAAGAGTTTTTGTATTATATCCTTCAGATTATTCACCCCAAAACAGATGATCAAAGAAACAGACTGCAGGAGGCGTGCAAGGACATTCTTCTTTTTAAGAACCTAGACCCGGTAAGAAATTCTTGGTAATGAACACCATTTAGCAGTGCTGCTAAGAATTATTTCTCTTGAGGTTTTGAACAGAAATTTACAGATTTGACTTTTGTAACCTCTTCCATATGCTTTCTTGACCATTTTTTATAACTGATATATCATATATAGAGTCTTTTGTTTGCCACCATAAACAATAAGCTTGAAATACATTTGTTGTTCTTGGGTTCGAATAAACACACAGACACAGCTGTCAGGGTTCTCCAACAGGCAGAGGCCAAAAGGGAGGAAGAAGAGAGGAGGAAGAGAGAGCCGGCCTCTCCCCTCATTTTATTTATATGTTTTCTAAATCTACCGTGGATTGGAGGATGGGAATACCACCTCCTGCTGTCCACTGGTTAGTAATAATGTCTATCACATAGGTTAGGAATTCATAACAATCTTTGCTGTTAGGTCAACAATTCGTGTTTACACAAAAGTGCGTGAGAAACTATTTCGCTGAACCAAAAACACTGCACATCTGAAGAACTGCAAAATGCAGAGCCACATACATTAATATGAATCTATACATTAATAAGAATGTGTACATTAATATGATTGTAAACTATTGCATTTTCTTATTTTAAATCTTCCTGTACATTGATGTATATAAACACATCAGTTAACTGGAATGTGTAAGTTTTTTCTGTTAGTTAATTTTTAGCATTCAAAAGGTGCTGAGTGCTCCACCAAAACAGAAAATTACCCCCAAAACCTACAGTTTAGGTATGGATGTAATTGAACAAGTGAATTCTGAAATAGAGGGAAAGAGAAAGGTACTAGTGATGTGTTTACATTATTATTTCACTTAATGCAGATACCATAAAAAAGCTTCAGGTAATTTTCCTCCATTCAAATAATTTCCTTCTGTTTCCTATAAAAACAACTATGAGGTTTTAAGAAAAATTAAATGCACTGAATGAATGAACTGGATCAGACAAAGGTGATAATGCTACCAAAAAAAAGCACAGGATTGTTTAAGGGAAAAGGTGAGTGTATCAATCAAAACATGCATACTGGGGTTGGGATGACTCACAGCATCCCAAATGCTTTCTCAAGAGAATTGATTCAGTGCTGTCAAGGAGGGAGCATGAGGGAAAGAGAAATAATTATGTAGATTTATAAGTATGAGAGCAAAAACTCTAAAATTTAATTCAAGAGGGAGCTAATGGAAAGACYAGCCTGCAGCTCTGTTTGGAAGTCAGGTGCTATTACAGAGAATGCACATTAATTTGTGCTGCAGGTTTCCAGCTTGTGCTTTTGTCTGCACAAAGACTGAGCCCTGACCCTGGGTACCAGTTCCCAGAGAAGCCCTGAGGAGCAATGAGCCACAAAACCCCAGCTTAGCAGAACCCTGGAATTATTGTTATAGGAGGGCATCGAAAGTCTCAACGTGGATGCTAGTACATGTACATTCTTGTGACAGTGGGGATCCTGACACAGAAGGTTTCTTAACCCCCTCATGCAGTCTGTTTCATAGGTAGTTAATCAGCTGTTCCCCTACACTTGTTCAAGCTAAAGTCATGCAAACATTTACCCCTTCTGCTCCTGAATTATTTTTCTGAATAGCTTCACGGAATCAAAGTCATTTGTGGGCGTCTGCTCTGGATGTGAAATTGCTTTATTATATATTTTCCTTATTGTTGCTGTGTCCTGGCTTCCACTTGGCTGGACCATCATTACATTAGCCTGCCAATGGCATTTTGACAGACCCCTCTTGGTTAATCTCTGAGCATTTCTATCTTATGAGTCCTGCAAAACGATGGATTATTGTGTGCTCCTAGAACCTGCTGTGATGTTAATAGTGCTTGTAGTATCAGTCCTCTGGACGGGATCTGCTTTCCCTTGCAGTGAGGGCTAGATCTTCTGTCTAAATAGTCATCAGCCACTTGGTCTGCAGGATAGGGGTCTCTTGGCATCCGATCAGCTGTATTGTAATGTTGTGTAGACACAGAGCATTAAACTGTTCAAGTGTGGGCACTTGACGAGGTTTTTCCAAGGATGGATTCTTCCAAGGAATRTCGAGGGATTACTTCCTCTGTTTGTGAAGGTCTTCTCAGGACTGTGTTTGCTGTCTCAATACTGATGTTTTGAACTATTTTTTTCAATTCTTCTTCTGAATCAGTTACTTGTAATTGCTAATAGTTCCCACAATCTGTTCCAGGTGTTTAGCAGAAGACTTCTCAGTTGAGTTCTCCCTTTGTGGAGCTCTGCAATCCAAAGTCTCAAAATGCACTCTGAGGGTCTCCCAAGTCTTGTTCACCCTCCTTGGCTCAGATTGTCCAATGGATTAAGAACACTTCCTCCTGCTTGAAATCCTTTACAGGCAGCATTCTGGAAAGTTGAATAAGATAATTTTTGTAAAGGAGTTTTTCATTACAATAATTTTACTCAGAAAAGACATTGGAAAACTGCAGAGCTCTGAAGAGAGCAAAGATATTAAAATATAGCCTTCTTAAGTCTGGCTTGCTCCTTCTGTGGAGCCAGGATCTGTAGTCCCTAGGGGACTTCTCCCACTCCTCCTTCTTGTTCTGCTTCTGAACAGCAATTCAAGGGCTCTGTCACTGTAGTTGCAGTAATTTAAATGTTCCTGTGCCAACTCTCTTCCTCACCTCTGCCTCTCCATGAGAGCTGCTGCAGTTTGCAGAGTGGTGTATTAGCAAAAACCTTATTCATCTGGAAGAGAAATAATATCTTCAGCTGCTAAAAGACAAGTGTCTGGAACAAAAGTGAAGCTTTGTATTGATAGCATCTCCCACTCCCACTGTTGTGTTTTTTGTGTTTTTTTTTCTCTTGTATTGAACTTCAGCTTCTTTCTGCTATAGTTCTGTGTATGAAAGTCATCATTTCAAAGGTCAGTTAGAGGGGAACAGACAATGTAAAGGGCTTAATGGTTTTTCCCCAATGGCCTTTTAGTGGGATGTCAAACACCATTTTCAAATACAGAATAAAAATGTCTTACAGTGTGATCAGAATTGCATTCAGTACATGATGCTCAGTGAAGTCCACCTTTTCTTAACACATTATCCCACCCTCACACACTGTATTTAAATTTGAGTGGAATGATAAGATAAGGCTATCATTAAAGCTGAAGGAGAAGTTGCAGTAGTTGGGAGGTGACTTACAGTTCTCTGCTCAGCATGTTAATTAAAGAGTCCATTTGAAAAGACGAGCCATCACATAAAATTAAAACCCAGCAGAACCATTTAAATGTAAGGCTAAATGAGAGAGGAGAAAAAGATAACCTTCAGACTTTGAGACAATTTAGGACTCGCTATAGACACACAACTCTGTCTTGAGCCCTCATTTAACTATAGCAGTTTTTGAATATCAGATAGGTAAACTTGCACACATCAAATCTATTTATAAATATCAATATTTCACATATTGGCTGTGGTTAAAAATATAATAGTGTAAAGCAACACCAGTTCTCATACATTTCCCTGAGAAACATTCTTATGTTTTAAAGGCCAACTCTTATAAATTCCCTAAAGTCAGTGAAGTTACTTGAATTTTATGGAAACTTTCTTTAACTTTGTAGATTGATGTGGATATGACTGGTCAATGAATGTGAGTTCAGCACCATATTCCTGAGTTAACTCCCTTAAATAAAAAATACTTTTAAAGAGTCGACATGTTAGCAATCTTTTTGCCTTTCTGGGGGCTTAGTCACTTCCCATCTAGTTGCTGTCACTCAATATCAGTTTTAGCTAGTGCATTATAGTTTTGAAAAAATTACTTCACAAGAAGAATGTGGATTGAAACATGCATTTGCAATAAGATGAGGAAAAGAGGTTTTGCAGATGTGCTTGGCTACTTTTTAGAGGACCAGATCAGGAAAGAATCAAGAGAAAGGTCTATTCAGATGTTTGTTTTCTTCTCCCAGTGCTATTAATCTAACATATATTAGATTAACTCATTCCTCTTCGAAGCATCTCTTCCTGTTCTTCTTCCCAGGAAAACCTCTTCCTCTTAGAGTATTGTTTATTGTCTTTCTCAGTTGCCTGCCTCCCCATTGCCAGAAACTATAATATCACTTTTTTTCTCCCAGGATTGTCATGGTGTGCCAGGCTGGTTACTCTACCTGCATGCACAAAGCCTGTTACCAGATCCCCTCCAGATGCTGGAGGTTACTACAGTGGCCTCTGAAGCTGCCCTCTTTCCCCTCCACTTTGACTTTGCGTAAAACAGCAAGGAGAAAACAAGATGATGACCAAATGTCTTCAGCCCTTACACAGGATAAGCCCGAAGTTGCTATCCCTGAAATTTCTCTCTGTTCAGCCTAACAACTGTTTTATCACCAGGAAGAATTGCAGCAGCCTTCTACACTTCCTTTTTACAATGCAATTCAGAGTTGTTCTTTTGGTTTTGTTTCTTAGAGAAGAATTTGCTGGGGTGATTAACAACAGGCTATTTGGTTTGGCAGTTATGGCCCATAGGGCAGCAGCTAAAAAACCTGATGAACCTTTTATCAGAGTAACAGGCTGGCTCAAGGGACTTGTATCATCAGAGCTCAGCTGTGCCTTTGCACTCCAAGTCTTAATCCTTTTGCAAAAATTCACAAGCAGTGCTAGATCATCTATTCTCTTTCAGGGAAGTTTTATGTGGGAGACCTTTGCCCTGCTAATGCTTGTAGAGAATATTTAAAATAGGTCTTGACCCTTTTCTAAAAGGCAATAAATTATACATATTGTTCACAAATATGCAAGAGCAATTTCTGGGCATGTTGCCATTCATGCACCTGGAGAATTAGTATAAGAGAGCACAAATATTGATTAATCAATTAGAATTGATTAACTTGAAGGAAGATGAAAGAGACCGTAATAGAACTGTTTTACAAATAGTGGAATCTTATACTTAAGGCCAAAGCATTCCTTGAAACCACAAACAGAAGATTCTCATGATGCTCTTAGGTTCTTAAGAACTTTGGTGAAGAATTAGAACTACAGATTTTGGAGCAATTAATGGGACTATACACCCCCCACGCCCTCATATATATACATATATATATACACACACACATATAATATCTATATATATATATAAAATATGTGTATAATATTTATGACTGAACCCAGAATGCCTTAACATGTTAATACTCTGCCCTCTTAGATGACACAAAGGTGATGACATTGAGGTGCTGGAGCCTCTCCAGAGAAGGACAACAGAGCTGGGGAAGGTCTGGAGCACAAGGCTTATGAGGAGCAGTTGAGGGAGCTGGGGGTGTTTAGTCTGGAAAAAAGGAGGCTCAGGGGGACCTTATCACTCTCTACAACTCCTTGAAAGGAGGTTGTAGCCAGGTGGAAATCGGGCTCTTCTCCCAGGTAACAAGTGACAGGACCAGAGGAAATGGCCTCAAGTTGACCCAGGGGAGGTTTAGATTGGGTACTAGGAAAAATTTCTTCACCCTTGAAAGGGTTGTCAAGTATTGGAACAGACTGTTCAGGAAAGTGTTTGGGTCACCATCCCCGGAGGTATTTAAAAGATGTGTAGTTATGACCCTTGGGGACCTGGTTTAGTGCTGGACTTGGCAATACTGGGTTAATGATTAGGCTCAATCATCTCAAAGGTCTTTTCTGACCTAAATTTTTCTGTGGTTCTGTAATCAGCTATTGAAGATATTCTGCACAAGAACTGCACAATGTAAGGTACCTTCATATTTGCCTTAAGAATTTTGGAAACTCTTTGCAACTCTGAATTATTTCTGCTGGGTTTTTTTTAGCAAACTGCTGAAAAGAATCAGCCAATTTGCTGGGAGGTCTAGTTACAGTGTGTTACTGAGCCTGACTGATGGGCATGTGCATGATATTTGAGAGGCAGAGTACTAATTTAGCACATAACTGTGAGGAAGAAGGTTAAGGTAAATTCTCAAGGAAAATACTATTGCTTGAAAGTATTGATTGTACATTGAAATACAAATTAGATTCTTCGATAGTGAAGAAATAAATGCCTTTTGATTAGTTTACAAGTGGATGTTACACAAGAGAACTGAATATTTTTGATTTGGATCAATATTGCTGCTAACATTTATATCAGAGTTCCCAGGGAGTATATGTGCATGGTTTTGTTTTGAAAAACAAATGTGGAGAGGTGTAGACATGAATTCTGTAATTTATCTTCCTCTACAAGGTTCTGAGTTGTTGATTTAAGAACTCCTTTTCTTCCCATGGTTTCCTTGCCTGTGTTTTGCTACCATTACCTACCTCTCTCCCCCTCCCCACCCCAGCCCCCTTCCTTTTTTGGTATTGTCTGTTTCATTTATTTCTTAATTTCATGTTGAATGTTAATTAGTTGATATTTCAAATTGCACAAAATGAGGAAAAGGTGGCCAGCAGGATGCCATTTTAACTGGGGCTCATTTTATGAACTCAGGAACAGTAGAAGAACTGTGGATTCACTTTGTTCCCATGATAATCTTACGGTTGTGTCTCAGAACGTTTTTACAAGTCATAAGAGACAGGCAAGTCTTGTTGCTACTATTTTGCTAAAGTGCAAGGCAATCTTCTGCCCACCGGATTGTGCAGGATGTCTTGGATCTAAAAAGTAAATTAACTGAGATTTCCTGTCTATCAGGGAGCACTCCAGCAGCACACTCATCCTTTTGAGGGATTCCCAAGCATATATAATCTCAACATGCCATCCATTACCTTAGAGATTCAATGCACACAGCTTGATAGCTGAATTTTACCAGCTCYTGTCAAACGCCAGATTAAGATTGTCTCAGTTTGCTGTTAGATGCTACATCATTTTAATTGTAGAAATGTAGCTGTGCCTTCTGTCTCCTGAATAAGTGGGGAAGGAAAATGAAAATTTTCAGAAGTTACTTTCTACATTTGTCATTGTCATCATTGCCAGTGATGTCCTACTTTCCATTTTATCTACAGTGCCTTCATTGATTCAGGCAGCACTTTGTCAAACAACAAACATTTATATTAGCAGTTTAAACACCGATGCTTCTTGGAAACCCCAGTGTTGGAGTTTAGTATGGAGAATTTTGTCCTTTTTCCTTTGCAAAATAGCTCACCACAAATTTATAAATTGATGTTAAGAAGACACGTACCTGGCACAGCAATAGCAAAGCACTTGGTTGTTTGGCAGTTAAAAGAGCCTTTGTCATTTGGGAAGGACATGCTATGGTTTATCAGCTCTCTTGAATAAAAGCTGTATGGACATACAAGTGACTGGATTTTTAATCTGTGTGAGATGTATATTAAATAAAATCTCGTTTTAATTATACTTAACGTCCATTATCTAATTTTTGTCCAGGAATTGTCTTGAGATGTGATTGCCATGTTTGTTTTGTTGACTTGAGAGAAATTGAGGTTAACATACTATTTTCAAATAAAGCAACATACATCTAGAGGACAGTACTTTATGTTATACAAAGTCCATGAGAGGAGAGTCGTGAATGTTTAGTTATAGTTTTTCACTTGATCTGGCAAGAGGGATGGAATCACACACTGTTCCAGGGGGATGTCCTTGGTAAATCAGTTATCATTCCGTCTGGGGCTCTGTTCTGAATCTCATCATGTCTTTTGTAACCAATTGTAAACATGCACACAATTCTGTACATTTCAGGTATGGAATGGCAATGCAACAAGCCTGCACACAGCTTACTTATGCAGGTCTATGACCTTATTGTGATCACAGGAACACGGTGGGACTCAGATGCTGAAATGGAGAATACAGTCTCTTTTGGAAGGACAGGAAGGGGAGAAGGAGGCGGTGCTGCCCAGCAGGAGTGCATGCAGTTCTACCTGGGGATGGATGAGGAGCTGACAGAGAGCTTATGGGTCAGGATTAAAGGGAGGGCAGGGACAGGTGACGTTATAGTGAAGATCTGCTACAGCTGCCCAACCACGAAAACTGAGCACCAGGTCCTCTACAGACAGATTGGAGCAGACTCACATTCACAGTTCCTGGTCCTCATGGGGGATGACCCACTCCCAACACCTGTCATAGGGACAACACAGCAGGGCACAGGCAATCCAGGAGGTTCATGGAGTGTGCTGTTAACTTCTTTCTCCAAGTGTCAGAGGAGCCAACCAGGAGAGATTCTGTGCTGGACCAGCAATGAGGGGCTGGTGGAGAATGTGAAGCTCAAGGAAGCCTGGGCTGCAGTGACCATGAAATGGTGGAGCTCAAGATCCTTGGGGCAACGAGGAGGGCATGAAGCGAGTTCACTACCCTGGACTTCAAGAGAGCAGACTTTGTTCTCCTAAAGGATCTCCTTGGTAGAGGGCCATGGGATACAGGGGTGTTCTGGAAGAAGGATGGGCCCAAGAGAGATGAATGAAATTCAAGGATTGTCTCCTCCAGGCTTAAGAACAATGCATGCCTACAAAGAGGAAATCAGGGAAGAGCACCAGGAGGCCTGCATGGATGAACAAGGAGCTCCCAGACAAACTTAAACACAAACAGCAGCAGGGGAAGGCAGCCTGCAAGGAATACAGACAAATTGTCCAAACAGCCAAGGAGATGGTTAGGAATTTAATTAAAGGACAAACAGAAGTAAATCTGGCCAAGGACATCAAGGGTAACAAAAAAAGCTTCTTTAGGTACATCAGTGATAAAAAATAGACTAAGAAAAATCTGGGTCCTCTCAGGAAGGACATGGGAGACTTGGTTACTCAGGACATGGAGAAGGTTTAGGTACTCTACAGCTATTTTGTCTCAGTCTGCACCAGCAATTGCTGCAGCCACAGTGCCCAGGTTGCAGAAGGTGAAAGCAGGGATGGGGAGCATGAAGAACTACTCGCTGTAGAACGACCCTGACTGGGTTCAAGAACATCTAAGGAAACTGATGGAGCACAAGTCCGTGGGACCTGACAAGATACATCCATGGGTCTTTAGGGAACTGTCCAAGGAAGCAGCTAAGGCACTACCAATCATATTTGAGAAGTCATGTCAGTCCAGTGACTTGAAAAAGGGAAACATAAACSCCATTTTTAAAAAAGGAAATGAAAAAGACCCAGGGAACTACAGGCCAGTCAGTCACAAAAAAATCCCCTCTCCCTGGTTTAATTTTACGTGTATTTCTGAAGGTGGAACTGTTTTAAGGAAGAAAAGCATTTAGACTGCACCATTTTACAAAATACCAAAATCAATTCTTTTTATGAAACAGATCTGCTTTTTAATTCTAAAACTACCTGGTTTTGTCTTTTCAAAGTAACTACAGAGGGTGCCAATAAATTAAGCCTCAGTCTGGCAGAGATTCAAGAGGATTCACATAGAGCAAACTGGGCAAGCAAGTTGTCTAATTCTTGTGGTAAAAGCAAAAACCATGTTCTTGGTTTGGTTATTGCAGTCTGCTCTGTCTTAATTTTAAGTGGAAAAGTTTAGAAAAGGGACCACTTTTCTTGAAGTTTGTTGCAATTTATTTAGGAAGTTAAATGTGCAATGCTTCAGCATTTAATAGACTGCTCTCAAACGTATTAAATATATTCAAGTGTTTAAAACATTTTTAAAAGGGAACTGGATTTGTGAATTCTACTCTGTTGCATAAAAAAAATCATAGATTTGCATACTGGAAAAGTTGTGGTTTAATGAGCTTGATTCATAATTATGAGTTTGAAAATGTTTTTAACCAGAAATCTGAGATGAAGCACACTGAATAAAGATTTTAACTGTATGTATTATTCCTCCAGTGCAGCAAATCATTTTGGTTTAATCTTTTTTCCCAAGATGTCTTGGAAGTATTTTAACTTCTAGGGATTGAGGCCCATATAATACATTTTGCTTGCACTTTGAGGATAACATGGCCTCTAGCCTCATATGAAGTGTGGAGCATTCTGTATGTTCTTATTCGTTTTCAATAGGCAGAGAAGGGCTGTTGATTGGGAAGCCACTTTGCCAATTTAGATGTAAAGCCAGAGGAAGGGAAGGTGCTGCTTCCAATGCTTTAGACAACGAGCTGACATTAGATCAGTTTTGCAGATTCTGTAGCAGGTTTTTTTTGTTTATATAGGGTGGACAGAGAAGAGTGAAGTAATATTATCTATTCATTTAAGCATGGAAATTTTTAAAAGGCAACTCCTGTACCTAATTTTCAGTCCCTCCCAATGGCACCCACTCACACTTTTCTCTTTCTCTGAAATGAACTATAACACATTCACTGATACCTGAAATAATCTGTCTTTTTTCAAATACATGTCTATACTAACAAAGGTACTAAATAGAGACATAATTAAATGATTCTTTGCTGGCCTAGGAGGGCTGCATGATGTTTCACTGTACCATGATCAGCTGTACTAAGGATGGATGCTGCCGTTCTGTTTTTCTTTGTGCCCACACACAGCAAACTCTGTGAAGTAAAATGGTATTTAGCTTTTTCAAAAAGGCTTGGACAACATGGTACTGCTGGTATTTTTAAAAGCTTTCAGTAAGTAAAGAAATTCAACAGCATAAGGATGGAATTCATTACACCTAATTTATGTCTAAAAATTGAGTGGTACAGTAGATCTCTCTATGCTCAGAGGAAAGAAAGGGAAATCTCTAGAGAATGATTCTAAGCTATCTTGTATGGTTACCTCTGTCCATGGGCTGCAGAAGGACTCTAGAGGACTGGCTTAAACTTTGGAAAGGCAGAGGCTGTCCATCTTTCARTGGCTGGAAATGCCGTTGAAAAAATGAACCACTGTAAAATGCAAATCTACAGGCTTTTCTTTATCATGGTTTTCACTAGAACCTGCTTGTTCCAGTATGATACATACTTAATAAGTTTCAAAAAGTAGAATATAATTTTTTTGTTATTGTTAGAATAGGCATATTGCGGGATAAACTAAAAAATAAAATTTAAATTTTTAAATTATAGGATTGCTAATCCACAGTGAGCTGTGTRTGGTTTTTGTAGATGTGAATAGTCAAGTTTTAGCAGATTTACACCAAACAAGACAAATTAGGTAACTGGTGATTTGTTGTTGTTATTAGCCAGTTGTAATTCACGTGATCATATTTGGTTAGTCTGTTAACATTTCTCTCTAAACATTTATATTCCGTTCAAATTAACAAAGTAGTTTTGTAGCTATGTGTAAATTCCTACTTCCCAATGAGTCCAGCATTTACTTACTCAGCCAAAGCACTGCAGACGTTTATTGTTACATCTGGCCCAACATTCTGCAGGCATTGTATAGCTTAGATTTCCAAAATACTTTACAATCATCTTGAAACTAAATTCTGTAGGCTAGTTCTAAAGACAAAATAAGGTAAATATCACATTTACAATAAGGGATACATGTTTTTCCTTCAAGGGTATAATGTCACTCAGTTGTGAAGGGTGAAATTCTGTCTTTGGATGGTCATGAGAAATTTATGTTGCAAAGAAGATCTATTTTATAATTTACAGTGACAAGAGGGAAGCTGTGCTCTGAACACTGGAAGAGGAAAAAGCTAACACTGAATACTAAATAGAACTCTTTCTATTATTGATCCACACATTTCTGTAGCATGAATTTTTTCCACCGTTAACATTTTTCCTCTGTGTATTGGGAAGCTGGTCAGTTAGTTAATTTGAAGAGTAAAATTTGGAAAGCAGATGATAATTTCTTGTCTTTGTGTCCTTTTTAACAGGAACAGATGTCTCAGGTGTTAGATGCGATGTTTGAAAAGCTGGTTGAAGGAGGGGAACACGTAATTGATCAAGGGGATGATGGTGACAACTTCTACGTCATTGATAGGTGAATTGCTGTGTCTTATTATAGCACAAAATACTATGCAAAGGTCCATTGAGAAAAATCTATATTCTATGAACTTGTATTTAACTCTTACAGTACAGGTTTTCTCTTGGTATCCAGTGACAGGACTCATGGGAATGGTTCAAAGGTGTGCCAGGGAGGTTCAGATTTGACACTGGGAAGCATTGCTTTACCAAGTGGGTGGTCAAACACTGGGAAAGGCTTCCTAGAGAGGAGGCTGATGCCTGAAGCCTGTCAGTGTTTAAGGGGCATTGGGACAATTCTTTTAATAACATTCTTTAACTTTTGGGCAGCCCTGAAGTGGTTGGGTAGGTGGAAAAAATGATTGTTGTAGGTCCCTTCTAACTGAAATATTAAATCAGAAGATCATAAAAGTGTGTCAGGATTCTGTGCTGAAAAGACAATATTTTTCAGCTTTGTGAAGTTACAGTTTGTCATCTCTTATCCAAAGTGTTGCAGGGACTTCATGATATTCTGTCAGCCTTGTGGTTTTTAGGTGCAGGGAATCACCTCTGTGTCCCTTATCAATGAAATAATTGCACAGATTTTTGCATTACATTCACATGATTTATCAATGCATACTATACAAATATCTAGCATTGAACAAAATGATGGCTCAGCATCAATGGGCTTGGCAACTRCATGTTTTACAGGATATCAGATTTTACTGCATTCCCAAAGCAAAAAAAAAAAAAGTTACTAATGATGGAGAGAAGAAATGCACAATGTATTAGACAAATGCGTATCTTTATTTCATGATCTTATGTTGCTTTTCAGATACATTCCTTCTGTTTTCTGCATCTCTGTTATTAATTTCATTATAAATTACTACTTTAACGTATTTGAGATGTTAAATAACTTGTATAATTATTTCAGTGATGTTATCACAGCAATTTTTGCAAAGACTTGTGCCATTTGTATTTAGTGTGGTTAAAATGAAATTAAGGAACAGATACTAAGTTAGATCTTAATTTTTAATAATTTCTGGTGATAAATAGATCACTGTACATCCATTCTATCTTTAAAGTGAGTTTGTGTAAAAAGTAATAACCCTATTCTTCCCTTTAAAAAGGGACCATTTTTATTATTTATAGAAGCCATGGAGATGTCTTTACAAGGTGTTTAATATCATTTAAACAAGTAAATGTATATTTTAAATGCTTTATCTTAGGAATTCATGGTATAAAAATTATAGTGAGAGGCCACTTAGCCAAGGCCAGGGCTGGATTCTACTCATTTTATTTATATATTTTATTAACAGAGGTACATATGATATTTATGTAAAATGTGATGGTGTTGGGAGGTGTGTTGGAACCTATGATAACCGAGGATGTTTTGGTGAGTTGGCCTTAATGTACAATACACCCAGAGCAGCTACAATTATAGCTACCTCTCCTGGTTCCATCTGGGGTTTGGTAAGTAGAGTACTTCTTTTAAGCTATTTTATTTAAAACTATTTTATATAGATTTCACGGGCATGCCATATCAGCATTTATATATATATATATATATAAAATTTCAGAAAGTTTAATTCTAGAAATCCTGAGAAATCCCAACACAATGCTATCTTTTTCCAGAATCCACAGATGCAAATCTGAGGCTTAAGAAAACATTGATTTTTTTTTTAAAAAAAATTTATTTTATTTTAACGATAATTTCCCAAATTCAAAACCACTTGATAATTGCATATAAATTTGTTTCCCCACACCTTGATTGGAGATGCTTTTGGTTCCAGAGTAAAATTCCAAAATGAGGTTATTCATCAATGTTATACTACCTGGATCTTTGAGAAGAGTAATTGAATTTACCACAAGAGTCAAACTGGGATAGCCATTTTCTTCAAGATGTACATATCGATCTAATGACGGATCTCAGGATTGAAATGAAACATGGGGTTTTTCACTAGCTTAATCCATGTGACTTTGGGGATTTTTTAGGACACTCTAAGAATGGCTTTAAATTGGATTGGGTTGTGTTGGCCCATAAGTCCTCCCTGTGGCATTGAAGGCTTACATTTCCCCTCTGCCTGTCACCAGGGCACAGTCGCACAAAGTTAAGAGAAGAAAACAGCATTCCATCTGTCTGGTTCACTTGCATGGCCAAATACTAAGGAATGTCCAGTTGGCTCTTTAGGGCAGCAGTGAGTCTTGTTCTGCTGAAATAGCAGAAAGGGGACTGTGACCTAAGACCCAGACCTAGTACTTCGGTTTCGTTTGTATAAAAACCTAAATGCCTCTTTAAGTACATACCAATTTGTATAGGACCTCAGGATAATGAATAAACTTTGTAAATTAAACATTTAAATATTGAGAATTTCTTATATATCCTAAATTACCACTCAGCGTTCATTGTTTGATGTAAACTCTCTACCCTCCGTATGCGCACCCAGCATGTACTCCCTGCAGAGATTTTCATAACGTGAATCAGGAAAGGACGAAAGGACCTTAACTTTAGRAGCTCTTGATTGACCTCTAGAGGAATCTTTCTCAACTGACTGTAGGGAGAGACCAGACAGTTTAACAGCTACACTGAGTGACTAAAATTGGGTAACTTGATCATTACAGTATTTTCTCTCACACACATATTTTCAGCTAATAAACTCTCTTTTTCTCTTTGTGTTTACAGGACAGGGTAACATTCCGAAGAATCATTGTAAAAAATAATGCCAAAAAGAGAAGAATGTATGAAAGTTTTATTGAGTCATTGCCATTCCTTAAATCTTTAGAAGTAAGATTTCTACTGCATTATTTTAATGGCTGTATCAGAGGTATCTGATAAGATTCTGCTTTTGAAGAGTTTAAATTTGGAATTAAAAGTTTCTCCACAATAAAAGTTTGCATACTTTTGTTTTGGAGAAGKACCATATTTTTGATTTTTTAAAATATAGGATAAAGAATTATTGTTAATACTGTATTTTAAAACATAAATTAACTTTACTTTCAATTTCTTAAGCTTAAGTTTACTACATATTAGCCAATAAAATTAAACAATGACTTGGGAAATATTTTAATTTATCAGCTATATTTTTACATGCATGCTTTTCTGAAAATAATTTTTGAATGCTTCTTACAAAAGTGGAAGCTCTATCAGAATAGCTGATAAAACTGTAATATATCCTCTGGAACACTATTCAGCAGTTCTTTTTTTAATGGTAATCAAAACAGGGAAATAAAGATACACTATTCTGTGCAAAGATTCATGAAATATGAAAGGGCTTTCTAAATATATAGTATCATAATGTTAACCAAATATTTCTTACATTTTCTTTTTTTAAATGAAGGTATCTGAACGTTTAAAAGTGGTTGATGTAATTGGTACCAAAGTGTACAAAGATGGAGAACAAATCATTGCTCAGGTACAGTTCATTTCTAGTTTTAGTTCATCTTTCACAGTAGGTAACAATAATCATGTTATCTATAGACAATGCATACTTTTAAACCATGTTTTTCTTTCTCACGTAAACAAAATCAGTGAATCTTAAATGTAAGAGAGGTGGTTATTTTGCTTCAAAAGCTAACTTTTCACTTACAGTACCTTCAAAAACAACCCTCTTAGCTGGTATAAAAGTGTCAATGCTTTTAGTATACTTAGAAATTCAAACTGTATAAATGTGCTTCCAATGAGGAACACTGAAGACTTACCTTGGTTTTGTTGTTAAAATATGGTAACCTTTCCATGAAGAAGACAGAATATACTCTTCAGGATACGCAACTGAGATTGTCTTGCTCCAAGATAATTACTGGACATCAGATAGCCCTTGTAGGCTTTTTATGTTGGAAACTTGATAAGGAAAATAATTTGGAAGGAATACAGAAGTGGAGAAACAGTAGTAAGGATCCTAAAAATCCTCCATAATATTGTTTTTATGTGCTTTTTTTGTAAGGCACAGCCTTTTCATGGAAAGGCCTTGCTGTCAATTCTGTATAGATGTTTCGATTATTATGTGCCTAGAGATTTTCAAATTAAAAGTTATTTTTTTGGAACTGGTATCAAAAAGATGAGCTTCAAGGTACTGGTTGCAAATATTTTAATGTTACCATGCATCTAAAAGGGAAAGTTTACATTTCCTTTACTAACTTTTTTTTTGCTTGCGCAGGGTGACTTGGCTGATTCTTTCTTCATTGTAGAATCTGGAGAAGTAAGGATTATAATGACAAGGAAGG
This sequence comes from Amblyornis subalaris, assembly GCA_018881555.1. Lineage (NCBI taxonomy): Eukaryota > Metazoa > Chordata > Aves > Passeriformes > Ptilonorhynchidae > Amblyornis > Amblyornis subalaris. The sequence continues at coordinate 3,511,979 of JACAXG010000055.1, forward strand.
TAAACATCCCTAAAACACCAACCTGTTGTTTGTTTGGTTTTTTTTTAATCTTGATGTATTCTAAGTGTTAAATGGTGATGCTACCATTGTCACTAACTTTGCTTATGAAATCCTGAGTTCAGCAAATCTCTCCTCTCTTACTCTTTCTTTCTTTTTTTACATGATATCTCAGGGTAAACAAGATCTAGAAGAGAATGGAGCAGTAGAAATAGCTCGATGCTCAAGAGGACAATATTTTGGAGAACTTGCTCTTGTAACTAACAAACCACGAGCTGCTTCTGCATTTGCTCTTGGCACTGTCAAATGTTTAGGTACTGTTCAATACTATTGTATTTCTAATATAAAACGATACGTGATCTATTTGTTTGTTTTTATGGTGACTCTTTCTCCAGAATATATGTTTTACTTACATTTACCCAAATAAGGTTGTTTCAATATATCACCTATTACTCTGCCTTCCTATTTATGTTATTTATCTTCAAAAATTATTTGCAATAGATAAATACTATTAAACATAAAATCTCCAACATTTCTCTGATCATATGGAAGTAAAAATAGTTTTAGGACAGTACAGAGCATTGCTGCAAACCACTTATAACTATCAGATAAATGTCTAATACTCTGCAGAAAGGTGAGGTGTTTCTTTTCTCAGTAGACTGACTCATCTAAGAAATAATTCTGTTAAAAATCCTGTCCCATTTTATCACCATGACTTAAGCCTTTAACAAATTCTTTTGTCTTCAGCAGCTGTTAATTTAGTCATTCCATCACATTGTAGTCTCAGGCACAGGAAGAGTGAAGACTGTAGGAGTTGTGCTCATAGACAACCCTTTGCATCCATTGCTTTTCATGGTCTGATGTTTAGCTCCTAATTATGGGAAAACTATAAACTGGAAAGACAGATTTGGCATTCTTGAATAATGATTTGATGGCCAAGCCAGTAACCAAAAAGTTTCTCTATTTTTTAAAATTCCTAACTCCAAACACACAGAGATGATCAGGCAATAGAGATCAAAGATATGATAGACAGGAAAGAATAAGAGGCAGTGGTGAGGAAGAGTGTTGTTACCCAGGATGGGTGAGTAACAAAGATCTCTGGCACTTCCCAAATAGCAGAGATCTTGAACGTTTCTCAGGAGACAAGAGATTCCAGGCCAACAGGTTGGAAGTACATGATGTTTCCTCCCTGGCCTATTGGCTGGAACTATAGAGGATCACATTATGTGATCAGGTAAAGAAAATATTCTGGTTGGCTGTGCATGAGAATTACTGTCTTCAACTTTTTGTACATTTGCTGGGAAATAAGTGTCTATTACAATTTTCACTTTGAGTGGAAACAAGGAAATAGGCTAAGTTAGACCCCAAACACAGCCAACAACATCAGTTAAGGATGTGGCTTTTTGAAGTCTCATGGGCCTTAAAACTTTATTTTATGGAGGAATCCCTACAGACTTTTTCACCAGCTCTTGGGTAACATAAATCTTACTATGAAAATATTTTCAAAATAAGGAACAGAGAAAATTAAAATTTATTTACGAAGTTTCAAGACAGCAATGTGTTGGTTGATCTTGATTTTACTAAGTTAAGCAGTTCTCTTCTGTGCAAGCAATGTATATGCCTCAGTAGTATCTGTTGTCATTTAAAATCTGACATTGGAATGTCATAAATACCAGGATTAGTGTCTGTAACTGACGAACACATCATATTCTTTCTCTTTCTCTCCCTTTTTATCTTAGTTATGGATGTGCAGGCATTTGAAAGGCTTTTGGGACCTTGTATGGAAATTCTGAAAAGAAACATTGCAAACTATGAAGAGCAGCTAGTTGCTCTGTTTGGAACAAACATGGACATTGCCGATACCAGTGCATGAACTAAACATTGGAGCAACAAGATCTGTTATGAGAATATAGCACAGTAGTGGTTAGTCCACTGAGAAATTGTCTCTCTTCCTATAGATGCCAAGCATTTTCTGTGATTTGAAGAATGGGATTGGGGTTTTCTGGTTTCTTTTGTTTTTGGTTGGGTGGTTCTTTTGTTTTTGTTTTGTTTGGGTTTGGGTTTTTTTTTTACTTATGACAGTGGAAATACTAGTAAAGAAAATAGCAATTCAATAAATTGAAGACTTGATTTTTAAAAGTGCTTAGAATTGATGGTTCCATCTGGTATAAGGACAACCTGCAGTAGCACAGCACCTTTGAAAATCAAGTCCTTTAACACAGCATTTCCTTAAAATATAGATTAAAAAAAAAAAACCCACATGCGATGGACTTGTTAAACCAACTTCTGTTCTTCAAAAAGGTTACATCTTTTCCGGAAAGACTGTTAGTTTGAATGTGATATGTTGAAAGTATTAGTGCACACAAAGTGTTTATATGTATTAATACAGAAGATATACAGTAGATATTACTTTTTGACTATTACAGTTGTCATGATTTTATGTTGCATTTATCACAGATGTAGTGAATCACAAGATTAATCATAAAATAAAGCATGACAATGCGTTTTGTGTAACGCTCATGACCCAAATCTGATTTTTAACATTTTGTAATTTGTTTTAAAGTCCTCTTTGTTTAATATGTCATGTTTCAGCACGACATTGTAATATCTTATGCAATTTAGAGGACTTGTATATTTTTGCAATAAACTGCATTTTTTATTAGTTACATGAATTCTGTACATGAGTGAGGACAGCTGACAAATTAACCTTAATGCTTTCAAAGCAAAGGCATGGGTCATTGTCATGTTCTACCTAATCATACATAACATATATTGTTTTCCTTCTCCCGTGTTTTATATTTATGCATTTTGTCTTCTCTATTTATGCTTGTTCTCTAGTTATTTTTTTTTTTAGATTTCACCTTTTTTATTGTTAAATTTGTTTCAAATGAAATGATCTCTGTATATCTCTCTTCTTGCAGTCTAATCTTAGCCATCAAAGATCAGAGTCAATTACTGAAGTGATTGATATCAAAAGCCATGCTAAACTAAGCTTGTCCTTGAAAATCTTTATCAGGAAGTGCAAAAATATTTTTAATTTGAAAGATCGGTACTTCCAAAGCTTTGCACACATCTGTCATTGTTAAAGCTAACACGTCTTGCTTTCAAAAACCTGTAGGTCATCATGAAATAATGTGTTCAACCATAATAGCATGGGATACCTTCTGAGACTGAGGAGAGAGAATATAATCTTAATTAGGAGCATAGGGCTCATTGCTTACAAGGGCCTGTGACTGGAAATTTCAGGCACAGTCCAATTTCAGTACTGCTTACTGACCTGTCTGTTGATGTTCATGGAAAGCCAGTGCACACACTGGCGATGGGCAGTTCTGCCAAAATGACACTGCAAGAGTTGTAGGAAGGCTGCTTGTGCCCTGATTCAAACACCTGAATTATGACATCTTTCCTTCTTACATAACGACTTTTCTAATGCCATATATTTGTGTATGTTGATGTAATCATTATGCTACAGTTAGTGATATGTTCTGACAATTTATATAATCATACCTGTATATGAAATTATGATTATATAATATGATAAAAAGACATAATTTATATCATATAGTATGGTATAAATTATAAGTCAGATTCCTAACAAAATAAAATCTGAGCAAAATTTATAAATGTAATTTTTTTTTGCCTAGAAACCTGGTATGAATAATTGCACATATGATAACTTGGCTCTGTACTTTTGATTTATGGAAAAAAGAGAAGCCTGTTATACTAGAAGGAAATATCAGGTAACCAAAATCTACACTCTTGTCTTTCTGTATGCTTAATCTCTAAAAGCTACCTATATTTTGCACTGGCTTGATGTGATTAAGAAAAATGCTAAAAATTACATGTATGGCAGTAAACTACAATCAAGGCCATAAATGCCAGTCATGATATTTTCAATATTGTTGGTTATATTTAAAGTTTCCTTACAATAAACAACACTTTTATATATAAAAATTTATGTTTATTGATATTGTTGTCTTTTAATTCCATTTTCATGAAGTTACAAGTGACCTATTTATATTCATTTATCAAAAAAATCATAATACTTAACACTTTCATGTTGATTTTCATAAATGACTATGTGGACAATCTGTCTACTCAGAACAGACAACATGGTGTGGTAATTGTCATAACTACTTTATTTGATGATTTGCTTGTAGTTTATAGCTGGGAAAAAGCTGTGAAGTAACAAATTTCAGATAATCAGAGGCTTTGGATTTTCTGATTTCCAAAGTACAGCTTCATGTTGCAGCAGCTTTATTGTGTTGCTCTTGGGCACTGGATGATTTCTGGAATTTTCTTTGTTGGTAAATTCAGGGGGGTTTAACCAACAGTAACAAATCATCCCTTTTTAAGTTTTGTCCCAATCATTATATCCTTCATCAGTCAGCACTTGGAATTTCTCCTGGATCTCTTCATGTGTACAGTTCAAATGTGCCAGGCTTCATGTCATAAATGTGGTGAGTGTTCATCCTAAGAATGATGTTGTACCAAGTTACTGATTTTTTTTTAAAGACCTTTCAATAAAAGGTAGACGATTCTAAGAATTTTAAACAATACTATGTCAGGTTTACGTTATGAGACTGTGTCCATGCTTAAGTTACCTGATGCTTCTGTTATTAAAGATTTTTATTGTCCTTGTTTGTAGTCAGGTCACTGAAGGAATGGGACTTTGCAATTACTTGGCACATATGTCTGTGGTTGTTTCTCTCCTCTCTCCCCAACCTCACCAGCAATTTATAATCTGCAGATGATTTAAACTAATTTGACAGACATTTAAGTTCTAAATAGGAAAAAAAGAAAGGGGAAAAAAGCTCCAACGAGTTTGTTGAAAATATGCCCCACTGAATGGGGAGAAAAAATCCTGAGAGAAATCCTGTGTGAGAGGCATTCATGGGTTCACATGTTTTACTAGGCAGAAGAGAATCCACATGGCAGCAAATGTTTGTTTTTAAATGCCTTAACCATGGGGAAAAAAAAATTGATCGCAGCCCTGAAGTCAATCGCAAGACACAAACCCTGAGGAGTGCAAGATTCCTTGGTCCTAGTGCTGATGCCATCACTTTTTAAATGTCAAATGACATTGTGCTCCATGAGATTTAATTCAAATTCATCTGAAATAAACACTTCTGAAATCATTCCCTTTTGGATCTCTTGTTTAAGGTCCAGAAGTGACCAATTGTGGAATTCTTGAGGTAAACCTCTGAAGAGCATTGTGAAACCATTTATAACCCAAAGCACTGTCACTCCATCTTCTTCCCTCACATTGTCTTTTCTATTCAGTAAAGACTATTCTGTTCCTTGCAGGAATGGTGGGTTTGGTTTTGGTGGTTCGGTTTTGTTTTGCTTGAAATGTTTGGTGCTTTAAGGTTTATGTAAGGTAACTCTGGGATAGTTATGTCATGATTGTGCCATTTTGTAGTTCATGGCACACTTGCCATGACAAACATTTTTGTTTATTCAATATCAAGAGTTCCCAGTGTCTTCTGGTCATCCCCCACAGACCTGGCAGTTCTTAGCCTTCTTTTTTGCAGATGCTTACTGTATGTGATAGCGTTTGCTGAACAAAGTGCTTTGCTGAAAGTCAATTTGCCACAGCATGGACATTCTTACATGTTCTTGCTAAAGTTTTTATGTTAGTTCAAAGTTCTTTTTATCCAATCATACGTATGATGATTATAGGTGTGTAATTTTTTTTTGAGTTTCTAAGATACTTTCCTGTGTCTGTAGTTCTCAACTATTACTGCAGGGAGGAGTTGCCTCTTTGTATGCTGAGTACATACAGTTCTGTACTGTTGACTGTCTCACAAAATTTAGGATCATTTTCAAATTGTTCTGAGAGCTGTATTTCCTTCAGATATACACCAAGGCAGTTCCAAGTTCTTAATCTACTTTTTGGCTCAGAAAGATGCTTAGCAGGTTGGACACTCTCACTTCATGGACCAAAGGGAAGTTGAATAATCTTGGTAGGATATGAAAAGCCCAAAGAAAATGAGATTTTAACATTGTCTCTTTCTTCACACCATTTCTGTCTTTCCCTCTAAGTGATCCTTACAGCCAGCTGAAGAGCCAGTGGCAGTAGGGGGATATAAGGCAAGTGGAGTGACTGGCTGGGTCTGTGCTGGGACACAGTGGTCTGGTTGGCTGGGTAGCCATCTCCCTTCTTCATTCCCTTTGTCCCACCCCTGTCCCTTCTCTGATGGCAAATCAAAATGAGCTGGAGTTCAGTCCTGACATTGTATGGCTGTGTGAATACAATCGGGTTGTGTTTCTTCCTTAGAACTGGTAGAGGCATATGTGTACATGGGGGAACAGGGAAGAGACAAAGATCAAACTCTTACATAAAAGAACCTGCCCAGTCAAAACCTTGTGAAAAACTCTGACATTAAATTATACCAGGCCATTGTGCCGGTCTCTGCTGACTCAACCTCTTCTTACTGAGGTAAATTAAATTAGGACAGCCTAAAAATAGCATCATGGCATGATATGAATACTTTGTCCTTTCTTCTTTGAAGGTATTGAATTATTTCAGCTGAGCAGCTATGAAGTTTTGGGAGAGGATAACGCTCTGTGCAGGTCTCTGTGGATGACTAATTTCCCGGCAGCCAAGTGAGCCTTTGGGACCTGCTCCCTCACATCTCTGAAGATGCTGGAAACTCAGCTCTGATAAATGTCTTATCTAGAAAAATCCATCCAACTTTCCAAGAAGCTCTATATTCTTTTTCTCTTTGTTGCTTTGTCCTTGTGGAGTCAGGTGGTGTGACTATCTTAAGCAACCTTAGCTTCACTGTACCTTGAGTTTTTGGCTGCATCTGTATGGGTATATTTATCATAGAAWATTTTATGTGCCTGAGACTATTTGCTAGTACTCAGGCACTGAATGACCAACATTCATACTGTATTTCTCTGGGCTCATTTATAAGCTGTCTAGGAAGCTGTTTTTCCAGCTTTCCATATGGGGTGGCCATACACAGATGGCCAGCTGAGAATAGTCCTTGGCCTATGGTAGTTCCCAAACTGAAAATTATTTGCTATTGGCCTGTGCAAAAACTGTACCAGGGCTATTCTAAAATGAATCATACACAGTACAGATGATTGTGTTCCAGTGCCCAGAAGCACTTCCTGGCATTTTAATTTACCAACCAGCATAAAGGAAACCTACAGTCTTTCTGTAATCTCTTCTTGACTTGTTTTTCTGCAAGCTTTAAGCTGGGATAGAGGGTTTTTTTAATTTATCACTCTTTTGGATTGTTTTGTGATATGTGAAGCCTTTATTTTTTTCCTAATACGACTGTCAATTTTTGTCTTGCTCTACCTTTGTAGGTGAAAAAAGTTTAGCTAAAACTGGAATCTGTGCCATAATGACATGAAATAAATTTCTCATTAATTCCTGACCTGTCTTGGAAGGGAAAAAAAATCATCTCTGGCCTGTTATTTATTCTGTTTCTCCTCAATTTGAGCCACTGCAGGAGGCGAGTGAAGTTTCCCTTCTAGCACTCAAGGGAAAAATTCTTTCCTGGGAGCAACAAGTTCTCTGTTCCTCTGCTCTTTGTTTCCAACAGCATCCTCCATGAGGAGATTAAAGAGGTAAAATGTGGAGGTGGGATGTTGTTAGGAACGTGGACAGAGCCAGCCACCATTGCAGCTATCCACAAATGGCCACAGTGAGAAGAGGGAATGAGTACAAATAGCTTTAGGAGACACATTGTGAGAGGAGAAAACTGATGTGAGAGGGTCTGGCAGAATGGGCACAGGACAGAGGCTGCCACATTGGRTAGGAGTGGAAGCTCTGGTGAGCAGGGTTCCTCTCATGTCTGGGGGAGTATTTAGTTAATTACTGAGGGTGGATGTCTACATGCTGATGTGAAAGCTGCTGTAGCAGAATTAAAATAATAATATGGTGTGTTTCAGAGAGTCAGCAGTAACAGCTGTGTCAGAAGGGCAGGATTGACTTTGGACAGGAGGGATTAAAAGTGGAAATAGGCACAAACTCAATATGTAACACATATTTTACTAATAAAACTTTGACTGAAATATTACTAATTTTAAAAATCTACCTTATAGTTTCTCAACTTGGTGGCTGGCAATAGCTAAGATGCAAATTAATCAGTATTTTCTAATTGTAGTCTCTCCTGTTTGTTTTGTGCTTCTTGGCAGCCATCTGTAATGTGACAAGAACTCAGGACTAACACTTCCCAATCCCCCACCTTATTTTCTACCTCTTTCAACAGCAGAAGCAACTGAATCAGCAAAGCTACCAAGAGTGTCTGTATTACGCAGTATTGATTCATTCTCTGAGCACCCATTCATTTGGGTATGGAGTAAGGTGAGGTAGGGTGTGTGGAGGGGGAGTAATGATTTAATTAGAGACCAGGCATTCAGAGCAAGGAGTATGGCATTGACATAATCTTAATTCTGAAATTTAGATGATACATATTTGCCTTGAGCCAAGGGGGCTAGTAAGTAAGCTTTGATAGTTTTGTGTGCCTTGCTGTCATCTACTGGATGGACTACCTGTCGTTTACTTATTTTCCTTTACATCCTCACTGAGTAAATGTTAACTTACTGTATGCAAACAAGAAAGGTAGAGTTGAAAATAAGAAGGCTGTTACGTGTCTCTTTTTAGAATTTCAAAACAGTTCAGACACTCATCTTTACAAGATTTTAATCTCAGTCCTAGGTAGAATTCATATTTTTGAGCTTTCTGAGTATGTCATAGATTCCAGTGTGATATTAAGGCTCTAATTCAGCAATGGTATTTACTTGTCTAGACCTGTGTCTGGAATCTGGGCCCGAGAATCTCACAGGACTGGGCTTCATGTCTAACACTCATGCATAAGCTTTTGTAGAGAGCTGTGAACCTTCACAGCAAATAGCTGTGAAGCTATTTTGTTTGAGTCCAAAAAGTACATAGCAGGGTAGAAATGTGCTCCATAAGAAGATTCATGTCCTTTAGGCCAACAGACTTCTTCTGAAGAAAGTTGGGACTTGAGACAGGATTTTGTAGCTGCTTGASCCGACCTCTGCCATTTCCATCTTCCACACTGTGGCAGAAGGAGCTTTCAGAAGAGCACATTGCAAGTTTTACSTTGCAAGTGGCTGTACCACAAGCAGAGAAGCCTGTTTGCAAAATGGAGACATCTGCATGGCCAGGTCTTCTGCCCCACCTCAGTCTGGCAGTGCAGAGTCTGCACTGAAACTCCTTAAAAGCCCAAGAGGCTTAGATGTGTCTCCAAAAAGCCTAAAGGCTGTTTAGATGTGTAAGGGAGATCAAAGGAGAAGGGGAAGGCGAAGTAAAACAGCCTTAAAATTAATTTTACCGTGGAGTGGTGTAAAAAAGATGATTCCTGGTTTACCAGTTTTCTATTTACTAAAAGAATGTATTTTAGAGAGGAGATGCCATGAAAGCTTTCTTATATAAAGATGTATCAGTTATTTAGAAAAAGCCTGAATTGTAAACACAGGAAAAATGTGAGCTTGTGGGATGTGGGGTAGACAGTTGATACTATAATAAGGTGTCTAGTCACTTAATATTTGAATCTCAATATTAATTTTAAGATTTTTTCCTTGAGGAACTTGTTTAAAGAACTCATGTTTTCAAATTGGGAAAATGATCTGTAAAGGGTTGGTTCGTTTGGTCATTAAGCACAGCAGATTTTGAGTTAAATTCCATGGCATTGGCTTTTTTACTTTCTTTTAAAACTAAGCTTGCTTATAGAGAGTAATAGTTTCCTGTTAACACTGTAGAAGATACCGTTTTTCAGAGTAATACAGATGGCAATGACTTTACTAACAGGCAAATTATTACTTTATGGAAAAGGCAAATCTTAAAGTGATGTGCCAATGACATCTGCAGACTCAGTGTGTTGTGATGACAAGTACAATTTCGGTGTAATTTTCTTTTTTCTTTTTAATTGTTACCCTTGTATGCCTGTGGGAACAACAATCCAGGATTCCCTCTAGTGGCCACTGACCTAACAAGGAACCACTTTTGTTTAAATTGTGTTAACTTTTTCTTATTTTCTTGCACAGCTATGTTAGCATACCTGAAAAGCAGAACTGCTGCAGATACCAAATTACAGCAAAGGCTTAGAGCAAAGGCTCTAAGACAGGATTTAGGACATGTTCTCACTACTGGAATGATGTTGACAACAGGACAAGAAAGAAATGCTTTTCTTGGAAAAATCCCAACAGCTGCAAAATGCTGTAACTATTCATCAGTTTCTAAAATATTATTGACTATTTCTGAACTGTGTGTGTACTTGCTTTGTATCACATCAGTCGTAGTAATTAATCTGTTTCGTGATGAAGATGTGGCCTCGAGTCATCTCTGTGATCTCCCAGAGTTACTGGGTAAGTGGGAACATGTCTTAATAGTGATGTTTAACCAAACCACGTTGTTATTTGGCAATAAATGTATGGGACTGTCTGGGAGACAGTACTGGACCGGTAAACCTGCATGGATTTAATTTATTTTCTCCCCCGCACCCCAACTTGTATTTTGGGCCTAAGCTCCCACCAGTGTCTTTTCAATGAAACACAGGCGAGGGATGAGGCCGGAACGGAGGCCGAGCGCAGCTGCTGACTCACTGCCCGACCTTTAGCAACTTCCTTTGCCCTCCGCGCCGCGGCCGTGACTCGGGCCCAGGGCGGGCCGTTCCGCAGAGCGCTGCTGGGGCCGAGAGGGGGGCCCGGGCCGTGCGGGACCCGAGGCGGGCGGGGGGCGCGGGCTGGCGCCGGCCAGGCCGGGTACACGTGTCCTGTGCCGCTTGTTTACTATCGCCCGGCCCGCGCGGGGCATCCTGGGGGCTGTTGTCTTATCGCCGACCCGTGGCCAGGCGCGGCCGACGGCGGAGACTACAGCTCCCAGAATGCCGTTGCGCCCACCGGCGGAGGCCATGGCCAATCGGAGCGCCGGACGGGGGTGATTGATGTGCGGCGCGGAGCAATCCGCTGCTCAGGAGAGTCAAAACATGCCCGCCCTCCGGGGGAGTCCTAACAGGCAGGCCAGAGAGCCAATAGAAATCAGCTACGCATCGAGCAACGTCGTCTCTGGCCACTCAGCGCCCGGGCAGCGCCTGAGGGGGCGGGACCCGCCGAAGGGACGGGGCGGGGGGGCAGCCGAGGGGAGCTCGGTAATGGCGACGCGTTCGGTAAGTGGTACAAAGTTTCGAGCTGCATCTTCTAGGGGCTACGAGGCCCCGGCGGGGAATGGGAAGGGCCCGGGAGGCCGGAGGGAAGTGGTGGTGGCCGCAGGCCGAGCCGAGGGAAGCCGCTGGGTCCAGGCTTTTGACGGCGACGGCAACCCCGGGCATTGTTTACTGTGCGCCTTCCCTGACCGGCACGGCGGGGCCGCCACCTTCCCGTGCCGCTGGGTTGAAACCCCCGGGGTGCCCCCGTTCCCTTTACGGCCCTGCAGACCACGAAAGCAAGAGGAAGAGGGAGGGTGTCCCCTCCTTGTTTTCCCCGGGGAGCGGCTGCCCGCCCCGGTCTGTCAGAGCGAGGGCGCCGTACCCGGCGCGGGAGCAGCGGCCGTTCGGGACGGGGGGGTGTTTGGGGTGTCCGTGGGTGCGGGTGAGCCCCGCGGGAGGAGCAGCAGCCGGGGGGCGGGGGGGGGCCCCCCCGGGCCGGTGTTACGCAGTTCGAATGAATGGGGCCGAGCGCGCGTGCGCCGTGCGGCGGCGGGTGTAAACAAGATCACGTGACGGGCGGGGAGGAGGCGCTGGGGGGGGGCGTTTGTGGGGGGCGTTTGTGGGGGGGCTCCTCCCGGGGGTCCCGGCCCTGCCGCCGACCCTGAGCCGCGCTGGGAACAGCGCCCTCATGGGCCTGGAGAGGGGCTGGTCCTGCGKGGGGAGCGCGGCCCGCCCTGCGCCCGCGAACAGGCCGCCCGGGCTTCGAAAACATGGTGAATCACGCTTTGACTCGGCTGCGCGCTCTGGCACGGCCGGGGATGTGGAGCGAGGATCCCCGATCAAAGCAGCTGCGCCAGGAAAAGTCCCTGGTGTAGATCCAGTCTTGCCAGTATGTTGTGTTTTGCTTGGAGAAGCTGTTCTCCAAGTTACACTCCGTCCAGCTTATTGCTGAGGCGTAGACCTGGCCTGAAACTTCGTCAGTAGATTGGGGGAAGAAAGGCAAATAGCAGAAGGAAAAAAACCACGGGAAGCACTTCCACCCAGGCATTCCTGCACAGTGCGGTTTGGGTGGATGCTGCCTAGTTCCTGCTAAACGCCTTCTCAGCTAGTCTTTATTTACTTTTGTCCCAAATTTATTTTTTGTCCCTCAAAATAGACATGGTTCAGTTAATAAGGTCTTTGTTAATAGTGCTGTTTGTTTTAGCATGACAAATTAACTTCTTTTAAAGCATAAAATAATAAATAATTTCATTTAGCCTCCAAAGACAACCGCAGTAATTACAGTCCTGTGAAGCATGCTTCTAGACAACATCTGATGCAACAAGTTCTCAACATGAAGTTGAATTTAAAAAAATCTTCACAACCTAAGTAATGACCAAGCCCCTTCATGTTCCAAACCGTTGAAAGGCTGAGGACAAGAGAAGCATGTGATATCCAAAGCAGGTTTTAATCAAGTAGAATAAAAATATTGAAAAGTAAAGTTGGGAACTTTCTTTGTTTTTCTTTCTAATTCTCTTACAATTTCTTTGTAATTTATTTGTTAGAGGACTTTTTTGGCTTTTGTATATGGATGGCTTTAGTTTAGAGAAATTCTTGTGACTTGGAGGAATAATTCATGTCTCAAACAAGTATCTTTCTTGTTAGACTAGCATTTTGTATCTGTACCTTATCTCTGACCTTCAAAATGTTGGGATACCAGGGCAGGTATTTTCAAATTGTGGCACCTGGCAGGAAGGAAGGAGAAGGTAACATTCCAGAAATAAGTTTGCTTCTTCATTTTGGCAGGAAAATGGGAAAAGAGGAGAGGAAAAAATAGAGGAAAAAAACAAGGCAGAAAGGGGGAAAGGAAAGACGTAGATAAGCCAGAAAAACAAGGAGTGGCCTTTCAGAGTTGATTAGTTGGAGATAATCTTCAAGGTCCTGACCCATACTACTRAGGTCTGATTTTTCTGTTCAGAAATAACTGAGCTATCTGCTCTTGTGGCGTTCTGTAATTTTACTGTCCCTCATGGCTGATAGGGGTATAAATTGTGTTAAAGATATTTCTGGGAGGTGAAATACGTGTCACTGATAGTTTATTTGAGTTGTGTATTCTCATTTCTGTGACCTTTCTTCTCTACCTCCTTAAAATGAGAATAAGCTGATGTAGCTTTGTAGTAGTGCCATTTGAGTAGAATCAAACATGTTTTTATGTTTGGTGTGCAAATTTAGATAAGTTTTGCATATATTTAAAAGATTAGGAGATCAGAAGGTTAGAAAATTTCCAGTCAAAACCCTCCTGGACATGATCCTGTGCAACCTGCTGTGAGTGAATCTGCTTTAGCAGTGGGGGTTTGGAATAGATGACCTCCAGAGGTCCCTTCCAACCCAGTCATTCTACAATATGAAAATACTACACTGTTTTTAGCTATTGTTGGTATTTCTCTAATGTAGCTTACTTAGTGGACATGTGTGGGGTAGATTTCTCAGATTTTTTTTCTTACTAAGCTGTGTTTTCTGCTCTCTTGTGAGGGACTCATGATTACTTTTTCAAGGACACTTCATTAAAGTACAAGGTAATCATGTTATGGTAGCTTTAATTCATCCTYATCTGAAAAAAACCAGTAGATAACCAAATTACTAACGATTGGATAACATTGTTTGCCAGCTTTTAGAGGCAGTGGTTGTGTAGAATAAGCACACAGTTCTCTGCTGAAAATGATTTAAAGTAGTGGTTTTGGTATAAATGTTACAGTTCTGGGATTTGGGAAAATGAAACTGCAGTGAAATCTCCTAGTAGAGGCTGCTTTTTCTTTCCAATGTTAGTAAGTCCAGTGCGCTTGAGACTGTTCCTGGAGGCAAGAGATGGGAAAGGCAGAGGAAAAGGCTTCTGCGGAGACGCCAGTGCTGAAAGGGCGACTGGGAAAAATGTGAGCCCGATGCTAAATGGCATAGGAGACCTGATGTCACAAGGTGGAGGATGACATTTTTGCTTTGATCTTCATTTGCCAGGCTGTTCCCAGGTTCCTCAAGTCCCTGGGTGTAGCAACGTGCCTCTGACAGAGCGAGACACTTCTTTGTGGTAGAAGTGGAGCAAGTGAGGGCAGGCCAGTTCTGTGAGGCAGCTGCACATGAGGAGGTGGGACCGGGTGGGATCCCTCCACGCCAGTATCAGTCACGGGGTCACAGAATGTTTTGGGTTTGAAGGAACCTTAAAGGTCATCTAATTCCAAGCCCCCTGCTGTGGGCAGGGCCACGTTGTGAGGATGGTCTCCAAAAGGCAGTGGATTTGGTGGCAGGATGGCTCCCAATAACTGGAAGAAAGAAAATGTCACACTTGGCTTCAAGGAGGAGGATGTGGGGAAACTATAGCCTGGTCAGCCTAACCTTGGCATTCAGGAATATTATGGGGCAAATCCTCCTGACAGCCATGTCGACCCTCTTTATAAGACAAGAAGTTGTCTGGGAATAGCCAGGACAGATTAGCCAAAGTCAAATCTTGTCTGACCCATCTGATGGCCTTCTGTGACGGGCTGAGTGGCTTAGGGTGCCAAGTAAATGCTGTTAATTTTGGCTTGAGTGGTGGTTGAGGAGATAACCCCAGACCCTTGGAGGCATTGGGCACTGGCTGTGGGAAGGGAAGTTCAAACCTGCATAAGGAACAGCTTCTTTACAGCAAGAGTGGTGACTGGAACGGGTTTCTGGGAAGTGTCAGGGAGTCTCCATTTTTCAAGATACTAGAAACTGAAGTGGCCAGGGCCCCAGGCAGCCTCCTGACTCCAGAGTTAGTTCTGTGTTCTGCAAGGATTGTACAAGATCATATCTAGACACACCTAAAGTATGCTGTGATACTCAACAGACTAAGGAGGATTTAGGGCCCTGGTAATGAAGGAGTATATCAGATGCAACTTAAAAACAGTTCACATGTATACAAATTTTTCACCTCTGTCTTTCTAAAGTCAGATACATTGGAGCATCCTAACATGGTGTGGGAAGTGAAGACAAATCAAATGCCTAATGCAGTTCAGAAACTCCTTCTGGTAGTGGACAAGAGAACTTCAGGGATGAATGAGTCACTGGAGTTGCTGAAGTGTGATGAAAACCTGCCCTCTTCTCCTGGATATGCATCCTGTGATGAGCACATGGAACTTGGTAAATAACATGACTTTTTCAGAAGCTGAATTCTGAAGCTTGTTGTAGATTTCCTATACTGAAATTACTGGAAGCTGACTGAATGAGATTGCTGATTTTTAACTTGAGTAGGGCAGGGAATTGTGACATCTGAATGTCTTACTTTGCAGTCACTTTTCCCTTTAACCCATTTCCACTTCTGACACAYTGGCCTGTTGACTCAAATGTGTTCTTGAACTCGGAGCCACAAATTTCTGCTTCTAATCCCCAGAGGAGCGTTTTTTTGGGCACAAGAAAAACAAAGCTCAAGAGCTCCTCCTAAAGGGAAATTATGTTGCTTTAGATCTGCTGCAAATAAAGATTCTGGGATAGAAGAACATTTAACTTGGGTTCTTATGTATTGGAGAAAAATAGCATATACATTAGAAGGTATTGATGTAGTCAGTGAAATGTTAACATATTTAATTGAACTCATGAAGTGATTAAGGATAATGATACTTAGTTACATGACAGTACATAGCACAGAGTTCTCTTAACAAGCTGGGCTCTTTTCTGTTACTATTTATGGGATATGAAAGGTGTATATTATTGATAGGAATTCACCCCTACCAGGCTGTATACCCTGCTTTCATGATTTCTGAGTTGTTTAACTCCAGTTCCCTGGTGGAAATCTTTTACCTTGAATAACATTTGATGTTGAATTTTTTTAGTTTCACACCTTCAAGGACAGATTAATTTAGTTGCCTTTTGCAGAATGTTTTAGTACTTTAGTGAAGCATGTTGCTACTTTCGAATAATTCTGTGTAAACTGGTCAATCTAGTAAAAACTTTAAAACCAGAACTACATTTTTATCTAGTTACTTTATTTTTTCTTAAGTTTCTTGTGTGAATGTATATTTGACTGGAGATGTTACTATTTCTGTGGCCATTTTTCTGAATAGGGTTTGTGAAATGTTGGTAGTTGTGATATAAGAAAATAAAATTATTTTATTGTGGTTCCTTTTTTATTTTAATTTGCAAGATTTGGTGCAAAATTCAACTAGAATTGGTTGTAATTATGGTAATCTGTGCATTTGTTTGTAGATGATCTTCCTGAATTACAGGCTGTGCAGACAGATTCTACCCCACCTGCACTTTTTCAGCTTGGTGCTGACGTTTCACATCAGGAATGTTCAAGGCCTTCATGGAGCCAACATACCTCAAACAGCAATTCAGAAAATGCTTATTCTTGTGAGAATGGGGTGAACTGGTTGACAGAATTAGCAAATATAGCCACAAGTCCTCAGAGTCCTTTGATGCAGTGTGCTTTTTATAAGAGGTACTGACACTCATTTCACTTTTGAACTATAGAGATTTATAATAGAGATTTTTAATGTGTTTCCAGAAACATTTCCTTCACTCTTTACACCCTCAGACTTTGAACTGGAGCCCTATTTTTTGATCTTTCTATTTGTTCTGTGAAAGTATGCACAGGACTCGTCTCAGAGCCTGGTGCAAAAGCTGCTTAGTTTCCAGCCGTGAATGACAAAGGATGGTATAAAGATATTGCCTATCCACAGCAGGCTCAGAAATTATGCACGTTTACCTCACGTGAAGCAGGAGATAAAAATTAAGAGGAATTTGTTATGTCAAATTCTTAAAGCTTTCTAGTGCACTGACTTCAGATTTTTATTTTGTTTTAAACAGCCAGTTGGAAATCTAATGCAATATGTATTTTAGTGATAACTGTCTCAGGTTTGTGATTGTAAATTCTGTAAGGCTGTGAGCAGCCATGTGGGATCTTGGAAATTTCTGGGCTTCACTTTTTATTGTACAGCTTTTTTTAGGTTTATAATCAGAAAATTAATGCAATACTGTTAATGCAGTTGAGATTTAACCATTTGGACAGAGCAGATATCTTTTTATTCTCCTAAGAATGGGGTATTCACTTCAAGATATTTTTTAAAACTTCCACATTGTGACAAAGAGATGCTACCGTGGAAGTAATACTGTCATTTGGGTGCTATACAGAACCTATGCAGGAGTTATGCTAAATGTTCACTTTGCCTGAGCTTGCACCCTTTCATCACCCCTGTGGAATATTGGTGTGTGGGAGGTTTATTTGGTATTCAGCTAATGCAAACAGAAATATTTGCAATAAAACCATTTTAGAGTCTCAGGTTGTCTTAATTTGAGATATTTTAAAATATGTTTCTATTGTAGATCATCTCCTGTTGAAATAATAGCAACAAGCAAAAGTTTACATTCCTATGCACGTCCTCCACCAGGATCTTCAAACAATGATCCTAACTTCTCCAGGAATGATGTGGATGAAACACCAGTCAGACACGAAAGAGTGAGTTGTTCAGAAACATTTTAAAATAAAGATGTGTGAGTAATGGGTTAAGTTCTTTCAAAAGGGAAACTAGTTTAAAAAACCCCATCTGTTTAGTATTAATACTGTTTCTATTTAGGCTAGATTTTCTGTTACTTTCCCATAATTGGACCATAGAATAAATTGCTTTGAGTGATTCTGTGAATGACCAAGGAATGATGAGGTGTAAAATGCTTACACCTAAGCGTAAGATAATCCATAGGTGTGAAATGAATCTCAGAGAATGAAACCCAAAAATGTCAGGATGCGTCTCAGAAAAGAAGATGAAAACGCACCATTCACACTTATTGCATTCCTTTAATCTTTGTCTTCATGCTACATTCCTATTAGTATTTAAGGCAAAATGATACCACAAGCGCAAATTAGAGACTCTCTTAAGACCTACAAGACCAGCCCTGAAATCTTCTGCAGTAAAATATCAACGCCATTTTGCTTTTTTTAATAGGTGAATAGTGAATCAGAATCTGGCATTTTCTGCATGTCATCACTTTCAGATGATGATGATTTAGGATGGTGCCATTCCTGGCCCTCAACTGTTTGGCACTGTTTTCTAAAAGGTAAAATAACATGTATCATGAAATAAGGATTTGTTTTATCTTGTCTTTTTTTTTTTTTTTTTTTTTGTATGTAACTCAGGCTTTTTTACCTAACACTAACCTTTTTTTTTTCCTTGAAAAAATCTGTTAGGCTCTCGTTTGTGCTTTCATAAAGGACGCAATAAAGAATGGCAGGATGTTGAAGAGTTTGCAAGATCTGAAAGCTGTGGAAAAGAGGAAAATCTCCCAGTCAGCCCTTACAAGGTAGCCGTTAGTTCTGATAAATTCATTGCAATACTTGCAGCAAATATTCAGTTTCTTATGTTACCCCCGTGCCTTTCATTACTATCTCAGGAAGACAGGTTGACATTACTGTTGTTTAGAGCTGATCACTGTGTTGTTCAAGTATCTCACTGTAAAGCACTTGAACTGAATTTGTTTGTGTATGTTTTGAATGTTATATCACCTTTATTAATTTCTAGCCAGATAGAAATACCAATTAGCATATTGGTATTTTTTAATACAAGGGATGATGATGAGTATACACCTATAGTAAACACAGATATATGGTGCTCTTGGGAGAAATTTTTTGAACTGTATGTGTGTTAGCAGGACTATGGTTCCAATGGTTTGAAGTTGATTTCTCATGAAGAAAGCATTTCCTGTGGTGAGTCAGTGCTGAAGCTGACTTTTGATCCTGGCACAGTGGAGGATGGCTTGCTTACCGTAGAATGCAGACTCGATCATCCATTTTATGTTAAAAATAAAGGTATGAAATACCACAAGTACACTTGGTTATATATTAAAATATTCTCAGGAAGTGACTGCAGATTTTGTTGGCATCCCATATTGTGCAGGGAATTGATAAAAGTTGTGATGTAGAAACAATTTTCTTTGTAAAGAAATCCAGCATATGAATGAACAAAACTGTAAAGCCATAAAGCTACAGGAAGACTGCCTATCTCTTAAGGAAAGATTTGATTGAGTATATAAATGGAGCTCAGGAGAGCAGAAAAACTGGGGGGGAGAAAGGAAAGCTGCAAATAAAGGAGGCTTTTCTCACTTGCTAAACATGGAACTTCTGATGGTAAAAGTTTCCAGGTTTCGATTACTTTTTTGCTAGAATGAGATTTTATTTGAGATAAAAACAAACTGTTTGCAGTAAGAATTCCTTGAGCAAGTGTTTCTGATTTTTCTTTTGGGTGAAAGAAACTACATCAGAACATTTTTATAAAATTATGTAATTTAAAGATATAGGATTGCTCCAATGAAGAACTGGAGAGATTGTCTGGCCGTTTGTCTAATTTAACTCTTTACCACTTCAGGTTGGTCATCTTTTTATCCAAGCTTGACTGTGGTACAGCATGGCATTCCATGCTGTGAAATGCATCTTGGAGATCTGTGTCTACCTCCTGGACACCCTGATGCCATTAACTTTGATGATTCAGGTGTTTTTGATACATTTAAAAGGTAATTTTTGGATAAAGTGGCCTCAGTGGTTCTTGTATTTAATGAGTAGGCACCTTAAGTCTAGAAGAATTTGAAACATTATGAAAAAGAGAATAGTTTTGGTAATACAAGATAAATTACAGGGAAAAATGAATACTCAGTACTAGGACAGCTGTGTAATTATGTGCTCTGCTAAACTGCAAAGTAGTGCCTTGGAGTGAAATAACTTTTCAGCCTCTTTTTGTGATAGTTTTAGACAGATTAGATAAAGCAGTAAAAATATATATATTGTTTTTATAAATTCTTCAGGTAAAGTGGATTATGTTTGAAAAACCTAGTACAATTTTCTGACAATAGTATGTCTGTCAGCTGTTATCTCATGCTTCACGTGCAACAGTATGTCTGAATTATTTGAGTAGTTTCTTCTTTCTTAGTTTGAGTGGTAAATGCATGTGCAATGGCTTTAGAATACACTATGTTCATTATTAGTTCATATTAATTTTGTGTATTATGTTTTTTGGTATTCTTTTATATTAGATCAAACTTACCTAACTTCAAAGTTTGATTAGCTTTAAAGTTTACCTGAGCTAGAATTTCAATCAGATAACCCTTCAGAGGTCCTGTTCAAACTAAGATTCTAAGGAAATAATAAAGATTTTTCCATACTATTCTGAGATTTCAAGGTTTAGTAAAATCCATCTTTTCCTATGATGTTAGTGCCTTTTTAGCATCTGTTTTTAATCCAGTTGCTTTTTGGTTTTTACAATAGAAACAAAGGAATTTAAGATGCTGTTTGCAGTTCAAGCCCTGGGAGCTCTTAAATGATTTCAGTCTGGCATAGAGAGCAAGTTCAGATTGCTTGGCTTCACTCATTTGCTGTCTGGGCTTCTTTCTTCTTCTTAATTCCTATTCTGAACTGCATATGTAGAGAGCTGTTAGAATCAGTGTAGCTACATCTCACTGAAAAATACGGATTTCTGGCTCCTATTAATTCGCAGCCCTGCTGAATACTGCCTGGGCACTTGAAATTCCTTGTCTTTCTGGGAAAAAGGGAGTAAGTGACTGAGAAAGGAGCATGCAGCAGCTGCAGCTGTGATAACAGGACAGAAGTATTAAAAACAAAATCCTGTTGCTGTGTTATGGGAAGGAGATTAGGAATAGAAGAGTGCTGGCCTGTTGTAGAACAGAGAGGTCCTTTCTTGTTATGTCATGATAGCCTGCAAGATGGTCAGCATTATCCCTTCTTCGCTGCTTTGTACTTCTCTAAGGAATGTTGGAGGCTGTCTGTCAGGCTCCACTCTTCCTTGGGGTTCTGTCCCACAAAAGGAGCTACCTTTCGTGAGCAGTATTTCTTTGCTAGTAGTTATACTCTGTGTTTGGAAAAAAGCTCTTCAAAGCCCTTATTTTGGCCATAAATCATGCAACTGTAGCCACATTGAGCAGTGGGTAAGAGAAACCTTAGCATATATACGTTTTATGTTTATTTTGTGGTGATAACTTAGTGGTTTAGATTTATGATTGAGTAGCACCTTTCCAAGAGTGTTTTCCCCATACAGCATGCTAAAAACAGCATAGCCTGTGGTTCCCACCCAGAGATGGTAACAGATAGTCTGTGCAGTTAAACTACTTCTTTAGTGGTTAGAGGTAGTTGTTGGTCAGTTAAAAATTGTGAGAATTTATCGTATTTGGAGGTCTGAATTCTATGGAAACAACTCATCTAAGCTGTCCAAATACCTTGAGGAGGAATGCCGCGGYTTTGTCACTAGAGGGCAGGCGTTTGTCAGCACTGCATCAAGTAGTGCGACACCAGAGGGCTCTAAACAGGGTTTTAACCTCACTGGAAGGTTTGTTTGTAAAGTAGTATGTATTCAACTGCCTAGAGAAGTTATTTGTACAGTAGTGAATATAATATACTTTATTTTAATATAATGGTTTCGTATTTGCCCTTAATATATATTTGCAAGTGAATTCAATACTTATTCTTCCCTTTCT
Organism: Amblyornis subalaris; assembly: GCA_018881555.1. Classification (NCBI taxonomy): domain Eukaryota; kingdom Metazoa; phylum Chordata; class Aves; order Passeriformes; family Ptilonorhynchidae; genus Amblyornis; species Amblyornis subalaris. Next base: position 3,533,569 of record JACAXG010000055.1, read on the forward strand.
GTACTTGTCATTCACTGATCAGGTTTGATTTATGGTAAGGATAGAAGCAGAAAGAAACAAAGAAGTGTGTTTAAAAAGAGGATGAAATTTGAAGACATTGTGTAGTTAACTGATATATTGCTGGGGAGTTGAAAGTACACAGCAGAACGTAAAATTGCAGTCTGCCATCACATCGAAGAACATAGTAACATATCCGCTAAAGTCTTGTAGTTTTTTGTTTTTCACACTGACATCTACATCAAGCACAAATCATTATGTCACACAAAAGAGACCAAAATACTAGAAGTGTAGTAGAGTTGAAGAGTGAACAGATACTTAGGGATTTTACATGAAAGTGACTCGATGGCTTTATGATCTGTCTTTCCCTTGTAGTTACGATTTTACCCCCATGGACTCCTCTGCAGTGTATGTGCTCAGCAGCATGGCTCGCCAGCGTCGCGCTTCGCTGTCCTGTGCAGGATCAAACAATCAAGATGCTGAGAGATCAGAATGCAGTAGTAAAAACTGTGCCTCTACTGCATCGTCACAGCTTTCCTCCAATGCTTTGTATAGCAAAGCTGGCAAAAGCCACAGCTCAGGGACTGCAAGTACTGTGAGTGCCACTTCTCCMAACAAGTGCAAAAGACCAATGAATGCCTTCATGCTTTTTGCCAAAAAATACAGAGTTGAATACACTCAGATGTATCCAGGGAAAGACAACAGGTAATGATACAAACTGTAATTTTGCTATTACTGGTGAGCTAGCAGAGTATCTGTGTCCCACCTTTAGATTTAAGTAGCCTAAATTTTGCATTTGAAATAAAATGTGTGTGTTGTTTTAAGAACGAGTTTTGRAAAATGTTAGTGTAGACAGTAATTTATGGGTGGACTGTGAATATTTACAGTACTCGGTGAACTTGATACAAGCCATTTTTGGCAAACTTACCTTCYGAGTAAACATTTGGGTAAAGCAACTGATGCATGTATATGTGTGCAACGGCAGAGTCACAAATACAGAACAGTCTTTGTTTACAGTGATGAGGTTCTCTGCTCCTGTGCTGTAATGGAAAAAAGGGAGTTTCTGGTTCTTCTAATTAAGTCTTCACATAATATTGCAAATTGGTCATGAAGTTACAAGCATTTATTTCCAGTCTGTATATCCTGTTGAAGAATGGAGTACTGATTGTTAGGATATCTAAAGATCATAATCCAGACAGTACATTGCCAAATTCTATTTGCCCTAAAGGCATTCAGCAATCTGCTGAAACTTGCAGGAAGGGTTATATGACTGTGTTTGGGGGACGGATCATTGTTAGTTTGTTCTTTTGTTCTTAATCTATATGCAATTTTACTTCTAAACATTATTTTTATAAATATTGCCATTACATATGTTTTAAGTAGTATTCCATGCTAATTGTGCATATGTAAATAGAAATTAAAACCCATGAACATGGATTAATCTTAAAATCAGATATTTTAATGTATGTAACTTTATGAAAACWGTTACTGTAAAAATTGCATTGTGACATAAAAATTCTAGTACTAAATCTGGTAAAAAATTAAAGTTGCCAGAGCTTTGAAAGGGCTTTTGCTCTTTTATAATGCTCTAATAAGGAGGTTATAACTGGTGTTGAGAAATAAAATCCTGCCAGACAAATCCCAGCCAGTCTTGTGTGTCCTGACAATGATGTTCTGTAATGTTTATAGTAAGTTCAGTGAAGCAGATCTGCTGCAATCACATTCATTGCAACTATCAATGAGAAATGGAACAGAATGTCAGCCAGGAAAGTTTATGATGGTTATATATTTAATTGAAAATGCTGATTTCAAATAGATGCAGTGAACTGGAGCTGCAGCTGCATGGATGTGAAAATGAGTTGAATATTTCAATGAGCAGGTTTACCTTGAAGGAAAGTGATGACAAAGTTACAAGTAAGCTTCAGAATGCACTGCTCACTGTCCTGTTGGGAAGCCAGTGCATTTGGGTGCAGTTTTGTGGCGTCCATAAAACACAGGACAGCAGAAATAGCGTCAGTGATAATTGATACAGGCATTCAGCTACTGTCACTCAAGTGTTGTTCGGGCATTCATTACGGCAGTTGTTGGGAGGCAACTCTCATTTTTTTTAAATGTAAGTTTGTGTCATTTTCAGATTACTGAATAGGTCTTACAACATAGTAGCCACTTCTGCACACTGGAGTTCTTACGTTTGCTACAGTTGTTTCCTTATGGGAGTAAGAAGAGACAGAATTTGAGGTATTCTGAGTTAAATGGTCCACTCTGAGATAAAGCAGCTCAAGGCATGTCAGCAAGACAGCAAGCTTGTAAACACTCAAAGCACAAGTCAAGAGTCACATGATACTTAGAACTACTATGGACTGCAAGACCGTGTTTGAAAAACTGGTGTTTGGGCTGCAGTTGTTTATTTTCTAGATACTCTCACTGTGACCATAGTTGGACTTGGTTGTGTGTTCAGAAATCCTTGAATAATTTAAGTAGTGGACATTCTAGAGATGAGGAAAGTCGTATGTTTTGAAATAAAAAGATTTCATAGTGTATTTTTATTTGGAAAGGCAATGGCTGTTTCAGCAGACCTGCTCTCGCTGGGTCATCGTGTTCTTTCCTGAGGGTACGAGGGATCCAGTACAAGCTGGTGACCCAGAACAGACAGGTTTCTGCTGATATGCCTCTGGATACTGTCAAAACATGAAAAATCTGCCAATTAAACTGGGTGTGTTTGCTTCTGATGACAGTTTAGTACTCAGTTTGGATATAAAGCCAGAAATTCCATTGGTTTGATGGTGATCTGGTGGGATCTGGTGTCCCCTTGAAGAGTTTGCTCAAAGGAGTCACCAGAGCATGTGACAGCAGCAGCTTCAGAGTGGCCGGGCAGTTTGGGATGTGCTCTCCAAGTGCTCTGCAGCTTGTGGAAGCTTGAATGGCACTTGCAGGATTCAAATCCATTTTTTTGCTGTGGTGCAGAACAGCCTTCAGAATTGCTCTATGTGCCATATTATGGAAATGGCTGATGACACTCTACTTGTCGTGATTCAGCTTGAGTATCTTTGCTGCCAGCAAGGAACTTACTAATAGGAGAAAGCAAAGGACTCCATTGCATCCACCTTTTCCTTAGAGCAGGTCACAGAACTCTTATTGCTGCAATCTGAAGCCAAAGTGTACAAACTACTTAGTAGCTTTAATTGTCATTGATAAAAGAGCTGTTGTTTAGAGATTTTCGTTCAGCTAAAGGACAGAGTTAAAACTTTAATGGGATATTGATCCAACATTTGGGAGTGCAGTTAAGCAATATGGTATGATAATACAGGGAAATGTTGTCAAAAGACTTAGAGTTTACAAGGAAAGGAATTAGTTCAGCTTCTGGAAATGGTGATAAATGTGTTAGAACAAATGGTTCCCTTTGCACAGGAATGGGAACTTATCAGTATGTTTTGCCCAGGATGGATTAAAGGTGGAGGAAGCTACATATATTGATTAAATAGACATGGGGACTTGCAGTTAATCAAATATTTGGCTGAGGTCATATTCAGTTCATTGCTCTAATTATTAGAGAACATATTTTCAGCAAATCTGTCATATGATCTTCTAGTATGAAAGTAGAGCAAAACAAATGTGAGTTACCATTTGGTGGTGGTTTTTTTAACATCCCTATTTTGCTGGTTTATGCCAGTTGCTGTGTATTCAAATGTACACCCTTTGAAATGTTAGAATGTGCATTGACCCATGCTCAGCTAACACAGAAGTCTCAGCTGTTTAACTCTTAAAAGAACTATGAGAAGATAATCAGAAAGATGATTGTTAAAAATTTTAAGATACAGTTGATTTCTTCCTTGTGTGTTATTTCCACATTTAATTCATGTCTTCTTTAAAGTGCTCAGATAAAAAACAAACAAAAAAATCAGGGTATTTCTTAGCACTGTCCTGACTGTACTGTAAACGTTTATCTTGCAGAGCCATAAGTGTGATACTCGGCGACAGGTGGAAGAAAATGAAAAATGAGGAAAGAAGGATGTACACACTAGAAGCCAAGGCCTTGGCAGAGGAGCAGAAGCGTTTAAATCCTGACTGTTGGAAAAGAAAACGAACAAATTCTGTATGTTCATGAAGCAGTCTTTTTCATTATGCAGTTACATGTGTTCAGATGGGTGGCTGCTGTGTGTTTTGTTCAGAATAACCTGCTTTCTTAGTAGCCCAAACCTTCATTTACTCCCCTGTGTTGTGTAACCTGCTTTTGGCAGTTTGGCAGGAGACAGACCAGGAGAGGGTCTGTCTCTGAATATTTTATGAGAGTTCTGTGAATTCTGTTGTACTGAAAGTGTGCTTGCAAAATGCAGAGGAAGAACATGTGGTCTTTCACTTGAAGTGAATTCATAAGGTTGTACTTGAACTTTTTTTCTTCCATAAGGCTTTTTCTTTACTTTTTTCTAATTTTTTTACTCATAATTTTTATCAGTATATGTGAAGATATTGAGGGAGCCAAATTATTTTTCCCTGTGAATCCCTTTCATTTATTACTATATTCAGTTGTAAAATAAATACAGTAGCTAACACTTCTTCTGTAGGGAAATAAATTGTTTTCCACTTTGTAGAAAGCCATGAATCTGAGAGTCTGCAGCAATGTATTAGTAGATGGTGGATGTATTAAGAAAGAGAAGGGCTTTCAAGCTCAAACATTATGTAAAGCAAACATCCAAAAAAGGAGATTCTGCTTGTTCAACTAGAGGAGTAGATTGGAAGGAAAGATCCATTGAGATGCACACAGTGCTTGCCAAGTCCTTCCATTTTATGCCTGGCTAGGAGCTTGAAGTATGCTGTGGACTTCATCTGCATGGTTGGTGAAACCATGTGGTGTAAGACTTTACCCTCTTTCCTTTCACATGTAAATGAGGCTGCTTTCTCAAGATGTGCAAGTGTTGCCTTAAGACTGAGTAAGAAATGCTCCAACACTAAGTTGCTTCTTTCTGCTGCACGTACTTTGTGCAATTTCCAGTCCCTTGTTGCAGAAGGTTACACCAAATCCCAGCTGCTAGGAACAAGCTGTTTTTCTGTTTGCTGCATTCTATTTTAATCAACAGTGACAGCTTCTGTTAGATTACCTTGTGGGTTTAGTTAAAATAATACTATTTATTTATTCTGCTTTTACACTACTGCAGTCTTGGGCTTTGGATGGTGAGATCACAGGCTCACCTGTGAGCTTCAAGCAACTCAGAGGTGTGTTCATGTGTAGCTGAGGCGTGATAGGTTGGCGTTAGTAAGCCTTTCTTACCCTGCCTTGTAGTAGGATTTTCCTTGTCCTTACAGTCTTCAGGCCAAAAGATCAGGATCTGTAGAACCTGTTACCTCAGTGTTACAGCAGGAAATACCCTGTAGAATTGTTTTAGTTCAGTGAACTGAACTGTTAGCRGTCTGGTAACCCTACTGAGTAATGACAGTGGGCTCCAGGCTCTGAGAGAGAAGTCTTGATGGTCTTTTGATGATCAGGGAATAAAACTGCCTGTTTTGGCCTTTTTGTTTTCCTCTGAATAACTGACCAGTGATTAAAAGTACTTGTGACTTTCAAAACAAGTGTTTGCTTCTCCTTTGCTTGGTAATCATTAACCTGTTTTTCTCTTCTCTTTTCTCAGGGCTCACAACAGCATTAAGCCAGAATTTTCCTGTTAACTCTGTATTTACAAAATGGCTGTTGCTTGATGGCGAGAAAATGCAAGATCAAGGTCTTAGTATTTGTTGTGACTATGTGTGACCATAAAATACTGGCACCATCATGGAAATGATCTGAGTGCAGATTTGCTTTTTACAATAGAACATTAAGTAATCTAAAAACTATCAGCATTTTAAACCAAATTGCCTTATTTTTCTTCCAAACTTCATTATGTATCAGGTAATATAGGCTTGAAAATGGATATCCTGTGGTGCTAAAGTACTTTAGAAAGAGGCGAAGGAGATATGTATAAATGTTTATTTTTAAAAGAAAATGTACAAAAAGGGGAATTTTAAAATATGTAACAGCTGTTTATATACATTGATTCTTATTGCTGATTAATTATGTATTGCACAACCGTATTATTAATTGCAATTCTGGGGCCTGGGATTTTCTGAAATGGCAAAGTGTATTATCAGCCGCCAGCTTCCCAGCCCGCCCCACTGCCAGCAAGTTACCAGAACATGTGGGAATGGAGAGCGTGGTGTGATGTAGCAAGGGAGCTGCTGCTTGGGATGCCACTTCTAACTTGTATCCACAAGGGAGATATTTTTGCATCAGCTGGCACTTGTGAGAGCTGTCATTTCGTGGTGGAAACAATGGCCCGGGACAGGATTAAATGAATAAGTAGCGTTATCTCAAGAAAAGTGGTGCTGTTGATACCATCACCATCATAGTTATAACTCTGTGTTTTGTCTTTGCCACATATTCTACAATATTTTATTTTGCCATAAGACATCTTTATGGTGGGGGCAAACTTTGCACTTAACTATATGTGCAACACTTGCACTTTACTTTTTTTCTCCTCCAACTGTCTAAAATTAGAGCAGCTGCGTTAGGATTACAATTGCTTCTGCTGTGAACATTTACAATCATGGCTTTACCTGTACTAAACAGCTGTGCGTTGTTTTTTTTAAGAATCACAACTGTAAATTTCAGTTTATGACACGTCTACATGATGTTGCCCCTAAGATTTTTGCACACTATATTCTTGTATATTATTTCAAATAAATTCATTAAAATTTGGTGTTGCGTATTTTTTGAAATGAAGAAGACTAATCATGAAGTCAGCCCTGCAGCAATGAGCATGTTCTGCGTCGAAGTCTTTACATGAACCCATCCAAAGTTTATTTTAATGCTTTGCCATTAGGAAGCTAGTGAAGAATTTCAAATACTGCTTTCAGGATTGGATAGTCAATGTTCTTTATTACAGCTTAAGCAAAAAGAGTTGAAATCAATATAAATTATTTCTAAGCGAATAGCAGTGCAATAGAGAATCATTTAGGTTAGTTATAAATATTTTTCCTTGTGTTAAAATTAGTGATTTTTAGATGGAAACTGATGATTCTAGCATTTCAAAAGTACAATTTTCTGAATAAAGCTAAAATGTATTCAACTGTTCAAAACTATACTTGTAGGAAAAGAGCTGCTTCCTTATTTGAGATATTCAGCAATTATACTGTAATATTTGAATTCTAATTTTATACTTTTCTAAATTCAAAAGGAATGCTTAAGAATGTTTCAATTAAATGTAGACTTACAGCACATGAAAGTTGTACAATTTCCTTRTAATATTTCTCTATGAGTTCCTGTAATGTGAACATAAAGCAAGAAGACAGAAGTTTCAGACATGAAGTAGATTAAACACGTTTCATTGTAAAGCTGATGTACTTGGGGACAATGTACACGAACAGTAAATGTATATGTGGCACCTGAGCCCCCTGGCTGTGATACCATCCATTCCCTGGGGGGAGAACGTTGTCCAGGTGTGTTCACTGAAGGGTTGACATAGCTTTCTGCAGCAGCTGCACCATTATGGGGTAGACTGGTGCAAACTCCTTTCCCTCTCTTGTTCTGACTGATTGAACATAAGCTTCCAGTGCACCACTTAAAAAAAGAAAAAAAAAATGAAGTATCTAAACCAATTAAGTACTGTAAATTCAGTATCTGCAACTGAAATTAATTGCCTTCTTCCCTCCTGCAAAATTTTCCTCAGATGGTCCTACTTGTGTCTGTGGAAGTGAGCAAGGAAGGCGTTGCAAAGCTCTACATAATTGTTTCATGATCTTTCTCTCCTTCCTTGCATGTTTTGAGGAGCAAACAAGTTAACATTTAAATAAGCAGCAGCATGTTGCAGATGGCTTGAAATGACAGCTCTGACGCACAGACTCGGGCTTGATGCTGCACTGGTAACCTTTAGAAAGGGAGAGAATAATCTCCAGCTGCTGCAGACACTGAGAGTGCAACCTGAAGCATGGAAACTGGGGCACCGGTGAACAACCGCGATGCCCTGAGGCGGTTCCTGGCACGGCCTCTTGAACTCCCGCCATCCTCAGGAAATGCCACACTGACCCCAGACAGGCTGTGGCAATGGCATGGCCTGGCCGTGGCTTTCTTACACCTTGTCACAGGATGTCACCCATAGAGTCATCGTGTGTGAACTGCACAAATAAAACATTGCAAAGCTAAAAGGGGCAACCATGGTGACGTACTTGTCTGTAYGTAATTTAACTTGCTTTACAACACAGGGTCACCTTTTAGCCAACATTCCAGTACACGGTGTTGTTGAATGACAGCATATTTGTAAAGAAAACACTGTAAATGCTGATCTGTTCACATTGCAACTTAGTAATTCATTAAATAGGCCAAGCTAGTGTCATCACACTTAAATATAGCTTTGAATTTAATTTTCTTCTCATTTTCTGCTTCTATTTCTTCATGTAACTGRTACAATCATCTTGGAGTTTCCTTCTAAAACTCATTGTTTATATTTCTGCTATTTACAGCAAAACTGTGACATTAAGAAAACGCACAAACAACAGACCCCATTTCAAGTGGTGACTGAAACAGCTCCTGGTATTTGGCCGTTCCTGTTCTGGTTGGTCACAGCTGCAGTGCTAATACAGACTGTCACCACAGCCCTTCCCAGCACCAGCCCACAGTTTCCCAGCCCTTCCCAGCACCCAGCTACCCAGGCACCAGCCCACAGGGCAGCAGGTCCTGCTGCGAATGCAATTGTCACTCTAGGCCACTGAGCGGGGAGCAGTCCCGGATTTTGTCTTCTGCATTCATTTATGGAATTGCAGGATGCACCCGCACAGCTGCTCTGCCAGTGAGGGAGCCCGATGGCTTTTAGTAACATGGCAGGAACATCCCCAGTCCCACTGGGAGAAGGCAGATGGTTGTCATGCRTATCTGGTGAAGGGGGTGGGGGGGCACAGGGGTCAAGGGAGGTGGTAACAGAGCAACCACAGTGTTGTGCTATAAATACACACCAACTGCTGTAGGATGGTGGGCTGTGGAGGCAGAGCTGTATTTATGGTTGCTGCTCCTTCCAACAGACAAGCCTTTGGTGAAACCCCGCATTCCTGCACAAAGTGTWCACGGACCTAAGGCAACACTGCTCTCCCATACGTGCCTGCTGGCAGCTGGCAGCAATAGGCAGCAAGCACTGACTCAGGCAAGGCTTAAGGAGGGCTAAAGTACTAAAGAGTGAGATGCAGCCCATGTTTAAACACAGGCTCCTCCTGGAGCAAGATGGTAAGAGAGGAGCAGCCAAGATCCCTGTGTGATGCTGCAGCTCTGGGAAGCCTAGGATGAGCCCACCAAACCTGGCAAACCAGAAGAGATGGGAGGAAGATGCAGGATCGCAATACACTTGGGTGCCTGTGACTAAAGCTGTGGCTACATCAGCAACGGTTTGGCCCTTCCTCAATGACTTGAACCCATCCGTGTCAGAGTGTTGCTGGGAACTTTCAGGTAAGTTCATTTATTAACAAGTGGAAAATGCTCCTGAGGCCAAGAGCCTGTGCTCAGTTTTCTGGAGAGAGGGTTCCACTGACAGCAATGACAGACTGGCCCTGCAAGCTGGTCCTGGGGCTGCTCCCATTCCTGCGAGCACTCCCCATTCCCAGAAAAGCCAGCGCTGATCCGGCAGCCTCGGTGCCAGAGTGCAACAGGAGGAGCTGGCTGTCCCCACGTGCAGTCCCTGCTAATGGAGTTTGACAGGGAGAGAGTGGAGCGTGCAAATGTGCAACCAAAGAACCCAAGGCAGCTTTGCTTCTGAGCACAGCATGAGAATGAAACAGCACAGGCATGAGGTGCTTCCCACACCCACCACCGCTCCTGATGTCCCCATGCAGATCCGGACTGCACAATTCCTCTTTGCTGAAGCCCAGGGCATATTGTCTAAGATTGGGGGAATGCAAAAGGAGGATGGACTGGATTACTGGAGAGCTGAGAGGCTTCAGAAGAATAAAGTTATGAGCACAGAAACAGTTACTCATGTTGGCCTTGGTGCACTTGAGAGCCCTTCAATTTTGATAACAACTTACTAGTGAGCTACTGCTGAGGGGTCCACACCAGGTACCACCACATTGTGAGGAGTCACTGAATTTCCTTGCACATCAACAAACAGCAACAGAGAAGCAATCCCTTGTTACAGGCAGAAAGGCAGGGAAGGAATATTTCTTTTATCTAGCCAAAGTAAAGCTGACTTTTTGCACCTGGTCGGCTGCCTGAAAACCTTCAGCCTGCTCCTTCCCCATGGTCCCTGGGGAGCAGCACGGGATGTACAGAAGAAGAGGCAACAACTAAAAAACTGCTTGCTACAGCCACGAAGTGCTTTGGGTGCAGCTCACCTCACTCCCAGCAAAGGCCATCAGCATGATGAACTGCAGAGAGATTAGGCACATCCACAAGTACATTTTAAATCCCAAGATCTAGAGAGAAAAAGCGAGACAGGGGGAATGGGACAGCAGGAATATGTGCTTTTTAGATAAACTGGCCTCTTGTGGGAATTAGGGGCAAGCATGAGATGAGCAGACGGAGCAACAGGTGGAGATGCAGGCAGGGAAGGCTCAAGGATGCCATCGAGGATGTCATCCTGATGAGTGGAGATGCTTCAGAAAAGTGAGAAGTGTCTCACATTTCCACTCAGGTCAGCACTCAAGTGCTCTGGTCAGCAGTAATTGTTACACGTTAGATGTTAGTTACCTGCTACAAAGAATAGTCCCTTGTATTAAAAAGACAGTTGAGAAACTCCTGTGACAGTTTTTACTGTAACTGTCATTCATCTTGCTAAATCTCTCCCAATCAGCAGTGTCCCTGTCTCTTCCTTTCTATACACTCCTCAAAGTTTGCTGGGCTCAAATAGTTTTCCGAAGTCAACAAAAGCTGAAAATAGAAAAAAAACCATATTGACCAGCTTAACTTAGAAAGCTCTTACACCTCTTGGTGAAGTTGTGGGTTGGCATCATTATCCAGATGGTAACACTGCTATCCCTTAACTCCTTSCTTTGAAAAAGTCCTTGAAAAACATTACAGAGATAACCAGATAGATGAAAGGGAGAAGCTTTACCCTAAAAGCAGCACCCAAAACCACTCAATGTCAGCCCTTGATAATCCTTAGCCAGACTGTTATTCCCATCAGATCAAAGAACATGGAATGAGATTTAGGCTATGCTCAGTGCCATACACCAGTATTACAGTCCCACTGTCACTTCTAGTAGCTTTTATCTTTTTTCCTTCTCTCCTGCCCCAAAAGAATCTGATTTTACTGGCAAAACCAACGCTAGCAGTGGCAGCTAAAAGGAGTTTGTCAGCTCCCTTCTGTTGCACTTGCTCTTTTACTGTGGCTTTGCTGGTGTTGTTTCAGAGATGGAGTCAAACTTCACCAATAAGACCAACCTGGGAGCATCTAAACTCTCTAAACCACTCAAAAGACAACTGGTAATTACTACTCCATCAAAACTATAAGGTGAATTCACAGGTATTTTTCTAAAACAGACCTTGTACAGCTTTACACGAAACAATGAAAACAAAAACTTTCTGAATACTCCAATTGCATTCACTATTTTCCTGTGTCCCACACTTGCATCTCCAATAGAAGTATTTAAACACTCTGAAGCTGAATGTTAAAAAGCCATTCATAATCAGTAACTTTACCTGAAACAATAAAGGAACGGTGTTTCTGGTAAAGCAAACTGGCCTAGAGAACTCCCTGCTTCCTTTGCCCACCCAGGGAAGGCCGGGAGCCTGCTCCCACACGGGCAGGTGTAGGAAAGCAGCCAAGGGGAGGATGAAAAGCTGCTGCAGCTGCTAAAGGCTGGGAGTGAAGAGGCAGCCGCAGTCACCTGGAGCTCCACACCCTACAAGGTGACAAGGGAACCACGGTCAAGCTCAGGAAACTCTTCTGCATTGCTGCCCATGGGAATGACACCATGCTGGCAGGCCAGGAAGTCTGTCTACCCCGTTAGGAACAACATTCCTGGTAACGAATGGTCCAAGTAGTAAAATGGCACAAGTTGTGAATCCAGGGAGAAAGGTTGCTTGGAGTCCAGAGAATAATGGTGAGGTTCCTCCAGAGTGAGAGGGAGGAATGGGCTGGAAGATGTAACTGAAAGCACCAATGGTCATAAAGTAGACATGGTTCCAGAAGTTCATTTGAGACGGGAATTTTGTTTTGCTGAAGACAGTTAACAAGCCTTAAGGGTGGGATTTCAGGACTGCAACATACAGGAATATAGACAGTGCAGGAAGTTGCTTATGGTAAAGCAAGGTGGTTGCTGCTGCACGCAGCCAGATTTCTGCGCAGGCTGGCTGAGCAACTTGGAATATCACTGGAGCTACTGGAGCTGCTGGGAAGCCTCTACTTGACTCTAATTTGGGCAGATAAATGAGTTCAGAGGCTTTGTTAACAGTTGAAATGCAGAATTTACCATGACATTTTGGTAAACTTTAGCAGTCCTAGGTCAAACAAGCTTTTGTAAACTATGCTGGCAGTACAGGATTCAATTCAGGTGCGTAAGTTTACCATTAAAACCTTGTCTTTAGAAAGGTAAGCTCCCTCCTGTTGAGGACACTGTAAAAACACCAGCGCCAAAGTAGTTGTGGAAAAATTAACAGCACCATGGGTGAAAGCAGTATCATCGAGTCTCCAGCACAGAGGAGATCACAGCAGTTGTCATACAAAAAGATGTAATACATAGTTATATTACTGATGTTTAAGATGGAAGAAACCCTGTTTATGTAATATACAAAACATACTCTTGAAGGGATTAGACTAAATAATGCCCTAAATTCAGCATCTTCGAGTCTAATAAAGGACATAAAACCCGTTCAGCAATCTGTTTCTATTTTAAAAGACAAGCTATGGTATACATTACAAATACTGTTTGTAAAAGAGAGCTATGGAAAGAGGGTTGGTGGGATGTTCTGAATATATTAATGCTTCATTAAAAATGCCATAAGAAGTAAGGAAAAAAAAGCCCTAAGTTTAAGATGCCCTCCCACATAAGGAAAAGGATTTTAAAGCACTTATTAAATTTCTTCACTTGCATGAGCAAAACCATGAGCTTTCTTGGAAATCAGGACAAGCTGATTATATAAGACCCTGATAGTTCTTCTTTAAAATGTTATTTCAACCCATGAAGATTTATATCTACAGTTAAAAGGAAAAAAAAAAAAAGTATGATTTGGGTTGTGGTTCTTAAGGGATCTTAATGCATATCATTTAGAATTACTCTAATTAATTAATTTTATATGGAATTGTGAATCCTAGTGCTACCCTCCTGGGCTCTGCCTTGGTCAAATGGAGTCTGATTTACGTCGTAAGCTTCAGAAGAGGCAGGGAGCATCTTTCTGCTCAGTGGTGGGGCTGCACCCTGTGCACTCCTGTCGTGATCAATCAGCAGGGCAGCTGGAGGACACTGGGGCCAGACTTTTCTTTAGTACTCTGTTAAAAATCTGTTTGCTCTGCAAACTTCAGGGCAAAGCAGAAAATGGAAAATGCACTGTGTAAGAGCACATCTGTTTGACACCAGGTCTATTTAATCCAGTGCTATAAGAATTACTGTAAAACTGAACAGTAAAATCTCCAACAGCATCACCTGTAGGACAAGTGAGGAGCAGGAGACATCTCCAGTTATTCCAGACTGTATAATAAAGAGATCAAAGGGTCTGTGCGTTGACAGACAAGCCTAAGTGACACCGAGGGTTTTTATGAATGGCCGGCAGTGCTCCAGCCCCTCCCAGCTGTGCTCGTTCCCTTGGAGCAGAGGGAGTTGACCCAGCACGGCTCTGCTGCTCCCGGCAAGGCTGTGCCCAGCGAGACTGAACCCAATGCACAGACGGGGCTTTCACGGTGGTCCCTGAGCTGGCATTTGTCCCTGTCCCGGGCAGGTGAGTGGTCGGAGCCACTCCCCAGCTCAGGACAGCAGCTCGTTATGAAAACGAACCCTTCACTATGCCTGGCTTTCAACTCTGCTTCAGCAAGAGTGAGCTTGAATAAGGGAAGTTAACACACACTCTAACCGTAAAGGTAACAATTTGGCCCTTGAATGGATGAACAATCCTTCAGGCTGGCTCAAGTCCTATCATGTCTAATACGGTTTCTTTTATGGAAGAAAGGTTGAGTTTTCAAGTTTAATTTAAAAATAAAAAGAAAAAAATGCCCATGCCACTTAAAGAAGTGCTCCTTTCAACACAATCGCTGCTCATGGAGGACACCTGCAGCAGGGTCATCTCACCTGACTTTAAATGTCTGCAGGGCAGCTGGCTGCCTGAGAGAGCKCCTGTGTCCCAGCTCACGCTCCCTTTGCTGAACAGAGGAAATGGGAGCTTTCAGGACACAATGCAACTGACCTATTTTAGGTACCTGCTTCAGGATGAGATGAATCAGCCCCCGCAGTGCCTGTTTCTCTCTGTTGACTATAAAGGGAGTCTGGCAAATATACCTCTGGCCAGGTAAATACCACCCCTTGTGCTGAATACAAGCAGAAAGAAATGCACAAAACCGCTCAAGATGGTTCTAATTCATACTATTCACACCACGTTGCGAGTGAAGCATTTAAGACCTACAGAGCGGAAGAAGCACTCCAATTAGCTTTAATACGAAGCTGGAAGGATCCTGGTAACACAAGGAAATTAATATCTAGGCAGCAGGTCCCTAGAGTAATTGCACAGTTGTAACAAAGGGAAGTTGCAGAAAATTACCATTTGCAAGGTTGCAGCAAACAAACATAATGTCTTGATGTAGGCCAGTGCAGGGATCTGAAGGCTCCAAATACCCAAAGTTCAACTTGCACAGCTGAACGACTACAGGTGGAAAAAGCCTGAAGCGGGTGACTGATCAAAGAGCAAGATGCCTGTAGTTCAACTTAGGTTCACATGAGACACATGAAGAGCAAGGTCAGAGATCTTCCAATAGAGTATTAAAGAAAATATGAGTGATTCATGGTCATACCAGTGACTGACATTTGCTTGCCTGCCTTGTATATGGATAAGCAGCAAAATGAATAAAGATTCAATGAAAGGACTGAGAGGAAAACTTAGGTGTTCCAGCTTCACTTCTTGGTCTAATGGATGACACTGTCTCTGCCTAAAAGCCTTGTTCCAAGGTTTGTCCCTTAATACCTCCACGGTCAGAGCAATTTATCAGTGTCTGAACATGACCACCAGCAAGCCCATTAAGTGAATCAGTCTGGAGGAAATTTAATTGCAAGCAAAGACAAAAATGTGTTGTAGTTTAAGGATGACATTTTCAAATTTGTGAAAAGGAATTGAAGAGAACAAAATCCCACCAGTTCTCAAATGACTCGCATTCTTGGCTTTCCCTACTATATCTGAAATTCAACATTGCCTGTTTTGCCAGTACTATCAGGACAGAAGTTACAATCAAAATATTCATAGCTAATTACATATACAGCTCTATCAGCCTTGTACCTATTACCCATGTCCCTGTAATTCAGTGTCATGGCTTGAGATTCAAGAAAAGCTAGTTGTGTAGACAAACTAGACTAATCACATATATGATTTTCAAAAAATACACATATTAAGAGACACAGTCTGTATTCCAGTATTTCAGAAATAAATCCTACTAACCTCCACTCATGATCAACTAGTATTTCCTTAACTGGCCCAATCACTACATGGGACTGTGTGGTGCTATCAGCTTCAGGAACTGTAAATATTTACAGCAGACTCCTCTTGGCTGCTTTAGAAGTGTAGACAGAAAACACTTGACTTTCTGAGGCACAATCACTGTTGGCTGGAACTTAAAAGTCAGCTTTTATCACTTCAGCAAAAGCTGGCAACATCCACACATGGAAGTTGAAGGACAGAGTTGGCTCCCAGGCTGGATGGAGCCCAGTGCAGCTACGTGTGACAGCCTTTCCCATGTCACTGGTGTGGGTGACACTGAGGTCACTGAGAAGACGGCTGGAAAATTTAGGGTGTTAGGAGCCAAATGATCATCTGAGTCTTGAATCCTGAGGATACCCAGGCTGGCTTTGTCATCTTCATACAACTCATCTGTTCTCTCTAACATACTTCAAAAATCTGCTTGTTTTGAAAAACAAGACTCTTCATAACTTTTCCTAACATCTTAAGATGCACAATAGTATTTAGCTATAAAGTCTTCTACTCTAGCAAGATTTTAAAAATCTGATGTAATTATCACTTCCTAAAGATCATGGGCTGATTTCCTGAAGGATAACATTACAGGTGTGTAACAAGGGTCTTCCATTTTTAGATTTCTACCTATGTTTACATTAGTTAAGCTTTCACAGCTTCTCCTTCCTGATACGGAAGATGGGAGAGCTGCAGCCTTGACTTTCCAACAGTTGAGAGGGAGGCAGTTTTGCTAAAACTCATTATCAATTTAAACCATCATTGTGCATGGTTTACTTCCTTTACAAGAGGATTATGTGCTCCTTCCAAAGGCACTGGAGGGTTTGAGTACAGAGGGGTGGAAGGGAGGGTTCAGTTTATATTTTCTGCCACTTTGCAACTCATCCCATGAGTGAAGAAAAGGTAGTGGTATTTATGATACATCTCCCGAGGCACTTTTTTTTTACTTTTCAGGACCGGTCCTAGTGTGCAGATAAGTTACTGCTCCTTTATCATGTATGTAGAGAAGAAAGAAGCATGACTTTTACCGTATGAGAGCAAGCCTGTCTTTTTCAGATGGATGATCATCGAGCCACTGGGAGTAGCGGGCAATGGACCACTCAGCCCTCTGATACGGAGAAACACAAACACCAATTACACACAAATGCAAAAAAGGAAAGAGATACACCAATTTCAGAATCAAAGATGACATAAATGAAGGCCACATGAGGCTCTCTTAATACTGCAGTGATGCAGAATGAGTTAAGGAATCAAAGACAATTAACAGGAATAGCCCAGTAGGTTATTTGGGAGCTCAGAGGTGATCTCCTACATCAGCTGTGGGACCATTTCTGACAGGGCTTTTTATCTAGATTTCCTGTATCTTACATGAGTATGATCCAGGCAATTTGCAGCCTGGGAAAAGATGTGCAGCTTCTACCATGAGCTGACAGAATAGTAGAGAATTCAGAGTCTGTTTAATATCAGGTTATCATATCCCTACTACGAATGAATGAATCAATTAATTAATTAAATTAGTAAACCAATGACCATAATACCTTTGCCACAAAAAAACAAATCCAACAAATTATATAAAATATGCACTTGAATAATTTTTAACTAAAACAGCTAGGGCAAACTACAATGCTCATTCCACCTTAGGACATCTGAAAAAACAGGTTGATCTTATTACCTGGAAGGGTGATTTTAACTCTGGTGGTGCTCTTGTAAATAAGAACTGAAGAATAATGCTGAATGGAATAACCTCTCCCAGAGCTGGGCTACTGGCAATATGCTCACTGGTCTGGAATAGCAGTGGTCTGGAAAAATGTAACAATATACTCATGAAATGAAGAAAAAGCTTATGCATTAGAAAAATGCCTCTCTGTGGTGGCAATATTGCATTAGGATAGAATCATCTAATTTTTTGCCACTACTCTGCATCTTAGGTTTCCAACACCGGTCCAGTTTGCAAAAATTTACAGTAGTTTCCTATTGTAATTAAACAACACAGGATTGCAAACTTTATATTTCAGTGAAAACATTTCAGGTAACTATAGAACTCGCTGTCATACAGAAGATGTACTGAAAGCAACACAAAAAAGTACAATTTGGCCAACATTTGCATGACAAAGATTGTTAAATCATAGTTATACTCTGCATAAAATTTAAAAGAACTTTAATCTATTTCTAATTTGCAGGTGGGTGTTGCCAAAAAAGCTCTCAGTTCAATCAGAACTAACACGAGGTAATAAATCAGTTTTGAAATACAGTTTAGTCATACTGCGACTGCAACTCACCTGAATGACCTCAGCTGTCTGTAAGATTTTCCTAAGTCAGAGACTCGCCGACATAGTGGTGCTACTGCTAACTCCATCTACAAAAACAAGCAGTTCAATTTCAATTAGATTCTCCCAAAATATAACACCTGGTACTGAAGTAGCTTGTCTTTAAGCAATAATCCAAACTTGCAGACTAAATCAGTGACTTCTCTCTGGTGGCTGAATTAAGACAAGAAGCTGTCTTTTCCTTTTATACTATGTTGCCCAAGCCAAGACTTTTGCCTTATTCTTGGCAACAACAAGCATTCAGTGACAAATGATAGAGACAGTCAGTGGATAAGAACAGAAGGTGCCTCATGAGCTTTCCGAGACTGAAGCTTTGTTTCTTGCATCAGGTTTATTTTGTTGGTGATGAGTTTCTTTATGTTTCTTTATGTCAATACCCCAAAAATCTGACTGCACCCTGGAAATAAAGCAAATCTAGGCAGGTGTCCACAAATCACTGCTAAAGCAGTAAAACTGCAGACCCATTTCAGCTGGGCACCCTTTCCTTTGGTGAAGGACAAGGTTAAAATTATTCCTTCCTGAACAACAGGCCCCAAATTTTGGGGCACACAACCTATGCAGGTAAGATAGAAGACAGCTGTGATCTATGGCCAAAGGGTCATAAGAAATCACGGGCAAAAGAGTAAGAGCATTATTTTCATACTTATTTTCGTACTGTTGGGTTTCTGAGTTACAGCAGCCGTCTTTAAAACCAAACAAATTTAAACACTTTCTGTTGTTTAAGCACAGGAGTTCTGCTTTTTTGAAGAAGAGCCAGGCTCTGCTTGGGTTTTGACATCTAAATCCTGCACAGGCTCTTCATTAACAGTAGACGTAGAACAGAGGTTGTAGAAGTGAGAAAGAACAATTTCCCTTCTGGATCCCAGACTGAACATGAACATTACACAACAAAGTTTCAGTTAATGTGCACACCAACACAAACAACACCACTCGAAAAACCCCACAGGTAATTCTAGTCAAACATGGATTAAGTCTTTAATTTTTGCATTCCTGAAGTGTCAAATGAGGGATCAAGCTTTATTCTCCAAGTACATTTTTTAAAATCCCCAACCTGAAAGACTATTCAGACTTTGATTTACACATAATGCACAATTAAACTAAGTTTCAAAGGACGACAGCTAAAATAAGTAACAAGATCAAAACCACCATACAATGAGTTTCCCATTTAAGTAATATTGCTGAATGAGTTTCAAAGCATTTGAGATATGACACTAGTTACAGTGAAGTCTTTAATACTATTATATTACTCTTTCCAGCGGTAGAATTTCCTCAGACAGAACTGGCTGCTGGGCCACCAGCTTCACCAAGAGCACGTAACTATGCTGAGGTTCCAGCATAAACAAGAAACATGGTGTAGTGAACTGGGATGCCATAGTTCATCTAAACCCAGAAAAACTTAAATTAGCAAATAATGCAAATCAAGGCCATATACTTCAGGTATCCCTCTTTAAAAGCAGATGGCAGGATGGGAGTCATCTCACCTACTTCTCAACATCTACAGGTTCTCTTCATATGCAGTGGAGAGAAACAGCCACTCTTGGGGGGTGATGCACCTTTCCCCAAGGTGAACACCTAAAATAGGCGAGGTGCATCACGTTTGCAGGAGTAAGCCCCTGACAATGTACATGACACTCAGACAAAGCTGGGAAAGCCACAGGGCCCAACCCAAGCACCTTGGCTTCCTCTGCAGACCAGAAGAGGTGGGTGCCTCTGGAAAGCAATGAGGAACACCCCACAGAGCTTTCCTATGGGCAGTGCACAACTGCTGCCTGAGCCCAGGGACCTCAGACTTGCCCCTCACCAAACACTTCCAGGCCACTAGAAACCTTCATTTTATGCAGATTTCACTCACAGGAGCAGAAAGTGAATAAAAATCCAGGAAGTGGAAATAAGGAAATAAGGCTCCAGCCCTGGGTAACAGGCTGGCTTCCTCCTGCCTGTTGCCCTTCTGGTCYCCAAATCTTTAGGCTATGAAACGGCCCCTCTCTACAGCCCGAGGGTGAAGTCACCTCTCCCGGCTGCAGGTGGGAAGCCCATGTCCCTGTGGCTCAGGAGCCACCAGCTGCTGTGCTGTGCTGAATCCACTGGCACAAGGGAGTGAGGTAGAGGGCACATTCCCAGGAAAGGCAGGTTCTGCAGGGAATTGCTGCAGGGAGGTGCTCCAACTCCAAACTGCAATGAAGCTTATAGCAAGATGTTGTTCCCCCAGGTCCCCCAGGAGCACAGATAGAAGCCAAGAGGCCATCCTGCAACACAGGATCAGGAACAAGCAGCCAAAAAGAGAAGCTAACTCAGTATGCTTTGCTGCATCATGATACAAGAACCCCACAAATCCTGAAAAACAAATGGGAGCAAGACTGATTTCTCCAGAGCTTCTTTTCAGGCGTCAGTATTGGCTGGGGGCAGCTGGAAGCAACTGATATCCTGCAGGAGCTGGTGTCCCAGCTCTGGTGGGAGCCGTGGGCTTGTAGCTGTGAGGGACCGGGGAGAAGATAATTCCTTTAGGTTCTTTAGAGACTTTGATAACAGGCAACAAACTGCCAGTCTGACATGTGGAAACAGAGATGCGTGGACCAAACTGTACTCATGAGGGGGAAGAAATAACAGCATAGCAAAATATAATTTTGCTTAATAAGTTTTAAAAGATTGTTTCACTCCTGGAACATAATATGAAGTAATGAGACGTAAGTGAAACTTTCTGCAGCTTAACCAATTCCTTATTAAAACAAATTTAAATGAATTCTCTTGAATATTCTTTGTCGTTTCCATAAATCAAAATTTTTAGTCTTAAGTACTAAAGAAGAAAATTTACTTTGGAAAATTCTATTACTTCATCTTCAACCTTTATTCACTGTGGGAAATTATTAGTATTGCTAGAACTAGATAGATTTAATGGCAGCAGATGGTTGATTCGTGAAGTAATAGCTGCCAAAGAAAAATATTGTTTTCAAGCTTTGCAGCATACTATAGTATCTCACATTGACTCATGAAGAGTGGGACTGAGCGAAAACTAATGTGGTAAAAATGTATATGAACCACAGAAACTCTTTTTTTTAATTTACAATACTAGTCTACTTCGTGTTATAACCCAATATCTCCAATAAAAAGTATAATTCACATAAAACTGAGATTGTTATCTTTGCTTCAATTTTAGGTATTTGTCTGAGGCCAATGATGCAGTGGGATGCTATGGCATCCTTCTGCTGTCACATTCATTTCTGCAGGCTACTGAGAGGGGTTTAGTGTCTCTGCTGAGCACTGTGCCAGCCCAGGAGCAAGTGCTGGGGAGGAACCATTCGGCTGGAACAGCTGCTGTTTCTAAGGCGCTGGAATTGGGCAGGGAACTGAGTGTGCATCACTTCTTGGTTGTGTTACCTGTCATCACCTGAAATGGCATCAACTCTTGAGTCACACAGCATGTTTATACTGCAGCAGCTTCTGCTGTGATACACAGCTGTAGTTTCCAAAGCGTGGAGAGCTTCTACGGGTCAGGGGATGATTTTGGCTGTTGGCAGCCAGTATTTGTATCATGTGTGCAAGGCCTTTCACATAGCCATGTCCTGTGGACTTTACATACAAAAGGAGTAGTGTATTTTCTGTTTCTTTTCCAAATTTCCCAGAATTGCAAATTTGAAAATTCAGATATCCAGGTTAAATTCAGTGATAAATCAGGTGTTCAAGCGGTAATTTGCAACCACAGAGGCTTGACATGAGATAATCATTAACACAGGATCCAAGGGAAGCAGTAGGAGAGGCATGTGCTTGTCAAAAAGGAAGCAGCAAATAGAACAGAAGAAAGCCTAACGACTTGTTTCTTCTAGCTTTGTTCAAAACCCATTGCTTTTCCATGATTTATTCATGTTAGTTTGCTATGCTTCGCATGACACAGTGGCAGGCTCCTGCCCAACATATGCTTCTTCTCAATGGTTCATGCTCTCTAAGCCCAAAAAGGCAGTATTATCTTTTCTTCTCATATGACTCTGCCATAGCCCATGGCTACGTGGTCAATTATCTGTTGAACTATTCACTGGCTGGCCATATTGAAAAAAATACATCACATGCCTGGCTTCTCTAACTGGATTATGTTCAGCAACCCAAGGGTGAAGTTAAAATGTAGTCTAGATACAGATAATGCATATATATTGAAGAGTGCTTTTAAAAACCCCACAGTGACGTTATTGTTTAGTGCCTATTGTGGCATTTTCAAGGTCTCTCATTACTAAACAGCTGTTTTTTCAGCTGGAAAATCTTAACATTAAATTTTTAGCAATTACACTTCCTCCTGGCCAAGATGAATTCCAAGTTTTTAAATGTTAACTCAAAATGTTTTTTTCTAGCTGTTTGCCAGGGCAGAATGCTTTAACAAGCAAGGGAGCAGAAGAGCTCTCTGAACTATTATACGAAAGAAGCTAGCCTTGAAGGGATGTGGAATTTGATTTCTCCCCAATGCAGCAATTCCAAAACGGTTGATGCTTAAGTAAATCAGTCAGCTGTAACACCTCTAAAATAACACACATCAGCAAATAATTCCCTCTTTCCAGGAAGATAATTAGCACTAAACATTAAATGCATTCTAGCTTTAGTAGTTTCTGTCCTTATGACTACAACTGTGATTACAGCATCCTGCTGCTCTCACTTCTCTGTAAGAAACTAGAAAGGAAATTTTTTAGGAAAAATTATAAAAACCACTTTTACACTTGTATCATCATGTTTGATCAAATGAGCAACTCTGTTTACATTTTTTAAAATCCAAATGCCTAATTTAATGCCACATATTGAACCAGGAAACCAGATTCTGACCATAGGCTAGATAGCAGATAGAAACAGCTCTTTTACTCTAGAATTTAGCATTGTAAACTTCTACAATAAAAACATTTTTCTAGGAAAATTCAATAAAATCCAAACATTTTGCAGTAATTTTTTGAGAAAGACTTGAAGAATTGGTGGCAGTGTTAACTGTACCCTATCAAAACTGGCTGAACACCATACTAAACAATGCCAAAAAAACCAGTTATAAATCATACCTAGATAAGAAATACAGGAAAGCATATAGAGAATAGTATTGGTCCTGGTCAAACAGGACCAATAAAAATAGTTCACTTGACAAGGCTGAAAATTTCAGTCATGACATGAAGTGAGGTTCTTGGCACTGATAGTGGCTCCTGCCTTATATGTCGCTCCAAAATAGATGGGAAATCATGTCATGCCTTCATGCCATGAAGCATAATGATTACTTTGTCTTTGCAATTTCTAGACTAGTTTATTTCAATGCAGTTGTGATTYGTATTTGCTATTAATAAACAGCTATTTTCCTGTACCAGCTTACAAACTCTGTGTAGCAGACTACTAATTTCCTTGCCAAATATTACTGTAGATTCCTCATTTCTTCTAAACAAACTCCTCARCTAACCGTGCTTATAATTCATTCTTTGCTGCATTGTCCAGCATTTCCATCAGGTTTTAGGAAGGCCTAAACTACAAGCCACAATCCCTAAGTGTGCTTAAGTGCTGTTAACAACTCTGAATACCAAGCAAGTTAAAAGGTCCTCTGGAGAAGAACTTGCAGTCCCCAGAAACAGAAATGTTGAAAACCATCAGGGCTTGCCGGCTTGCTTGCCTCCAGGAGAACCTTTTTTCCAGTCTGACAAGTACTGAATTAAAATGTGAAATTTGGTATTAAATATGTGAATACCGAATTATGGGCACCTTGAAAATACAAAACTGAATAAAACAAGCTGATTCGGGAATATACAGGAGTGAGCTGAAACCTAATCTTGTGCAACTGGCTGCATAAAAACTGAGAACATGAAAAGAAGTGAATTCAGCCCGTAGACTGGAAATACTTCAAAYGAGACTCCCAAGGAACCGTGGCACAGTACACAATAACAACCTTGCAGCGCTGTGCACATTTCCTAGGGCTTGCAATGTTCCTGTGCTCCTGTAAGCACTGATTTACATGAAATCATATTAATGATATTCAGGCATATTTCAAGCCTATCGTAGTTCTGTTTACAGCTGCCACACTAGCATATACCTAAGTCTCACTGCTGAGAAATCTGTAACACACAGGACAGCCAAATGCGATACTGACACTGGAAATAGGGTGAGAGAATTCAACACAGCTACAGCAGTAATTCCTAATGTATAAGTAGCTGAGCCTCACTCAAGAAAATTGGCTGTTATGCACCTCACCAAACCCAGTTCTGAATGAAGAGAACTTGAAATCCGTTTTCCCYCTTCTGTGTGGACACCTGTTGTTTTGAGGCAACTTATCAGTAAAACACATTTTCAGTGCAAAAATTTTCAATTCAGACTCTCAGCCAAAGCTATTCTGCTGAGTATAAGGCAGCTGTAACTCTGTGAGTGCCCTGAAAGAAAGCGCACAAGCACGAGATACCCAAAATCTGATGCAATCCAAGGTTATTTGACTCATTGCATGTGTGTTTTTAATAGGAACTCAAATAAACCAAAGCTTCTGGACGGATTTTTGCCCAGGTCTTTTGCTTGCAAGCAACCCCAAAATACCAAAAGGGGTTTTAGATCTCAAAAGTCAGTTCTGAGTAGGAACATGTAACCCTTTTTGAGTACAGAAAATTCAAAATTACTCTACAAGACAGAGCACAAGTAAAAACAGTTTATAAACAAACCTACTCCTACACACAGTATCATTCCAGGCAGATTGTTTCCTTTGGGTTTGGCTTTAGTTCAAAAATGCAGTGCCTTTCTGGGCCTCAAAAAAACCCTGCACACAGCATTTATGGCCTTTTGGAAAAAGTTGTCCTTCCCATCAAGCCAGTGGCCCAGCTGAATACCTGACCCTGCCCTCCTCAGCCCAAAGCAGTAGCAACCTCTCCTAGTCCTGATCAGGATTACAGCTGCATTTACACCTGGCCAATGTGCCCAGGACTCCTGGCTGGGTCAGAGCAACAACAACCCTCCTGTCAGGCTCCCAGGAGCTGGTGTCATGGCATATGCCCAAAATCCACCAGGTTTTTGGAAGGAGCACACAGATCCCAGAAAATATGGATATAAGGCAACATCCACATACAAAATGTTTTACTCTTTTTTCTGCTATCCTGAGCAACAGGATATAGTGTCCAGGCCATTACAGCCCCTGTGCAGCCTGGGACGCCCAGAGCAGCTCTRTGCAGAGATGCTCAAAGGCACGGAGTAAGTGCTGAGTTGGCTGTATGGGGATGGTTGGACACAGATTTCTTGTCTTTAGCACATTTTTAAACAAGCCAAGAATACGGTGCTATTTGAAGGAAAGAAAAACACAAGGCAGGCCCCAGATGCAGCAACAGTCGAACGCAGGAGACAGGAATGAATTCAAAACCTTTTTTTTGGTTCTGTGGTACAAAAGAAATCGGAATATTTATCTCTACACAGTTGTCCATTCAGGAGTTATACTCAGCACAGTGGGGAAGACCATGCGAATTCCTCTACGCTCTATGAAAACATACCTTCATTTTTCACTTAAAAGGCAGCCCATGTCAGAATGAGAAAAATCAGTGTTTAAAAAAGGATAAACAAGTTATATTTTTAGATTGTAACAGGTGCTTAGATCAGATGCTCTTACTGTAGAACCAGGTGAAAATATTTTCCAAATTTATATGACTTACTTTAGTTAAAATTAGCATAAGTAGCATAAATTACAGAAATTATCTATATTCCTTCTACAGGAAGAGTCAAGTGTCCTTTTTTTGCTTCCAATTTTATGCCATTGTCTTCAAAACAGAGAAGTGAATGGAACCTTCTCGCTGAAAGCAATTGAAAACTTCCCCTTAATTTCTGTGGCTAAGGGCCGATTTGCTATTTTTCAGTAATGAATAAAAAAATTTTACTCAGGAGTATGCAACTCACGGGCAAATGATACAAAGCAGCCACAAGCAGGAGTGGAGGTGGCAGCAATTCCTCCCTCCCTGCCTTCCTATCCTATCTCAGTTACCTACCAGCCAAAAGCAGCACTCAGTACGCAGACAGCTAGTGCTAATTCCCTTTTCCACTTGGATAATAATAAACCCTCAGATTGATCTAGAGGACGCCTGATTCTTTGGCATGTTAACCACACAGTGGTACTGCTGACAAATTAAATTTTAATATAGTAGATAACACAGACAGGTAGTGGGTGTGAATCTGGCAATTGCTTTCGTGCTTTAGTCCTGTATAGGAGTTAGGTAAGGCTGAGAGGCAGGTAGGTCAATTGGGTCATGAAGAGAACCCCACAAGGAAACTGTCCTTCTGTTTCCAAAAGGGCAGTTCTTCCCCAGGATATTGGTATTTCTTTAGCTTGTCTCCTTCACTGCAAAGCAGCTGAGTTAGCCATTAACAACTGTGGGCACTGTGATATGAAAGCAATTAAGAAAGTGACACACCATATTCCATTAGAAGAGAGGGAAAGAATGAAGTGAATGGATGGTGGCAAATGACGGATGTGCCAAAGAGATCAGCCAAGTGGGATAACATGCCAAGATGCAGCTGAATTTAAATGCAACACGCACTTGACAGGAAGCTGTCAGACCTCCCTGAATGTGCCTTACAGTGATGAGGGATCTTCAAGTACTTAGTGGATGCATTTCTTAGGATCCACTATCTTATCAGAGAGGATGTTTAGACCTGGAATGCACCAGTCTCTACAACTGTCTGTTTATACTTTGATGGGGAAAAAAGTATTGATACTTTTCAGTGAAGTCAGTGAAGTAACATCAAAAAGCAGAAATCTGTACTGAGGGTACCTGTGCGAAATCCGCTGCCAGACGCATCTTCCCACCTTCACCGAGGGGCCTTATTAGACTGGCATTGCGAATGAAAAGTTCAATTGCTCTTTGAGCCATGGCTTCAGTGTTATCAAAGACAAAGTCAAAACACTCAAAATGTCTGAAGTAGTCGCTCATGACTCTTGCTATAAAACCCTGTAGCTCTTTCATGTAGAGAGAACAAGGGACATCTGGTTTTCCTGAGCTGGATAATGATCTGRAAAAAAAAAGAAAAGAAAAAGAAATAGGGGCAGCTAAATTCATCTTTAAAACACAACCAAAACCTACTGGATTCTTTTAATTTTTTTTCCTACCCCAACAAGTCATGGCATGAACTGTAGAGTTTCTTTCTACTCAGAATAAGGAGCATGTAGCTCTCTCTGAAACTTTAGTCAAAAAATATCTCTTTGTCAACCATTTTGGTCCATCATGGACCATAAAATATAAACATATGTCACAGGGTTACTAGTTTAGCCTATCAATCCCAAACCTGTTCTTTGTATAGAATTAGTTTCCTAGATTCCTCCAAACCCAGGATTACAAAGTCAGTATCACAGAAGCAGTACAGAAGCCCCTGGACACAAATCAATCCCCTTTCTCTTTCTTTGATTCACAGTCAAAGAGCTCAAAAGAGCTCTTCCAAACTCAGGAACCTGAACACACAGGCTATCTAGCAAAACTCAGCCTTTGGCTGGAAACAGTTTACCCACCTAGAGAGATATTCTGCTACTGGTGCCAAAAGAGGATGGTGAGGGCAAAATATTGTTAAAAAAAGGAAGTCAAAAGGAAAATTCAAAACAATTTCCAAGACAGAAAACAGGACAACTGGTGATGGTATAAGCAAAGCCAGCACAGACATGACAACCAAGATAAAATTTAGGAAGGAAGTCTCAATTTTAGGTAAGACTCAAGATTTTGGCACATAAAGAATACTCGAAATTTTAATGAAAATGCTATGGGAAAATAGTACAACATACTGAACTGGAGATTTAAATTTAAAAAAATTAAAATTAACTATTTCATCAGAGGCTATATGCTTTGAGAAACAGAATATTGACAGTTCTGAAGACTGTCCACAAAAAATACATTTTGAAAGCAAAAGGGGTTTTTAAAGCATAAAAATGGCCTCTTGACAGCTTTCTTCTTCTATTCAAAATGAATTTTACTCAACAGATAATGAAAAAACAAAAGGAGTGAAGAAGACAGATGCCACCTGATTAATTTGTTTCAATAGATAGGTGTAATTCTGCTTCCTGTGTTCATTAACCACAAAGCATCGCCTTCCCCTCAACAAACAAGCACTCTTGCTCCAAGGACATTGTGGCAATAACAATTTATTATGCACATGCAGGACATCTTACTAGAGCAATGGTAAATTCAAAAGATATTTCTAGTTACCCAGAAAAATCTTCCTGGTGCATAGTGATGATAATGGCTTCCACCGAATCTCCTACAGAGTTCAGTAGCGGCTGAACAGCACTACCCATTAGATCATGGACTGCCTAAAATAGAATAAGAAAAAGGCAGAAGTAAGGAAACAAAAACTAGAAGCATTTGCATTTTGACACCTCAAAAATACCTTAAGAAACAGTTCATTTTATCAGTGCTTTTTACTATTCTGCATTAGAAAATGCTAAATAGGAGGACCAAAGCCTAAGACAGTATTTCTCTTTAATTGATTTTACCAGTAAAGCACACAATAAAACTGCTTGCTGCTTCTGTGTAAAGCCTTCCTTCAAAAAGGTGCACAACAATTTGGCATTCCTGGTTTGTACACGTACATGTTTTTGTGCACACACTTCGCTCAGTTGTTCATTCCCCGACACAAGCTGCCCTTCATTCCCCTGCACACAACCCCTCCCAGGTCAGTGCCCAGCAGGACGGACGTGGAGAGCTGTCATCCACAGAGGCTGCACCACCATCCACATCCCCCTCCAGGAAAGCACCAGGTCGCATAAAAATCATAATTTGATGTATCTGTCAGGGGGAGGAAGGGGGTGATGAAGGATCCAGCTATTGCAGTGTGAATGCTGCAGAGAAAGACATTTATTTTCACAGTCAGATGACTATGTTCTGACTGTTATGAGAATATTCCGAATACAAACACGATTCAAGCAGTGATTTGGCACAGGTAACACATATGTAGCTGCAGATACAACAAATTWAAAATGTCACA
The DNA here is from genome assembly GCA_018881555.1 of Amblyornis subalaris. Lineage (NCBI taxonomy): Eukaryota > Metazoa > Chordata > Aves > Passeriformes > Ptilonorhynchidae > Amblyornis > Amblyornis subalaris. The sequence continues at coordinate 3,562,435 of JACAXG010000055.1, forward strand.
GTATTTGTATACCTGTTACTAAATATACTGATGCAAAATAATATGTGGGAAATAAGTGCCCATTCTAAGTGTAACAAACAAAGCAAAGCTCAGCCCTATCCCTGCAGCATACAGACATTCAATTACCTTTAAGGCAGTTGTGACTGTTTGCTCAGCGGCTGCTGGAAATGAGCTCTGACTGGTAACGACCTAAAAATTGTAAAGTAATTGTTAATAGTCAGCATTCAACAAATGATTAGAATCCATAATATTCAACTTCATTTAAAAACATACTCAGTTATCCTTAGTAATGAGTGTTTACCAAGATAACTATCAAATGTGTTTTATACAGACAGAATTTTCAAAGCACCAGTATCAGTCCTTTGCTCTCAAATTTCCTATGGACTCTTGCTTCTGCTGTGGCAAAGAAATGACTCAATGGAGTTAAGCTRAAATTTAGCTGAAGGGCTAACAGAATCAGAATAAAAATAACTGGTGTGTTCTCCCATTGCTAAGTATAGAATTCATGGAGAACTATAAAAGCAGCTCTGTGGCAAATATTTGAAAGAATGGTTGTTCTTTCCCATTATTATGACTATTATACCACTACATGTCAAGTAGCTGTTTATGTACAGCTAAAACAATATTACAATTGAAAGTCAAGGAATGATCTGAACGACTATTCTACCAATTTCCTTATAAACATGCCACACAATAGTATTTTTAAGCCACATAAGTACTGAATTCAAAGACTGAATCATATCAGATCTCCCTCCAACACTAAGACACATGAGGTTCATTACTAAATACATCAGAAAAAGCAGACTCAAAAGTTGATCTACCATCTGTTTGCAAAATCCAAGCAAATTTTACAGGCTTTTTACCATTTTTTAACACTCTTTGAACATATCCAGAGTCAGAAGTACTCATGATCTTTTTTCTAATCAGGCTAGGATTTAAACACAATTAACCGCAACTATGAATATATCTGTTTTAGTTTACAAAGACTGTGTAACCATTGGCATCACTAAACTAGTAAATTGGAATGATTCATAACTGTGCTTAGTCCTGAAAAGTTTCCAGGCCAGACTCTCATCACAGTAATAATGCATGGAGATATTTGCAAGGTGTTGCTTTTCCTGATTTCACCCTTTCCTTCCCGTTTTTGGTTTAGCCACAATTGTGGGAAAGCAAGGAAAGTCTTCTGAAAAATATAAGCTTGGGCTGAGGCAGATGCTGCAAGGGGGCTATCAGGCTGATTAGTACAAAGACAGATATGAAAAAACAAAGAGTTCAATTGTTTATGCTCACAAAGTAACAGCTGTGAGACATGATTATTCTCTATAAACACATCTTTCACTCTTCTAATATTGACAATTTGTTACACAGTGGTGCTTATAAGGGTCAACCAAGTCTCAAAGAGTTGTACCAACCCAAAGCAAGGTGCAGCTCTTAATACAAAATTGGGCTGTATTTGTCAAGAGTTGTCATCAGCTAAATGGAGCATATGCACAAGATAGAGCAAAGAAGGTAACATTATGGCAAGAAGAGAAAAGGATGCCTACCTTCAGAACTGACTGGTGCAGTTTGTATAGGGAATTAACTACAGCCACGTTCCTCCTCTGGCCCTCTGTGAGTGGCCCGATCACCTGGCTGGCATCTCCTTGAGTAGACAGCTGCAGTGACCACAGAAATTGTTAGTACCAACTCTTATACTGTGCATCACCCAAACTAAACTTAGACCACAACAGAAAGCCACAGGTCTTCAGTACCCAACGTTCTTCCATTTAACTCTTGTCTTGATTCATAGGATTTCCATCTCCAGATGAAACAGACTGAACAACAACAGGAACCCTGAGAGACTGTCTCAGCTCCCAAACCACAGCAGTGAGAGCCAGATCTCCTGGAGATACCTAGTCCCAGCATAATTTCAACTTTGTAATCTAAGAGTCAGGTGAAATCACCTCCCCGAGGATGCCAAATAAACTACCAGCAGCTTTTCGGTATGAGCAGTGTAGACTTTTCTTCATACCCTCAGCCTGTCCCACTGACAACCACTCAAGCCTCTCCTTAAAAGCTCTGCTTTTTCAAATAGATGGCTTAGATCTTTGTAAATATTAGAGGCTTATAAGTCAACAGAAAAATGGAACTACAAGGACTAAAACTGCTAGGCCTGTCATTGAAGAGTTCAATCCATGAATCTTTCAGCAAAAATCAAAGAAATATTTCTTCATATTTAAACTTCACAAAGCATGCATTTTTTATTATTATGACAGAAATCAAAGCTCCAGGGTGATATATAAATAGCCATTAACTATGGAACAGTCCCATAAGGATACCACAGCATATATTTGTAATTTAAAATATAATAAACTGCAACTGGGAAACAAAYGGAAATTTTCTTGCGCACTGAAAATTGCAGAAATACAAAGAATTGACAAAAGACTATATGAATTCTAGAAGTACATCTAAACATAAAAGCAAGAATAGCTATTAATAGAAGACTTTACTGAGATATAATTATCTGACTAGTTATCTATATTTCAGGATACAGAATTATCCTCCAGGAAACCCCTGAAGATGCCTAGCTCCAAAAGTCTCTCAGTAAAAATACATTCAACTCACTGAACAAGTGGTCAAGAGACTTTTATGAAGTGTGTCTTTAAACACAGTTGTAGGTCCTTCAGAAAGCTCCTACACTAAAACTGAATATACAATGATAATTGTTTAAGAACAGAAGAAACAAACATAAAATGAAAATTTTTAAGTTATGGGAAACAGTGAATCTTTACTACTGAAAGACTGTTCCTGTACTTCCCATAGTTTGCACACAGCACAAACACAGACAGCATACAAGCACAGTTATCTAGTATTTTCCAGCACTGCTAATACCGAAGTTTTAGACAAATTCTTGCAAGCACACAGGAACTCTAATTTATTCACACCACTATGGTGACAGTATCAGTTCATTTCCCTTTCTTCAAATTTAGGGATTATTTCAGGATAAATAGGTTTCCAAGGCCTTTGTAGAGAGAAAGATCTTTTCCAGCGTACCTTAAATTGACATCAAGATGTATCTTTGAACTAGTTGACAAATATACTGTTGACTCAACATTTTCCTGCCTCCCTGATGAGAACAGCCAGGTGAGCCATGATCATTCCTGTTTCCCTCTAGATACTTTTATTTGACAGACCTGACTGGTTTTTTAGAAGTTTGCTTCACACACTTACAGTTGCACAGATTAATAACGAAACAGCTGTGCAAAGAAAGACCCCATCCACTCAGCTGACCACCCTCCCAGACACAAATAACTTTTTCCTCCACACTTTTAAAAGCCCTGTACAGACTAATTGATTTTTTTCCACATTTACAACTATTAAACATAGAAGATACTACTAAACCAGTAAAATTTTACATCCCAGTTACTTAAATTTCAGTTCCTCAGAGTTTATTGTAAAGGTTTCACAATTTCTTTTTCTTAGACATTAGATTGTGTCTCTTCTGCTGGTGAAAAAGCTTAACTGGTAAGTAAAACCATTAACAAGTAGAAACGTAACCCTTCTGCAATAACAAGAAATTCCTGCAGTCAGCAATAGTGCACAACAGCTTCACAGGCAAAATCTGAAAATATCTTAAAAACAACTAATCTTTGTAAAACTGTTTACCGTATTAAATTTCCTTAAACTAATCAATYTGAACTTTGTCAATTAGATGTTTTGATCCCTTGTACATCCTAAAATCACTGGTCTAAAGCAAAGAGGTCTGAAAAACTTGACTCTTGTAACTAGCAGTTGGAACCAGGCAGCCCAGGGCTCCCTGGCACCTGAATTATTGACACCACTTATATCCATTATACAATCATGCATCCAGTTGGGAAAAACATCGTTATTGTATCTCCCTGGTTCCCAAAAACCAGGCTTATGACCCATTACTATAGACACAAACCATCCCTCAGTTTCTTTTCCAGCATACCAGGTTTTATCAATGATTTGCATTGATCACTCTCTTTTATACAGAAAGTATTTTTAGAGTTCTGTTCTAGACACAGGTTATGCATTGAAACCCAGTGGTAATGTAACTCTTCCTCTGTAATCTGCATACTGGAGATTGCATTGTGTAAGTAGGTTAAGTCAAATAAGTGTGAAGCCCATCCACATTTGCTCAGTTTAAAGACACAGTCCACAGGCTTTCTTTTTGATGAGGGCACTGGAGAAAAAACCAGATGCCTTTTCAATATCCTGAAATGCAGAAGGCCAGGAAGGGTGAATTTATGCTCAGCAGAAACAGGGAAGACAAAAGGGGTGACTTCATCCCAAATCAGAATCTATTTTGGGAAACAAGTGCAGCTGAAGGCCAGATCCCATCTCCAGGGRGCTGTCACTTACCCTGGGAGTTGGTCTGGCTTAAGCCTGCCAACTGAGAACAGAGGAAAAGAAACCATGCTGAAGCCAGACCTGAATGAGCAGTAACAAGGACCATAACTGTTTCACATTCCTGTATCTGGAACCGATTTCTTACGCACTTCACTTTAGTTGGTTAAATTGTTTCTGCTTTTACCTCAAGCCTGCCTACTATTTACAGTAATTTCATGGGCAGTAGCACGGGCATTCCCCAGCAAGCATCAATTCTACAATGTGTGACATGTCAGTGTGAGCACCCTTTGCCAAAAGGAGCTACCAGTATGCTGCCAACATGAGATGCTTGTGAGGAAGAGAGGAGCGAGGCAGAGAAGTGTCCTACCAGCAAATATCAGCCAGGACTTTTGTATCATGCACCCACGCACTAGGACAAAGGCTGTGTGTTGTGGTGCCCTGAAAAATGTGAACATGAGCTTCTGTCCCATGCAGYATTTAAAGAAAACTCCAAGGGCAGCTCTTAAACTGATATGACAAAGAAACACTGGGATTTACCACCTTTCTGATGTCTATAGGAGTGTGTTCCCTAAAGTAGGAGGTTGAAATGTGCAGGTTCAATCCAGCAGCTGACTAGCTGGAGGAAGCTCCATAGAAGAATTTTGGTTTTTTTAAATCTAATTCAACAGAATCTGAGACCCAAGTAGTAGATCGAGATCAGGCAGCTTATTGAACCAAAAAGGACACTTGTAGAAGCCAATACACAAAAAGTGTGTCACAAAGAGGAACRAGCTGACTTAAGGTCCTCTGACTTACTTCAGCCTGACATGGTCAAGAAACTGTAAGCCATGACTGGTACTGGGCTCTCACTGAATTCAGAAGTCCTTCTGAAAAACAGTTTCTTTTAGTTTGTATCCTTCAGTACACCTACATGGTTACACTGCTACAGTTGCAGAGAGTGCAGGTGCCTCATCTGGGGTCAGTAGGTTGCCCAGTGCAGAAAATTTCAGGAATGATTCACGTGACCACATGCAGGAAACCATGGAGCGGAGAAATAAGAACTTGCATTGAGTAATTCGCCTAGCCTATTATAAAGACCTGCTTTGGGGAGAGTGAATACATCCTGTATGCACCTATTTCCCTTCACTGGCTATAAAGAGGATCTAAAGCAGTACCACAGATACCTAGTAGTCATGTCAGATGCAGTCTCACCCTCTAAAGAGACCTACTTTGGAAATATGTCTTGGAAATTACCAGATCAAGTGTTCTAGATTTGACACTTTTCTGTGTTTGATGCCTAAAAACATGAAATTTGACAGCATGGACTTGATCTCACATGTTGAGACATGTGCTATGACAAGACTGCTTTAGGATTAAATTCTTGTTTTCACCATAAAGCAATGAATGGAGAATTTAGATTAGGCCATGAATCAATTCATCAGTTCTCCCTTGGGTTAGAAAAAAAATGCTAACTGACGTTGTCTTTTTCTTGTAGGAAAGCTCAGACTGTTGATACATCTTTTCCTGTAATTTGTTTAGTGCTTCTAAGTGACTAACAATCCCCTCCTTCAAMAGGTGGCAGCTCAGAAGAGACTGATTTGTGAGCTGGTTTGCTACTACTCCCTTCATAGACTACATATCTTGTGAAAACACTCAGTTTCACACTCAGCAACTAAGATCTCGTGTGCATCCTTATTGACAGTTTTGGAAAGCTCCATTTATTTRATTTCTCTGAAACAGCCTCAGCAAACCCATTTGCTTTAGAGCAGGAAACAGCATCATAATTTAGGAGTATGGACTAAAATAAGACTAGTGCTTCTCAACAAAGCATTCAATCTAACTCCAGGATCATGAGAGTGTTTTGATAGCACAAACTGAACTCCAGTTGTCAAGCTGACATTTTCAACAATAAATACATTCCTAATAGAGGCAGCTGATTTTGCCATACCTCTGGCAGGAGGCAATCAATCCATCTGGTACTCGGCCCCCTGCCTCATCATAACAACTTAATATAAAGCACAGAATCCACTTCCAGAGTTTCTGAGTCAGTAGGGCTTGGCCCTGGGATTTCTCCCATAAACTACAAATAATTGGGATGGTTTACTATTAGGTTTAACGTTTTCCATACTGAAGAAGGAGCCTTTTACAATCTCTTTGCTCCTAAAAACCACAGAAGTTTAGTAGAATCAGTTTGCTACCTTTTGTAAAAAAAGCACTATTTAGCAGAAAAATACAGAAGAATCTGAATTCTATTAGCTATTTCACTTAATATATTAGTTACTTAGAGGATAATTTGCAAAAAGAAGAGACATAATTTAGAGGTTCGAAGTGTAGGATTTGAATGAACGTGTCAGTGGAAATAAGATCCTTGACTGATGAGGATAAATTAATATGAATGTTCTGCTTTAAAAAAAACTAACTAGAATTTAAGAATAAATCATAAGAATTTATGTTCTTGGAGCGTCTTCTAATTTTGCACAGAAGAAATATTTCAAGACATGAAGAAAGGAATAAGCTGTGAGTTCAGGCAATAATTTAAAATGTACATAATAACATTTACATTGTACCTTCCGGACATTTTGTAGCTTCCAGAATATMTTTTTTTTTTAGCTTCCTCAGAAAAATGAAAATTTAGTATTCTAGGAATATAGAAAAGGAGTTCTATGGTGAAGAAATTAAAAATCTTATCGAAAACCCAGTCATTATTTTGGGAAGAAAAATTTGAAGGGACTGTTAAGTCCAGGACCAGGAAAAAAGACTGAACATCATGCTCATACTATTCATGTTAGAAGAAGCAGCAATCACTGAGCCATTTCCTCAGGGGTATTTCTGTTTTGTTTTGGTTTTTCTTCCTTAATATTTTCAAAAGCCAAAGAAATGGAAGAAAAACAGTAAATGGTCTTTCTGTAACAGAAAAGACAGGATTTCTCTCCAAGTCTTTGAATCATCTGAGAAGAAAGGCACTGTACAAGTAATCAAAAGTGAGTAATGGTTCATGGTGCTTAAATAATGAGCTGCTTTAAAACAACTCTGCTATCAGAAAGCACTTATAAAACCAATACCTTCAAGGAATCTCAGAAAATCCTAAACCTGAAACACATGGATTAATTTCTCGGCTTCAGAAAATTACACCCCTTTTATCCAGCCAGCCCAAGTCTGAGGAAGATTTCAAGGACAATGTCTGTTGATCCTGATACCTCTGACTGTAACAGTTTATTGAATTTTTCATGCTTGCCAAATTAATGACTGAGTGATTAATCATATCTTAYATGTAATCCCATTAGCTGCTGGTTTCAACCAACTACTGAGAATGCCCCTCCAGAGGTGAAGAGCAGACATCCATCCCCAAGACACATGCAAGAGGTCCAACAACACAAAAAATACAATCAACTTATTTAATTGCCATCCGCCTTTTGTAGTATCAAGCCCAGACGTTAACTGAGATTAGAGTATTTCCACCCTGCACAAGTTTATAATTGAACTTTATATGGTCCAAATTAGAGTTGGTCCAAATTAGAGTTGTTCCAAAATTGAAAAGTTTCAAATCATTTACCATAGGTATCAACATACATTTAACCAAGTATTTTGCTGAATCATAAAATTTAATTTGGTAAGAAATAACTTAGAGCTTACTGTAACAAAATACTGTAAGGATTGTGCAATCATGCTCTTTTTCTATCTGCTAGCAAAATAACATACTAGACCTAAAGAAGTTTTCTAACCAATTTCTCAGCAAAATAAAATGAAGTACACAGTACTCCCAAATCAGACTTTTATGCTTGGATGATGTTTTCTGGACTTTAGTCAGTATATCTAAAAAAAAAAAACCAACAAAACACCAAAAAAAAAAAATCACACATTTGTTATGTGAGTCACGATCTAACCAGCAAAAGACAACATGAGAAAAAAGAAAATGCTTCATGAAGTTATTTAATGTAACTCTCTCCTCCAGATTTTTAATCCCATTTAAAAAAGTTTAAATGCTTGTTTAAATTACCAGATAGATATTTCTAAGTATTCTCTGACCAATATAAGTAGCTTCCTAATGACTGTTTCAACAAAGCTCTTCTTATCTTTCCATCAAAAAAATAAATTACAAAACCTTACCTGACATTTGATTATTTTTAAATTAGGCCTACTACCATCTTTAGCTTTTATTACTGTACAGAGAAATAGTAATTATTCTGAAATTATTTTATTATATAATAGCCTCCCACATATCCTATTTAAATACCTATTAATGAATTCTTTTAATGTGCCAAACATTGAATTCATATTTTTGGGTTCTCTCATTTAAATAGCATGGATACAAGTTTTTCATTGACAGTAATACCATGTCTTCAAGGTACTGGTATAATACAATTAATTCATGTATCTCAAAAAAGAAGTGGGGAAAATATAATCTTGCACATTACTTACACCATTGTTACTGACCCGTTATTTACATAAATCTTTCCTGAGGTGTCATTTCACTACTGTTCCTGACGATTTGTGAGCTTATTAGATTTCATACTTTCCTCCGAAGTTCACAATATTCGACATTTAGACAGGAGGACAAGATACATTTCCCTGGAACTGTCAGACAAATCTCATTGTTGGAATATGTCCTGAATAGTGATTCACTCGCAAATGAAAGCTTACAATTCAATATAACACCATCTAATAAGAGACATGGATTAATTCTTATAAGATCACATAATAAAAAAGGCAATCAGAAATTCACTTTATGTCATTACAATAAGGATTCATCATGCTTTTCAATTCAGAACCATCACAGGTCTCATAAATTCGCTGGGGTTTAAATCTGGTGCCAGAATCCCAGTGCATTTTTATCCCTTCACTGGAAGAATTTGGTTCCATGAAGCCTTTTTTCTCTCCCTCTCCACCCTGCTCTCCCCTGCTTCATTGAATTATTCAGCTAGTTGAATTTAACTATGTCAGATAAGAGGATGGGTGGGAAAAAACCAACACAGTTACCCCAAACCACATAGTTACATCAGTAAACATGAGTAAATATCCCAACTGAGATGCAGCTCACAACCATTTTCTTGCTACTCCAGTATATTTCGTTTGAGGAACTTGTATAAATTAAATGGCTAAACAATGTTTTTGGGTCATGTAAGGTACATTTCTCCTTGAAATATATATGACTAATGCCAACTCAACAAATGCTTTCCTCCATAAATGAGGTCTTTAATTTTTTCATTTCCCTATAAGAAACCAGAATTACAGCTATCCCTTATCGACATTTTTTTCTTGCAACATGTTATGGGTATTCTTCTTGCCAGTAGACAGACTGGGCAAAATCAATGGAGAACTTGTTTAGTCCAGCCCCTCTCTGCCTTTTCCTAGTCAACCACTGAGGATAGACTGAAAGGTTCAGAAAAAAATTCCTATCTCCATGAATACTAAGTGAAAACTAAGAACCAATCCTTCTCATCCAAGTGTTTTGTCATTGCAATATTTTAACTTTTAAATCCCATCCTCCTTTGCATTTCTACTTTTTATAATTTCACTGATTAAGCCAAGATGTTCCAATATAGTTTCTGGATCAGTTGTAATACACTTAGCCCTTTAGACTTTGGACAAAAACATGCCATTCATATTGCTTATCATCTAAATAACCCCCTGAAAACAGCTTATTTAAGTCCTCATTGCCCTGATCAAGCATCACAGACACTTTCTCTTCTACAAATGACATTATGAAAATTCCTTGTAAAGACTCTGTCTCTTTCTCAGCTCAGCATTTTAAGCTGAATTAATTGTTGGGTTTTTATTCCACCTGGCATTCTAGCCTTTTCTTTCCTCTTTATCACAACAATGTTTATAAACCACCAAGGACAAGCACTAATAAAGTAGAGATTGTTTTTAAACAGTAGTAATATAAATCAAGATCAGAGCACATTTAACTGCAATCTCAGGAAGAGAGATTCTGGAAGATCTCTGAAGCCATGGCACGACTTTCAAAACTACAGCACCAAAAATAAACGGTAAACTTTTTTCTATTGACTATATCAGATGCACCATAAACCTACTAAGAAAGAAATCAAGAAAAAAAATCAAGACTCATCTGCTAAAATAGTTATGATGATGGGATGGATATCGGAAAGTTGAGATCTATTTTAAACCTGAGTAATTACAAACTAGTTTTTAAAAATACTCAAAGGAAAGGATCAGCTTTTTYCAGAAAATTTGAAAGACAAAAATACATCTAGAGTGGTGTGAGAAGAATATGGTCTATTTTCTTATAGTCTGCCTCTAAACTCAAAAACTCTCCCAAATAATCTACCCCAATCCATTCTAAATGGTTAGCTAGTGGACCAGATACATTTAATAAGGAGATATTAATTCTGAGTATCCACTAAAATTTGAAAATTGAAAATATCATTATGAGTAACTGCAACAGATGAAGCCACCCGAGCACCAATAAAGAATACAACACTAGCTAGGGATGTAAGTAAAACAGAATTGGGAATCTTGCAGCTGCAAATCACAAGTTCAAATATAAACTGGCTTGAAGGACAATGAGAAATAAATTGTGTCGGTTTCAGTCCTCATGGAAAGTGGGCATTTATTAAAATCTTTGTAATGTGTATCACTGACTATCTTACTTGCAGCCTCAGGAAGGAGACCTGTAACTGAAAAAGTCTGAGAGAAGATAAAATTAATCTTTTAAAATGATTGCTATAGAGTAGAGACAGAGCACAATAGCAGGGCAATGCACTGAGCTATACAAGTTTTGTGGGCAATACTAAAAATAATTTAAGAAAAACTGCAGCAGAGCTGACTTTCCATTGTATATATTTTGATGCTAATCTTATGTAATACATTTGGTGCTGATCAGCATTACAAAGATCAGTGCTCTAAAAATATCTGAACATGACAGATAGATAGATACTCTTCAGCCTGTATCTCCATCCATTACATTCACTAAAAATAGAATATTAAATTACAGAAGGGCTTGGTTGCACTGGCATGCAAAAAGGTGTCTTCTGAGTTGGCTCAAAGAAATACTTGGTTACTTGAAGAAAGTGTTGAACTCTGAAGAGTTAATATCCAAGAGTTTTCTTGCACCCATCTAGCAGTACTTGGAGTTGCCAGTTAGCCACAGTGCCACAGACAAGTGTACTCTTTTCAAGGTCTAAAACTGGTAGAAACACCAAATGCTATACGAAAATAAGTCAAATACGGCTGACAAGCATTGCAGATTGAAACACATTTAGGAAAGCACATATTTTGAAGCTCTGCAATCTAAGAAAATCCTAAGACTAAAAGCAATATTACTACAGAAGAAATCACATCTCCTAACTCTTGCCTTAGAGATTTATTTACAGCAGAAGGAAGTATGAATTCCAGATGCAAGATAAAAACTACTCCAATCTGTCAGCATTTTAAGCTTCCTCTTGAACAGATTTTGCATGTCGCTCTTGTTCAGTCTCAGTCACATACTGGCTACACCCATAACTGTAAATTAAAGGGTGGCAGGAAAGGACCCTGGATCTTGCACGTGATCATCTGTACCGCTAAGCTGGTAGGACAGTCATTAGCAAGTTCTTGGCCTGGACCAACAACTACTTTCCCCAATCTCCATCCACGGCTCAGGAGAGGCAATACTGCAGAGACTGTTGCCAGAAGGGCTCTGGCAGCCAGGCACTGCTTTGGGGAAGGGAGCCCTCCCCAGCTGGGAGGCACGGCCCAGCCCCGCGGGCCACAGTGCCCACGAGTGTTTCCAGGCATCTTCTGCCCACTAGCACAGACATCACKGTTAGCCTCTCATCTCAGAGAGATGTTCGCAGCTGGGACGGCAAATTAAGTCCTGAGTGTCAGTCATAAACCCTTACTGACCTCGTGCTCTCAACCAAGAGAGGCAGACATCAACATAAACACCAGGGTGACAGTGTGGAGCTATTCAATACTCAGCCTTTCTGCAGCAAAAACAAACACATCTTGCTGATCCTTGAAGTGAGGCCAATACTAATCAGCACAAGCCTCGATGATACAAATTTGCCTTCAAACAGATGACACCAAGCTCATGTACTSACTTACATTTACTGTTCTGAGGACAGTTACTTGTTTTCCACACCCATACTTTCTTTGAAAAACAAATACAGACCATTTGGGGACAAGCAGTCAGTGATTGAGATATAAATGTATACAGTGTTTGCCTCTGAAGAAGGGGTTGACATAACAATGAACTGTTACATTTTTCTACTTCTTATGCTCTTTTTTGGTATCTACTTTCTTAAATAATAATGCACTAAAAAAATCTGTTATCAAGCACATGCTCCTCATCATTATGACAGATAATACTACTTTACAACAACATTGTCCTAGTTACACAATCTAGCACCAGTTAATTGAAAAGCAGATCTCAGTAAACCCTCAGAAGTTTAGAAATAATGTATATTAATTCTAATCACAAAATTTTTATGTTAGAGTCACTTTACATTTAAACATTAAGCCAGTTAAATATTCAGAATTGTTTTACAACATTCAAAATACACTTTCACCATGGCATTCAAAAACAGGATCAGGCTATCAAGCTTCCCAGTTACTTCCCAAGAAACTTTTTGTGCCAACATATTATTGTTCGTATTACTGCTTTAGTGCTCTGCAACTGATGCACCTTGTAGAACCATGCATAACAATTACATAACTCAAACATTTACCTAAGTAAATGTAAATAAATAAATCTCAGTATACCACTGAGATCCAGGATAGTGATAAAGTGGCTGCCTACTCTATATCACAGATATCAGCTGATGCTGACTTTTCCCTCAAAACAATTCAGAATCTTAAAATGTCATTCACCCAGGAAAATCCACACGAATTTTCTTACGTCTCAAGTGTACAGTCATCCATCACTTTTGAGATCAGAATAACAAATTCTCTCTCATTTTGTCTCTTGGCATGTCCAGTAGTAGAGGTCACCAATATTCAATGTCCTGCCCTTTGAGGATATGTGACAACTATTCGAACCTTGGTGCAGGGACTCYAGTTTTTAAGACACTTATGTATTTTCTTTAATCTTAAAATTTGCATCTACTACTGGGTCTTTAGCATTTTTACTTTGAAATATGTAAAATACACCAAGCATCGTTTCCTTAAGAAGGTCAGGGAAGATTTCTTCAAAATGCCAGGAAGGACTGTGCAGAGAGCACAGTCCTTAAAAATTTCCAAGTGGCTTATACTAGGCAAATGTGATAATCACAAATGCCACAACCACTGCCCAGGCTAAAATCTTGATGACAAGCCAGGCCTCTACCATTAGCTGTAAAAGACAGTAGCTGAGGGCAAAGGTTAGTAGCTCTCCCAGAGCACTGCCCACAGCCTGTATTTTGGACCTCCACCTCATTCATCAGCTTTTGTGAGGTATATGGCATCAGTTCAACCACACTTAGTTAAGAGAATAAAAAAATTATTCAAATTCTCTACTTCCTTCCTCCCTCATTACACCCACTCTCCATCTCCACCTTTTGAGGGCTTCCTCTCTATGATTGCTTACAAGTCTGATAGTGGGAAAGATCTCCATTATATCATCTGCCTGCAGCCTCTTGTCTGCTGGAAAGATCCCTTTTTTTAGACAAACTTATTACTCCACAAAATACAATATTCCACATTTAGGAAACACTCCAATTATAGGCAATCACAGCTCCCACTGATTTTAGCCGTTTCTACCCTAACCTAAGGATAAATCTGCCTAGTGTAGTATGGCCACACAGATTCCTGCTTTGTCTGTACTTCAAGCAGACATGAACTTTCTCTGCTTGTGCTCCAGGCTGAATGAGTGTTGTGTTCAGCACGGTTGCACGGCTAAGCCGGTCAGCATGGACTGGAGTGGAGCTAAAATGTGCTCTGCCATCTGGCAACACAGTAGAGTGAGTTTGTGTCTGCCTAAATCATGTAAGCATACCATTACACATCCTCATATAGAAATGTTTTTTAAGACAGTCTAATCCACCAGAATTTGCCAGCATAATCGCCCCCACCTGCTCTGAAAAGCAAGTGGGCAACCCGATTTTTACAATCCTGCCTCTGCAAATGACTCTTTGCTTGTTTATTGGCCAAAAGATAACGTTGTCTCTGATGTCTCTAGTGCTGCCCTATGGTGGGAGGAGTCAGCAAGACAGCCTCCATCAGACAAGACAGGAAGGATTGCTCTGGGACTCTGATCAAAATTAACAAAGATACTCTGACAGGATGACTGTAACTCCGGGGAGGAAACTAGTAGAGGTCTCCAGGTTCACAAAGTAGGAGAATCACACCTTCTCTAAACAACTGCATTTTCATGTTCACAGCACAACACATTTCATCTATGTGCTCTTGGTGGGTGTGTTAGTGTATTTCAATCCACCCACATGACAAGCTGAACAGAAACAGCACGAAAGCAGGAGAACATGCAGTACTTACATTCAGGTAACTGAAATCATCACTCTAAAACCAGAAAGAATGCAACAAAAGCTCCAGCAATAAATATTGTTTCAAATAGTCCTGTGCTGGGAAGGGAATAGACTAGAGGACCAAATTGGGCTCTTCCATCTTCAGTCTATGGACAATGGATCTTGCAATTTATTTTTCTGCTTGTTGGCAAAATTACATATCTTGTAAACTTCCAGAGCTTTTAACCCTCAATGTTTCATGACTTCTCTATCAACAGCAAACAAAAATATAGTGATTGCAGTGTTGCAACAAAGAGATTTTTAACTATAAGAGAAACCAAAACATTTCAAGTACATTCAAAACTCAGCTCAGTAAATGACAAAATTACAGGTAATCAACAGGGGAAACACAGTTTTGTTTCACTTTCAATCAACAGGCTACCATCCTTTTCATTTTTCTATAAATAAATGAGAAATCTGATTTAAAGTAGCACATTAACAAAATCAAACATGAATTCAAAAGACTGCAATCAATGAGACATCTTTTCCAAAAATGAACAGACAAAGTCTATTCCCTTGTTATGAAAGATTACTGCAGAGTATTACTCTGGAGCAGTGGTCTTTGAAGTRGGGCACATGCACCACAAGGATTAGGCAAGACAATCCAGTGGGGTGCACAACAAAAATATCAGAACTTCAACAGTACATTTATAAAAGTTATAAATAAATAAGCATACCTATAATGAGAGTGCATGCTCAAAAAGTTTATACTGATACGGGTGCATAACCAAAAATCTTAGAGACCACTGCACTAGAGGATCCTGCCACRCAGTTACTGCTGTCATGTCAAAAGCATTTAATGAAGATGCTGGTGAGCTATAAACTCTCTTTAACACTTCCCAACTATCAGTTAAACAAACAGGTAAAAATTTCTCTAGGAAGTAGATTTATGAGCACCTATCTTTTGTTAAGGAGCATGGGGTCTCATAACAACCCCAAATTACTCAACCTTTTCTTTGTTTTCAGGAAATGCAACTTATTGCTTTCTCACAAATCTCTTCCATTCACTGTACTTAGTGTAAGCATTTGATGAAAGAGCTAATTTTCCTGATGTGGCCAGTTAAACAAGAGCACAACGAGTTATATGTGTCAAGACAGGTGATTTAAGGTATTTCCAAGTGGGAATGGATGACTCCTCTGGAACWGAACAGAGGAGAAAGGTTAGTGTTCTTTTTAATCTGGGCTACCTCASTTACAAGAAAATGTGACCAGTGAACAAAATCTGGCTCAGTAAGCAGACCTTTTGTTAAAACCTATGCACTGGATTACAAGGTGCAAATGCAGAAGAGGAAAATTTTGTCCTTATCCAAAACGTGATGATCAGATTTGTTAATCTCTTTTCCAATCTGGAATGAGAAGGATGTGGAAATGGTGACTAAACAGAAATCTGGTGGTGTCTGTAATCATTATGAAGATGTTTGGCCTATCTGTTCTAAGGAAAATGTGACTAAGAAGAAACAAAATTTTAATGGCACAGAGAAAATAYAGCAAGCACCCTTTCTCAGCATCACCTAACAAAACACAGGATGGGTGGTAAAGATGAAAGCTAATACTCTTAAATTAACAAAAATATTTTTTAAATCTAGTGCAATGTATAATTATCCCTTCAAACTCTGTATAGCAAGAACATCTGCAATTAGACTGAGTGAAATTAGGACAATAATTCTGAACGCTTCATGGCATACACCAACTATATCAAGCATCAGCAAAGGGTTGACTAAAGATTCGTGCAACAGCAGAATATATCTACATACTGTTCCCAGAGGTTATTTATTATCTTCTCTGAACTGGTTACTACAAGAATAGGTCTCAGGCGCAAGCAAGTGCAAGGTTTTGGTGTGGGGAAAGCCAAAAACCAAAAGCCACCAGGGTACAAAGCCACAAGTAACACAAACGTTTTGGATTTACAGGAAGAGGCCATTTTTTCTTAGTAGTTTTTGCTTTAGTACTGTATGTAGAGACTGATAGACGCTGCTTTTGCTCAAAGGTAAAACCTTTGAATCTTGAGTAATATTTTTCTTGCTATATGTCCTATTTAAAGATACCTGGAGAAACAGCGATGAAATCTTAGTGAATTGCAATTCCTTGTTTTGGGAAATTGAAGAAATACAAACCCTGACATCAGAATGTCTCAACATTTTCAGAACTGTACATTTCAGTTTTTCACCATTCAAATCTACCTTCAATATTACAACATAAAAGAAAAAAATTCCAATTATTTTTAAAAGCCCCCTGCCCCCATCTTCCTTCACTGACAATTCTGAGATGCWTTTGTTTACTTTTAATTTGGAAGAGAACTCAATTTCAAATTCCTCCAGGAAATTAAATTTCCATCTCTAGCACTGCTCTACTATAGCTATCAGACATGAAGCATCTGAGCGGATATGTTACATGGTCGCCCCTCTCAGCTTTAGAAAGCTATTGTTGGAGGCTGGATTGCAAGATTGAATTAAGATTGCATTCTTGGCTACACCACTAAAACATAATGAAACAGAGCTGTCTGACATAGCTCCTGTTCTACACATGGTGCACATTTCAGACTCAATCTGTCTGCCCAAAAATAGGCACCAAAAAAAGGCTAAGATGTTCCAGAGTATATCCAGAGGGCTGGCAAGCATGGCACAGGACAAGTGGAGAGCCCTGCCCTGCTGGAGAGGCAGCTGGAAGCTAGGAATGATATTTCGGCACTTCAAAGACGGCACTTACACCTATGTCTTGGCAAATGTGTTGAGCACTTCTGGTTTTTAAATTTGTAACATGTAGCTGCAAGGAAAGAAAAAGGTTTTTAAAAAGTAATTGTGCAATACTGTTGATATTATTTTACAGGTATGTGCTTGAAGGACATTCATATTCATCCTGCCTATTTGACTAATCCCCTCACTTAGCTCGTCAAAGTTTCAGGTTTCCATTTTCAGTTGTCAAATTCAAGAAGTTCAAGGGTTCACACYCTCTCTTTACTCCTATATTTTTTTACTTTAAGGTTATCTAATACAAAGCCACAAATCATATACTTATTAGCTTATTTCTATGTATCTTTTCTATGTATCTATGTATCTTATCTATGTATCAGGCTTTCTTAAGAATTTGTCAGCTGTCTGATCACAAAACCAGGTTCACTTCCAAAGAGTCCACTGGCCAGATTCAAACTCTCAAAGAGATGATGAGCACAACAACACTGGTACTTTCACAGTTACGGCTGATAGGTCTCTTTTTTTTTTTTTCCCAGTTGAATGCCACTATTTGACACTACACTCCATGACATATAGATAACAATGTAATTTTTTTACCTATGATGACTCTCACAACCTACTAAAAATCCTCATTTCCATCGTAAGAAAATTTCACTCTGAAAATAAGAAGCCATAATTTGGTATCTTTCAAAGCAAACCAAACTTCAGCACTMTGCTTTAAATAGCTAAAAAAACAAYGCAAACATATGCTTTTATTTTAAAATTTAAAATATTCTTGATGGCCTTCATGACTGCTTCACTCATGTACCTTTTCCATACACTAGTTTGCAAACTACCAAGACACTTCATCCAACGCACAAGGTAAACAAGGTATGTGTTATTGAATTCAATTTTTTCAAAGTTATTCAGAGACAGCAGGTGTGTAAAAGGTAAAAAGAAATCATACGAACTTAATTGCTGCAATGTTTTGTAGCCAATTGGTACAAAAAAATATTAGCAAGCATCTTTCTTTAAATAAACCATATAGTAAATAAATGTTACTGGAATCTGAATCTGCTGTCAGAATTAGTGTTGTTTATTAAGTGAAAATCTTGTTTACAAATACAAGTAGTTAGTCATTTCTTGTAGGTCTGCATATTGCAAAAACTAATTTTCACCTCTTCATAAGAAAACCATTAAAATTTCAGCAACAGTCCTTAAGAGAAAATTGTTCATCTGAAATTTTTTTTTTGTATGATGACAACATTCACTGTGCTATCCATAGGCTTTTTGGAGACTCTTACCCAAAGGCTAATGTCGCAAGTGTCCCAAGAAATACGACACAGAGTCCAGGGAGAACAAAGCGATGCGGAGTTTGTTATTATTTTACRGAGCGGCTTATATCCCTTAGCTTGCTTGAAGTTTATAGAAATGTCAAGAGCCTATTGGACCCTTGGTCAGCCACTTACCAAGTTCATTGGTCAATTCTAACAACACCTATTCCAAAATATTTATCCAAGCAAAAATGATAGCAAAGCACAGCAGCAYGAAGCTTAATTAATTCACAAAAACTCCTAGGATTGTTTACAATAGTTTTGCCTGGGAAAAGAGAGAAAGAGAGAAGTCTCACGAAAATGCTGGGAGAGTTAGAAGGCCTCTCTGCCAACAGCTTTTCAGCAGTCACAGGCTAAGGCTTTGGTGATCCTTCTATTCAGTTTAACACTAGATACCAGTGCATGGTAAATTATTAGAAACATATGACAAGTGCAAACAAATCAAAGGTCAGTTAAATATATGGCAAATAATAAATATATGGAAAAAAATACCAAAAATTTCTTGCAAATAGTGAGAAAATCGTATTTGAATAGCCCAGGTTTTAATACCATAAAGATGCTGTATCATGTAACTGATGTAATATCAAATGTTGGTTAATAAAAAACTGAATTTATTGTCTTAATTTTACTTAATGACAGCTACAACTTTGATTTTTTTAAATTAGTATGGCAAATTCAATTTCGAGCTACACAGACAAATTTTACTGCTATCAATAGACTGAGTTTGTCTGAAGGCAGAATTTAACTGAAAATGTTCATCAATACAATGGAAAGCTAATTTGAAGGTTTTCTCTATCTAGATTGCTTTACTGTTATGTTGTAAATCTACAAAATCCAGAACATAGTACATTAAAAACCATTAGTTTTTAGAAATTTAAAATTACTTACAAGTTGTTCAGACTTCACACCATAAAGCTGAATKGTCTTTGCCACATTTTTTGCCACAGCTAAACTCAGGTCTGGATCAACAGCAGCCACGTTTAGCTCACTGGAAGCAAACATTACAAATCTTAATTAACAACTAAACAGTGCTGTATTTAATCAATAAGGAATTAACTATGAACACATAGCTACGTGGCACATCACTTTAGAGAGAGTAACACACACAACCAAGTCTTTCCACGCACCGTAATTCCGTGTACGATTTAACAAGTCATTTGGGAATTCTATGTGCAGTGTTCCTATTCTACTAAAAATGAGCAAAGTTTAGGAATGACACTTCAGCATGAAATCACTATTAGTAAGCCATTCAAAAATATTGACAGCAATTAACTACATTCAAGCTCTGGCAGCAGCCTTCAAACATTACAGGTGAATACACAGTCATTCAACTCTGGAATTACATGAGCTGTGCAGAAATACCCAGGGGATGCCTTAGCTTGACACAACTAATAAGCTGTGTTTTAGGCAATCCTTTATAGTAAAAGAGGCCCCAAAGGAATGACAGGGAACAAACGAAGAAGGGAAAGACTTCTAAATCACTTCCAGTATTTTTTGTTCATCAACGTCCCCAGATCTCCATCAGCGGGGGCTGCATTCATAAATGCTCTGCTGAAGACAGACAAGCACAAGAACCATCATGCTGCTAGTGGTGAGATTAACCTCTCTCAAGAGCTGGAGAATCACTAGGCACCCCAACCTAGAATAACCTTCTCTGAGAACTCTGCGGGGCCCCAAACATCCTTAGCTAAAGGTCACTCTGGAAAACCCAGCTGAAATGCCATAATTTTCTTGTTGTTTTCGCTTCTCCTTTGCAAGGAGCAAAATAACATCAGTCACCACACCAACAGACAGGCTCTGAGCATCTGTAACTCCCAGTCACAAGTACAGTGTCGGTATGTAATATTATACACACATACTGTGAATACTGCCCATCTTTTTTCAGACTTTAATAAACAGAGTAGTCCTTACCAAAACCTAATGAGGGAAAATGCACCATTGTTAATTTAAGTATCTCATTCTACAAATTCTACCTGGAATAGTCACCTTTATCTATTATTTTGATGTTTTACTCTAACAAAATATTTACACCAGGTATTATCACTTGCAGCCAAGCAATTACTATCTTCCCTTTGACACTGTCAGAATAATTAAGATATCAGACATTTACAATATGTGTCAAGTTCTCTTCCGGATCTTTTATAARCTTAAACATTAAAACTTATATTCAAATTTCATTTATTAAAGAAAAATAGAATACAGAAAATAAATAATAAAATGTATTGTTTATTTTAAATAATAATAAAGAGGTGCCTATCTTGCTGTATTCAGCATTGATGCAGCCTCACCTTGAACACTGTGTTTGGTTCTGGGTCCCACAATTTAAGAAGGATGTGAAGTTACCTGAATGTGTCTAGAGGAGGGCAACAAATCTGGTGAAAGGACTGGAAGGAATGTTTTATGAGGGACGGCTAAGGATTTGGGCTTGTCTGCTTTGGAAAAAWGGAGTCTGAGGGGCAACCTCATTGCCCTCTACAGCTTCCGAAGCAGGGGAAGTGGAGAGCGAGGTGCTGAGCACTCCTCCCTGGGATTCAGCGAGAGGAGGTGTGGGCATGGTTCAAAGCTGCATGAGGGGAGGTTCCAACTGAGCATTAAGGAATCGTTTCCTTACCAAGAGGTGGTCAAACCCCGAAACAGGCTTCTTAGTGATGTGGTCAACGCCCCAAGCCTGCCAGTGTTTGAGGCATTTGGACAATGCCCTTAACATGTTTTATCTTCTGGCCAGCCCTGAAGATTTCATGCAACTGGACTGGATTTATTATTGTATGTCCCTTCCAACTAAAATACTCTGTCCTATCCTATCCTATCCTATCCTATCCTATCCTATCCTATCCTATCCTATCCTAAATTCTGACTTGATTTTTACACTAACCTGCTTTATAATTAAAGACTAATCAACCTTTCACCGCTAAGGAAATCTCATTTCTAAAATCGTAACTTATGAAAAAATACATGTTGAGTATTACATTTTGCAATGCCTTATATGTGCATACCTGGCAATAGTTTTAATGATGCTGTCAAGCTCGTCAGAAGAGGGAGGATTCCGACCTCCAGGAGGGAAGACGAGATTGATAGGGTCAAACAGTCGAGATAAGGATTTTGACAGATAAGCAGCTTCATACTGTTGCAGTGAATCTTTCAAGGCCTTTTCTGGACTTTGGATATAAGAAAAAGTTACTACATTTTAAATCAAAATACACAATAATATTTAATCTTTCTAGACATACAAACTTTGCAATACTGAAGCTGTTTTTCCTTTCTGCTCTTTAAACATATGCACTGGAAAAGCATTCTTCTGATAAGTCTCCCACTGACTTCTCAAGAACATATTAAGCTAATACAATTCTCATATAAAATATTCATTTTATCTTACATAAGTCTAGAAGTCCTAATAGACTTTATAAGCCTGCTTCAGTTTGATCTTTCTGATATCACTTAGATCATGTTTATTCTATGATGTATAAACTAAAAACTGTGAATCATAACAACCGAGCATTTGTCACACTCAAATGATTGCAGTGTCATTAGGAGAAAGCTACTGCAGTAATCACAATGCATACAAAACTGAATTTTGAGCATTCTTCTATTTTTTTCACCCAGAGACAAAAAGACAGAACTCCTTCAAAAGTCAGAGACTTTGTGAAAGACAAGACAACCTAACACTGTTAGATACATAGCCTAATGAAAAGCCTACAGCTCTAAAATAGTGTTAAAGCAATAACTGCAAGAGGGAAAAAAAGCCTTTAAAATTYTCCTGCTGTGACAATTTGAATAACGGTAAGTTTACAAAAATATTCTGTTTTATTACAGGGTGCAAAGATGTATATTTTAAAGTCTTACAGTTACATACTCGTAATCTTCATTTTTTTGCATGAATATGTCCTGTGCATCTTCTTCCATTTGTTGTAGTTCAGCAAAAAGATCAGTAGTTCCACTTGTGTTAAAATTCCTCTGAATATTTTGACTATATTGTTGGAGGCGCTTCCACAAGTCATTATAAAGCCTCAGTAATTTAGGGTATTCTCCTTCAAATGCTTGTTTCAAAAACATAGAGGCTGCAAAATAAAGCAGTAAGCCATACACAATGCTAAGTTCAAACTAATTTTTTGATTCATACAAACAACCTCTATCCTTGCATTTATATCAGTTACACAATGTCATCCTAAGTTTAATATTAATAATGTAATATTTATAAGTAATTTCAAAGTGACATAGCTATAACATTAAATGCACTTGGCAAAGGATCTAAAGCACCAGCATAAAACCCACAACTGGAAGACTGGACATAAAAAACTTATTTTGTACAATAAATGTTTGGTATCAAATTTAATGATTATCATTCATTTAAGGCCAAAGTGTAATTGGAACTCTCTAAATCTAGAGATTTTCTAACAATAGGTTGATGGAAGAAAAGTGTGGGGCTGTGCAACTTTGAAGATAACCATTTAAAACAGACAAAGATAACTCCTATGAACCAAAGCCTTCAGAAATGTGATGAGGGAAGCATATGCTTTTATGCAAACTTCTTGAAACCAGGTACTTAATATACAATTCCTAAACTTGTCAAAGAATGACAAAGCCAGAAGAAAAAGCAGCAATATTTTCAGCCTTGAAAGGCTTGCCACAAGTAACAGGAAATGAAACAAATGTACAACTGCTTTAGCAACTGTTAATCTTGATCTAACATCAGTCATACTCTATAGATTTCCTATCACATTAGGAGATTAACACTGTTCCATTCATTCATTGGTTTTTCAGGTTCCAGACATCTGCCCCATTTCACCCAGCCTGTGCTTTCAACTCAAATATATACTAATTTTGAATACTGGAGGATTCACATTTATTATCAAACACAGCGTTATTTTAGGTCATGAAGCTATGTTTACAGACTGTCCCAACCTCACAAAAGCAGATCACGATCTAATACCAAACCCTTTAAACTGCCATGCATTCCTATTTTTACACATTTTTTCTGATATTATCTTGTCTTCCTCTGATCTATATGATCCGGAGTCTGTGACTGATGTCAGTGGATTCAATCACCAGAAATTTATACGTTAAAAATGAACACTTTCATGCAGATGCCTCACTTAAATGAAAAAGTCTATTTGCTGTAAACACTGTCTCCCCAAAACTCAGCCATAGCAAGATGAAAACATCATTCACATTGAAAAACCCCTATAAACATTAATATAAAACACAGGATTAAAAACTGTAAGTAATAAAATAGTTTTGAATAGCTGTTAGACAAAGTACAGCTCACAAATTTTAAGAGTTCCCAGTTCTGTAATGTTGGTTGGTCCCATCAACTGATGTCATAATTTTACAACCTTAAAACTGAGTGCTGAAAACAGGTAGCACATGTTCAGTTTGAACACAGGAGGTTCTGGGTGTGTACATACTGCTGTTAGAGCAATGCATAAGGCAAACAGTAAAATTAATATGTTTTAACACAAGATGCATACATTTTCTTTTGGGATCATCTAGTTACTTAGCAACCACTGAACACGAATCCACTAGGTAGTTCCTCAAAATTATACTGCTGCTATAAAGCCTGGAAGGACCAAATTTTGAAAGGCCAATACAATAGGTGAGATCACAAAGATAAATGCATGTCTTATGCACTTCATCTGTATGTGCAAAAGATTAAACACTGCATGCAAAAGTGAAAGATATATCACCAAACTCATTTGTGATCCAGCTGCATGCTGCATTAGCATGTACTAGCAATAGAATTGTCTTATGTTTACACCTTATTTATATTTAATATTCCCTGATTATACCTGCTATTTATGTATTACATATGTACAGAAAATTGTGTATAAGTCAGAACATCACCCTTTTACCTGTATTTGTACAAGACAATTTTGAAGAAACCCAACTCCTGCTTATAAAGGTATCAAAAAAAGGCTAAAATCAGATTTTTACAACCAATCTGTGCTTAATTAGAAAAGACTAAGAATTTCTCTCTAAAATCAAATTACTATTTTTGAATTTGGCAAACCCACTTGCTTTAGGAAGTATAATGTACCATTCCAAACATTTTTACCTCCACACACAGTTAGAAAAATACTTTTTGTTACTAGATAACAACTACTTAATGAAACAGAAAATATTTCTTTCTGAAAATTCAACCATAATTAGGAGGATCCCATCTGGTTACAAAACCAAAAGTTTTAAATTCACAGACCTTGTACTGAGTGTTATAGTTATAGTTCTGGTATAGTTCTGGTAGAGGAAATACTGAGCAAAGGGCTTATGGAAAAAAAAGATTCAAAATAATCACAGAACAAATTACAAATAATTTATACTGAATACTTACAGTCTGTTGCTGACTGAAACTGAGAGGAAAGTGTCTGGGTTACCGCAGTCCAAAATTTGTACAAAATATCAGACTGGCCATCCTGAGAGCAAGGGACAAAAGGAATACAAGTTTCACAACATACACTTTTCAAAGAATCTTAAAACAATGCAAATGCTTCTAGTCAAAGCTGCTCTTCATCACTGAGAATAAAAACAAAGTAAGTGAGATCACAAAAGTTTCCCTCACGTTTAGAGCTAGAAAAAGTATCGGAGAAAACAAAAATAATGCTTCAGTCTTGTCTCAAATGAAATATTTTCCTCCAAATCTGAGAGAAATGCTCCCAGCTCTCTAGGGGTGTGAGTGCAGCCCGAAGCAGCACACCTCAGGAGACGTGTTAGAAAATCTCTTTGCACTGCAGTGACCTTCCCATTCCGTGGGAGTCCTCGTGCTGGCTACAACACAGCAATTATTTACTGCCATTACAATGTGCTGGCAGGGACCAAACCCACTGCATGCTGCATACAGAGGAGCTCCTATTCCTAATAACATAAAACACATGAAAGTACAGTGAACACCACTGCTGACTCTTCACTGCCTGGTGCCAACAGGGCTTGCAGTCAGAAGTGGAAACAAGGGAGCACAGTGTTGCCAGAAGGACAGGCAGGCAGTCCCAGGCTGCTTCCCTACCGCCCCCAACATCTGGCACTTATGGTCAAGCATTAAAGCATGATTTTTGATCCCTGTCTGTGTGTTTGAGGTAGAAAAAAATTCCAAAAGATAAGGATAGGTATCCTATCCTGCCCACTAGTTAGATACTTGGAAGACCGTTCAGTGTTGTCATGGGAAGGGGAAACTCGGTCTGAATAGAACAGTTTTCTTCCTTGCATGGTATACATGTCATCCATTGACCCTACTGCATACATTAACCAGTTTGACCAAATCGCTATAGGAATGATAATCAGAAAGAAAAAAACATGTCAGCTCAACTCCTGCACTGCCCAGCACCACAAAAAGGCAGAGATAATCTATTAAATTTAAAAGTCTGGCTACTCCGAAATGAATTTTTACTTAAGATAATMAAGGAAAAAAAATATATGCTTTTCACTTGCATTGGCAAAAACATGCAAAGCAATGAAGGTGTTTAGAATGTCATTCATTAACAGATACCACTGCATCCCTCTTTAAGATCTGTTCATTGAAAGACTGCAAGTTCAAGCTCAAGTTTCAGTTCAAAAAAATCATCTTAAAGAATTAATACAAAACCTTAARATCAGTCAAGATGCAATTAGATGAGCAATTCATCCAACCCTACCCCTTATCTCTAAAGATAGAGAAGATAAAGAAAGATAAAGGTTATCGGTCTTGTTAAGAATTGCGAGAGAACATCTTTTATGCTGTTGGGACTCATAAAATATATGATAATTAACACTGAATGCTAAAATGAACTGGGATTACCAAATCTCATTTCTGACTGCTTGAGGACAATGGTGGATTTAGAAACTGAAGTAATTTACTTTATAGCCATGCTTGCATTTTCTGTAAAATTGTACTTGATTTTCATAAATGGGCGAAGTAAAATCAGAATATCAGAAAACGATTCAGAAGGTTCACTGCATAAAATATCTTCTTTTTTTGGTATATTTATTGCCATAGAATAAACGTGAAATTACTTAATTCTTTATTTTGCAGTTTCAAATTTGGAATGTGAAGACTACTATAAAGCAAATGGCCTTTCACATCAACTATAAATGATTTTGTTTTCACATTCTCTATCCCAACCCGGAACAATGGTAACTCAATTCAAATTCTAAATAATCGAATGGAGGTGGAAAAATACTTACAGAGCACTTTCAAACAACTTTTTCATCACTGTAATCACCATCTACATCTCTGTCACAGTCTCAGCAGAGAAGACAGTGATTAAAAGGTCCAGAAAACAAATATGCATGTACCTCTCCACATCGAGATTCCTATCTTAATTGTCAGATTCAACATGKTGACAAGTAACAGTAACACACGATGACATTTAATGTTGTTGTGGAAATATGTAACTTTTGTACGYATCTCTATATACATATACAATATAAAGTCAGACACACATACATACGTTCTCATACACACATTTGCATAGGTAGCCACAGCCATACCAATCAGCCTCTGTTCATTAGCTTGTGTCTTCTGACCTGGGCAAATGCTGTTCATTAACTGTATCAGAATTTTGTAGTGAAGAAGACCCTCATGTCTCAGCTAGCCAACTGTATTATGTGTGAGGAGAGACAGAAGAGAAAAGCTATATGGAAAATTCAAGTAACATTTCATACTGACTGACTACTCAGTCAAAAATGTTTAGGGGAAAAAAATAAATGCCCCAGTTTTGAACCAARTAAAACCACTATCTACACAGTGCTGGTGGCTTCTATAACATATGATACAATATTTCACTTTGTCCAGTGCTGAGACGCAGTCTCTCTGGAGGTGAAATATAGCTGCTGATKAATAGTATGGAGAAGACCATGCAAGAGTTTTCGGCAGGAACTAGAGAATACTGTTGCCTATGCATACACCAGGGGGTATTTAAGTGGGTGGACTGTAGCTACCAAAACTGGAATCCAGCAAGGCATTAGCATTAGATACTCCTGAGGGAGTAAAAAGTGCCATATGCAACCATGAGCATCCAGAAACAATTTATTTTGTTTAAATCTGTAATACATTAATTCAATATATTACTTTTTAAAGTACATTTCAGTGTCTACTGCTTCTTTTTTAAATAATGTATTCTAAAAGGGATTACATCTATGCCTGTAGATCACAATGGGAATTACAATTTAACTGTTTAAAATGTAACATGCAATACCATTTGACAACAATCAATACTAGAAAAGACACAGAAAGGGTATCAAAATGAATGTTTTTCTCCAGCTTAGCAGGAAATTAAAGGAATCTCCTTTGTACTGGACAACTTCTTCAAGGACTTAAAAAGATAGGCAGGATCAAGCTGGAAGAGGAGAAGGCAGTACTGCTTGCATGAAATGTACACAGCAAATATACTGGCTCATCTTAATGTAATGGAAAGTGTATCAGCCTTCCCCTCTGCTTCACATACAGCATTGTGAGCAGCAACCCACAGTATCAGAAAGTAATGCTCTTTGGGGCCTTTCGCTTTCAGAAAACGTCATCTAGCTAAAATTATCTTCTTGTCATCTTCCCATCTGTAAAGCGTTAAACAAYGAATACAGTCCTCCTCTACACTTACACCAAATATCCTCACTGGTAGACAATGTATGGGAGCATTGGGTACATCCACATTAGTGATTCAGTGTGTAGAAAGGAGTCTTTTTGGTCCAAATCTGTCTTGTGTCTAATACTTGTCGTCTTGCAGAACACACTGAAGTGTGCTAGCAGACTAACATCCACTATTCAAGGTATACACTACCTCATAACTAGCTTAAAAAGAACAACATTTGCAATTAAATAGCTTTTTCCAGCAGATCATCATATATTTGTAAGAGAACTCACAAGGATGTACTAATATTTCTATCAATTAATATTCTGAGACTTTAAATCAGGAATTTTCCATTTCTCTTCCTTCTGAAAATGAAATAAAATTGAAAGATGTTAAATTACTCACACCCCCTCCAAAATAAAAATGCTTGCTTTGAAATCTAGTCACAAGCAGATTAACATCTTGTGATACAATCCCTTGTAGCAGGAGCAGCTGACAAGATGAGTAATGAACTGCATCCGATTATCTTTTCAGCTCTGTAGCAATCATTTTCCAACAGCTTCCTATGCCATAACCAACAACACTGGAAAAAGGTCACCGTTCTGTCACACTGTCCCTCCCCCCCATCAGTGTATGTGTTTAACAACACAGAGAACACATAAACCTTTGGAAGCTAAGAGGTATTGTTATCTGGTACAAAGCTGTTTCAGGTGCATACATAGAAAGCCTACATAAAACATCMCTACATAATTGAAAGTCTCCCAGAAGGAAATTATTGCACTTTAGCATAAAATAAAATGTTATTTCCTCTTGTCATGCGACATGATCTTTCTTCAACAAAAGAACCTTAACTGTAATTGATGGTATCTGAAACTCACGATAGACGAGATTCAGGTTAACATATACATACTTTCCGCATCATGAAATACAAGCAAATTAAATCTATGAACATTAATTGCAAGCAACTGTAAGACTATAATAGCAAAACAGAATTTTCCCCAAAACCAGATCCATTTAACTCAGCATTTTGGAATTAACAGTACTGTTTGTTTGCAGCTTTGTTTTGATCTCACAGCACAGAAAATTTGCACATAAATCCTATCTTGCACCACTACAAAATGGCTGGGAAGTTAAGATYAGCCACAGAACTGGCTATTTTCTAAAAAAGATCTGTTCTGAAAATGCTCCTAAGCCTGAAGTACACTTACATAAACTAATATCTACCAACCCAAACTGGGAATTAAAAATACTGCTGGTGTTTTTCCTGTGACCAGCGACCACTTTATTCCCCAAAACTGAACAGCTGAACAGGTATTCACATGATTTAGTAGCCCCTATGCAATTCCTTAGGCAGTGCAAGACAATTTAGATCTGTCTTCCTCTTGTTAATTCTTTGTTTTCAGAAACAAACTGAACAACTGCCCAGTAAGATAAACTAGGGCAACTCTCTGTCATTCTGACCTGCTGGACAGCTGGCCACAACCAGAGGAATGGAAAGATGCTTTTGAAAGACATATGGACTATAAGCACTTAGCTACTTTAAAAATTGTTATTTCTAGGTAACCCACTTGCATCTGTGTAGAGTAAAACAGAAAAACATGACCATCAAATTCCATTCTGGCCCACCCACTGTAATTTTACCCTTTCTCACACTGTTTWAAAATATGGTACTCAGTCACACATACTATTCACATAGGAATTGCTTGCTCATGAAAATTATACCCATAAATCAAACAAAATATGTCCAGCAGGCTAGACCACAAATGGCAACATATTTTCTCAGTGGCGAGGCTCACTTTATTGTGTATGTGAACTGGACAAAGTTTATCTTTATTAAAATAATAGATGGAGGTAGTTTGTTTGACTTCCATGGTATATTTTATTTATGTAAAATTAAGAATGTGTTCAACTGCTTTGCTGAATCAGGGCCATAACCAGCAATCAGCTAAAAATGTTTTCACTTTGTATAACTATTTTGTTTCAACTATTACTATCACTGTTGTGAATACTCAGCAAAAATCGTAACACTGTGCAACTCTTCCACAATAGAATGCGTTTTAGATAAAACAATTAAGATTGTGTAATCACACTGCATAATGCCAGTGCCAGGAGACATGTGGACAGTGCTAGTTCATCCTGCTCTCCGTCCCAGCCCAAGAAAGCAAGTCGGACGTAGGCTTGTGCATTCTAGGTGAACACAAACTAGCAAACTGTATTTTAAGATAAAGTAAATTTTTCTGTTGTAAAATAATAAAATTGAGTCTTTCCCCAATGATACAAGCATAATAAGTGTAAGAATTTAATATTCAGTATTTAATTAACACTTTTGCTGGTCTAGGACAGAAAAAGTTTGTATTTAATAGATGCCAAATTCAAAGCAGCTGACCAGCCTTTTAGGCAGAGATTTTAAACTGCAAGTCAACAAATCACAGAATGGTTGAGGTTGGAAGTGACCTCTGGAGGTCATCTGGTCAGATGCCCTTGCTTTAGCAGGGCCACCTAGACCCGGCTGCCCTGACCGTGTCCAGGCAGCTCCTGTACACCTCCAAGGATGGAAAGTCCTCAACCTCCCTGGGCAGCCCATGCCAGTACTCAGTCACCCTTGCAGTGAAAAGGTGTTTCATGATGTTCAGAGGGAAGCTTCTGTGTTTCAGTTCGTGCCCACTGCCTCCGATTCTGTTACTGGACACTGCTGAGAAGAGCCTGGCTCTGTCCTCTCTGCACCCTCCCTTCAGGTATCTGTATACACTGATGAGATCCCCCCGAGCCTTCTCTTCTGCAGGCAGAGCAGTCTCAGCTCGCTCAGCCTTTCCTCACTGGAGAGGTGCTCCAGCCTCTTCATCATCTTTGCAGCCCTTTGTTGGACTCTCTCTGGTGTGTCTGTGTCTGTCTTGTACTGAGGAACCCACACAGTGCTCCAGGTGCGGCCTCACCAGTGGTGAATAAAGGGAAGAATCACTTTCTCAAGCTATGGGCAATACTTTGTCTAATGCAGCCCAGGATATTATTCACCTTCTCTGCCATCAGGGCACACTGCTAGCTGTGTTCAACTGGCGGCCTCCAGGTTCTTTTCTGCCAAAGAAAAAGAGTTTTCCAGCTGGGTGGCCTCCAGCATGTACTAGTGCCTGGGGTTGTTCCTCCCCAGCTGTGCGGACTTTGCACTTCTCCTTGTCGAACTCCAAAAGACTCCTGTCAGACCATTTCTCCAGTCTCTTGAGGTCCCTCTTGACAGCAGGACAACCCTCTGGAGCATCAGTCACTAATYCCAGTTTTGTGTCATCAGCAAACCTGCTGAGGGTACAYTCTGGCCCACCATCTAGATCACTAACGAAGGTCTTAAAACAGCACTGGACCTTGTATTGACCCCTTGGATACATCACTGACCCCCTGCTAGACTTTGCACCACTGATCACCACTCTCTGGGCCTGGGCATTCAGCTGGGCCATTCATTATTAACCCTACATTCATAAAAAGCTGAGTTTCAGAACACACTGCAGCTGGGAGAGCCTGTAGATTCAATCATCTTCTATGCAATTACTGGTGGTAAGGAAAGGATTTGGATCAGTATTCTTSTACTGGTATGGAATGAATGGGTGGGGAGAGATTTATACTTGTMTATTAATTTTTTTTTCAGCAGTACTTTTACCTTTAGTGCATKGTATTACAGCACATAAGCAGACCTGTTAACAGTGTGAAGAGACATTATTACCCAGATCGATGTATTGACTGCATAGATCTGAAATTTAGATTCAATGTTGCCTGCTTGCWAGATTATAGAAAAAACTACAGACTGACACAATTCATGTGCTAAATCCCTTCTCACTCACATGAAAATGATTTATTTTCCCAGTACAAAAAACATAACCCATTTTCACTAACAGCTACTAGTACGTTAATAAACTACTGAACAATAGTGGGCTGAGTACCAGTAGCATCAGAGGAAAGATATTAGAAGATCTGTATTCACTGTTACTATACAGTATTATTAATGCTGCAGCCTGGAAAACTGATTTCAAGTYTCCTCAAACATAAAAACAGAACAGCTTACCTTATTTAAAAAACCCGTATCAAACTACTAATTAACTTTG
The DNA here is from genome assembly GCA_018881555.1 of Amblyornis subalaris. Taxonomy (NCBI): domain Eukaryota; kingdom Metazoa; phylum Chordata; class Aves; order Passeriformes; family Ptilonorhynchidae; genus Amblyornis; species Amblyornis subalaris. Next base: position 3,594,824 of record JACAXG010000055.1, read on the forward strand.
CTATTACTGAAATGAAATCTCTTCAGCTCTGTTCTTAATACAACTATTTAGTATCTGACATTAAATCTAAATTCAACGAATGAGAAAGCAAGCACCCCCCTTCTTCAGTATTAGACAAGAATGTAAGAAGATGCTGAAAGGACATATATTTATTTTTATAAATGTCTCTATTTCCTCAACACTGTAAATTTAGAACTTAATGAGTATAATTTCCCATCTGTGAATTATCATATTTGTGTGTATCTAAAATAACTATTTTAACATTCAAATAATAAATCTGACCCACTGATTCTAAACTGGCTCCCATTTCATGACCATCACTTCCAACTTATTTTTCCCTGTAGAAATTTTGATATTTTGAGTAGAATGTGAAAAACATCTTTATTGTGAAGCCTCTTTGAAATGTAAAACAATATAGTGAATATTACCATGCAGCTAGTTGCTGCAGGCTCCTGAAATCAGGCTTTGCATACTAATATATACAGTGTTTTCTATCTGTAATCAAAGGCTCTGCCATAAAGAAATACARGACTTGTGAATGTTGCTCTAAAAACAGAAGACATTTAAAGGACAGTTGAAATATCTTTTCCACCAATAAAGCAACAATGCAAATGATTTAAGAATTTCATACAGCAAGATCTTATGGGAAAAAACAAGGAAATCCATTTGCACTATTTCTATAGCAACACAATTGCCAAATGTTAGACTGTGAACAAAAAGCCATCATCCTCAGTAGTGCAATTAATCAGTAAAGACAAATTCTGAGTGTGTTTTCAATAAACCTTTTCTATATTCTTAAAGTAGTCAGGATGAAATTTCTTAAAATAAAAGTGAATTTAAATTTCTAATGTTGTTTACATTATACATTACAGGTGAAGAAATGTCAATAAATGACACTGTGATTTTAAAAATTACCTTGATGTTTTTGTTTTACTGCAGGGCAGAGAATTTCATTACACTGGGTTGATCAGTTTATATCCAAGGTGTAATAGTTTCTGGACTTTCAGCAGTAGTACGACATTTTAAAAAGGTCTCTATATGCAGGTGACAAAAGCAACAAAAGCTGTTTTGGTTTTTTTTCAAAAATATAACCTTCTTGACTAGAAAATAAAGTTAAGAAAGAGTGTGCATTATATTAGAATTCTTAAGTGATTCCTCAGAAAAACTAATTTGTAAGGAACAAAAACACTTAGGTATTAAACAGCGTCCTATATCTTCAAAACTACTTAAGACATTAATTAATCCTTCCATATTCCTGCAAGATATGCATCAATTTGAAATAAATTAACTTAGTGTTCAAAAGCCAGTTACTACCCCAGGGATCTGACAGCTTTCTTCTATCCAGAGAAGTGATTTAGCATGTACAGCTTCAACTCAAACTATGCTTTCACCTTGACTACTCCACACCCCCTCCAAGGATGAAAGGGTGGTTCATTACCATGTCCACTCAGCCCGTAGCTGTTCAGGTAAGATTGACAAGAACGATGATAAAAGGCGGCACTTCTGGTGAATGTGTTTCTTTTCCAGTGGCAAGCTGACTGAAAACCAACTGACTTAATAATTTGCAGTCATCACTGATCTGCAATTTGCACAAACACCACCAAACCAGAAGTGAAAAAGAACGAAGGTCGTTATTACCTCCTAACCCATGCAACCTCCACACTATCCCTTTTCTTTACAGCTGCACATTTCTGTCAGAGAAACAGAATTAAAGTTCTAGAGAAATCGTAGTGTCATTAGAAAACCATTGCACAGGCTCTGACCCTCCCATGTGAATTAGAATCAAATTACTTTTAGTGTGGCTGTCTGGGCACACATCCATTCAAAACGAGAATCAGGACTTTTAACTGGCATGACCTTCTTGGTTCTTTAAGAGTACTCAAAAATCCTGCAAGTGATTTCAGCAGGGCAGTTTATAGATCTGAAACAAAGAGCGTCTTTGATAATTTGGGAACCAAAAACCTGCTCATCCACCTSTATTTAGATCTTCAGAAAGTACCTCATTATTGCTTAAAAAACAAACAGAAATCACAGTAGAAATGATGTGCAAGTAATCCAATTCTACTTCTACAAAAAATACTGAAAAATAAATCATATATTTGTAATAATTGGTGAAAACCATACTATTTTCTGAATTTACATAAGACAATAATTAGATTATTTTTCAATTTTTTCCACTTGGGATTATTTTTTAATTGGGTCAACCGAATGTAAATACGTGATGATAGATGTGAATAATTTCAAAGCAACAACATTTTTTAACAAGTTTGGACAGGGAGGAGAAATAAGAAGGTGAAATATAAGCACACTCTGTCAATAAACATCTATATTTTCTGGGTTTTTTTTTATCTTATGCAATACTGAGGACATTTCCTTCTGTATCGTTAACACCTCATATTGCCAGTGTTGACAACTCAGGAAAAAAGCCTGCTTACTCACCAAACATTCATCAGCAGAAGCAACGATAAGAGCCCTCCACAAAGTACATAATAACACTCCCTACAACTCTCAGCTCACTTTTTTACCCGGAGGCTTACGTAAATKACAGGGTTTGTGATGTGCCTTGGTTGCAAACGGGACATCCAAAGGCAATCAAGGGCACATTCGCCCTCTCAAAGGGAGTCAGTACCTTCCTGCCCAGCGGAGAGACCCCAGCTCATTCTTTCTATTGACCACCCCAAACCCCCGCTACAAAATGATTTGCTGCTTTTCAGGCTGCTTTTCTCTTTGCAGAACTGTTCCCTGATGTCTATGTAGGAGTGAAGGACCCAAAATAGATGAGGATCAGAGATCATTTTCAACTCTTTCACAGGGGGCTAAGAGGGACTCTTATCTCTAATTAGGAAGGTGGCTGTCACAGAAAGATATGTTCTGCTGCGATTTACGCTGCAGTCAATTGTAGTTTAGGCATTGCAACAACTGAGGAAGAATTAGTCACTACACAGTGAAAGAGAGAAGCAATAAAGCAGAATAAACTGGAGTAACCTATTAGCTCTCTGAAGGTGAATTAAGCAATTGAAAGAAGTGATATAAATAACCAGTCATTAGGTGAACAAAAATATCAAATTTACATTATTTAAATCTTATTTATAATTTTAATTTTATCCTTCACATTAAGAAAATAATAACTCTATTTTTTAAAAAGTGTWTATAATGAAAGCTCTATTCATTTTCCCCAAAACTAGAAATCAGAACTCCATGAGTTTTGAATTCTTTTAGCCTTCTTCAACCAAAATCTAGTCATTAAAGGCCTTTTTTCTTATATAAAACCCACAAAAATGTCCATTCAATCACATTTCTCCTTTAGTTAATAGATTTTTAAAATATTAAAACTGTAATTTAAATATGTAAACATTAATAATGAATCTATAGTTCATGACTAGTATGAAATGTAGCAGTTTTTAGAAGGTACTATAAGCACATGATTTCTTTACAAAATTGCAATAATTTCATATTGTGGCAAAAGAAAAGTACCACAATCTAGATCTGCAAAACTTGAGTATGTTACTTAACTTTTGTCCACATCTAATGCTGGAAAAAATTGGAAGGGAATTCTGTAGGAGAAACCATAGGGTGGAAAAGATGCAGGTGTTGTCATTGCCTTCTTGCTGAACCRCAGTATTTAAAATATTCCAAGTTCTGTACCTCAGTTTCTCCATCTGTCAGGTTTTGTTTTGTTTCCTTTTTTTTTTCAACAGAGAGTTTTTGTGAATCCTTTAATTCATTAGTTAGTGTTTTTAAAACTACATTTTTGGATAGAACATGATACAACACTACTAAACATTATTATGGTAACAGGTAATTAGAAAGCCGGAAAGCACATGTTTGAGATCATAATACAGAATTAGAAAAACTGCAGGCTGTGCTATCTGTGAAGAGAAAGACACAAAAAAATCCCCAATGGAAAAAGAGAATGATGACTTCAAAAAAAAAAAAGGCGGCAAGTAGCTTCCTTGCTATTAAAGGACTTGTGCTTTAAAAAGGCTGGGTCTCCTCCTCTCTTATGCTTCCTAGGATGATACTTGCACCGCAGTAATCAAAACAAGGAAGCAGATGGACAGGCAAAGTGGTACTGCAGCTGCTGCAGAAGATGACTATAATAATAATGTTGACATCAGTAACAGTAATTAGTGCACAGACTGTAGAGTGGATGATTCGTTTTCTGGAGTGGGCACGCTGCTCTAGCAAATGGGTAGAATGTTAGTACCTTTAGTTTGTTTTGTTCGTTTGCTCAGTTTATTAATGAAATTGAATACAATAAAGAAAATCCAACTTTTCTCCCTCTCCAGAACACTTGCTGAGGAAAGCACGTTTCAGTTTGGTTTAACACAAGCTGGAATCCTCATTAGTCAATGGCAAAATATCAATTTCTTATTTATATCTATTTTCAACGTACAAAACGATGCATACTCTCCCATCCAGCCATCTGTACATACACTCCTGAATTTCAGYAGCAGGCAGTATTTGTCTGGTTTTGTCTAAACAATAGCTCTACTGCTCGGTGTGACCTCACCCATTTGCAGCCTGGTGCCACATCTTTTTCAAGAGACACAAGAACAAATGGTCTAACTGTAAGAATGTCCAAGAAAAACAGTGCTATACTGAACCACTTCAGGCAAGAATACGTAAAGCATCAGTGCCATCAGCAGTACTGTATCATGCTGAGAGAGTTCTGCTAGCAGAACATCAGACAAGGATGTACCACTCCTCCTTAGCTACCCCACTGAGAATGACAATGTCCAGCCTAGCTTTATACCACACCGAAACACCCACTGAAGAGCAAAGTAATTGGAAGAGTGATAACTGTAGAAAAATAAATAAATGGATTTTATTTGGGAAATATGATTTTTCTCTTAGAGGCAATCCTGCAATATGAACTTAAAGAGAAGGAAGGGTAATCAGAGAGATCACGGAATATGCTTAGCATAAGACAACCCAATAAGTATTTTCTAATGAGTTTTTCCTTACTCTGTTTCTATTGAGATTCATTTTCCCTGTTCATTTATTCTCCAGTATAATAAAGTATTTCCTTTGGCTTCCCCTTATTATCAACCTCAACAAATGGAAAAAATTCTTCCTCAGTTGTTGAAAAACTCCTTTTCAAGTGCTGTTCTACAAGAGGGAAGAGTGAAAGTGAGAAGCACAGGCACAAGGTGGGAGCTACTCATGAACACCAACAATCGTTTATCTAAGCACTCTTTCTATCCAAACTCTTCCTGAGCCTTTCACTGTTTCTGGTCCGTCTTCAGTTTTCTGTGTTTCTCCCTAAACATGCTGATCCACTGAAGAGCTGATCCAGCCAGGCAACAATATGTGGAGAGCTGTGAGCCCTCAAGGGTAGAACTTTTAACACTCCCCTGTAGGTAGGCAGAGGTAGCAACTTTCCTYGGAGTCATGGTGAGTTCCCAACACGCCTTGTTTCTTCATGGTAATAGCCTGTACCCTGTTGGCTAATTGGTTTCCACCCCACCCCCTGTTTTCCCCCTATAAACCACTGCTTCTACCCCTGACGACAGCGAGCTCTCGGCCCTGGCCTCCCCTTTGCAGGGTGGTTTGGACAATAAAGGCTACCTCTGCGGAACTGCCACACGAGGCTCCTGTCTCTCTGACCCCGAGTTTGCCTTGGGTGATTTCACAAGGAGCTGAGTCACAAGAGCTGGAATCACTTGTAGCTGAAAGATTGCTATACCTGCTGAAATCACCTATCGCCTAGGAAGGCTTGCCAGTGCCCCTGGAAGAGTTGTTCTCTGCGGGATGCTCTCTAGGAAGGTCGCAGGCATACCGGTGCTGGTCAGCACCGCACCCTTCGTGCGACAACAATAGATATTCTTTGCCAGAGTAAACTTTTTAATTAAGAAAATAWGCTAATAGTTTATAAACTTTTTGAGGTGTTTTGTGGGATTTTTTTAGTTGGGTTTTACTTTTGTTGTAGTGGTTTCTTTTTTAATTTGTTTGTTTTAACACAGAAAGAAAGCTTAAAGTGCCTCATAGAAAAGTGACACTCTTTGCAATATCTTCTGGAGATGGGCTTAAGAGACAGATAAAATTAAATTATGTATTTAACCTGCATTATTTGCTTTCACAGTTGAGAAGACCACGTTTGCATACAAAGAGATTCCCCAAGTTATTTCAAAAATTAAGTCCACGTAAATTAAAAATCCAGTTATACAGTTGGAAAAGAGATGTCAGCAGGAACACGTCTTTCGGTTTTGCTCTCTTTTACTAAGGTAGATCAGACAGTTTCAGTAATCCTGTTCCTAACACTGAAGGAGACCATTAATCAAATTATTCCAAGCATTCCAAATATTCCAAAAAACAATGCAAATGAATGGAAAATAATGGGTATTCAAAAAAAGAGCCACGGTTATTTTTCAARGGAGAAATTGTCAAGCACTGAGAAACAGATGGCTGAAAATGATAAATGAAGACACATTCTCCTATGCAAACTAACAGACTTAATTAATTACTCAAATCACATGGTATTATGGAATGACATTAATGATCCATACAGTAGGTGCCATATCAGCCCCCTTTAAAAGAAAACAAAAGAAATTACAACAAAGTGAACATGTTTACATCCTACAGATGTAACCCACAGACCACAAATATCTCTCTCAATGTTTGTTTGACTTTCAACATTTTCCCATCAATTTAATTTTAAAAAAAAGTGTGGAACTGTAAAATTGTAAACAAACCCATTCTCTCATCACATTTTTCTTAACAGATTTATTAAAGCATATTCAGCTAAATTAAAACTTTACCTTAACTATTTCCTCTATGAAGCAGACATGTGACACAGGATCTCTTTTTTTTGTCAATACTTTCTGCAAATGCTGCACCTATAAGAAAGAATTTATTGAGAGGAAAAGTGACATCTAAATTCTTATATCCAAAACTGCATGACTAGACAAACAGGAATAAGCTGCAGAGTACCTGTCCGCAAGCAGCACAGATCTGATCCATGAGTTTCTCCATGTTTGTCCACAGGGCTGCTCGAAAAGCTGCTGTGTTCCCAGGTGTTGGCATAGCAGCTCTACCAGGGCCACCTAAACAGTTTTTAAAAACACACAGCAGCACATTTCAGATTCCACACATGAAAATTAAAATATTAGAAATATAGATCTCTATGCACTTTGACAAATACCTTTTTTTAAGCCAAAGCAGCCTAAAATACCTTCAGAACAGAGTTTTGTTAATGGCTTCAGTTGTCTCAACTGAGAAGTTGTCTAAACTCGGAAGTTCAGTGAGGATACTTCAGTGCTCATGACTGTTACATGCTCTACCAATTCAGACCTCCACAGAAAAACCGAGGTAATGCCAATGTGCAGATTTGCAGGATGGAATAGCAAAGTGAAACGGCAGAGAAAGTAACTGCAAAAAATGCAGGTATTACCAGCTCAGGACTTAAATGCATAGACAAACTGCTAAAAAAAGTGATATTCCAGCTGAAAGGCATGCAGCTTCTAAACCATCACTTCCCTTGAGGGAATGCATTTCTTTATTATGCCACTGATTATGGTTTTGGCCCCTCAGCTTGCAGCAAGACATCAAAAAAAATTTTTTAATGGTCATATCGCCAAAGGTCAAATTTGCCTGCCCACCGAATTCCTCAGTATTTTTTGGTATCTGAGCTAACTGAGAACTAAATGTTTAATAGTGCAACATTCCTCCATACTGAATATTCTTCTTTGAAACAATTTCCACCCGACAAAAGCATAACAATGTAGTTGCAGGCTTCTTCCATTGATTGCAAATAATTTCTACCTGTGATCCTCCCACCAATACAAAGAAAGCAGAATTTGGACTCATCTTTCCATGAGAAACCGCTAAGAAAATGCTATGAAGTTGTAACCTAATGAGGACAATTTTCTGGGCAAATTAGGAAAGAGGCAGGAAGGAATAAATAAAAACCCCCGAGCCAAATATCAGGCAGATGCAATTTTGGCTTACAAAGACAAATTAGATGATTTCTGAGGTATGCCTAATCCCACCCTCTACTGGTTAAAGCAAGCATGGAAATGTTCCTAGAACAGGCTTGGATTCGAGAGTTTCTTCCATTTGACAACATACCATACTCCTGTCAAAAAAAATGCGTTATCTTTCTCTGTAAAACAAGTATCGCACCTCTTGTGACTGTTTGAGATGATTGGGTCAATACTTTGATATCYAAAGCATTTTTTATGTTCTCTTCCAGGACTGTGCAGTATCCATCCACCACATTAGCAATGGTATCCTTCAAAGTCCCAAGGTTATGGAAAACCTGAAGAGCAGTTCCCACTTGAGTAGGATTCTGGAGAAAGAAGATATTAAAAAATAACAATTATCTTTAACTGTCCTATTAGGATGTTTTATCCATGAAGAGGTATCTTTTTAGTGGGCAAGTTCATCTTTTAAGTTCAGTCTGCTAATTCATTTTGTTTAAGTAACTGGCATCCTTACTGCATAACAGAGAACAGAGGGTAAAGGAGAGGACTGATTTCCTTTGATCACTTAGCAATGCTTTGCTTAGCTCCCTTTGCTGCTATCCTCTGAATATGAAGAATGGAAAAAAAGGAACTGGAAGCACTGCTAGCAGTATCTAACCTGGGGTGGGTTATCAAGTGACTGATCCAACAATTCTGGGGTTAGTTACAGTGCAGCTGTATTCAGCTATAGTGTAGCTGGTAATACTGTTTTAATGTGCAGTGCCTGTTATAGTACTGTCAGTTAAGTGCCAAATAGTTAATTAAATGTGATACAGGCTGAAAAAAAAAGTACTAACAAAGGATAAGAAGATCAAGCAGGTCAAGCCTGTACTACTGATTATGGCAGAATTTAAGCTTGTATTTCTACGTTTCTATTTCTAATGCTGAAAATACCTTCATCTTCCTCCCAGCAGAATTAAGAATATAAAGCAATGCAGTGATTATTTACAGAGCYTGGGAAAAAACAAAAGTTCAACACAGGAGAGTGAAAACTATCCAAAAACTGTTCAGGTCCACTGTTTCAGAGACCTCTGATTAAGATTGAATCTGATGATAATTCCACTTAGCAACACTAAACACTGGCATGGGTGCTATTTAGCAAGAGAAAAGCCTCAAATTATTGCCTTTGGAAACTAAGCACTGTCATCCATACACTGAATACTGCTTTTTTAATTAGCATTCACAGACAATTAGTGGAGGGGCAATCAGTTGATCATACACACACTAGAGATGCAGTCTTTTGTTATTTTTCTTAATGACTTCTGCCAGCAGTAAAGAACGTGGTCTGACAGAAATCCTGGCAGTCACACTGGACAGAAGCATCTGAGACCACAGGCATTTCCCACTCCAAAGCCCACTTTGGCTTTGGCCATGATGCAGCTGCTGTGCTGAGGATGCACTTGCTGGTACATCCACCTACAGCAACAGGTTTTCTCATCTGTTGGCAAATAACATGTTCTCCTCAAACCTAATGTTTCAGAGGTCACAMCCCTACAGCTACACATTCATGTCACTCTTTCTAGGGTTTCTACAAAGATCAGAACCACAGTTAAAGCAAAAATGCCAGATCCCATCTTCTTTCCCAGCTCCAATGAGGAGTTCCCAGGTTTAGTGGAAAGCAGGGAATATTAGGCATATATTAGGGTTTGCAGACCTTATACTAACTATACCAGTTTCTTTTTCCAAACAGTGTGGGAGTTAATGAGCATTCCCAGCACAGTAATACAGGTCTGGGACTTGTAGGTTTAGTTTTTTGACAACTGGGTATGCTGTAAAATTTCTAAGCATCCTGTGGGTGTGCTTGTGGAGGTGGGAAAGTAAGCCATAAAGACTGGAAGATTAATGGGATGTCAGAAAATGAAGAGTAGTATAATGCAAGGAGGGAATTTGGGGACAGAATGAACAAGAGAAAGAAAATATAAATGGGAAGAGGATGGGGAATAGAATGAAAAGACTCTGGAATGAAGAAAGAGAATGAAACTGAGAGGAAGAAAACAAAAGAAAAGACACACCTCATTTACCAGCCTTTCCTAAATCGTTCTAATTTTTACAGAATACTTACGCAATTATGAAAYCATGTAGAGAGTCCGTAATACAAAATCAATACTTTACTACTACTATAAGAACACTCAACTAGATTTCAGTCAGGCTTTAATGTTCATATATTAAATAACAAAGAAATAGAACTGCATCAAAAGGTGAGCTGGGCACTATCCAGCCTTAAGTAATCAATGGCCAGATACTTATTTTCCTGACAAACAGGCAATACAGGCACAAATAATTGCGGGGAAAAAATGAATCTCAGAGCTCCTAGATCATAGTTTAGCAAACTAACTCTGCAGCTACTGGTCAAGAAAGACACTAAAACAGGCTCCAAGAGAGCCTGAGCTATATTTCAAAAGAACTGGTTTTAGCCAAAAGTTTCAAACCAAAATACATCATTATGGAAACCTGCTATTCACTCTAAGCATCTTCCAAATCTAGTACCAAAGCTAAAATCAGAATGGAACAAAGATTACGCAGATGGCCTATTTGCTTTAAATTGTGGACATGGCCATAGACAGTGGGCTTCTAGCTCATGTATTCATCTTGTACATCTGGAATTAGAGATATATCAAATCCCTGCCAATGTAGAATGAAGTGTCTTCTTCTTTTTGATTCATATACAGTAATTTTCTCACCTCATAAACAGTTTTTGTTTTATATGCCCCAGACAGGCTACGTAACAGTCCATTATTCATTTATGACTAATCCTAAGAGAATTGAGATTTTTATGCACAGCTAGTTTCTAGGTTTAGACAATATGTTTAAAAAAAAAGGACCTCTTGGGACAAAAATTATGCAAAAAGAAAATGTTGAAAAGCAGGAAGGAAACAAATTTTTATACTTTAATGCTTGCATACACATCTCAAAATTAAGCTGTTTATCATTAATACACACTGGAGAAAAAGTTGAGAACCAGTATTACAGAATTTGCTACTACCAACAGACTTTACTGATAAGAATTTGTCCCTAATATTTTCCTTCTACTTGAGAAAGCTTAAAGCCTAACAGTTCTGAGATTCAAAAGATTGCCACAATTTTTATCAATAGGAAAGCATGCACTCGAAGTTAAAAAGAACTGACTACAACAGTGATCTACAATGGAAAATGGAATCACATCAGAGAATAATATTCAGAATAGCTATCCAACAGGAACAATAGGGAAAATAATATAATGATTTTTGAGATGGAATTTAGTGAGTTCAACAGCTGTATTTTATAACCAAGTTGTCTGCCACTGCAGGCAACAACACTTAGCAATTTTAAAGTTTTCTCCTTAGAATCTCTGTCCATGAAAAATTTGTACACGTGCCATAAACTTGAAGCTATGGCAATCGAGAGTAGAGGGCAAAAAAACCCCAGAACAGCACTTGGTAATATGTTAGCAATACAGTATAATCTAAGTGCGTAAACACAACCATACATAAGTGAAATAAAAACATGACCCCACAAACTGTAGGGCAACAACACTACCTACTCACAGACTAACTACAGTGATCTTCAGATTGCAAAAATTGTAATGAATCAGGGAGTTAGGGAGAAATGGCATTAAGTCCACCAATAATACCCTTCTCCATTCGAAGCACTCATCCATCTGGAAAGTCACAACATAGTATGTTACAGATACATGGAAACCAAATTCCAYAAATTTAAGAGCTTAGGAAGACTCAGTGAGTCATCAGTTCAACATATGAAGAAAATAAAAGAAAAATCAATATGCTCAAATCTAGGTCTATCATGAAACAAGTCTCACAATTATTTTAAAACATCAAAGTTTCTCAGCATCCATCAGACAACAGATTAAACAGCTTGGTCAGAAGACTGATATCAGTCACCACTTGAAAAAAGGCACRGGTATTTCAATTTATGTTTTTGCAAAACATAAAGACACCCATTCTGCAGCAACTATGAAGAGATGTTCACACCAGATGCATTTGCTCATTTTCTCTACCAATGAGAACTGTTCATTTTATTAACATAATTTTTGATTAATTTTATCCGATTCCATTCCATTTGGTTCTGTAGACAATCATAGACAAGAAGAAAAATAAGCATCATGCAGTCATTAGTATGAATGTGGTTTTTTAACAATTATATCATGTTGTTTTCAAGAGCAGGCAACTGGACTCAATAACCCAGCAGATGCTGTCCAGGCCAGCATGACAGTTACAGTCATTCTGCAGAGCACAACCCCATTTGGTCACTTCCTTTCCCACAAAGATAATAACCATGTGAAGACTAAATAGAAATGTCATTAAAGACTTAAATAAATACATGTCACATCTCTAATTTGAAAATATCTCCTAGGATGGAACCAAACAATTTTTTTTCTGTCAACTGCCAATATTGCAACTATTTTATAATGTTAAAGATTGTAGTCTTTTATTTTATGATTGCCACTAGTATTATCAGAATAATCTTCTGAAAGCATGGCTAAGGAAAGAGCAATAATCTTTTTCATCATTAGAAATGCAGCTTGGATGAGCAAGGCTGCTCCTCACAAGGGAGTGTAATGATGATACTGAGCTAATTTGGGGACACGAAGATTCCTAGCATAGGGCTGAACCAAAAATAAGAAACTTGGTTAACAGATGAAACTAATGGCTCAAGTGGTTGCTACAAATACAGCTTCCAAACTCACACTCCAACTTCTCAGGGTATGGGATTCACCACGTGGATTGTTCTTCTCTGCCCAGTTCTGTCTTAGGGAACTTCACATCATTATTTATTTACCCAGTGCAGATCTGTCCCTAAGATCTCACACCACAGAGTTTTCACCTGTGCAGACTATCAACTTCCTTCTCAAAATAAAATGTGTTAATTGGCAAAAATACTTATGGTCAATACTATTCGAGACAATTACTACTACCTTCACGAAGAAGTATTGTTACAAATGTAATTAATTGTTAACTTCCATGCAGTTAAATTTCACAAGTACCTACACCACCAATAATCAGAACAGCTAGTTCTCCAAGGAAATGCTCTTTCCCCAGACCACATACAGAGAAGTCAAAATTGGACTACTCCCTCACTTAGAAATTACATTCMATAGCTACTAATGTATACAAGAGCCTTTCTATTTTGCTTATTAAAATCAGAATAGTGACTTCAACCAAAAATCTTTATCATTCTGCAGAGAACAGATAACCCTGTTCATGAGAAGCTGTGGCAGAAACCCAACAGAAAATTTTCACTACTTATATATATGTGTGTGTATATATATATACATGTACATGTATATGAACATATATACATTACTCAATAGCTGATTTCAGTGTGCTGCCACATCCTTATCTCTTCCATAAAATGTTTACCATGTCCCATATGCAAGCAGCAAAAGTGTAACACAGCTCAAAAATAATTGCATATGTTGCTTAGTAGAAGGAAGATCCATAATTACTAATTAGTCCAGGAATCACTTAAACAGAGTGGTCTGGCAACATGGCAAGCAAGAAATACCACAACATTCCCTAACCATCAAGAAATAATCAGCACTAAAATACAATAATTCTAGAACAGGACATGCACTGAAACAACCAAACTCGTAAACTAATGTATATTCTCTGACAGGGAATACAAAATGTTATTGCAGTCCTTACAGAGGAAGCACAAAAACAGTTTCCGGATTATACTTCTGAGTATCTTTGACTGGCACTTAGAATTAACTAATTTCATTTGCTAGAAGATTTGCTATATTGATAACTATTTTAGTTATTTTTCTAAGTTTACTTCACACAGCTCCTTTTGTTTGTAGGAGATTGCAGTTGCTATTTCCAACAGAGTACAGCTTTGCAAGGTCCAAAAAAGACCCCTTTGTAAGGCTGGAAATCCCCAGTCAGATGTTCCTTTACAGTTTTTGCCCTTTCTCCCCTCTCGCTAACATTACAACACGTTGCCTCCTTCAAATAGTTTTCCCATAAATAATGTTACTATCCCTAAYGACAACTATTACTTGAAGACCAAGTGATTCAGAAAGTTTTGCAAGCACCTTGCAGCTACCCAGTTCTTAGTCATCTCTTACAGACACCAGAAGTGAAAAAATGAGAAGTTACTTCAGGAAAAACTGCAGTTCAATTTAAAGAGCTCAAGCATGTAAACAGCGAAGRAAACATCCACCTCAGTCACAGTCAAGGCAAAATGACCTATTGAGCAGAATTAATAACTTACCAAGAATTGTTGGAATTCTTGCTTTGAGGTATCGCTCAGCTATTTCAATTGTAGAAAAAGTAACAAAAAACTAAAGGTAGAAATTAAATGCCAATGAAATTCAGTTTCAATCTAAAACCAGTATTTTATTTCATTTCCAAAAGTCTATGCCTCAAAAAAATTAATTAGTATATCACTACTCCTAAAAATGAACCTACTTAGGGAAGCTCATCTCTTATGTTCATTATCACCCCATCTGTCTTCTACTCTGTTCATCTCTAAAATCTGAGCAATAAATGAAAAGGTCAAACTGACAATGTAAAGCCAGAGAACACAGGTTTCTTTCTAATGATATCCCATTCTTCCTGTTTTGGCCTATGCAATGTTGGGAGGAGTGAGAGGTTAAAATATTATGATTTGCTATAGAAATATAATAGGTAATACTGACATAACACATTGGCTAGATTAGAAAATAACATTTTAAGCCTTAAGAGGCAAGAGTCCCAATGCCAAACATTTAAATATGGTAAGGTTATAATATCTACCTTCTGTGAGTCCATGTTTGGAATACACAACCTCTTTTGGTAAAAGGACTTTCACATGAAAGTAAAACAGCCACAAAGCAGTTATAAACCTCATCATGTCCTCAAACTAGGTCAGCCTTTCGTTGCTTAGAATAACAAGAAGTAAATAGCAAGAAGCATTGAACGACAAAGCTTGAGGGAAAAAAAAAGAAACAGTAGCAACAAAATACTAGAAAGCAAAGAAACAAAATTTTTCAACACAGCTAAATAGCTTGCCAAAACACTTATTCACTATAATAGTGTAATCAAAGCAACAGATGGCTAAGAGCTAATGGGACAGAAAGACATCAGGAACTGTTGTAAAGAATTATCTCATGAAACACCAAGCAATGTTCCAAAGTTTACCAAGCCTTAGGCTATCAACGTGACATCAATTTCAAAGAAAGTATCTGGCACCTCTGAGGACAGATCAGCTAGATTGACTAGCCCAKAACAACTACAAATGTTGCCCTACAATGCTCTATTTGAGCATAGGAAGAGTATAAATTGAGAGTAGAAACGATACAACATATACATACAAAATTTAAAAAAATAGCAGACAACATGGAAATGGGGGCTTCTGAGCCAAATCAAGCTTCTTAAAACACTTCTCTCACCTCTTATACAACTTGACCAATCTCTAAAGCCCTTACTGATAACAAACCAGTTCACATCTGAAGATGTGGCTTCTCTATTAAAAACATAGCTGTCCCTTTCTGATGAAGGTTAGAACATAAGGCAAGGTTGCAGCACCTCTCCTGTCCTTGTGCAGCCTTGACTTGCACCTGCCAATTGAAGTCCCATTATGGAAGAACAGAAGTATAAGGACACAAAATCTCCTTAATAATTTTGATATTTGGACAAAAGCTTGTGACCAGATGTTTTCTTCTGCCTCACAATATCATTATGGATGTGCTCCCTCTGTTAGCTGGTTGAACAAAGCCATTACAAAACAGAAATGTCAGGTTTCACTTTTAACTCAGTCTTAACAATTAACATTAGGACTTAGCTACTGAAGGGTTATAACATGTTTCTCTCTTTTAAAAAACAACAAAAAAAAATCTGATTTCAGACAAAATATCCGTTAAATGGTATGCTCTGAATGATTTATATATCTACCAAAAGCCATCTGGGTTTTCTTGTTCTCCTGCTAGTCTTTGCAACAAGATAATAATTACCTATGCAAGTGACATCTCATTTCTGGAATCTGTGCATATATTGTCAACAGCCCTGAAGTGCCCTCAAGTATTTAAAAGGAATGAATTTTAAGAAGTTAGTTTATTTTAAATTCTTTTCAGATAATATTTTCATACTCAACTACAGACAGACCTCCATCAAGGTCATATTTGCTGTTGGATAGAATTTTAAAACATTTTTTTCCTTCTTAATACAAAGTTCAAATTCTTTGTATCACCCACCTACAGGAAAGTCTGCAGATAATTTGGTGAAGAATTGTAGCATCACAGAATAGCTGAGGTTGGCAGGGACCACTGGAGATGGCCTAATCCACCTGCTTGCTCAAAGGAGGGTTTACCAGACCAGGAATGAGCCAGAAGACATTCTTTCTGCTCCATTTTCCCTTCCTAGTTCTTCTTACAGTTCCAGGAGAATGCAACAATGGACTTGTGCAGTCATTTTCATCAAGTTTCACTGAGGCCAGCTTGAAAGAGAACAAGCACATGTATACACTCCAAACACTTCTTCAGTGCTGGCAGTGTTATCCATGCCCTGATAGCAGTATAAGTCTTCCAAGTCCTCTTGTAAATTTATCCACTGGGAGAAGCATGACAAAACTGATCTCTTTTTGTCACAGATTCTACATTAATAGAAATACATTTTATATTTCTAGGCGCTTTTTTAAAAAATAAATGGTCAGTCCCTTTAAAAACAAATGGGCAAAGCTATATTATACAAAAGCTTTACTACGAAGGAAAAAAAATCTGAAGCCCTCTGAAGAAGAAGAAGAAATACTGTGCCTAGCTTTACAGCCAGCACATGCATTGGGGATCCAGTTCCGGCACTGAAAAAAGGCAGACCGCACACCGCACTTCAGCTGTCAGCCAGTAATGCATTCTGAAACCTTCACACAAATGGGAACTTTCTGGGGGTGCTACCTGCCAAAGGACAGAAGGGAGGTAAAGAGAAGAAGAATAAGCAGCTAAGTGCACYTCTTCTTCCACACAGAGGACACTACTCATCAACTAAGAAGTGCAGTATTTTCATGCAAGATTTCTCCTTTCTAATGCAACATAGTGTCCAGTTCCATATGACACTTCAAGCTAACCCAAAGCTTTAAATCTTTTGTTAGCATAAATGTAACAATGTACCATTACGCAGAATTTCATGTGCCACTGAGTAGCAGATCAAGAACACAATGAAGCATCGATTTTTTCCGATAGGATTAAGACAAAGCAGATTTTTAACCTGAGAAAGAGGCAAAATGAATTATATTATCTTATTTAGATGAGTACCATGGCTAGTCGATCATATTTTTCACTCTGCTTTATGCAGATGTGGCTTATTAATGCTTTGTATGTTCTTCTTGGATCACCTAATTGCATTATTGCAGAACCTGTTAACAATCAACAGTCAACAGTACAAACCACAAATAGAATTACAGTCTGGGAGAGGCGTTTAACAATAACATACTACCTTATCTGGAGAGAAAGAACCTCAGTGTAGCTTTAGTTTTGAAGAGAGACAGATACATGAAAGTACCAATTAAAAAGGCTGGGATGAGACCCAGCCAAAGCCAACATCAGTCTCTGCTCACTTGCATCCCTGGAATTTAGCAGAATTTCATACACGCTGCTCACCTTCGAGTATTTAAACCAAATCAGAAATATTTTAATCAATTTGGTATAAAACACTTAAGTGGACAAGGACTTTCGCAGACTACCTTATTTACGCTCATTCTATAAAGACTAGACCCATATAATTAAAACATTGCAATGTCTGATAAGATAAACGTTCATGGTTCCCATTCCAGTCTTACCTCAACTGTTTTCAACAAAATCTAACCTTAGCCTTCCCTTCCTCATCGTAGCAAGGCAAACATCACTTCCTTATTTCACAGCTCCACTTTATCTATCTCCCAGTCCATCCTCCAGCCCTTCTGTAGTCTTGTTCTCATAACAGCTCCTTCGATTCCTATCTTTCTCTTTGGAGTTACCTTCAACTCCTAAAATTAGTTTCCAGGTTCCGATAGTGTTCCCAGTCTCCTTCATTCTGCCCCTACAGCACGTTTATTTACAAAGCCTTTCACAGCTGAGCAGTTCGTAGCAGTGACCCAGGCCTCTTTGCATATAAATAGATGAATCCATCATCATATTTGCATTAATTACCTTAAAAGTACTAGAATCAGATAACATTCTTGCCTTTGTAGGTATTATCTAGTCTCAGTGCAGTTTCAGTTTCTCAGTGTGGTCAGAGCTGTCCAAGACATAATGGTTGCCACATTTCCAGTCCAGAGAAACCACCTAAACAGATGGACAACCAGAACACAGATGCAGACTACACAACAGCCTCTAATTTAAAATAATTTCTGCCTGCAAAGAAAGCTGAACTCAATATTATTAAACATTTGTGTGTTTTCATGATGGATATTCTACGAGGAATAATTTTTTAGTGATCACAAGTGACATTTACTAATCGGTACGAAGCCAAACTAAAGTGTTGCATATTTTGAAATAACTAGTCTCAATGGGGAGATCTAAAACACAAGGTCATTTTTAATAGCTTTCTAAGGTATTTTGACTTTTTCTTCCCCCTCACACACACACTGCATAGCTGTGAATTCCTTAGAATTTATTAATATCTAAAATTTTTGGACCAGTAATGCTATCCAAATTCTTCAAAAAGCATTCTCTAAGTTAGTAAGTATTTAAAACATAATCTACAATGGAAGATTAAGTTTTCATGTTTGGTTGACAACTAGCCAAATTAAGTGATATGTTCAAATAAAAGAACCAGCAGTGAACTTAAAAATGATCCAGCTGAACCTCATATAAAATTGTCACTAAACAGAACACAAAGATTTTGGCAAACAGCTAAGTGGTGATTCATAGCAGAGTGAAGGGATATAAAACATTAATGACTTCTCAATTTTCACCTATTACTTTACCAGAAAAGACAGTTATATAAAAATATTGTTCAGATCAGATGCATTTTCAGGAATACCCATTTATAGAAACTATTTATAAACCACTTTCTTGCACTATCATAAAAACAGGAGCAGAAATTATGAGATTAGCAGGGCCATGCAATAATAAATCCTTACAAATAAACACTGGAAAGTGAAGGCTATTTGTTGTGCTGCGCTGAAAAGTGCAATAAAGTACTTGCAAATACTCCATTATCCAGTCACAGATTTTCAGTCTAATTCTGCATTTATGAGTCACAAACACCTACACAGAAAAAAAAAAAAAAAAAAACAAAAACAAAAAAAAAACCACACCCAGACACATAATCTGTCAATCCACTTTGATTAACCATTTAGAAAGGCTAGGAGCAGTGAAGAGTTTTCCTTTTACAAAAATACCATGTCACAGTTCGACATCAATTGCATTAGGCTTCCTAAATTACCTCTATATAGGGCAAGTGCACAATGACAAAGTGATATAAAGCCTTCTATATCACAGGTGAAAGCAGACAAAGTCTGCACAATCCCATAATCTGTTTCTAATTTAGTATACATCTTCTAATAAATGTGCACAGACTCATCAAAACCTGAAAGATCAGGATCTCACAGGACAAGAGACTACCACCATGTCTATTATTGTCAAGGCTTTATAACTCAGCAGTAAAAAGTTTGTCAAAATGTGAAAACAAAACCTCTATTTTTCTAAATTTACACAGTATAAAAGATTAATCTACTAGTTCAGAGTGACTTCTCCATCAGAAAGTCTTTTTTTTCCTTAGTAATCCTTTAAGAAGAGCAGTATTTTTTAGATTTTAAAAAAGATAAATCTTTCTTATGCATTCTCTGTTTATTAGATATTGCTTTCCAATACTTCTAGCAACAACAAACATGACCACCAAACATTACGAAATATGCCCAGGAACTTCAGTGACCACAGAAAGATGAAATAATTCAGTATTTGAATTCACATTTTGGGAATATCCCCAGAAAGAGCCATATTTAAGTGATTAATCACTGGCATTCCAAACATTTATTTTAACTCAGAAACATTAATGTTCATATATATATAGATATATGTACACAATTATGCATCAATATAGTGCCAAAACAGACCAAAGTGAATCCATCAGTCATAACATTAATAGCAGTACCATATTTGTGTCAATTTTTATCTTCTGCATGCTATACTAATAACAACAAAATGTATTTGATGGAGTTTTCATTAGCAAGAGCACAGAGAACAAATATCATGTGACTTGGGATCTAATACATTCACATCATGCTTCACTTCTCCATCTGAAAAATATGGACAATCATCCACAACTGAAATGTATGCTAAAGATATATTTATTTAGATATTGCTCTATGCACCACCTTCTTTTGAGCCTTGTAATAATAATTTGTCTGCCCATGTTTTCTTAAAAAAAACCACAAAAACAAACAACAAAACAGCTAGAAACACAAGCTAGATTTTATAGCAAACATGTCTCACCAAGCATAAAGGACAATATTGCTACCACAGCATCATAATACATTACATAACTGAGAAATTTTAGGTCCCAGGTAAGTTCATTGCAGGATATATAATTGCGGAGCTGAGCCCAGAAATGTGTTTTCCCCCCAGTAAAAAGCAAAAATATGTATTTTCCCCTCAACACTGCTCTATTCACTTCCTTCCTCTTCAACTCTGACCGTAGAGGAGACACTAGAGTTTGACAAATACATGGACTTCTTAAATAGCTAAAGATTCAGTTTCATTCGAAACTGTTGTCGTGACAGGTTTCCATAGTACCTTCTTGCAGCAATCACTGCTTCTGCCTTCTATATTTCTATTTCAAAAAATAACTTTGAGTAGCAAAAGAACAGGAGATTAAAAAATTTAAATAAAGAAAGCAGRGACAGGGGGGAATGCCTAACTAAACTGCCTCTGCATAACAGCCAGAGCAGCAGCAGAAAGGAAGCAATACCAAAACATGGTGTTTGCTGTCCCTTCCCCCTTTGCAGGTTTAAATCACCAGAGTATGGGCAAGCTTATTTTTAACATCAGTTTCAACCATGTGAGTTCCCGGGTAAGAAGTAATAGCAGCGCAGTTAATGAACAGTCTGTGGAACAGCAGTTCTTTCAATGACTTAAGCCTGCTTTTAAGTTGCAGGGAGGAAAAAAAAATCTTTTTACTAGAGTTTAGACTCAGCTGTGTAAGATGTGATTTTTAGCAACTCCCTGAGGCCTAAATTCACAAAATGAACCAAAAGCGGAAATTCCCAAATCCACTGTCCACACTGGACTACACTTATTCTTCCCTTTGACCCACGAATATCACATCACTTGGGTCTACACCACCTTTATTAAGTACATCCAACTTCTAGCATAAACGAATTTTCTTGTCTGCACAAGTAAATGATAAGCATGTAAGAGATCACCTAGTGCCACGCCTTAATCCTGAGCCCTTTGGCAGCCACAGCAGTGTGTGACCACCCCAGCCCTGCGCGATGCTCAAGGGCAGGTCACTCCCTCCCAAATGAGACACAAGGCAAAGCCCTTCAGGCTGAGGATGACCCTGGACTTCGTTCCAACTGCCTGAAGTGCTTTAACACTTCTTCCCCAGCACTTTCATTGTCATCATCATTTGTGCCGTTAAAGAAGCGGTCACCCATGCCTAGAGGGAAGCCCCAGGTACTTATGCTCAGGAAAGCTTGCAGCTGCTCAGTCTCAGCAAAACCTACCCTAGAAGAGCTGTAAGCGTATGCTGAGGTTCAGTTTTGATATATTGACATTTTCTGCTGCAAATCTCATTCTTCAGTGCTTAATTCACCAAGGGCTTTAATTCAGCTCCTTCAGTTCACCCAGAAGACTGAAGTGGTATTGTGACCCCCACTCTTGTAGCCTCAAACCACACTCCCCACCACCACAAGCTGTACTGTGCATGGCAAGACCTGGGAGCATTATAAATCTGGTGCATGACCTCTTGCTCTCTGGGCTTCTGTTCTCCACCTGCAAAACACTGATGTTGGTACTTCACCTCTGTCACAAAGGTGCTGTAGGGGTAACAGCAACAGGAACAATAAGGAATTCTGGTAACGCAGATTATGGAGTTATCTAATGTTGAGAGACAGACCAAATTCAGGCAAACCTTTACTGAAAATGCCAGTCCCTCAGCTCAAAACAGAAGATACAGAATACCAGAGAACAGCAGCTTCATTTTTGCTATGCACTCCAGGAAACAACGTGCACTAAATATGAAACTTGCCACAGGGAATTTCTGGAAGATGCATAGAAGTTTCTCAATCTTGGAAGCTCGTTTCTTTCTACTGGAAACCCCGGCAACATACATTATCAAAAGAGATGCTTATTGATTTATCATTAATACCAAGAATTAATCCCATTAAATGTTGCAATTTAGCACTTTCTCTGAATTAACCAGTCCATTAAAAAACATGCACACATTTGTAACAGCTCGCGCAAGGTCTAAACAAAAGATGACAGCTGAGCATGTCATCTAAAAATTGTATTTTCCTAGTTATGTACCAGTAAATAAAGCCCCATGGACTGACAAAAAGTAGAGATATTAAAAGATATATAGAACTATGCACAAGGTCTTTTTTAGACATTAGATAAGTTTCGTGTGATGTGAGATACTCACTTTTTGGGAAAATTAAATCAATATTTTAGCTTTTATGCTATACATACATAATTTAGTACCCCTAATTTAGTACCCCTAGTTACCAAGCTAAATATAAAAAGGTTGTCTTCGTTTTCTGGTCAGACAGACATCCTGAAAAATGCCATTTAAATCGTGGACTGTTGCCAAAATGCCTAATGACTGAAATTCACTAATTTTTTTTTTAATGGAAGTCCTGAGGAATTCCCAGAAACAGATCTTCAGCATGCAATAATGTACTTTATCTGTATTCAGATAGGTTCATACTAGGATCACTAGTATGTTGTACGCATTTTTAATAATGCTGTCTGTGGTGGTGCATTCCCTACCACCTTTTCCAGGCCGCACTGCGATCTGAGAAATGCTCATTAGGCCTCAGCCTTGAGAAACAGCACCTGGGCTCAGTTCTTCCTGAGCTTATCAGAGACACTGTCTGCTCCCAGGAACTGCTGTTGTCTAATGAGCTCCTGTCTTATGAACAGCCTTGGAAACTATTTTTCTTTCCTACATGTCACAACATCCCTGTTCTCACACTTTCAAAGAAAGTGCTGACCCAAAACTGTGGCCAGGATGAAACATTGTTATGACTAAAGCCCACTGTCTTGCGACCCTATAAACAGAGTTCAAAGTGAGACCCTTTGAGCTCTCCTGGACCGCAGCAGGCTGTGAGCAGCAATCTCCCTCTGAGGGGGACGCCTCTCAGAGCCAGCGAACTCTCAGGTTTGCTGAGAGGAGGACTCAGGTTTGCCGGAGGACTGCCGAACAGCAACGAGTCCTGGGCTGATCCCGTCACTCCTTGAGGCCCAATCCTTCACCCACCGGGAGATGCAAAGGCATCTCCGAAAGGAGTATTTCACTGACTTCTGAGGGGAATTTTTCATAGGTACCTTGCTTGCGCTGACTCCTTCTGTCTGAGTGCATAAACATGCGCATACGCTGTAGCAAATCTGGGGAAAATGCTGCTTTCTTAGATGTTAAAGTGYCTTAGATATCTCGGTAAGTTAGGCCTGTAAGTAAGGTAAAGTTATAGTTATAAGCTGAGTTAAATACTGTTGAGTGCTGTTAAGCTTTTAGGCTGCATTCCTTTTTATCCTTACTCTCACTATTCTTTTGTCACACACACGCACACACAGCCCACACACACACACATACCCCCCTAGATAGTTCTCAGATTATTTCTGTTTTGATTGCCTGGATTTCGTTTAGTTTTGTTGTTGCTTGTTTTTCCTTGGCGTGCCTTAACTGTCCTGTTAAGCAGTAGAGTGAATGTTGCCAATGAACTTTGTCGTGCTCTTGCTTAATATTGAATCTGTTTTTTTGCTCATACCCTTGCCAGTGATTTTTTAGGCGACCTCAAACACTCGTTCGTAACACTGTCACATGCTAAACAAGTTAAGATCAAAGCCATACAACTCCAGTTTCAACATAATGACACTATCTCCAGTGGCAAAAAGGCACTGATGGAAGGGAGAGATGTGGGGAACCGACAACTGAAGGAAAYTGTCTACTGTCCACTTTATTAATATAGCATGATGGTGTGTTACTGAAAGCGCTAAGTTCTTGCAGTGCACTGACTTTTTTATGTATAAATTTACATTGTGCTTTACTGGTAAAGTTCTGCAGCTCCACTTAACCTACACAAGTACTGTGTCCATCTTCACTCATCCCCAGTATAACTCATTTTCAAGAAACAATCTCCAATACAGAAACTGGAAACCTATTAGGATATATGTGTTAACTCCTGTACACAAAAATTATCTATCTATAATGTGCATTTAAATTCCCAAGATGTGAGCTATACGCTACCATTTCTTTACATGACTATTATCTCCACATCTGCACACAAGCTTTTCAACGCAATCTTATATTAAGCAACTGAGTGGGTCTGGTAAGTACAGCACAAATATTTTAGGAGAAATTCCTGACTGGATCCTTTCAAATTATTTGCAGTATCTTAGAAGAACATTACCCCTCAAAAGGCCAACAGAGTTTCTTTGATTATTTCCGACACTGTGTGCAGAGCATTTCTTAGGCATACAGAGAGTCCCAGCAAACCACAAACATATGCACTGCATTTCAACCTCATGCTCTAATTTAAAAGCTTTAGTAAATATCAATAGATAGTTTAAGCACACAGATTCACACATATTTCTGAAGGTCTAGTATTATTGAAACATATACTTTTACTTGACAATATATTATTCAGACTTGAATCTCTACAGCACTCATCACTGGAGCATCCTTTTCTCAGACACTACTCCTTGTTTCCAAGGCATAAATTCCTCCCTGCTCTACTTAACAAACATAATACCCATTTCATCTGTCCAACAAGCAATTATTTTAACATTTTTATTTTCCTAATTTCAAACTTGATAAATTTTTTTCTTCAGCAAATGTTATTATTTATTAGTTATTTYTAAAAGTTTCTTCATCTTCTATTTAACACAGATGTTATTGGTTTCTCTTGTGGTTTGCTTATCACAACCAGCCCCTGATGTCCTTGCAGGTAAGAGGGCTCCAGGCAACAGTTACCAAAAAATGTCATAATTCAGATTTTCAGCATTCTGACAAACCACAATGATTCCTTCTTTTTTTTTTTTTTCCCCACTTTCAGAGCATGCTGCTGGTCTATGTACATGAGAGAGCAAACTGGTGGAATCAAATGTCCTTCAACCCCATCAAGTAGTGTGCCAACAGATTCACAAACTTATCAGTTGTGTGAAATACAGTATTGAATTGTCAACAAGGAGATTTACTTTGTTTATAGCAGCAAATATTTTCCATTACTGAAATCTGAAATCCATTAAAAATGTGAGTGTCTTGTCAACTGTAAATCATAAAGCAAGCACAGGGATGCCCAGCCCTTCTGGCTGGGGAGGCCATTTGCCTTTCTGCAGGTGCAGAGAAGGGCCATGGGCCACGTTTCCTACCCTATGAGAAGACTACAGCACACACACAAGTGATGTTGTGTGTGTCAGAGATATGACACTTGCTGAGGATTTGGCCCTCAGGTATATTCAGCTGAATTCTTACACATGCATCCACTGCAATCAGGGTGCTGGATGATCAGTTCTGGTGTCAGTTCCAGGACACCATGTCTAAATTCACCACACGGATGGAAAAGATCTTTTGAAGTAGTTCAAGTTTACTCTCCTTCTATAAAACGACAGTTATCTACAGATAAAAATACAAAACATCTAGCAGAAATTTACCCAAACTGTTATTCAGAAATCTAGTTTTCATTGCTCCCCACTTGACTACCTCTCGGGTTAGTCCAAATCCTTCTTGACATGTTGAATTCACTACTAGAACCCCTGAGGGCTGAGTAGAGCACAAAGGTCACTTTACTGAGTAGAGCTAAGTGATTGCTCCAGGTATACTTTTGTTTACACCTCCCAGTACAATATTTTCCTCCCTTGTATCTACTTGACATGGCTGACATTCATCTTGTAATCCACTATAACCTCAAAATCCCCTTCTGCAGGTCTACTATCCACACAGCTCTTTCTGCTACATAGCCATGCTTTTCTTCCCTTGTTCCTTTTCTTCATGCTGTACCTTACACTGTTCCTTTTCAATAGCATCCAATTTTTTCAAATCAATTTCTCAAGATCATTCTCACTCTGTCCTTACAAGACCTCTTAATCCTTCTCAGGCAAGTGTAGCCTGCAAATTTAATAATTATATTCTGTATTCCATCATCCAGACCATTAATGCAAGCACTGAACAGTGCTAACCCTGGGGCAAATCTCTGCAGAACTTCACTTGATACATTTTTCCATTTTGGAAGAGAATCAACACTGCATACGGTTTTCCAAACTGTTCTACATTGATCTTGTAGTTTAATCTAGATTATCCTTCCTCAGTTTGAATTTGAAAATGCCACAGGTGAAGAACTATTACAGGCAAAATATCAGACCCCACCTTTTACACCTTTGTCCACTAAACCAACCACCCTTCAAGAGAAGGAAACTAAGCTCATCTGAAAGGACTCACTCTTGAGAAAGCTGTGCTGGTCATGGAGTAGACTTAGCACACGCATGGTTATCAGGCATTTCTGGGACACCAAGAAAGTGTGTGAGTATGGGCCATGTTCATACAAGCAACAATTAAAAGACCTATGCACAGGAATGTATCGGGGGAGCATCATGAAGGCACTCACCATAGGAAGCACTGCCCTCACCACATGGCCTGGCATGCAATGAATTCTCAGAGGCAGATACCAGACTGGGTCACTATCCTGAGGGGCTACATGTGGCTCACAGACTAAAGGTTCATTGCCACTACAGCACATCATCCTAAGCACAGATATCAGCTGCTCAAAATCTGTAACCCAAAGAAATATGATGAGGTGGAATATTCTGTGGAAGGAGAACATTCTCTTCTGAACACTGTATGAAATTATGAGAAAAGTACTTCTGTTTTCCAGGAGAGAATAAGTTACATATTCTCTTCCAAAACTCAATTCCGTTTTTTGAAATCCCAACCAGAGAGCCTCTAAAATTTTTTTTAAGGATTAAATGTGGTAGCTGAGAAGTTCTAGAAACAATGGTTAAATCTTTAACTGTCAGTTGGTACAAGTCGTCTTCTTGTATTACGTATTCCTGTGACACACTACGACTTTTAAATAATATCTAACATATTTTAACAAAGRTGCTAGACGGAAAACTAAAATTCAGTCAATACATTTGGAAGGCCAAAAGATTTGTTACCTCAGAAAGACATTTTATTTCAGAGCTATAAAATATTAACATAGCAACATGACTGGGAATGCTAAGAGTAGTATTTGAAAGACTGTTTTACCCTTCAAGATGTATTCCAAAATTACAGATGCTGCACTAACTCTGGTTTAGCCTAACTTCTAATTGCTGACACTCCCCAGTAACACAACTGCTTAGTGGTAAAGGAACAGTTGAACAGTTGTTTCATCAACTTGTTTGGACTTCTGTCACCCATCATCTAATATCCCATATTGCTGCTAATCATTGTAATAACCCCCAGTTTTCAGTTTTTCGTCGCTGACTGCTTTAATTGATCTTGATTATTCTGAGGAAGATGATTTGCACAGTGAAAATGCAGAAGAATGCAAGAATGCTCACAGCAATAAATGAAAATTGGGCAATTAATCTCATGTAGGAAGCAGCTGAGCTCTTTCTTTCAGACTGATAGCCTGGTCAGAAAATCAACTGCTGCTGCTGTGATACCAGCACCTCCTCCAGCTGACAGTCCTGAAAATCCTGCCATTGCACGTCTGTCCTCCACCACACAGGTATTGTCTCTGTGTATCTGAAGTCCCCACATGCATCTGCACCCTCTTACATTGACTGTAACAGGGAAAATTGCTTTGCTATCCATTGACACACTAGCATTGCATTTTTCAGGAGTAAATTTTCTTCCTTAAAAAACTTAATCACCTAACAGATAAATTTGTAGATAAGTTAACTAATTTTTTTTTATTCTTTAAATCAAATTGCACCTCCTCTACACAAATGTCCTTCAGCTCTTGAAGATTATACAATCTTACTTACATAAGACATTATATGTATATACTTACAATTATACTGATTTTTGAATCATATACATATATATATATATACGTCTCATACTCCCCTTTCACCTTAAAATCTACAGTAACTCACGATTCAGAGTCTTTCTACACAAAACTGTTCGATAGCCACCTTGTTTTCATTACAAAGAATGGAGACAACCTTAAACTAAAGGAGGAATGGCGTTAGTCATATTTCATTTCTTCACTGCCAAGTTCGAGCAGGTGAAGACTACAGATCCCTTCACATTAGCAAAAAGGTGTGCCAGGGTTTACTGCTTCCAGTTAAGTAACATCATTAATTCCTCACAATGTCTATATCTGGTCCTGGATATAGTATAGGGTTCTGAAGAGGTTTTTGTTCTTCACTTGTCTTTTAAAAATTTTTGTCCAAACATTTTTTAATAAAGCTATAATAAAGCTACACAGCATTTAAAAATGCAACAAAACCAAAATACCCTGTACATA
This sequence comes from Amblyornis subalaris, assembly GCA_018881555.1. Lineage (NCBI taxonomy): Eukaryota > Metazoa > Chordata > Aves > Passeriformes > Ptilonorhynchidae > Amblyornis > Amblyornis subalaris. The sequence goes on from JACAXG010000055.1 coordinate 3,623,353, forward strand.
TAGCATTTAGATGTCCTTAAATTCAATAGAATTCTACACTAGTTCCTAATTAAGTCAATTACAGCTGATGTCAAGAAACTTCCTCCTCTGGTAAAATGCAAAAATAAAAAACATGCATTTCCAAAAGTTTGGAGAGGGTTGTCCTGTCTTCTCTACACTGCATCTGAAACACTTTGTCTCCCAAGGTGTTTAAAGCATTGCATCTGTGCCTTTGATAGCTTAACTCAGATTCAGATTAATCAGAAATAAGCTAAAAATATTGGTTATCATGGAAAAAAAAACATAATACAGTCTTTCATGTTTTAGCATTTCAGAGTAAGAGCCTGAAATAGTATTCCACCCACACTCAAAAAATTGAAGATATGCAAAAACTCCCATGTGCAACTTTATTATCTATTATTGAAATGGGAAAATGACAACATTGGCAAAATTTTGCCATTTTTGGTAATAAAGTAGGAAAGCAAATGAATTGGCTACAGTCCTTAATCTTCTAGTGAACAGCTGGGAAGGAGGTGGCAAACAGCAGCATCCTAAAAGCCAAACTGAAAGACATGAGCCATGGATTAAGAAAAGGTAAAAAGAATGCCTTACTCTCCTTGGCTTGATAGAAAAAGGGCAAAACAAAGAAAATATCATTGTCATTTATGTACTAATTTTGATGACACGTTGCTGCTTGTTACAGTGCAGGATTAACACAAATAACATAAAGACTTACCACAAGGTATGTGCTTTAATCCTTGGAAATAAAAATTGGCCTTTTTTCCACTGAAAAACCTACTATAGCTATTCACTATAACCATAGATTATATTCAACTATACCTTCAGCTATTTTTACCTTCCTTGCCTTCTCTCTCCTCTAGTTTATTTTTTCTAAAACTCAACTAATAGGTACAAAACAACTCCTAATTATTCCAATGAAAATTAAAGGTAAGTGAAAATTCAAGATTACTTTTTAATTATAGAGTCTTCCTTATTTACCAACATTTCTTCAAAATGTAGTAATTCCAAAGAGAGTGCACTATGAAATACTTCTGAATACTTCATGTAAAAAACACATTTCCTGAGAAAGCCTACAGCAGTAGTGAACAGTGGGAAGTTCCAAAACGTGAGAAAGAATACAATGGTTTTAGTGGATCTTTTTAGCCTTCATGTGTATATATGTATATATGTGAAACTATCTATTTCACAGATCTTCTCTGGCAGATTTTGAGAAAATAGGCAGCTCTGCTTTGCTTTCTACACCCTCGTATCACATGCAGGTCTGTGGTAGAGCAGTAGTTAAATCAGTTCTCACACTCAGGATCCTCTGCCTGCAGCAGATGATAAATAATATTCTTCTCCAATGCACAAGCGGCTTTTTTTTGGCCACGAAGAAACAATCTCAAAGACAGCCTAAGAGTATTTCTCCAAAGTYAGATCTAGCCAAATAATAAGCAAATACCAGCCAGAGCATTTTAAAGTTGTCTCAAACTACTATGTTTTGGCAGAATTCTAGAGGGGAAGGTTTACTCAAAAATCGTCAGTGGTTGAATCAACTTAGAACAGCCTGTTAACACAGCATGGTTAAGCACAGCCCACTAAAAGGTTTGCTGTTGAATACTGCTTTCGCACAGTTAGTTCTTTGGGGGTGGAAATATGTGGTATATTCATAAACTTCTAACAATTACAAGAAATAATAAACATTTCATGAGGAGTCCTGACTCCAGCACCAGCTGGCCTACTATCAGACCAACTGAGTCAAATTCTGAATATTTAAAACACAAGAGGTTTACTGAAAAGCAGCTATCAACAACTATTTAACACCAAAACGCAGTCAAAACGTTCACACAACAAGCTGTGAAAGGGTCAAGATAGGGAAGACTGCCCTACAAGTTATAGGGAACATACAGAATAACCGAACTGTAGAAACACGTCGGCTTTTTGCCACTCCACAGCAAGCTGTCTTGTAACGTCTCATTCTACGCAGAAACACAGAAGTAGCTATAAGCCAAATAAATAACTACATACAGTTTACCTTTTCAAGTTGTAAAACTAATAAGCAGATAAAGGTTTCTTTGTTACACAGACTCCACCCCTGTAGCCTCTAGCTTACAGAGGGCAGTAACACACTGTAACCATGCTATCATCTGGAATCTCCCACAGCTTTCCAGCCATCCCAGGTACACTTTCTGACCCTTTTGATAGATTCTAGATCAAGATTTTGATTTACAAATGGTTATCTCTCCTACAGGCCTTCTATCTATTGACTAAGCCTAGAGAAAAGAACTACCACATCCTTCACATACTCAGGACAGCCTCAGAAGCAGTGGTTCTGTTGGTTAGAATAAAATTATGTATATTTGTTTCTGATGGGCAGTTGTTAACAAGAAGGCTTTAGATATTTTGCTCACTCTTTACCCATCTGATCCTTAGTTTCCTTATAGACACTGATACAAATATTAAAGCTTTAGAGGATCAGCTCTTTATCATTAATCTGAACAATAATTCACTGATTATAGTAATTTAGACTTATTTTCTTTTCTGAATTAAATCCTGGAATCCTGGTTCATGAGCCTCTTCCCTGGAGAGGAATGTTTCAGCAAAATATACTAAATTGCTGGCATTTCTGTTCACCCCTGTGATTTAAAATGGAGCGTCACAGAAAAATAATTTTTTTAGAAGGGTTTATTTTGAAGAGACAAAGTGCAAATCTGCAATGTATTCAAAAATATACCATTCTACAACAATAGACTACCATTTCTTTTTTTTTTTCTTCAAACTGAAGACAAGCTATGGCAAGGGTTCCTATGATCTGAATCCTCCACTTTCCTTATTGACTTGTGCTATTTCTCTAGAGAGGTGATGAATTCTTGTTCACTCTCCTTGTTTGCTGACAAAGAACATAAGGCAGCGTTGCAGAAATTATGCTTTCTTATTGATCATTTGAACTTTGCTTGTTGAATCATTACATCAGGGAAAATGCTTGTGTCTGACCGTACAAAATCTTAAGGGCAATAAAATATTCTTTAACCTTCTAAGGGATCAAAGGATGATTTGATAACGTAAGAATAAATCCTAAAATACATCAGCTTCTTCCCCAGGCCTAAGTGTTGCACAGTCCTATGYATCCATTCCAAACTGGCAATGAGAATTGAAGGAGTAACTCTAATCCTGATCTAGTACGGTAAACTGTACTATATAAGGTATCATCTTTCACTCAGCAGGGATGATGATGACTGAACAATTCTTGTACTGAAGGATCTTGACTGGCCCCAGCATCAGTAAAGTGCTGAAGTTCATTAGAAGGCATTAAGATGACTCTCCAACAAGATGTAATTTAAACATGGATTTACACTCCATAACATGGGATGTTTTTTATTAAGGAAAACTAAAACCAGCATTTTCAATGCTAAGCCTCGTTTCTACTATATGTTTTAAATCTTAACATTGCATTTAAAAAGGCTCAAGAAGGTACAAAAACCAACTATACCTCATGTAAAAAAAAATAAGTTTTGCATTTGTTCAGAGTCAGATCCATTCTCTTATATGGCTACAGACAAAGGAATACCTATTTGCCTACACTTCATTCAGTGTCAGATAACCTATCCCAACAAAAATAATCATCACACTGTATGTTTATCACACAGATTTTTGACTCTTCCAGAAATTTCTGACTTCTGAGCTCCAAATGGCTGCGGTCAAGCTAAATGAACCCTAGGCTAGCCCTACACAAATTTTCTCATAATTCCTCAGAACACCTTTGAACTTTGAGGAATTGTTCTGAGACCTAATCTATCACTTTTACAAAAACTCTAGATCAGGCACTTTATTTAACTTTCTTGGGCAATAAATACTTGTTTGGGTCATCTGCAAGAGAGAGGATCTAATTATGTTCAAGTGTTGTTAGCTTGCTTTTTCAAGCCAAAAAAGAGAGGCACAAGATTTTGTAATAAAAGGGCATGAACTTTTCAGGGACTTGTATCAAAACAAACTCAAAGAGGCAGGATCAAGTTTGAAAGGATTCCTCAAAGGGAAACATTTAGGCTAATAATAGTTATTTCCTGTGACAATGTCATTTGGATAAACACTGTGACATCACTTATGTCATATATAAGCACACTGCTGAGGTTCATTTGCAACAGTCAGCAACCAAGGATGAATTTTATGTATATGCATATGTTGAAGTGTCTTTTAATGCTTATTTCTCATGAGAACAAATTTGCCTAGAATATACGATTTTCAGAACTCAAATTTGAAAACTCAAGAACTTTATTTATCTGAGTCCACAATGACAGTTACTTTAGAAAGAGAGCCTACTTGACGAACGTAACAGAACACATTACTTAGTTAAACTGCAATCTTCACACACTTGAGCTACAACCAAAAGTAGCTTTTTCACTGACCTCTTGACAACACATATGCCAGCCAATTCTTGACATTATGGATATATTAAAGCATAACAAAGAGTTTTAATTTTAACTTAATGCCATTGTTAAAATRTTGTTATCTTACATAATAAATTGTGCCAGAAGTTAGTAAAGCAGACCTTTACAAACTCCTGATTAAAATCCATTATTTGCCTCCAACCTAACTAGTTGTCATATACAAATATGCCTTTACATTGTTGTAAAGGTCATGAATGTCTGTGAAACAGGTAAGAAGCACTGAAATCCTGTTGAAAGTGTCCCTGAAAAAAAAGTAAATTGCAGAATATTCAAGAATACTTCCATGTGAACACCTTACAACAGTAACACCATCTGGACTTTCAGTACTGCACTATTTTTAAGAGACTAAACACATCCTGGCATGTCCTTTTCCTAAATGTAGGCACATACAGTCTCACATATTCTCACAAGCAAAGAAATTACTAGTGGTTAACAATTTTTTCTCTAACATTTATTACAAAAATAATGGTAATGCAATTTTTGTTACTCTTTTTGCATTCTCTGGCATTACTGAGAACGCAGAGTAAAGGATTATTATGACCGAGCATACTTTATTTTTAAAGCTAACTGTAAAATGATTAACCAAAGCTCCTCATGACAAGGAGTCTCGACTGTAGTGTCAAGGTTCTACAACACACCAGTGATTTTATGCTAACTTGAGTGTGAATTAATGTTGAAATTTAAAAGGCAAAGTTCCATCTTTCTTAAGAGAGACAGAGAGACCTCTTCAGAGATTTCTCAGATTTTGAACGAAAATAGTGTCCATAACTGACAAACACTAAAATTCTTGAAATTTTAAATGCCACTGTTTCAGAGATGTTCTATATTAGCAACTTCATTGGTACTGAAGTTAATACTCAACAAATCATTTTTCTTACTGTTGTGACTTTTGTATGAAATATGCTGTAGAAATTGCTTACTATTCCGAAACCCTCTGTTGGACAACTAGTGTGTGACCTGGTTAGATCTAACGGATTCCATTTTCTCTTCTCTGTATCAGTCACTGTTTTACATGCTTACACATACATTATTTGCCCAACTTATTTACCTTATATACTAAATAACCTCAATATTTCAAATATTTATTCTTGTGCCAGTGGTTTTATATTCTTAAAATTTCTTGTGCTTTTTTTGTAAATTCTTCAAATCCTATTACTGAAACAGAATGCGTACAGTTCAGAGTATTCTGAGTTTGGCCATATTTCAAGTTTACATCATTACATTAAGATCTTCTACACCCCTTTGTTTTAGTTTTTTGAAAAGCAGATGTATTTTATCCAACATCTTGGGAGGGGAGGGGAGCAAAGGGGATGAGCGGTAACGTGAAACTTGTAGAATGCACACATTTTCACATCCAATTTAACAGCTGGTCAGAAACTGTATTCAACTATGTGAATTTTTAAAAAAGGTTTCAGAGTAGATGATGTTAGTAGCATTTTATCGTCTCATTTGGCTGTCAAGAGAATCAACTATAGTAGCCCACAAAAATGCCTGTTCCTACTTCTTAAATGGATGTGTACAGCTATGTACAGAAGTAAAAGGCTAGAACGATTAGAATAATATGCTTTCATAAACATAAGGCTTTTCATCAACACTATTACAGAAGAATTCTGCTAGACATTTACAGCTGATGTGTAACCCACCTTAGAAAAGGTGCTTCAGCTGGAGCACTGTCAAAATGTGCTTTCTTTAATCCATCTGATTTACAGGAGCTGTACATACATAAGTGTAAATTCTGATCTTAAAATAACTGTCAGCAGCGGGGGCTGAAGAAGGAGAAAAAGAGTTCACTGATTCATTGCAAATTATATTAAGGAGTACTATTGTTTTCCATGAATGATACAGGTTGTAAATGTTTTCATTATCCAAGTTGTAGTACTTTAGGAATACATGTACATTTTCTGATTTCAAGTTCATTAATTACAGTATACTCCAATAATTACGTCCAGAAAGTACCTTAATTACCAACCTACATGAGCAAATTCCCACAAATTTGAGTTGAAACACAAACAATACATAAAGGATTTTAAAGCTCTCATATAACAAAGTCATTAACACTGGGGGCATTCTGAAATTAGCATCTCATGCATTTCCATTCTTCAAAACTAGACCATCAAACAGCACAGTAATATTTTAAGTCTTATTGCCACATAGTAATAACTTACTTACATTTGACTGCACAGTTAAATTACCTTTTGATATGCACAAGGAAATTTTAATATGGTGCTAAATAATAGCCAAGATGGCTTTGTCAGAAACAACTCATGCCAAACCAAAGCAATTTATTTCCGTGACAGAAAAAACATACCTTTGAATAGGAGATGTAACATGTTTTGATTTGAAGCAAGGCTGACATTAAGTGACTTTCTTAAGTAAGCCAAGCAAACATAGTCTAAAGATGGACAAAAAGAATAGGGTGGAATAACCAAAGAGTATGACACTCTAACCCTTGTGTCTCTCATTGTCTGTCCTAATTCTGGTTCTATTCAACATTCTCATAGACCTAAAAAAGCAAAAGAGAGGATAGACCATCATGGTACACAATTCATACAGGTGACCAGGTTTAGAATTCACAAAGCAAAGACACTATAGTCTGTACAAACTGAAATGTTGTTTTAAGGCATACGGAATATGAATTCCACTCACAATAACCACGAGGTGTTTCTGGCTTAGCAGCACATGTTTAAAAAAAAAAAAAAATCTCTGTCTTTAACTAAAAGCATTAAGAAAGTTCCTGTATCGCAGGTGTGTAATTTTATCCCAGGTCAGGGGAATACAAAAAGATTGCCTCTCAGCACTACTGGTGGACTGTGACAACGTGTCTCATGCTCCAGTCTAAGCTTCACACGTGATGCTGCTGCACAACTGGATGCTCTGCGAATAGCTTGGGTTCGAAGGGTCCTTCAAAATCTGTCTACACACTTACACTAGTTTGTGTGAAAACTCCCTGTGACTTCAAAACAATAATAATGATCCTCAGAGACAAAATTCAATAAATTCTCAGTTAAAATAATGTTCTTAGCACATATGTACAATCACACACCATAACATGTTTTCATGAATTCTATGTCAAAGTCTCCACTTGTATGAACCTGCACAGAAGATTTTGTCTACAGAAGAGATGAGCTAGTTGACATCAAAGAACAGCTTGGCTCTAATGCATAAGACAAGGACAATAACTAGAACCTTAACTTTAATTTAGCCCAGCTTCTCCCCCATTCCAAGAAAACCACAAACACACAGGTAGAAATGAACACTAGAATTATGAGTAGTATTATCAGCTTTGCCAGACCTCCTCTGAATACTCACAGCCAAGGTAAAAACCTTCAGTATATATAAAAGATTCAAAGGGATTGTTGACGGAGATCCTTAACTAAAAGGGCCTTAGGAAAACTACTGCAACGAAGTAGTTCTTCATTCATTATTAAAATTCAGCTGTTATCCTCCTAGTTGAATGACACATAAACTGTGAACTTAACTACCATGAAATATAAATAATTGTGGTAYGGAAAATAAATTTTTCAGCATGCAAACATCCCTTATAGAAATTGGAATACATAATAGTACTACGTGTGAAAAACAACAAGTGTTTCAGAACATTTAGCACTTTTACCTGAGGCGCACTTTACTTACTAGTATAAGTTTCAGAAAAGAAAAGGAATTATTCACTTTCATAATTCATAAAATAATTCACAATTCATAAAAATTGTCTACAGATGCAATGGAAATAGTCTTTACAGGAGAAGTTTAATGTGCAAGAGAAATTATATGTCGGTACAGTTATTTATCAAGATGGAAGATTAGGTTCGCTCTTCCACATACCACTATCAAGGCACAAAGTATGAGGTACTCCCAGTGTAGGGAAAAAGATTTCAGCTGTGGATTAAGAAAACTAATCTGAGATCTACATTTTAGCTGAAGCCAACAGCCTAACATTTTTTAAAAGCTCTTATCACTTGTTCTAGAACTAAGAATAAAAAGCTCTGAAGAGAACTAAAAGCTATGCTAAAACTAAACTGAAAAGAAAATCCCAAAGATATTCTATAAAATTGTAAGATTTCTAAACTGAACAGAGAATATAAAATATAAATACAGACCTCATTATTAACAAATTACATTTTAAAATAATATGCATGAGAACAATTTTCAGATGTTCACAGGCCAGGGCATTATTTCAATGACCCACTATATTTTTGTCAGCAGTTTTGCTGTGTCAACCATCTGAGAGCAAAGACTATTTTATTTACATGGCTATACAATGTCTTAAAACTCAATACTGTTCAGTCCAATATAACTAATTATCAAATCCCCTACTTTAGAATATAATTTCCAGCTCATAATAGTTGTTATTCTTTACACCTTACAGCTCACCATCTGATGAATTTTAATCTGTGTCCAGCACTATACAAATCAGACTACACCAGCACAAGGTTTCTTAGCTCACTGTAGAATTCTGTGGATTTATTACTTTTATTGTTTTATTTTTATAACCTGCACTGAAGCAACATAAACTTGACACACTGATGTCTTCCTACTGCATCGTATATGAAAACACTGTCAGAGGGTCTCTGTGAAGAATGATATTTGCTATTAAGGAGAAAAATAGCCTTGATCATGAGGTAGATTAAATTTAATTCTAAGGTGTGGTGGAATGCTGATCCTAAATTAAGGGGAGTGAATTCCCCAAACAGATAGAAGAATAGGCTGTTGCAACACAGCAAATGAAAAAGTCTTCAGTCTGTGGAAAGGTTGCTTGTATTTATTTGCAGACAATTTTGAAATTCAAATTCGTAGTTACCATTTTAAAAGGGGATAAAACAAGAGTCAAGTAGAAAGACAATGAAAAAGGCCTTATGTATTAACATCTCCTTAGGCAGAAAAAAAAAATTCAGCAAAAAGCGACTGAGTAACATTGTCATACCACAGGTTTCTACTGGGTGATACATATCTGCTTGAGGAATGTGGTTTTCAATATGCAGTACCCAAAACCCCCCAATAGTAATAATACATACTGACCTAGATCTGAATTCAGGAAAATCCTTCCTTTAACGTTAATAACAAAGAACAAGGTGTCTTAGGCTTTTCTCAGATAAGTCAGTGCTTACATCCCAATAAATACAAGGATAGCAACACTAAGCAGTAACGGCCACATCTACAATACTGATCAAGTAGAAAAGACAACTTAATTTTTTGGACAAGAAATCAATAGGATTTTAGAACAAATCTCCAGGAAAGAGTAAAACCTGCAGTGCAAGAGAACATATGGCACCCTCCTATCCTCCTTGCTGGTAACTCCTACTACAGCACACATTCCTTCCCAAACGCATATACATTTTAGCTTTGCTCATATACAGTGCTGGAGGAGGGAGGGGAAAAGACAGAGCGGAGTTCATCTTTCAGCTTTCCTTCCTCCCCACTCCTGGAGGGGAAGAGTTGCACAAAGCACCATCTGAGCTCTGGAGAGCGAATATGTGTCAGCACCCAGTACCTGGTTACATGTGTGGTTTGTGACCAAAGAAAGGAGGGTGAAACATGGACACACTGCCCATCTCGCCCCTGGTGTGGGCACTCGCTGCCAAGCTCTATTCCGTCAGACTGACAGAGGCAGAGCAGCAGTGCAGCCTCAGCATGGTTCAGTGAACACAGTACAAGGGATATATTTTGGTGTGAACTAATCCCGGCTAGATTAGACAAAACACTCATGCCTATTTTTGCTACTGTGTTATCCCTATTACCCTGCAGAGATGCTCCCTAAAACGTGGGTTTCTAAAAATGTATGCTCAGGTACTTCCCGAGTAGTCCCGTTTTCCCAACAGTATTCACCGAGGAACCCATCGATCCCTCCTCTTTCACAAGCCTTTCATTGTGGAAAGCACATCGTGTATGGGGCAAAACTACGGCTCTAGAAGATGAAAGAGGGGGACCTGCACATCTGGATTTCTGGCATGAGATGTCTCCAAAGATGACTATACTTTCCTTTCTTCTGCAGTTCTAACATGTTTACCCAGCAGAAATGCTGGGCCTGCTTCAAGATGTAAATTATTGATTATTCAAGTAATTGCTCAAACAATCTTTACCTTATTGTACACAAAGAAAAACCACACTTGGTTAAAGAGCTTGTAGAAGAGTTGCTACCAAAATTTTTCAAAGTCCATCACATGAAAACTTGAGGAATTTTATGGCATTACAAAACAGAGTCAAGTTAGAAAGGAAAGATACAAAGTTAACTTCATCGGTTTAATAGAGTATCACAAACATATAAACAGTTATGAAACCTAGAAAACTGAGCAGCAATACCAGTGTCTCCCCCTTTTTTTGCTGTTTTTATAACACAAATCTGTATTTCATGCTATTTGTTGCAGCTATCTTTAAAAAAAAAAAAAAACAGACTAGCAAACATAAAGCAGTACCTTGTCAGAAGAAAAAGAGTAAAGAAAAAAATGACAGTTTAGATAGCGATGGATTCTCTGGGAAAGGCACTGAAAGAGGTCATGGCACAAAATTTTTGTGCAAAATCAGACACAGATTTTTAGTTAAAGAAGCTTAGTGGCTTCAAGGACTAAATCATTTTCAGTTAAATATGTATAACACATATAGTTGTAGTAGTACTAAATAATTTACTTAAGCTAATTCTACCTTTTCCCAAAGAATTTTAAGATATAAAATAAAAGGCAACAACTCCCAATTAGGTATTAAAATTTCAGTCAAAACCATTTTACTAACCACTTGTATTACCATATGCTTCACATTAATATTACATGAATTATTGAAGACTGATTAAATATGCATGTGTCTGTCCAAGCAGGTTTCTCCTCAAAACGCAGTCTCTTGCTTTCTTCTATTTTCAATATTTGCTTAAAGGCAGTACATTTTAGTCTATGCCTCATATCAACTAATTATGAATTCCTTACACCACGGTGTACTACCTGCTGCTGAGGGAAGGGAAAAGGGAATGTTTCATGCTCCATTTGCTGTTGACAACATCTCACTGGGGCTGTCTGCTTTGCAGACTACTCTGTGGAACACATGTCCAGAAGACTTCCAATTAATAGTCAGGAGTGCTAACAGATGATCAACAAGAAACATCACGCCCTTGGCCAAGCCAGCCAAAGCCCTCAGCCAACACCTCCTCCAGCAGGTGCAGGGGACACTAACAGCAAAGGAGGCGGCAGTTCCCAGTTCTGCTGGGGCTCGTCTGGGCCATGGGCTGATCTGTAGGAGCATTTCAGATACAAATATAGGGCTCTCAGAAGGCAGTTGGTGGGCTCAGCTGGGGTCACAGCTTGGAAATCAACAGAGGCAATACAGCAAAATGTCCAGTGTCAGAGGACTCTTTAATCTGAATGCTTTTGAAGGCATTCTAAGGCCTAGAGAAATGGAAGTGTAAAGGTATCCAGCTGAAAGATGGAGGAAGACAGGATGGCTGTACGCCCTAACCATGGACACCTCCACACTTCGGTACTGCGGTGGAAGCTCCTGTCATTGCCACCACCGCAGTGGAGATAGTCAGGCAACCCAAATCTGGGAAAAAATGACTGCTTCATTTCTCAGTTCTTTGCTTTAATATGATTTGAAGAAAAAAAATCCAAAGGATAGGAAAAAAATGTTCTCTAACCTCAAACTAATCGAATTTGAAGGTTTTACAAAACCACAGCCCCTAATATATTGTAACACAATATCTCCCCATACTGCCTCCTCAAAAAAGGAAAACCTGTGCATTTTGTTTGTTGTACTAATAGACACTTCGTAACTTCAATATCTGGTACATAAAAATCTTTATAAGGCCTGAACATGATCCTGAATATTGCCGGAGTTCATCAGAACTGGCTGTGGAGTGAAATGCAGGTGAGACTGCTGCACAGCTTCACGGCCACAGAACAGCCCAGAGCTGGGAAGGCAGACTCCCAGCAAGAGCTGCTAACTGGGAAAGGTGGCTGATGGAAGGCAAGGGGCTCTTCCATGCTCAATTAGGGAGCCCCTTGCTCTCACTCCCACACCTGAAAACTTTCTGCTGAACATAAATTAAAGAACTAAAATTTACATTCGCTTTACAATGCTTTTTCTACTTGAACGGCGAAAAATTTCAAAAAATGAACAACTGCAGTTGAAGATATTACTGCATGAGAAAATGGAAGCTTCCAGGATTTAAGAAAAAAAAATGCTATTTTCATATGCGGGGAAAAAAGCATCTTCATGAAACAAGGCCTGTTAACAAGGACCAGTGTTGCCTAATCGCTAAAGCAYAGAAACTTGCAAACTCAAATACTTGTTAAGAACCTTCCTGTTTATTTCTTGTCATCCAGAACTTCTCTGCATTTGCCCCTTTGTGGAATGAGGCTTGCTAACACCTGTCTAATTCCTCCCTTTGTGAGGAATTTTCTAAAGAATGATGGAAAATTGCAAACCAAAATCACTAAAGAAAAAGGATCAATATTCAGAAAGTGACACGTGACACAGGATCCTCCACACATTTACAACAGTAAACAATATTTTATATATACTGAGCAGGAAAGCTCTAGATATTATTTTTATTTTAAAATCCTTCTATTTTCAAAATGCTGCTATATTGCTATATGCTATATGTTCCAATAATTAAAGCTCTCATGAGTCTTTTATATTAATGGTAGTTGAAAATAGTCTTGGAATACTATGGTGGTGGCTTGGCCTGCAGCTGGAGATGCTGTGGAGGATAGGCCAGCCACACAAGTGACTGAGGAACCAGTGGGGCCAGGGAGCCCAGGTGTTGTATTAAGTAAAGGCTCCGAGGTCCAGGATCTCCCCCTGCATTGTGGTAAGGAGGGAGGTCTCTCCCACCCAGGCCTTGGAGTGGTATGCTCCCCCATTCAGTTGGTTTATCCTTGTCAATCTATGTTCCAGATCTATGGTTATGTTCCAGAATGTTCTCCCTCACTCGATGTCCCATTGGCTTTGTTCCCCTGCTCCTCCCCTCACCTACCCTTATTGGTTTGTGTACTGCTACCCCACCTTTTCTCCTCCCCCTAACCCTGATGTGATTGGCCCTCAGTGTTCTCTCCACCCCTATTCGCTTTGGTATATAATCCTGTGTCACCCTGTAGTTAGTGCTCYCCTTCCCTGACCCTTCAAGAATAAACATCTTGTGTAAAACATCATAAGGAGAGTCCACCTCTGACTCTTTATTCCCTTAAGGCGTCGGCTGTGCGACTGCCTGCTTAACCACCTGCGCTGGTGGGAGTAGCGGGTGGAAGGCACGGCACTGTGCCCTTCCCCACCGGCTGTCGCACACTGCACCGAGGCACCGCCGGACAAGCGTGAGGCTTCTAGGAAGGTTGTGGCCACTGACCATCTAGCCGAATGAGGCCACGCCATGACAGAATACAGATACTGGGAGAAAGTTACTATTTGAACTATATTAGCACAATGCAGCTCGATTCTCAGACAAAATGGTTTCACTGAAAAGGGAAACTATCACAAGTTAACTTATTACTTCTTCCCCATTATGCTGCTTTCTTTTTTCTTTTCTTTTTTTTTTTTACTTTCAGCACTATCCTAACATCCACATACAAAATGTTTAAACACCTTAAATGCTGTATGTGTTGCACCTTAAATGAGGTGCAAAATTGAAGAGCCCAAGTACTGAACAATCAATCACACACTATCATTTCTACCTGCATTCATGATGCTTCAGGTTACAGGCACTCAGATTCCTAATGGTTTATAAACAAGATCTCCATATTTTCCCTCTACATCAATACTGGAGTTACATATCCATTTATCTCAAAGACAGATCTCTTTCAAATATTGCTAATGTTTTTACACTCAAAGCTTATCTTCTCTGATTTAGCAACATGACCTATTAGAGGGATGTCAAACATCTAATAAAACCAGTACTACTACGGCTGGCATGTTTTCTTGCCTGCTTTTCAATAACCATCTTTTGCTATAGTCACCTAAATAACACACTACATATTCCGTTTAAGTTTTGCTGATTTTTTCTTTCTGGCTACATGAAGTTTTCTTGTGTTCTGCGAATGATTCTGATCAGAATATACACCTACACAGTGAGATGAAGCAATGGCTGGAGACGAAATTTAGAGATGACCAACAAGACTTATTTTTTTGTTGTTGTAAAACATTTAATGAGCCATTAACACAGAGGAATACTTAATGGTTGTCTTTTCCTATGGAACTGAAAACACCTTTTGCACCTGTATAATAAAATACAGAGCTAACACCTGAAGAATTACGCATAGAAACACCTTATTTTTATTTTCAATACTATTTTTTGTTATTCTTGTTACTACTGCTCCTAAAAACACTTTAATATGTGTTACACCAAAATTCCACCATTCTTTTTTAATGCACATTTTTAGCCCTTATATGCAGAGGTTGCAAGCTGCAAAGTAAAAGTGAACTATACTGAAGTCAGACACTCATTTTAGCTATTCCAAGATTCAAAACATTCTATCATCTGTTCCTATGGAAACTGAAAGGATATTCTAGGTTATATCAGTATCAGCCGATTATGTTGCAGAGAAATCTGTGGTTTATTTTAATCCATAGTTCAGAGGTATAAATTCATGCTTAGTATTTAGCTTGGTGATTTTGAATTACTGAGGCACACTTAACACTTCAGTTCCATTAGATCATACTTAAAGATAAAATGAACTCTTTATAGACCAGAATAGTAATGGGAAAATTTCATACGGTTTGGTTAATCCCCATGAAGTTTACCATTCAGATGTAGGATATAACTAATACATACTTGGACGGTATTTTTTGGTTGTTAGATGAGCCATACATTGCTGTATCACATCTTAATAGAATAGTTCAAGGAAAAAATAATTTAGATTTACAGAAAACTCCTTCAGTAGTGCCATGCACCAGATGGTCAGATGAAGGAATCCGATTTAGCAAGTTAACAAGATCATGAAAACCATAAGACTGAAGATGAAAAACAAAATTGAACAATGCAACATGAGTATATTTCTACGACAAACTTAAAGGTTAGGATAGAGTAAAACTTTCAAAGACATTTAAACACATTAAGTGGTAATTCTCTACATGTATACAGAGCTATTGTAAAAGAAAGAACAGAAGCAGTATAAGTTAGTAGGATTTTAATTAAACAGACTCAAATGCCATTGTGATCTTTCACAATGAAAGCCAATACGACAGCTATAACATGTTGGAATAAGTCTTCTCTGTCTACATTAGAATTAGACGAAGCAGTAAAATGGGTGGTTAACATGAATTTAAATAAAAAGCTTTGGATTTAATACTCCATCTTCACTAAACAAAACTCGATGATTTAAAATCAACTATAGCTACCCACCCTCACGTTATGCCCAAAGTAGCAACCAGGTTCAAATTTTCCTTTTTACAGATAAGACTTCAGTCTTCTTACTCTAGATTCAAATAATTGACTTCAAACTGAATAAGCAAAAATGCCTTCCATTTCTATATCATATTGTAGTCAATCACTTTATTACGAAATAACTGTCTCAGTCTAGTTTCCATCAGGATCTTCCACAGGGAATCAAGATTGTCGTATAATAAGGAAACATAACAACTACTGCCTAAAGTGTACTACATTGGTTTAATTTTTGACAGTAATGAGGTTAAATTCCAACTACTACCTTTCAAGATAGAAATAAATGTCAGAATAAAAAAAAGAAAAAAAAAAAGGCAATGATTACTTTTTGACTTAAAAAAAGTATACTCTGGTAGCATTTCAACTCTAGTTATTCCAGGCCTTTTATGAGGTTAACCAAGAGTACATAAAAGATAAAAAGATGAATGGCTGTGAGCCAAATTGAAGGGGTTCTTTTCTCTTTTTTCCTACTTTATTTGCTATTCTAATGATTATTTTGTAGTTATGCACACCTATGCAGTTATGTACATCTACATAACAGCTAACAATCCCACTGACATGCTGAAGTGCATAAGGGCTTATATTATTTAAAAGGTATGACAAAATATGACAGCTAATATGCAAAAGCAGCAAAGGGCAGGCAAAAACATCTGGAAGCTAAAATTCTGCTTTTGACTGGCGCAGTACATCAGTGTGGGTAATGTAACAGATTCTAAGCTAAATGAACTAAAGATGAACATTAAAGAGGCCACTACACAACCATGGGGCACATGAAGTGACATCTTGCTACAACATGAGACTTTGTTCTACAGTCAAGCATATCTCCACAGAGATGTCAACTTTAGAAAGCGTATTCATGCACTTGCACAGTCCTTTTTACCATAAAGCATTCATCTGAAGATGACACTAAACCAGCAGGCATACTTTGATTTAAATCTAAGTGTTAAAATATTATAAACTAATCTATATAAAAGGATGTTTCAGGACAAGATTGAAAGAAACTGAGAAACTCAAGATCACAGGACACTGCCCAGACAGTCATATTCCAAGAGCCATCCACACCTTTGGCAGTAATAATTAGAAGCAATTACAAAATGCAACACTATTATATTTTTCCATGTTTCATCCAAAAAAAGTGAAAAATGGAGCCCAGTGCCAGCCATTCTTAATATCTGAATATCTCAAACACCTCAGAGTGCATTTGCATGATTGGAAAGTGCTGCCACAGGATAATAAAATGCATGTATTGCTTAAGATCCTTGACATTAGATTGAACACTGACCAATGAATGATTTAAGAGTAATTTCACCCATCTTGCCAAAACRCTTCAAGTTGCGCTACACAAGCACTCAGCTCTGAGGGCCCTGAAATGAAATAAATCATGCAACTTCTTGATGACTGTGTCTGGAAAACTGGTCAATTATGTGCATGCTTTCCCCTTCAATCCCTTGAGGATAACAAAAAAGATCTAATAGAGATCCTTGACAAGAGATTAAATGCTGGTCTATGAGAGATCTCAGATCAATTTCAGCAATTTTGCCATAACACTGCAAGACGTACTACACAAGCACCTAGCTTAGGGAACCCTGAACTGAGATAAATTCTGGATAATCACCTCCAGACAAATGGTTAATTATGCAGACACTTCATCCTCCCATCACTTTTCTCAGGCACTAAATACCATTAGTCAAGAACAATTATGCATATACATCTAGTTAATAATTTTTTAATGTTAAAAAAAAAAAAGCTGTACTTGTTCCAGAGACAAAAGGTTCGGTATGAAAAAGAATGCAAAACAGAACAATTCACAAAACAAATTCTTCTCAATGAGTTACAATATGAAAACTCAAAATGCCACCAAATATGCTCAAAATGATGACAGGATAAAGATGTTACACAGTGAATAAATACGAAATTTTTGTTCAGATCATACTATTTACCTATCTATCCCGTGTATACAAACCCAGCATTTGAACACTTTTAAGAAGTAGAGTTTAGGATTTATTTCTATTGGTTTTTTTCCCCCTCTTCTTTATTCTGTGAGTTATAATTAGCAAAGCTCTATATTTTGTAAAAAAATTATTCTATGTATTTTAAAAAAACCTGCCGACACAATTTAACAAAGGATACTTATTAAGCTTACACCTATTTTTTCTTTCCCTAATATGATCAGGACACTTCACTACATGATCACCAGAACAATTCCAAGGAATTATCAGTGAATTTGATTCTCTCCAGATCCATGCTAGGCAGGTAAGTAGATTTGTCTACAACTTATATAAGGGAAACTGGACAACAAACATCACATAATTTGTCTAAAGCCTCAAAAAAAAAGTAGTCAGACATCTACAGATCCCTCCGTGAGACAAACAAGGAAATTTTTTACTCTGTGGTCAAAGATACAGAATGTTTCTGTAGACACAGAAGTGCAAATTGTTTAAAGTGCAAACTCAAGGAAATCTGAGTTCTGCTCTTATTTCCACACCACATCTTGCTTGACCTAAATGGATATTTATATTTTTATCAATCTTTAATGATACCATTGATACCTCACGACCTATATCCTAATTATTACAGTTTGTATCAGTAAAGTCACAAGCAAGAACATAGGTTCCTAACATATTTCACATGTGCAAAAATCCATCCTTCTTACACAGAGACCCATAWCTGCTGTTTAAAGCACTGAACCTAGCTCAGAACTAGGGCTATCCTTCAGAGGATGGAGGAGGTGGAAATGCACCTCTTTTCTGCACACACATGGCCTGGTTCCTAATGCTACCAACGTTGTCATTACCAGATGGAACTAAAGTTTGGTCATCCCTGGCTATAACTACCACACTAAGTATGGCAGTATATAGCAGAAAGGGTTTGAAGCATGAACTAAGTTGCAGAGAAAGTTTTCTCATTTTTAAGTATAGCAGTCACAACACCATGTCTGGAAAAACTGTTCTATCTGGAACTGCGCTATGGTAATCTTAAAAGATTTCTCTTTATCCCAGTAATTTCTTATTATTCAGATTTGCTTTACATAATATTGCTGTTSAAAACAGGAGCAAAGTGGTACCAAGAGCAATTCTAGATCCTTCATCCTAGGGTTCATCCTGGGAGCAAGAGAAATGCTGGGGATGCTTCAGGTGGCTGCAAGATGCATATATACCTCTTTTTTTTTTCTTTTTAAAGCTGAAAACATTGGTGTCCCTTCTCTTTTAATCAAGTTCTTGATGCATCTCTGCTAAAGCAGTCTTTCCTGCTTCCTATGCTATCTGCCATTAGCCTGCTTACAGTATGAAGGAAAGCTAGCAAGGAGTTTAGGACTAGAAAGTAAGAAGGAGGTTAGAATCCATTTTCTTGAAACTGTTCTGTGGGTCACAAAAGACCATCAGTCTGTGCTATGCACACCTGAAGCGCCTAACAAAGCACACAGGACAATAAAAAACCTGCCYGTAGCCAGTGGTATCCCTGCGTGGTCAGGTTTGCTATTATTTGTATTACTTTTGTCAACAATAGCAAAGAGACCTTACTCTTTCTAAAAGAATTAGGAAAACAAGTGTGGTTAGCAGCCCTGTGAGAGCCTGTTAAGCCTAGACACACTGACAGACACTTCTAGTTTATACCCAGATGGCAGATTTAAGATTCCATCAGGAACAGGCGTGGAAGCCTTCACTTCTAAAGGAGTCAATGGCTAATGCCACACTTCCAAAGGGGGAAAGAGATTTCATTTCTTCTGAGAAATACACAAACACCACAGTGGTGGTCATGACATAAAAACATGAATTACATTGAAGAGAAAAAGACAATGTATTACTTAGGTGTAAGTATTTGCTTTCATGTGCTACTGCTGGATGTTACTTGGGGGAATCTGTTCACAGCTCATTAGCATGTGATTTATACATCATTAAATAAAAACAACAAAAATAGTCTCTTTCCTAAACAAAGGTGATATATAAAAATATTGAAAGGGGCAGTGTAGACTTTTTAGCTCTCTTCTTTTTGTCAGAGTAACTTCTGGCAGCATCTCTGGAAAAACAAGCTGAATTCTGGAGAGGACATTCACCAAATTCTAATGACTTTCGCTTAAAACTAGATACTTCCAGTTTCACTTTTTTAATGTATTTCCACTTCCTGCTTGTCTTCCAGGTGGACACTGAAATACTCTAAAACGGAGACATAAGGCTAATTTTCTTCTTAAGGCATTGCTGAAAAGTGCTAGATGAAACACAGGAATAAAGCTCGCTCTTATGTRGGTAACTGATCTCATGTGTTATTTATACAGCAGATCAAAACAAGGGTGGAAACTAAAATTGCAATTGCAAATATGAATATCAAATAACTGAAGAACCACCTGGATAAATACAGATGCACTATTCTCAAA
The DNA here is from genome assembly GCA_018881555.1 of Amblyornis subalaris. Lineage (NCBI taxonomy): Eukaryota > Metazoa > Chordata > Aves > Passeriformes > Ptilonorhynchidae > Amblyornis > Amblyornis subalaris. The sequence goes on from JACAXG010000055.1 coordinate 3,643,502, forward strand.
GGTACAGACTTAGCTATCAGAATAGATACTAGCACGAAGACAGCTCATCTGAGGAATTCTGCAGTACCTAATACAGGAGAAAACATGAGGATCCCATGTCCTCTTAAGGGAAATCTCAGGGGTTGGAAGGTATAAATGTAAATCAGGTTGTCAATAAAACACACAGCTACAGTAATATGGATCAAAGACATACTATTCACTAGTCACATCTCAAATTCTACATTTCTTGGGCAATGCCTGCATGTGTGTTTTCTAAAGCACACTATTTTTTCCAACATTAAATTCACGAATCATATCCAGCAACAAACCTGCAATGCATAACCCAACGCCTCTTCATGAAAACATCCCCATTTCTGATATGACTAAGCACTAATAATTTTCTTCCAAACAGTCTTCCATTTGTTAGAAACAGGCCCCTGGCTAAAGCACAACAGGCACATACTTTAATAATCTCTTGATTACCTGGAGACAGCCTGGAACACCTAATAAATCTGTCTATTTTTCAGGTGGAGTGGGATTGATTTCCCCAGGGTTTCTTTGTCAGTTCCATTTTAGTACTTAATATGAAGAGAAAATTATCAGAGAAGGTCAAATCTGACATGAAAAACTAGAAGGAGTACACACTGATGAAGACTTTTGCTACATTTAAAATAAATGTCCACTTGCTTTTTCTTAGGCCCTATCTTGGGTTAATCTTTATTTAACATCATATATGCTTCATAGCTTGCAAAAAGTGCAATCACAGCTTGGCAACATGCTCAAATAGCCAGGAGTTTCAACACTGGAACAGTAATCAAGTGAAAAATGGGGTGGTTTTTTCCTGCCATTATGTTACCAGTAAATAGTCAAAGCTATTTACCACAACCACAACTTCTTACAGCAGAAAATTAGTTGAAATGACAGGACTAAGTAAAAGTTCGAGACATATTGATAATTTTAATCCTCAATTGTTTAAGGATTTAAGCCAATTTATTCAATATGTTTTCCATTCTGTATACGTTCTATTTTCATGTCAATCTTCAATAGTGTAAACGAATGCTGTATTGACTTACAGAAAAGTTTAACCCTTGGTAACAAACGGCATAAAAATGTCTTGTTCTAAGCCTCCTTGTTCTCTAATTTAGATCCAAATTTGATAGAAACTCATACCATATTTCTCCTCTTACTCTAGAAATGCATATTTAAAACACTTTGGTTTTTAAAGAATATTAAAAAGTATAGACAAAAGAACATTAAATTTTAAAAAGGCAAGAAAATAGCACTAAAGATACTGCAAATAGTTAATGGATATAGCCAGGTTATTAAAATGTAGATAATTACATTTAATATGGATGAATGTAATAATGCATATTCATTTTTATTTCCCTACAGTGAATATTTACCTCAAAGTTTAAAATGCTCTTTAAAGTTTTAATGCAAATCTTTCAAATCTTTTCAATATAATTCTGCACAGCTAAAATGTAGAAATCTTCTTACAGTTTTAAGAAACGGCATTTTTCATATTTCTCTATAAAGCTTGGCAACACTGGCAATGCTGTATACAGTGTTTAATGCATCAAGCTTTTATGAGAGTGTTTACAGTTAAAGTCTTCATATCAGCACCTACTTTCTCCCAAATTTCAGGGTCAGATCCCGCAAAAATTGATTCTTGCAAATACTGTATGACCAGTTTTGTCAATTTCTTTGAATATTCTCATGTGTGAGAATTTCTCACATAAGACTTTTTTTCTTGTTTGATTTACACTGGACAATGCTACACAAAGCAAAGGAAATCAAGCTCAAGTTCTCTTACATTTCACTTTTGAAAGGAAGTAAAGAACAAAGTGTATTTTACCTGAGTCTCCACACCTTGCTCAAGCAACCTTTTAGCCTGGTTTTCCACCTCAAGACGAGCTCTTGCAATAAAAAGCAGGTCATTTTCAATTACTTCTATTCCAGACAGATCTATCCCTTGAGAAAGGTAATCTATAAAAGCAACAAAACATTGATAAGCATGACCCAGGATAATGGAACATTTTAAGCATGTTAAAACATTGTCAGTTCCAAGGGACACTTTTGTATACAATACTTGACAATACAGTACATCAAAGTAATGTCTTATACCAAAAAAGCTGAAAATCGAAGGATTATTACTCAAGAAAACCTGGGTATTGAAAACACTGAATTTACGTCTAGACCCAGAGAATGCTGAAGAGGTGCAAAACATGAGTCCTAGGAACTGCAGAATCAAAATCACAAGGCAGAAAGGGGCAAGAAGTCATATCCTTGTCCCAAAGAATTAACTAGATCATTAAACTTCTCTAACCAGATGCTCAAATAAACATAATTTGCTCTAAGATCTGAAATTAAAGATGCATTATACACTAAAAGGTTCAAATTATACGTCATATATTTAAATTGCAGTTCTAAACATTTGGGATCAAGCACAAAAGAATGGCAAGAGAAGAAAAGAATATATTTTTTTTCCTTTTTAATCACAGAATAATCACAAAATTTATTACCATCCTGGAAACCACCATGGATAGGGTAGCCACAGATTACTGGGCTGGGCTTGACTGACTACCGCAGCAATAAAATCTATTCAAACTCAACTTTTCTCAATGGCTTTTTTTTTCTCCTTTTTTATCTTTCTGGATAAAAAAGATACCCCTGTCAGGGTAGACTAGACCTTTACACTACTGTTTATTTCCAAGACAATGCACGACTACTCTCATTTACAGTTTTCAACAATTTGCTTAATCAAGCAGGTGTTCCACTGCTTCTTTTGAAAGATCAAATAAAACTAACAAAATAATGGCCAAGGCATTTCATGCAGTATCAGATACTTCCTTCATAAGATGATGTTTCACTATTTCCATTTATAACCAGCTCTCTATTATTTCCTAGTAAAGTTATTCTCCTTTTAGTCCTCACAGGAAGTTTATTAAGGCACAGACTTAAACATTTCGACTAAGCTAACTGAACTTTTAAATCTTTACCAAATAACCTTTCACTTTGGTAGCCCATTATTTTTGTTTATTCACAATAAACTAATCTAATTCTCAGATTAATTTTAGCAATTACATTTTCACAACTGAATACAAAATTCCAAGTGAATAATTTCACAGCTATGTAGAGAACATCCCTGTACCTGCACATGAAAAACACCATACAAGAAATCAAAACAAAAATTTTATTGAAATACTGCATAAAGCTTAGTAAGGCATAAAGCTTAGTAGGGCATAAAGGAAATTATCTCTCTTAACAGTACAGTATGTCAAATACGTTTTAGTCTACTAAGAATAGGCCTGCAAATGCTTTGTCTGCATGTATTTATTTAAAAATTAATCAGAGGAGTCAAAGGTCAGCTGAGCAGCAGGAGACAGCACAGGCTATTCATGAGGCCCTATGTGCTGGTGTGCTTACAGAGCTGCTTTTGTCCAGGGCTACAGCAGCCACACTTACCCATTCCTTCCCTGCAACTTTTTGCTGTGACTAAGCTGCATCTCTACAGGTGATCTGGCACACGAACCCATTAAAACTAATATAAAACTCCCACAACTTCCAATGAACAAGTGTCTTCAATGTGAAGACTAATTTTCTGACTCCTTTCTTTCAGCTGCACAGGAAAAAAAAAAGCAAAGCACTATCACAGATTAAGTCTACTGCTACAGTAAACTCTGAAGAAGTTTCTCGGCAACATGAGATTAAAAAAGGTGCATAGATTACCAAATATTTACATACACCACAAATACAAGAACTGCAGTGTAGTTCACTTATGACATAAAGTCATATTCTGCAAGCCCAGGCTGCTTAAACAAAACAAAATTAATATATGGTTCTGACCTCCTAAATCCACAGAAAAATCTGAGGAAGATAACTAAAAAAGATACTGTTTCTTCCGGCTGCGTTTTATCTCAAAATCTAAATTAACTCACTTCAAGTGCTAAAAACCTAATCCTTCTGATGGTTTTAAGAAAAGAACAGAAAGACCATGCTGCTTTGGCTTCTCCAGATACTTCCATCTGTGTCTCAGACTGGCAACCACCTCCTGCTAAACTGTTAAAATCTGCAGCTTCGTTCCAAATTTTCTGCAATCCTAACAAAATGTCTTGGGACAATGCATTTCAGCAGGACTTCAAAACAGTGAGCCTTTCTGTGGGTTCAGTGGCTCAACGTCCTACTATGGATGCTTCTAGTTGCTATTCTAACAGTAAAGAAGCTCTAGCTCTATAGTTTTCAAAAGAAAAGCAGTTTCATAAGGACAGCAGGTCTATGGCAGAAACACCTGCAAGTGCTTTGCTGCCATTCTTATGTGATAGCAGAAGTTGCAACACAGGCAGGGTATGCGCCTTTTGATAAGTTTTTGTTGTCTAAGCAGACAACATAATATTAGAAACCCCTACACTTGTGTACTCTCAAGATGATGTTGCTATCCTGGACAGTGTGAGGAAACCAAGCAGAGCAGCCAGACATACCTAGAATGCCTGTGCATTTAAGATCTGTTTTATTTAAAATACTGCAGAGGAACTCACACATTCCAACCGGTCAATTTTAGTAAAGAAACCCTGTCAAGCGAAACATAACAAAGATACTACCATTCTTAACTCAGGGACTAGCAAATGTAGGATTTTGCTTCAGGCACTTGTGTGATCATTATTTTATTTCTTGCATGCAGTCAGTAACACTGCGGTCACGATCAGAGGTGAGTGGGACACAGGCTGTAAGGTACTTGTGTCTTCTTGTCAGGAATTAAGCAAAAACAACGGCTCACTCCTCAGTTAGCACAGACTCTGGGGACTGGTGTCCAGTTTAAAACACGTCAGCTTTCTGTCTGTTTTAACCTTAAAGCTCTGGAGTAAAACTATTACTGTATTAACCCTAACAGATTTAGTGAGTATATATTTACAACCGACATCTCTCCCTTAACAGATTTTAAAAGCATACATATAACATTCTGTTAACTTCGGGAAGATTTGTGCTTTAAACAAATTAGAACCTAAGTATCTTGTAACACCGCATGCCAGGGCAGCAGCCACCAAGGCATTGCCCTCACAGCAGCACCACACGCTGCTCCAGCCACTTCTGCTCAGCAGAGCCAGCAAGGAATTAGAGGAGGAAGCTATAGTCCTATAACCATTCCTCTACCTCTCATTCCTCTGATAATTCTACCTCTTTATATAGGTTCATGAACATAAAGGCAAATCCTTAACTCTCCCATAGGGTGTTGGTATTACTTCCCTTCTATCACACCCTATTAAGCTTGGAAAGCATGGCTGGAAATTACTTTTTAAGGACTTAAAATACAGACTGCCTGCTGAATCCTTTTTTTGAACAAAAATATATATATCAAGGTGGAATACACTGAGACCTAGGAATAAGTGACACTTATAACCTACTTCAGCCTACCAAAGGGTTAGAATTTTGTATTTCTTAAAAAACAAATATTTTTGTCACTACAATTCTAAATTTTCTTGATTTACTAAACCGGAACAGCTTTTGTAATCTACTGGCTGAGGTGCTGCTTGAAAATGCACTTTTTAAACCAGTAATTCCCAGATAGCTATGTAAGACGAGTTTCATAGACAGAGACAAATCGAATATGCAGATAGTACATTAGGCAGAAAAACAATACTTTGAGCAACACTGTTAGCTTTCCTTAATCTAAGTGACTCACCAACATAGAATTTTTCTATTATGCGATCTCATTTTTTAACCTCAAATATTCTTTGTGATAATGTGGAATAAAGATAAGAAATTAAAACTTTCTGTAAGTATCAAAATGTGTTTTGGAACAGAGATAACTATGAAGCTAGCATCCCTATGAGCGCCACAAAAACTGTATTACGCTCTTTATATAGATCGAATTTGAGCTTTTGCTAGAAATTAGAGAATTAACAGAAGTCTACTGAGAACAATCAGGTGCACTAACAAAGAGGAAAACAGAAGATAGACAGTAACAAACCAATGTGATTAAGCTGCATCACTCAAGAGGCTACTTGAGTCAAAAAAGAAACCCTTCTGTGCTGAGAACTAACCTCAGACACACTAATAAAGAGGCGAAAAGAAGGAACATCTAAAGTGGATTCCCTAGGAGCAAACACCTAAGATCTGCACACACATAATTCCCCCCAAATGCAAGAATCCAGTGACAAATTAAGAGGTGTTTCATGGGAGATGGGGGGGGCATTAAAGGAAAAGAAGCTGTTCCTGAAATTATAAATAAAATCATAGAATGATAAAACCACAGAACTTTGTTTGCCTGTTTGAGGCTTATTTCTCTTGCACTGGTCATTTGTTTTATTTTGATTCTGCAGTCTTAGTTGCAGAGAAGGTTGGTGATATCTTTAGTCTAAGAAGATATTGCTATTTTTCCATAATGATGAAAAATTACAATTTTTGAAGAAACTATTAATTTAAATTCCAAAAAGTCAACAGGTCTAAATGAAACCCAAGAGTTCTGCTGGGATTTAAGCATGCAGAAGATAAGAGGCTACATGATTTACCAAGAAATAGTATAGAAGACTCATGAGTGCATTGGCAGAAGATCTTCACGAAACTGAACCTAAACTGCAATTTACAATATTTATTTCTGGTACACAAAATTAGAAGGCACTGGACAGATACTGTAAAAACACACAACATCTTTCCTAAGGGGGACAAGTATTCAGTAGTGACAATGAATTTCAGTTTTGAAAGGAGTTACTAGAAGTTCAGTCTTTGGTCCTACACTATCTAGTGCCTAGATCCAGTCATACAAAAACAACCCAACAAAACAAAACAACTGGATTTTCTTGTTAGAATTGCTGAGAATCCATTTGATTTTTTTTCTGAAAAAAAGTACCTCAAAGTGATTTACTTCTGAAAAAAAGTACCTCAAAGTGATTTACTAATTCAAATGGGCCACAAATCTAATCAAGCACGGAACCTTCCATGGTCTCAATGGAAATGTTAGTTATACCACTAGCTACTGAAAAGGAAGGACATCCTGTATACCTCACTTGTATCTGAGTAATGAACCCACAATGCTGCTGGGCCCAAGTATGTCAATTTGTTTGTTTTCGTCAATGCAGCTAATTTAAAACCAAAGCCACTCTTAGAACAAAGCCTGAGATCCCAATACCTCAGTGGAAAACCAATGCTCACCCTTTGGTGAAAGCAACCTCAGGTTTTACATTACATCTCTAGTCTCCAGGTGGAATAGGCAAACATCCTGACTTAAAGAACAGTCTGCTGCTTGGATACACTTAAATTTGCCATGCAATTGATCCATAGAGCAGGTGGGGAATAGCAAGAGCAGGCACGTTTCTAAGTCTTCAAACTGGAAGCTGATGCCTCCAAAAGAACCTTTGCTCGTGTTCTGTTTTAATCAGAGTAATTATCCACTTAGGCTGAAATGACTGCCCCACACTCTGCATCAGGCACCGAAGTCCTTGCTGAAGCAAGGCTTATATTAAGCCTTTAAATTAAGTGAAAGGGATTCCACTACAGGTACTATTAAACTATATCTTACAGCATCTTATACAACTTGAACTCTTCAGGAAAACATGTTTATTCCTATCAAAACTGCACAGATTAGAATGCCTAGAAAAATAAGAATGTCATTGCTCTATATATGTCATATACAATGTCATATATTTTAGATATACTTTACAAAATAATTAATTTTGAATCTTCAATTATTAATTTTCATTTTTTCCTGCAGGTATTATTAATTCATTATTAAAGAGGAAGAAAATTTTATCTTACTAAAATGCCAGTTAGTTACAAAACTCTTGGTATCTTTCTTTCCTTTTCCTATAGGGTAAAATTCCTGCAAACATTTCTTCGGTAAAACAATCAATAATAAAATCTCTCTGTGTCACTAGTGTGCCATTAAGTTCCTGTGAAATTCAGTCTTTATTTAAGCAACTTCTACCATCTTAAAAATTAACTACTTGTATGCATAATACATAAGATTTCAGTTTTTAGCTGTTTGAGCAACATTAAGTGAGTCAAAACTGTTCTGCTGGAGCCAGAAACTGAGTGGGGCCCCTTGGCTCTGTACTTCTGTTTTGTTTGCTCAGACAGCACATTAACACACTCTTCTTGTTTAAGCCCAGAAAAGGATATAGAACGTAGTAGACAACCAGGTATAATTTCTGATGCATGTCCCTAGTGAAGGGGAACATGAAAAATAAACACAAAGCAAAGCACTCCTCAGTCCTTCATTTCAATCAAGACTGGTTTCATCTTAAAGAAATCAGGTCAACAGTATCAAAACCAAACTGGTAGAAAGCATATGAGTCAAAGAAAGCCAAACTGGAACTGCTCATTTAAACACAGACAATTATCTTGTACTCTAAAACAGACCTGTCATGTACATTATATTATTATAGAATGGTCTGGGTCAGAAGGCACCTTTAAAGATCATCTAGTCCAACCCCCCACCATGGGCAGGGGAACCTTCCATGATATTAYGTTGCTCAAAGCCCTGTTCAACCTGACCTTGAACACATTCAATGATGGAGCGTTTATCAAAGCTTTACTTCGGAAAAAAACTGAAAATTCAACACATTAATCTAGAGACCATGAGGTATGAAAAAATTGATCATCTCCTAGCATGTTAAAACACAGGGAGAAGTTTTAAGTGTATAGGCAGCTTGGAATAAGAAGGAACAGGTTGTCATCTTGCACTTGGGATCAGCTTTGTTTCCTCCAAAGGATTGTTCCTAATTTTTTTTTATAGAATATGGTTTATGTAAAAATATTTAGTAGTGCTTTAATAGCCATCTATGTCCAATCCTATCTACAGAGGAAACCTGCTGCTTCTCTCCAGGCTGCATGCAAAAATATAAGAAAATCCACCCTGAATTGATAACAATTATGGGGGAGCAATGAGGAAGACCGACTAGCTATTTTTAAATTATATTAAAGCTGCATTTAAGTTGCCTTGGTGGAAGAGTTAATTCCTACTGCTCTCTGGGCTCAAAATCAGATGCCACGCAGGATCTGGAACTGATGGAAATGAGTTTGATATCTATTTTTATCATCATCACTGACTTAACAATGAGCACCAAATTTTGGAGACATTCCTGTGAAAATGCCATGATTCAGAAAATAGCTTAACACACCAAGACAAACACTACTTAGGTCTAATCACAAGTTATACCACACGACTCCCACACTCACTTAGGCCTAAAGCAAGAGTTGTTGAACTCCTTTAAGGTTCCCCCTCCCACGCACCATTACATCTCCCCCATCCCTCCCCCTCACCCTTGAATACAGACTCACAACCTTACTTCACCACGACCTACTAAACCTGCTACTTTCTATTTTGCCCACTGTCTCCTCAGCTGCCTGGACTGCCGGGCTCAAAGGGCAGCAACCCCACATCCAGCTAGTAGCTGTTTAATGCCACCATTAGGAACCTGGGTGACAGGACAGAATTAACCCTCTGTGAGCTTATGGGTGACAGCAATTTGGGGGAAGCGCTCAGGGCAGGGCAGGGCTCCCATTCTGAAGAACCTCAGCAATCTTAAGAAAAGGACAGACAAAAACATTATGAAGTTCAACAAAAGCGAGTTAAGCCCTGTTCACCTGGGATGGCACAACCCTGTCCACATAAGCAGGTTGGTGCTCGCTGGCTGGAGAGAAGCTTTGCAAAAACAGACCCAGTGGACAGAAAGTTTAACATAAACCAGCAGTACATCCTTGTGGCAGAGGCAGCCAGCTGTGTACTGGACTGGGTGTACCCAGCAGGTTGAGGGAAGTGATTATTCTTATTATTTGGCACTTGTAAGGCCACTGTACTCCATGCCTCCCAGTGAAAGACAGACATTGACAAATGAGTCCAATAGGGAACCACCAAGATAGGGGACTGAAGCATGTGAGTGTGAGGAGAGGCTGAGAGAACTGAGTTTATTAACCTTGAAAAGAGATAGTTAAGAAGAGATCTAACTGCATCTTCTGCTATCTGATGGGTGACCAGGAAAAGACAGACAGACCTTTCCCAGAGGTGCACACAGAGAGGACAAGAGGCAAGAGACACAAGCTACTGCATGGGAAATTCTAGCTAGACATAGGGGGAAAATACTGTGTTTAAGGTTCCATACACCTTATCCATGGAGGATATTAACCTGCAGGAATGCACACATTATATTTTAATGTAATTAAAATTGATAAACTCTGAAACATTAGGATCTAGAACTTAAAAATTACCCTAAGCTTCTTAAGACCTTCCTCAAAACAAGCTGATTTGAGAAACTTCCTCAAGAGCTCCCAAACCATTTTTAGTAATTAAAAGTGCATTTTTTTCCTAAATTCTCTGTGATAAAATATTCACAAAAAACTGTAACATTCATGCCATTGATCTACAGCATTTGGGTGGAGCTGAAACCAATTTCACCCTAACTATTCTACCTGAGCTATGGCCTAGAAATGAGAAAAAATTCAAAAGAAAATTTCTTAGACCAGTGGCCATAAATTACAAGTATAACAGGTCTGTAACACGAAACAAAAGTTATAATCAAGGAAACAAACCCAGTATCGATATAATTTACAGAGTCYACATTTTATTCTGATAATTAAGACTGTTCTTCATTAAAAATAAACAGAAAAAAACCCCACTTCTCCATAATAAAATCATTGAAGCTTAATTTAGACACTGCGCAGATAAGGAACTGCTTTTCAGACGTATGCGGACTTTCAAAATCAAATTTATTCTGGCAACAAAGCAATAATACCTCTACAAGTCAATACTCCTCTTGGGCTTTTTTTGGAGCGAAGTAAAAATAAAATATGTTGCCAGTAAAAATCTAGTTGTCCTATTTCAGTTTTGAACAGACTTCATAGCATCACAGATGCAAAGCAAATGTACAGCATGTGTGAAAGAGATGAAAACAGAAAGGGGGACAGAAAGGTATAATATGGAACAGGAGAGAGATGTAGCCCAAGTGGGGCACTACAGAAGAAATGAACTCAAGCTCTGAAAGAGTTGAGAATAACAGTATGCTCAAAAATAACAGACAGAAAATTATAAAGGAATGTAGTGAAAGGATACAAATACAGATCAGTTCCTACGGTTTGGTCTTATTATCTGTAAGAGTAATTTAGTGCCATCATATGCTTTCCACCGTGACAAGTTCCTCCCCACCCCCACCTAAGCCCACAGCTTTGCACTGCTTGCTCATTACCAATGCCAATGGTAATGCTCATTTCTGCTCAGATTTCAGGAGTGCATCCAAAATGGGAAAACAAAGAGGTTAATAAGACTTGTTTTTAATAAATTTCATGCAGACAGTAATCAGGATTTTTACTGTCTGGGAAATATTTCTTAAAATCTCAACAGGTGAACAATAAGCAGTCCTCCTTGAAATGGAGCATCATGTCAGTATATAAAATGAAGCAGGATGAAAAGAATGTACTCTCATATTTACCAGGGATAATTGCATTAAAAATATATTGCAACTGCATCATAAACCCATGTAAGAGTTATGCCCTTCCAAATGGAGTGGATGAAATAAACCATCTCTTTCCTGAACAAAGCAACTGAGACAAGGACTCATCTAAATGAAGGTATATGACTTTGGCTGTCTTTGTTTGCCTGAGTTAGCATCGTAACTAAAGCCATGAAAGCAAGCAAAATAGTTCTGAGCAGAGGGATGTAGAAGATAACCTAAATTTACATGTTGGCCCAAAAACACCAGTCTTTTTGGCAGCTTTTACATATTATGAATATGTTATCATTCAATAGCTAAGTAGAATTTCTCAATATAGAGCATTATATAAACGTGCGATGATTCAGTTTCCATCAGTACCATCCCATGTTGCAATAGACCATGCAATGATAAAAGAAATGAAGGAAAATGATGATGTGTCTCAAGAATCTTAGTCAAAAATAACTTCTTTCAAACATCCCACCAGTTGCTGAGAAGGCAAAGAGGGCTGACTCTTCACTGAATCACTGCCCTCGCAGGAGGGCAGGGGAGATTTTGGTTCATTTGTGAGTTTTAATTCATGATGTTAATGGTTAATAACCTAATTTTTGAATACTTTACATCTGGATAAAGGTATACATGGACAGCTACAGACTTACAGGTCTACAAGTCTACAATTACCACATTGAACTAGCTAGTTTGCATTTCATTTTTTCTTTTTCCTGAGAAATATCCCACATTTTTTGAGTTTATATCATTATTTTTGCACTAATATATGCATCCCAAAATGTCAGATTGCACATGAGAGAACATGGGTCGTTTCTACCACACACTTGTAAATGCCAGGAGATAGTTTAAGATCAGTAGTGCTACAGTGCTATATAATCAAAGTAATAAAAAAAAAATCATGCTATCTTGGCCTCTGGATAAGGGGGAATACTACTTTTTTTCTTTACTACATATATATAAGCTGCAAATATTTCTTTCATATTCSTCTCTCCTTATGGGTCTCTCCTGCCTCTTTTCAACACCCACCATTCACCCCTTTCATACTTACACCTTCAGGAAAACACTTCTGCAAAAGCAGAACTACATTTTCTTTAGTAACAGCTATGTTAACTCCCTCGGTACTCTAGAATATATGTAATTTTTGTCTTTAATAAATGCATATTTAATTCCTCCCACCTCCCATTTGGCATATCATCAATAACTTCCTGCAATTGGCTGCAGATTTACTTGGTTTTGTCATCTTTAGAGTCAACAGATGTTGCATACGCTATAAATCACATAGGTTTTATGTACCTCAGATACTTCGTAGGAGACCAAAGTGAACCTTGTTTTATATAGAGTGTGTTTCTGTAGACAACTTCAAAATAACTGCAAAATTTTAAAACCTCATGAAATATATCTCCTACAGCAAAGCCTTTGTGAAATTTAGAGATCAGCCTATAGTAGAAATCTGCCCAGTCTGCCAGAATTCTTGCCAATTCTTCCAGGAATAATAAAACTKTGCAAGTTTTTAGTACTAGATAGATAAGCAAGAAAAGAATGTTGTTTGAAAGTCAAACTGAACCTCACGGTGTTCATATTCCAAATACTTGCATTAGAAGTTCTGTCGCCTGTCTTTTGACCTTTCAACAGAAATGGTATTTAACCATGACACAGACTGACAGCAGTTGCCTCTGATGATTCTTTAATACCTTCTATCTTGTACAATTTGGATAGTGAAATCACAAAAAGAAGTTTTAAACCTTTCTCGTGCCCCCTACAACATTCATTGCAATTTGATAAAAAAGCTATCTAGATACAAATTGATAAAATATAACTCTCACCCTTAGCACTTACTGTAATGTTTAGCTGCACCTGCACTAACGAGAACACAAGGAAGCTGAAGCAAATGTTATGCACACCCCTCCCAACCTACCCCATACAAGCTGCTCCAGAGTGTTCACCACAGCCTCCAAACCTGACACATCACACCCCCAAATCATTGCCCAGCTACAAACACCAGTGGAAGGGAATTAGAGCAGCCTACCAGCACAGCTGCTCCTCAAACACGGAGCAAAAGGGAACAATCACCTAATGCACACTCCACGACTGCCTTTACACAGCTCTGGCACATACTTTTTCTGCTATCTGCAAAAGTTGTTTGAGAACCTAAAAGAATAGTATGATCTATCACTACCAGACCTGGATCTTTCACGTACAGTGACCATGTTTTTCTACAAAAGCACATACTTACATTGCTAAAATTAGGAAGCACATGCCTGTAATGAAGGTTGAAAATTACCATGGGTTAAGATTTCACAAAAATGTACTTGTCTTCTCAAAATKATTAAATATTGAAATAAACAGAAAGAGAAGCCATAGTTTTTCTTCTATTATTTCCAAATGGATAAAAAAGTGAAGTCTTCTCAAATATGGTACATTTGAATTCTACTACCATTAATGCCACAGAGACACAAAATTAAAAATCAGTATCTGTTGTAGCAAAGTTCAAAGTAATGAGCTAAATGCTAAAAACATAAATAACTTTCTTTTTAAAGTTTGCATATCCAAGGAAGCAAACAATAAGTTCAAGCAAGTCTTTCAGCCATTAAAGGAACAAATTGTTAACAGATGGGTGAAAACATTTAATTTAGAGAATAACTGTTATTAAATAAATAATGCCAATATTTTCTTCATAGAATTTCATAATTATCTATGAGCCAATTATTATTACCTACATCTGTCAGCCAATTGTATCTAATAACTAACACTAAAAGTTGAACGGAGAAAAAAATGTGCTTGAAGGATGAAAGATGTTTAGCAATTTAATACTTAAAAATATAATTGAGAAAACAGATACAGATCCATTGTGTACTCACATGACTCTATCATAATTTTTATTACAGTTTCTCTAATTCTAAATAATATTTAGTCTGATAACAGATTTTTCTCCAGCCTTACAAAGCATAATTTGTGAAATTTACTGCTGATAGTTATGAACCATTTCAAGATCAGGAAAGAAACAGAATCTTCTCAAAAAGAAACATTAATATTGTTTAAATTAAACACCTTTTCCTTCAGGAGAAAAAAAAAAACAACAGGGGAAAACCAATTTCTCAAAGCACATACTGAACTTTCTAATAGGAACCCAATGCTGAAGTAAAGAAATCATTACACTGCACTCCAATTAAAATTCACATTTTCCCAACATCCAGAAACTGTATTTTGCAAAACAAACACAAACAAACAAAAAAAATCAAAAACTGAAAGTAACTTTAGCAGAAAATTAAATGAAGATTATCAATGGCCTTTAAAATTAATGATATTGATACACTCAAAACCATTTATCACTGAAACGCTGAAAATCAAGAAGTAGCAGCAGCAAACAGTCTTGACTGGAAACATGACAACACATGCAATTCTAATACGTAAAACTTATTACTGTCAAATATGTTTCTCTGGGACATCTCTGCTCAGAAACCAGCATATAATCTCTTATCAACAGATCCTAAGAGATAAGCTGCTAGAACTAGCTGTGGTCTTGGCTGTTATCTTCCATGACTTGATTTCACCCTGAGGTTAGCCAAGCCTCTCTTCCAGCATGCAGTGCTGAGCCCAAGGCATGGACAACTTGGAAACCAGAAGCTCCACGGAGCAACAGTTTATGGTTTAGCAGTATTATGAGCAACAAGTATTATGAGTACTGTTATGTTCAATAATCCTCAATTTCTGTTTCTTTTCTGTTAACTATAAAATAACTCCTGGAACTCACAGAAACTTCTAGCAATCACTGCTTCCCATGGCAACTGAAACACACGCTGCATGGGACAGCAACTTTGTGTTGTGAACCTGCCACCCAACAGTTTCATTCAATGCCTTTTAGGGCTTGTAATGGAAGAGGGTGACTGTTCATTATGTCTCTTTGCTCCTCCCACGGCATTCATGATTCCATGTACCTCCATCATATTTCCCCTTCAGCCATTTGAAACTCATTTATAGGCAGTGGCCACTGACAGCTGACTGACCTCTCCATCCTCACCCTATCGCAGGAGTGCTTGCCATGTATTCTTCATTGGATAATCTTTGGGTTAGCGAGTCATGGATTTACCAAACACTACATAACTACTTCTCTGACACAAGAATCCCAACAGAGACGTAGTGAAGGACAGCAGGTACACTCCCTAAGCTCAGCAGTGCCAGCACAGTGCTGAGCCTGAGCCTGACCCCTCTGGGTACTTCATGACTCTAAACACCATGAAAGGAAAGAAGTTGTAAATTCTATCAACTGAGAAAAACAACAAAAGTCTGTGACTATTTTACCAAGTAAAACTTTTGATTCACTTAACTGATTTTATGACTTTCTTTGCCATTTTATTTGCAAACTAAGTATGTGAAAAAGGACTTTTTTTTAGAAAAAATACCAGAGGAAACCACTGCAAGAATAACATTTGTAGAAACATATGAACTAGTAGGTACTTTGGGTACAGCCTAGTATTACTTTCTCTGTCCTGGACCTTCTAAGAAAATGAAAAAAAAAAGGAAGGTTAAAATAAAAGAAAAATTAGAAACAATCAGTCAGGGAAAAGTTAAAAGTCCTAAACTCAGAATTACATCACATAGAGACACATGTGCGGCACTCCACTTGTGCGGCTGGGCATGGCCAGAAAGTAAAGAGTAATCATAGTTGCTCTAGGATATTGGCTCCCCCAAACCAACTTTCACTAAAGCAGCCAGAGCTACCAGTAACCAGCCTGTCTCGATATGAAGTTTGGCTTGACTGCAATGCCCTTTAGAAAACGAAGCAATTTGGTTTTGGATGCTTGTGTACTTACTGGATTGCTGAAATGGTGAGAAAGTGGCAAACAGAAAGCACCAGAAGGGCCGTAAGGTCTAACTACTCCAAAAGCATCGGCAAGACATGGCAGCACACTGGGGGTCAACACTGCTCACTCATTCTCAGTACAGAAAGCTTTTTCCAAGACTTGAGAACCTGAAATACTGACAAATTCCAGCTACTGAGCATCTTAAACGAACATGGCTGTCTCTGTACCTGCATCACAGCAGACCTGCCGCATGGCAGAATGGACAGAGCTTGATGACAGACACCGTCAATTGCTGCTTACAGCAGGACTCCTCCCATTGTGTGAACTCTGTAACATCACAACTTTATATTTCTGTCCGTTTTCTGAACCAATTGAAGTAATTGCAAGTAATCAAAAAGGCAGGATTAGCTGACTGCATTGCAGGAGACATTATAGAGACCATATTTGTAAATAAAATGGCTTTTTAGGACTGGCTGAAGTAGAGGATCCTGGCAGAGGCTCGTGTTAGCAGTGACCTTTGAAAGGCAGGGTCACCCATCAGATTGGCAGCCCTGCGTCATTCCATGAGGGCCAGCACAGCCTCCAGCAGGCTGGTGGGACAGCTCCCATGGACCTCAGCTCCTTCAGTCTCCAAAACCAAGCACTGAAGAGGGAATAAGACTCTAGGACTACAAGAGTACAAGTATTCCAGATTTAACAGAATTTCCATTTGATTTACACAAACGATCTAAGAACAAAAAGTGTAGCCTCTGCAAGGCAGCGACTTTTTTTAAAATCCATGTATTTATGCTACCATAAATGAGAATGCATTTTATAAGACATTTCAAAATCAAATGCATTTTATAAGACATTTCAGTAACTGCTTGGAAGCAGCTATTGCTTCCTATTTAAAGAAAAAATATATTTTGATTATGTCATATTATGTTATGAAATAATTTCAGAGGGAAAAGCAAGTAAGGCCTATTTGTCACAAATTGAAGGAAAACTGGACTTCAAAATGTCAACCCTTCCCAGAAAGCAACAATTCCAAGTTTCATCTAACTCTCCTGAAGATTCATTTTCAACCACAAAGTTAATTATGTTTGATCTGAATTCAGCAAGCAGCGTTAGGGATCAAGGCAAATTGCTGGAGTAAGGGGAAATCAGACAGGTCTTCAAAGTCATTCTAGGTAAGACAGAGCACTCCTTAGGAGCATAACGCTTCAATAATAAAATTTTGTATTTGATAACAGGAAATAGGAAAATAATTTCATTGGCTCATTTAGAGAATGCCAGTTTTCCATCATCTCATATACAAGTAGTAGCTTGTAAAAAGAAAGGAAAATAGAAAAGGGGTTGGATGGGTGGGTATTTACAAATAATCACTCAAAGTTCATACACTACAACAAATGACAGAAGAGTTTTGTATGAAGTCTGTTGCAGCAGTAAAATCAGCAGAACACAATTACTGTTTTAGAAATATAATGAGGCAAAAAAAAATGAAATTGAGTATCAAAAGCCCCACAGCAACTAAGAGGAGGGATGTATGTGAGGGCTCACAAAGGGAATCAAGTTAATAAAATGCACAAACCACCAGAAGTACACTTCTAGGAGGGGAAAAAAAAAAAGGCAAGAAAAGAAAAAAAAAAATTCCTTGGTCCGATAAAGCAGAACATTTCAGAATACTTCTCCATGCTTCATGTATTTGAGGCATATTTTCAGAGTCCAAGTACTGTTTGCATGTATGTTCTTCATTCTACCTTCACTCTCCAAGCAGCCACACATGCTGCTGAGTCTCAGTCTCCCTCACTCACTGCCCCAAGTAAAACTGGAAGATATGCTGTCAGGAAAGAGGAAGCAGAAGATGGAGAGGGGGAGAGAGGGACCTACCCCCCGTTTCCTTCCCTAGAAAACAACAAAGGGAAGCATCATCAACAGTAGTGTTAAGAGCTCAAAAATGAGTCAATCCTCAAGAAACCATGGCATAGTTCTAACTATTTTGAAACAACATTGTTTTACTTTTGTTTCTCTATTCCTGAACTTCTGCAGAACCCTTGCTCTGCATTTCCCAGGTTTTCAGAGTCCTGAAGACTAAATCGGATCTTTAAAGTCCAGGTTCTCAAAGTTTACCTTGATAATAACACCTAAAAATGTGGAAATACACATAAGTAGGATGAGATTTTTCAATCCTGCATTGCCACGAGCTAGCAATACAGTCATGAAGGAATAGTACTGCCTTTCCAGAGAACATGTAGCAGCTGAGACAGATCTTCAGAGATCTTTTTTTTAAAAACAGGGGCACGGTGTGAGGAGTCTGGGCCTGGTAACAAAGGATTCTATAGTATCCCCACTTTCAAGTGATGTGCGTTGTGGAGAAAGGTTAAGGAGCTATTTTTCAGCTACACTTCTCTCACTGCCTCCTCCTGAAAGTGATCGCTGCTGGCTTCCCTCCAGCGAGGGCTTGAGAGGAATCAAACGATTCACTGGTGAGAACTGCACAGAGAGCCTGCAGGCAGAGGTAAGACAGAAAGCATCTTAATGGGGAAGAAACTACAGACCAGAGATTTCTCTCATGTAAAGGAAACCATATGGGTGACACTGAAAGGATTTGAGAATTACTGGGCACTGTAGGATTAAATTACAAGATTCTCCTATCCCCTTTCACACAGTGAGGACAGGAAAAAAACAAAAACAAATCCACAAACACATTTTAGCAGCATTCCAGCAAATCACAGATCCAAAAAACTTCCAAACCTCTCCTGTCAGAAGAATTTTGTTTCTCAAATGTGTTTAGAAATTGTTAGCTACCTGCCTCATCTCCACCACAGAAGAGTTATTTAATGGTGCGTCATTTGTCACCTGTTATCAACAGTGTCCTTTGAACCCGTTTTGAGACTACAGAGCACAGCATAAATCTGCCACAGCTTTTTGGCACTTCCTGCCAAGTACTTGCTCATACTCTGCAAAATTATGCAGACTATTAACCTTATATAAATTTTAAGAGTCTGGGTCTTCCCAAAGAACATGCAGAGGGCAGACTCATAAAAGTTCTTAAGAGCAGTGACTAGGACCAAAACAGACAAGGAAGAACCATTAAATCCTCCACCTGAATTCAGGCACAGCAGTGCTGTGCAACTGCTGTACAAGGAAATGTACTGAAATAAAGTCCATGAAAACCAAAAGGTGCTGCAAGACCTTAATAACTCTACAAAAGGTCTCTTGGAAGGAGAGACATAAACCTTATGTCACTGCTTCATCGTCACAGCTGAGCATTTACAACAAAGGGAAAGCACAGCTCTTTCTCGATTCAGAAATAAATTTACCAGATAATCCTAAATATTTCAGTAGAAACAGCACATCAACCCTAGCAAACTTTATCTACAGCACAAGGTTCCTAGAAGATTCAAAAGCAGTTATCGTAAGATTTATACTAAGTCAAATATTATTGTAAATATTTCTAAGAACTCTTAGCTTCTAGTTTCAATTTAATTATTTTAGACTTGCTTAATATGTTATTGCTTAATGTGCTTAAAATGTTTTGACTAGTTCAGTCAATGTTGAACAAAGAAAAAAAGAGTGCAAATGACTTAAGAAAACTGTTCTTCATCTGGAAACAGTTTTCCAACACACAGTGATAGGTTTTCTGCCCATCTGTTAAACCAGCCCCATCAAATTGTTTTGAGGACAAAAAAGGGCAATAGAAAAAAAGACTCACAGTATTCATCATGACTCACCCAGTATTTTTCACTAGCTTTGCTTACTAAAGTGTAACACAGTCGATTCTATGTTCTATTCTTAATACATATTAAACCCAGCTCTAGATTACAAACTTTTCTTAGTGCACCATTCCAGGGATGGAGTGAAAGGTCTACAGTATTTTTATGCCAGCAAAAAGCCTAAGTGTACAAAAGGGCTTCTGCTGGTGCAATGTATCCCATATCACTCCAGAGCTAACATAGGCTGACTTGACAAAAATGCATTTACACCACTATGTGTAGCCTGAAAGGAGTATCTGCAAGAGCCATGACAGCCAAACTTCTCCAGCGTAGCCCAAGCACCTCAGCACCGAAGGAGCACAAGAGCAGGGTATGCAGCAGCAGCGAGGCTCTGCAAGAGGCACCTACTCTGATTTCCAGCCAGCCCCCCGAGCAAGCACTGCCAGGCACACAGCGAGCTGAGAATTCAAGAACGATGCTGTCACACAGCAGCACATGGGCTGCTGCTCAGCAAAAGTCTATTATAAGCAAACTGATCCTCAGCACAGCTCGCACTGCGATCAAACTGCTCTGCTTTGAATTAGTATTTCCCCAGTTTTAACAAGCAAACGAGCAAACAGAAAAAAAACAACAAAACCCCCAAACTACTGAACGATACGTGACATTTTGAAATAGAGATACTGAGAGAGTGCAACTTTCTCAAGTAGATCAAATCGTTTAACCTGGGACACTTGGCTATAGACAGTTATCTGGTTCTGCAGATGAGCTATTTTTCTCTTAATGGCAGCAAACAGTACAGATATCCAGCAAATGAACCCAGTATGTTAAAAAAAATGTCACAGCAAGTGAAAATAATTCAAACTCAATTCAACCTACTCCATAAATGATTGTATAGGTCTCATAAAATGAAAGTACATTAAATAAGCAGAAAAGATCAATAAGACCAAGAAGCAACTGTATATCGATCAAGGAACAAAACTGCAGACAATTGTCTGATGCTTCACCCCAATTCAGTGCTTTTGTTCACACAGCAGGGCTCCCCTCCATGAATCCCTTACACCCTGTCCCAGCAACTATACAAACTGCCACTCACTTTTCTTCTTTTCCCATCCCATAAGTTTTAAAAATAGCATTAATACTTATATTAGATGTACTATACTTCTACTGTTTTATGACATTAAGCCATAATTATAAATTCAAAAAGTAACAATAGGTGCTTGGTAGATGGATGAAGGATAGAATTTTAAGTCAGCTTCTGACAGAAAGGGAGCGTTTTGTGCTGCAAAAACAGCTAATGAAGTATAAAAGAAATTCAAAAATACAGAATAAGGAAATCACAATAAAAATTAGAGGTGTTAAGGAAAAAAAATTGTACCAAAATTTCTTTAACATATTATGTTCGCAAAAGACTTGCAGCTGCAATATGAAAACGGTTGGAAGGCTTAAGGACTCTGCAGATCTTGGGATGGAATAAACTACAAAGGAAGACAACAAAGATGCAACCATTCTTTTACATCGGAAAGCTGCTCTGCCATTCACTCTTATCATTCCAGTTGCTCAGGTTTTTTCATTTTATCTTTGACTCAATTTTTTAAATTAAAATGTATTAAATGGCCTACAGAATTCAATAGTGTTAATACATTTATGCTTTATCAGACTTGTAATCTTATTTTAAAAAATCAAATGAGTTTATTAACTTTTATTAAACTCTTTCCATTAGTAGTTAGAGAAAATCAGTTACAAAAGGTGACAAAAAGAATGTGCAAACTTTGTTAGCAAAATGGCTATGCTCAATTCTTGTCTCAGAGTCCATGCAAAATTAATTACTTTAATTTTCTCATCCACATTTAGAAAAATGTATTTAAAACCATAACAGATACCATGGCAATCTCAATCCACAGCATGCAAATCACCCCAATACCTATGTGCAATGTCAAAAGAATACTATCACAATAAAGAAAAAATAATTAGCAAAAATTATTTTCAGGAGTACTGATTAGATTTCTGATTGTCCCTTTTAATTGTTATGTCACATATCACTAGTCAAAAATTATTCTGTCATAAGCAAATGTTCAACTGGCCCAGTCTATGAGTCATTCCATTTACTCCTCCTGAGTCGTGCCATAATGTCAGCTTTCTCCTACTCCTCTGGAATTTGTTGAGTCTTCAGAGACCTCCATGGAAAGGTAATGATTCTGACACTTACTTGTATATAATATGACCACAATATAGATTTTAAGAAAGGGAAGACACTGAGATCCAATACCAGACCCAAATYTCTTGTGCTTCAGTTCCACATCAGTTTATGCTATCAGTTTGAATTCCAGCTGCCATTGCTCCCCCGCTTCTACATCTCCCAGCCATGTCATCTCCTCCCCACCTCTGCACCCACACTAGCATTCTGCTGAAAATGACCCCAGTGGCTTTCAGCCACCACTCACCATCAGCACCTCACTCCTCTGCATACACATGCATCAGCACCTATGCAAGGAACAAGTACCCGTGCACAGCAGAGATGCAAGGAGAAAAGAATCACAGGAGAACAATTTATATCAGTTAACCAGAGATGGAAGTCATCCTTTAATCCACTGTGTGTAGGAAGCTTCACATTAAAGCAATAAAAACCAGAACTCTGTAAAGTTTTGGTTTGTATGGACATCAAGTTTTCACCATCTTACTCAGCAATTAGTATCTATTCTGATTTCCATTTACTCAATAACTAATTAGAGCTAATTAGCACACGCCTACACCATATAAAGAAGTTAATGCACAAATTTGTTGTGGCAAAAGAACTCAAATTTCAAAGTAGAAATGCAAGTTCTTTAGATAACAAAGTTGAGCAGAGTAAGAAACTTTGGAAGAAAAAACGTCAGATTATCTGGTATTGAAACAAGTTCCTTCAGTAAGGGCAACCTGTGTGTAAGAAAAGTTTTCAAATGGCAATTAGATAAATTCAGATTATCCAGGTAATACTTGTTACCAGCCTTTTTCAAATATTCAATCACCGCCCTTCACGAAAGAGCTTAGCTGGATCCTATGTATATTCATAGTAATGCGCTTCCTTAATTCAGCTATTTGTTCATGTTTTAGAGGAAGAGGGATTTATTACTTGGCAAAGGAGAGGGATAATGATACAGTATCTTACAAGCCAGTGAAGAGCAGCAGTCACTAACCCCTGGAGCACTGCCGGTAGCGAGCCAAGTTCTCAGCAGCCTGTGCCCAGTCCTACACTCGGCACTGCAGCTTTACTTGTCCCCGTAGCGTGCAGGTTATTAAACGATCCATGTGCACAGGTCTCATCAGGATTAGGCCTCCTATGCTCCTAACTGCTCCTAAGAAACTATCCAATACTCATATATTGATTCCAAGTGTTGATCCAGCACATTTTAGCATGCAKGTTGCAGAATAAAAACAATACCCGGCACTATCCCCCTCCCTGAGGAGTGGTTTTGTTTTTTTTTTCAGATGTATAGCTTTAGTTTCTCCAAGGAGATAAAAGCCTTTACTAATCAGTAAGGGCTACGTTTGGTAAATGTAAACACTACAGATAAGTATAAAAATATATTATTCAACCAAAGAGGATTCCCTTCTCCACTACAATTACACATAATTAACACAGGTGATTTTTTTTTTTTTTTTTTTTACTCTAGAATTTTATTATGGGGGTGGAAAGGGAGAGGGCAAGACACTTCTATGGAGAACAGGTCAGGAAGGTCAGGAGCAACCTGTAACTACTGGCCATGAAGGTGAGTGCAAAGGCAAGACAGTACAACAAACATCGGGATATGGCAGAAAACATGACGAGAACATCAGGGAAATAGCAAGCACAACCACCAAAAAACTGAATATAAGACTTCAAAAATTACGGTAGACGCCCATTATAGAATAATTTTAATGAACTTGCAAAGACAGTATTTCAGACTAATTTAACCAAGGAAAACTAAATGAAATCTCTCTGAAATAAAATAGGCTATACAGATGGAAGTCTAGTACTGTGGGTTTTACCTTTGGGAGTTGCAGCCTGCACAAGATTCTATTCTTTCATTACAAATCTGTTGTGTGGGGGGCGGAGGAGGAGTAACTGTGTTACAGGGATAAAAAGAATAGCACAATTGTTGTAAGAACATCTAGTTTTCTCTATGTATTTCTATCCATCACAATCCATCCTGAACTTCACATCTATTTTTTCTCATTACCCTACCCTATACTATGTCAGTAAAGAATATTTTAATGCTGGGGGGAAGCACTCCATAAATAAAAGTCCCTGAACAGGACATCACAAATTCATTAGCGAAGATCATTAAACAGCGTTCATTCGAAGAGAACACAGAAAACAAAGAAAGCTGATCAAGCTCCATCAGGAGAGTGAGGAGGACTGGCAGGAATAGCAGCTGTGCTAGAGCTCAGACTGGATTCGTGTTGGCAGAACTGTGAAAAAAAGCCTGCAACATACTGTGCCTCTATGAATCCTGGTTTCCCAATAAAAGGCATCCAAGGAATTTAATGCTTATGTTTTGCCATTCATAGGCTATTTTACTTAGGACAGTTTCTACACAACTAAATTTATTAAAATCCAAGATGCATTTATTTAGACATGCTGCTCCTTCGAAGGGTGCCCTCTAACACGTCCGCTAATTCAGCCTCATTCATCTGAGTATCTCCAAGTGCTTCACAAACGCCAATTGAACAGATGCCATGAATCTGAAAAACATTACTGCCACAAAATTTTCTGCTATCTGACTTGGTTACAATAATATGTTTTATTATACAGTAGAAAAGGTCAGTGCAAGGGGAAAAGTCTAGTTTAAGCTATACATCTAACAGCATTTTGCATGTATCAATTTTAATAAGACATTTTTCACAGTCAATTATGCAAGAGTCAAGTTCCTCTCTTACCAACAAAAAAATCCCTAAAAACTAAATAAAAAGACCCAAGAGTTTCTTAAGAACTATTTCTAAAAAAAAAATTATATGAGACATATACACAAACCTAAAATTGAAACAAATACAGGGGTATATGTAAGACACGTTAAAAAATTACCCTTTTTATTTTTAAAGAAATGTGAACATATACATTTAGGATTACATTTAATAGAAATTTATGCATATTTTGTACCCATGCCAAATGAAAAAACTTACATTGTTTTATTTCATTTAGTGTCTCATTTCTGGGCATAGAACACAAAAAAAGGAGGAAAAAGCTAAAGAAAGAAACGATGGAGAAATGTGTAGGAAGATCTCGAAGTACATAAATATAGTGTTGTTCTTTGTGTTCCCAAGCAGAAAGTACAAAAGTAGGTCACCTGTTATATATTACAACAGAGCGATATAAACCAACTTCTTCTCTTTTGACTACCTTGGTAGGGGGAATGTTTTTGAGTATAGCATTACATAATACATTGGTGCAACTACCTCAACCTGCTTTAAATAAGTAACACTTCAGAATTTGTGAAACTGATGAACCAAAACTTTCACAGCTCAGACTTTCAAATCTGAAACTGGGGCTAGAAACAGAAGCTCTAGCCCAGAAACTTCAGGATTACAATGACTTGTTATTTTCTGAGCAAGAATTCAGAGAACTTCTCTAAGAATGGGATCACTGCACTTGTTCCTTCTCAAGTGGGATCACTTATGCAGGGAAACTGAGCAGCGCAATTATTTTCCTTCTACAGGTATGTATACCAGTTCTTTTTTTTCATCTACCCTCTTTGTGAATCAACCTCATAACCTTGATTTCTGTGCTGCTATAGAACAGTAAACTATTATTTTATAAATCAAGCTTCAGATCAAAAGGAAGAATAAAGTGTCATTCACTGCAATTCAGAGGCAGGTGAAAGGGCTGCAGTGTAATGTTCCAAGACAGAATTGCCTTTTCTTTGTGCTTTTCTTAGGTTCTGTCTAAGCAAGCTGCCAATTTATTTAATCCATCCATGAATGAAGGTAAAAAGGATTTGGCCAAGATGACACATAGTTATAAAGCAGAAACTCTAAGTATTGAACTCCCTTCAAGACTAAAAATAAACTTTTCCAGACTTAAAAGTGCTCTAATTGATTCAAAATCCGGCCTGGTATGTTCAGTCTGAGAACTACATCATTCTACTCATAACTCAATGCATAACTATTCTAACTGAAAGTGTGGCATAAAAGTATGATAGAAACTTCAAACAAACATAAAGAAAACCCTACCATCCATAAATCTGATTTATTCACATTTGCTCTCACCAACTACCTCTAATACTTAGTATTTTACTAGACAGTCAACATGGTGCTTTACATTTCACCAGAGATAGATATGTGTGCCTTGGTAATACAGATAGGAGCAGTATTTATTATATTCACAATGGCAGAATTATAATTTTGTCTCTTATAGTACCATGATCAACTACAAAAGTAGGTTTTTTACAATAAGCATCAGCTTAAGGCAGACAGAACCAAATTCATTCTAGTAACTAGGGGTACTAGTGCAATAATTAGTATTTTTTAATGTATCAAAGATCATATCTAGATTACAAACAGAAAGGAGAGCATGACTTCAACACCATTTTTTCAGTCATGCTTACTTTAATGTAACTTCAAGCAAGGAAATCCTAAAAAGAGCCCAAGAAAACATAATTTTTTCAGATCATTTAAGAACCATGCACAGCTACTCACAATGGTTTACACTCAGAGGTTTCCTTCCTCAAGTATGAGTAAAGTATCACTCTGCAGGCAATGATGGACAGTTTACATTTCAAACAAGTTAATATTTAATAAATAATGAAAGAGAAATTTTACAGGAGTTTTATGCACTATTAATTTTTTCAAGCAATTGTAATCGTAAAACATCCTTTGAGCAGTCACAGTTTTTTCCTTGCTGCGGTTTTCTGCACAAAGGTGATGGGCTACCATGGAGACTTGTATATTTTATTATTATTAAGGGAGAATTACTTAAAACTAGTTTTAGTACATTCTATTTAAAACGTTGTCTTGAAATTGCAATATTTGAGTCTACCTAGATTACGTTTTTCACAGTAATTTTTCCTCCGATCTTTAAAGCCATCAATATTTACACAGCCAACGATGCTCAGCTTTAAACAGTTAAGGAAAGGAAAGCACCACATTCAGATGTAATTGCTACGGCACTTTCTCATGATATTTAAAAAAGCATTTGATGTATGAAGCTTGGAAGAAAAATCAGTTTCCCTACTGCTTTTCATTCATCATGCAAGGTTGCAGTTTGTAAAATTGCTCACAAACCACAGAGACTGTATTTCTTTAATAACTTTTAGAAGATAGCACTTGTCTACAGTTCCCATCTCAGGATCTCACAGCATTTTTGGCTACTGCTTTAAACATTTTTATAAAAGGAAGAAGCTGAACACCAAGTAACTTGTCTGAGTAACAAGTTTACACTTAAACCCAGCTACCACACAAGTCCTGTGAACAGTGTTACAACACAAGTATCATTCTTTGTCTCCTAACTAACACCACCTTAGGATTTTGTCCAATGCTTCACCCATTCCCAGCTGATGAATTATTTTTTCCCCAGTTTTTTTCCCCTTGACTTATTTCTACGCCTGAGTAGAAACAGAGAGTTAGATGGTTAGTCTACCAAAGTAGAGGTGAAGAAAAGAACTTTCTCACACCGTCAACTATATACCTACAATTTTTTTAAACATTAGGAACTGGTTTGGTTACACAAACGAAAATCCCAAATCATGAAGAATTTTTTCACTGAAGGGGTGATCAGGCATTGGAACAGGCTGCCCAGGGAGGTGATAAAGTCACAGTCTCTGGAAGTGCTCAAGAAACAGCCAGACATGGCACTCAGTGCGATGGTTTAGTTGTCATGGTGGTGTTCGGTCAAGGGACGAACTTCATGATCTTGGAGGTCTTTGCCAAGCTTAATGATTCTGTGATATTATTTCACATTAAAAATATAAAAGAAGACAGGAATGCTATTACTTCATTTGTACAAAAATCTGAATTTTATCAGAGATTGGTATTTTAAATAGTTCTATGTCTGTCTTTTCTCCTTCCCAATCCCCACACAGATAATGGTACTACTTCTGATACTTTCAAGCAGAATAAATGTTGAAAGAAAAATTTTGTTAAGTGGAAGAGAGGTGAAAACATTATCTCCATTGTGAAAATTAATAAAACCAGGGTCAAAATGTCCATTCAGACTACAGCTTGAACTGATTTTTCCTTTGCTATTGCAGCAGGCCCATCCTTGGAAGAAAGGTTATTTTGGAAAGCCTCTGGTATAAGAGTACATTATCTCAAATTCAGCATTCTTTCTTGGTACGTTTTTGGAAGCAGGATTCCAGTTTAGAGAATGCACTATGCATTGGAGAACCTCCATCTGAAGAATGTAACAACTATACTATTTCTACAGCCAGAAAGAACGTAATTCGTAGATCTTCTAAGAATTCAGTAATTTTTATAACCATTTTTATATACTTTTTATATATATACACACATTTATACAAAATATAACTATGGTACATATATCACAGGAGTTATAGAATAACTACTCTGTTCACAGTGTTCAGCTGAACACGTCAGGCTTACGGAGAGCACTGCTTGTCAGTGGCAGTGCTGACAGCAGTTTTAATCGAGTCGAGCAACCACAGATTTCCTCAAGAGCAACAAGAGCTGGGTTGTGCCAGCTGAGTCAGCACCCCAAAATCCCAGGTTTGGTACAGGACCTGAAACAGTGCTGAGAATTGCCTTAGGTGGTGGGCACAGAAAGCATTTTGAGCAGCCCTGTATTTATCAGCTAAACTGAACAGCAAACAGTTGGGTAGTGCAATTAAAACTATTTGGATACAATTTTCTTCTCCCAGAAGCAGCACAACAGAATTTCCTCATTTAAAGTTCAAATATCATTCAAATATCAAAACAAATAAATAAATTACTAGCTCAGTAGGAATTCTAAAGCCAAAAGGCAGTCAAAAGAATACATTTTTCTGTTCAGAGGGTAAAACAATAGCTGCCTGGCTGCTTTCTTGAGCCTCTGTCAAAGAACAGGCTAGACCAATCTGTGACCTGCTCACGTTGTTCATGGCTTTGATATCTAGCAAGCACTTACTAGATAATAGTAATCAGTGAAAATTGGAAGCTATGAATTAATCTGTGAATGTGTAATATTTGTCAAAAGAGAAACCAGCATCTTGCATTATTTTGCAGGTGCTAAAATTACTTAAAAATAATAAAAGCTCGAGCTACGAAACTCAGCAACATTCACATTTATTTCTAACTGCTACTATTATTCCACTATGTCAGTAACCAATAATGCCATCCCAGAGTAGAATATTGCTGCCAATTTTACAAGCAAAAAATAAAAATAGGTTTTGCCAGAATTAAAACTTCTTTCCATTTATTTATTCATTCATTCAACAGATGCATTAGCCAAGACTGCACAAAACCAGAATATTAAATTATATCAGCTGGATGTATTTCTAAAAAGAATCTAAAAAATTTAAAAGAGTAGTGATTTGGTGAATTCATTTCTTCAGTATCAACATCTAGCAGCTCTCAGCAATCTTCAAACACACTTTGAAAATATAGATTCTTCAGGCAAGCACAGAAAGAGAAAAATAAACTTTGCATCATAATCACAGATTTAAACAAAGATTTAAAATTACAGATTAGCAATTTTATGTGGACTCTCTACAGTCCACAGTTCTCTCTGCAGCTGCTGGTCCATGAATTTTTGGGATCAATCCCATTTCCATTCTCGTTTCTTTGTGTTGTGAATCAAATCTACTCAAGGCAATTTTGTGCCCAGCTGACCACAGGATGCCATCCAGCAAATTGTCATACATGGCAATCGTACCCAACGGAATGATAGTGTGGTACCAAAGTGAAGAAACATTGATATTGCTGAAGAATTTTTTAAAAACCTCCAAAACTTAAAGCTAGGTTTACAAGTCAAGCTCTTAGCAGTTTCGTACAAAAGCGACCATGAAATTCAACGCTCAACATTCTCTGTCCATTTATAGCAAAAGATCATTACGAGAACGAAGAAAGCCTTTATAAATAAATCTGAAGAGCAGCTCAGTCACCCTCGCAGCAATTCTCACAACTTCCCTGTCCTTGCGTGTGACTCCTTTAGTTCTCATCAAATATTCATGCACTAACTCCATGCCTGGCTCATCCTAAATAGATGTCTTTTCTTCTTCTTTCTGCCACATCACACACACACGTAAGATCCAGGTTGCATCGGGAAGGATAAGAGAAGGAGAAATGCACCAATACAAGGCATCTATTATATCAATGACAACTTTTTTTCAGTATGGCAGAACCCAAAGTACCACACATAAAAGCATTATATCCAGTTTGTTCTATTCATAATATTGATTTGTTTAACTATTTAAACTGCATAGTACTGCATGTTTATAGGTTTTATTTATGAAGCATCTTTACACTTAACTTCCTGTTGGAAGCAACAACTCCTCAATGTCAAAATCCAGGTGAAATATTCACCAAACATGGTTCAGTATGTTTGCCCTGTGTTTAATAATCTTCAATGCATGCTGCAAGGCCTATTTCCTTAGAGATGGGGGGGTGTTTAATTTTGAAAAGCTGGATGATGAAGTAGAGAATTCTACAGTGTTACATCAATACATTTTTTAAATCTCATTAATTATTTGCATGTTCTGAAGGTTTGTTTTGCCCCTCCACCCCTCTTCCAATGCAGTTGAAGGCTTAAAGCAATTTAGATAGAAGTGAAGTTAGTGCAAGAAATAATTTATATTCTGGCTTTGCCAATACAGTACTTTACCTTAGAAAAAAATAAATTAATGTCTTGAGAGATAGATACATGAACTATTTTTTCCACTCAAATCTCAATTCTCTCCTTATTACTCCAAAGCATTGCCTTGGCTTAACTTTCTTTGTCAAGTCTAGCTAGACATAAAAAATCTGTGCTTAAACACCTGCAAAGAGAATAAATGTGGAAAATTTCTACAGTCCGTGCATTCTTCAAAAAGAAATTGGTCTTGTATTAAAGAGACTGGACAGATTAATGAAAGAGAGAAAGACTTTTCAGATCTGCTCTAGGCATCTGGGCCATAACCAAACTGTTTTTCTACAAAACAGAATAATGTGAAGAGAAACTATGAAGCAGATACAGGATGCTCAGGCATTGTGGTCACGGACATTACACAAGCAGCTAAAATCCTTAGTTTAAGTGTTAATCCATACTAGTTCTAACTGTCCATATAAATGTGCTCTAGATTAACAGCACTGAATACAAACTAAAACTTCTGTGCCTAATATCAATCTTTATTGCCCCAAAGTACACTGTAATAGCTGCTCTGCCTACAGGCTTCAAGATTACTGAGAGTTGCTTTTATAACTGAGAGTCGTCTTAAGTACTTGCTATCATCACAGCCAGTAACATCTATCAAGGTATGCACTTAACTGACAGTCCAGAGAGCCACTGAGTCCTTACACAGAGATGCACTCACACACCACTGGAAAACCCCTGTTGAAGTATTCTACCCTAGACCTGTATTGCTTATTGTGATAATGCCAGCTTAAAGATATCAGAGTGGGAGCATTAAACAGGGTATTAGCAAGAGTCCGATAAACAGGTAGATGCCTAGAATTTTTTGATGGTGGCAAACAAAATAGGTTTCTGAAGAATATATAAAAAATTTGCAGGGGAAAAAAAAAACTGAGCTGGGGGGAACAGAAAGGGCTGTTTGAGTTTTTCTTTTCCTTCAACAGCAAGGCAGCAGAAAAGGTATTACAACATAAAACAACTTCAAAGAAAAACATTTCCAACCTAACCACCAGCAAGCTTAAAATAGTAACCACTTTCAAAGGGCAGGCTCTCCTTTCCTTTCATTCTTTCCTTGCATTAAAACTAATCTGCTTGATTAATAAGATAAAATAATGGTCTCCATATCCAGCTGTCTCTCAGGTGAAATAATTTCTCACCGGATACAACATCTACTGTGGAAGGAATGAAAACTAGAAAAGACCTCTACTTGGGTCAGAACTGCAATTTCTCTTTTAGAAAGACAGCATGGTAACAGGCAGTCAGTATGTAATAACTCACATGGTTTTCCTGTTGATRGGTTGTTGCTGTTGCTGTACTCCGTCTTCCACATTTCCTCCAGGAGCTCCTAACCAAAGGTATCAATTTGCAGAGTTGCTAACCTACCTAGTAATAGTGAAGCTTCCCACTTTGAAAGGTATCGAAAATAATGCACATAACATTTTTCCTTTTTCCTACTCCAACTACACTTCATAGCTCCTATCACTGCAACTTATTCTACCTATATGTTTTAATTGATTACACAGATCATCAGTGAAGGCTGCTGAAGAATTTGACAAGCTTTTTCTCCATAAACCTGTATTTGCTCACCATCCATCAGTTTAACAAAAATGTCTCAAATAACCATTTTAAATTTCTCAAGACTTTATTAGTAAAATAAAACTTGGGCTTCAAGCCTAATGACTGCAAAGCCACCTCCAGGCATCAACCATATACAAAGCAAAACAGTATTCCCTTCCTCAGACATACCACCGACACCACTGCTCTCAGCGTTCTCCCAAAAAACAGCAAATGAAAGCATTTTTCATACAAGCTGTGGTTTGCTTCACTATTACAGTAAGTTATTTCAAAGACAACAATTATGCAGTGAGGTTAAAAATACTTTAGAAGATGGAAAAAAACTGAAACTATGGTTTAGGCACAAAAATCCTTGATATTTGAAAGCTTCATAGACAAAATTAGTTCTTCATATGCATGCGTATGCATGCATTTTAACACAGTTTAGGTATTTATTTCAGATTCTAGAGCTACAATATGTATGTTTAAAAAACCCCCAGAAAATATGAAGGGGTTTATATTTCTCTTCCATTTATCCACTTAGGAAAGTAAGAGATATTTTTCAATAATCAATTAAAAAAAATTTATATTACAGATAGAAATTATGAAAATGACTGAACCCAAACAACAGAGGAAGAAAGAAAATAAACTGAATATGATAACAACACAAGTCTAAATTTAGATCAACATGCACATCAATCAAATGAATATTCTTTTAGCAGAGGAAATGTGAAGCCAACACACTGCACTAACTTAGTTCAATTTCCATATTATTATGCATTTATCATTACAGCTTATTACTTTTAAACTTCTATCACGTCTTTTTATGGCACTACATAAACAGATTTTCTATCACTTTCCCTGAGCAACCTTGTAAAAACAACTGAAGAACCAAGGTGGCAAAGAGGGGATGACACAGTAATTTATCATTTAAAAAAATCAGACAAGAAAACATACTGCATATAATTTTTCAGATTCTGAGAACTTAATTCGTGGAATATCACCAGCGTCAGACTGATGTGAACAACTTCCTACATTTGAACTGAACACAGAGGCTGACATGGTTTTAACTGCTTATATCAGTCATTCACAACAAGGGGGAGGATCTAACTACTGTCCCTAGGTTTTATTTTGTTGTCTGAAGAAGGCAGAGTATGCTCCTGCCATACGCAGTGTTACTGTGGACACTGATATTACAGGTAGTGAGCCTACTGGATTCTTTTCGTATGCTTTTTGTAGTACTTCCAAACCAAATCAGCCAAGGGGCTACCTGAGCAAGACTGACACATACAAAGTCACATTGGTGGTAACTCTTACACTGTGGGTGATCTTAACAAAATTAAAGGGAGATGAGAGGTAATACCTGTTCATGTTGTGTTCACTCTTTACTTACAGGGCAATTAAGATCTTAAGACTTGTCTCTTAATTCCAGCTATAAGAATGCTCTTTACTATGCATGCCATGTGAACACTTTGTCTTAATTAAGAGAAAATGGTACCGCCTTCCCATTTTACAAAATTACTAGAAACAAAGTCTATCCAAGATCTCTGATGAACAGACAACTCTAGAGAAAATCTTCCTGTTTTCTCATTTTGTTTTAAATTAGCAATTCCACTTAAAAGATATTACAGCAGGAAGGTGTGTAACCAAATTCCTGCATCAGGGGATTGTGACAGGGCAGCTAGTGCTGCTCCTGCTGCTGCCCATCCTGCATACTTGGCTAGGCATGACTTTCACAACGAGGATATCTGATGGAGAATCTGGAACCAGATCCTGAAGTTTAAACCCCGCATGTTAAGTTCCGCTGCCTCTCAATCCAGTGCACTGTAACCAGCCAGGCAGAACACCTCCTGACATGTCTACACTGATGCTGCTGTGCAATGCACGAGCACAGAGCTGCCAGGAGCTGGGACTTGGAGGTGCTGGGCAACACAGCCACCCAGCAGCAGGGAACAGCACTGAAAACTTCTTCCAACACACAAAATAACTTCAGGAAAGCAAGGTAGGCAATCCCACGGGACTTCAAACCACCAGCCAGTATTTCTTCATTCTACAGCCACACTGCATCAGGACCGCAGCTCCAGCACATTTCAGCTACTGTGCTGAACTACTTTCCARCTTCGGGAATGAACGTTCTTTCAGGCACGCTTTCACAAGGCTCACACAATGCGAGCAGGTGGCTTTTTAATTTGTATGTGCAAAGCAATACAAAAGATATGATGTCAGAACTCCAAAAGCCTTTCCATAATAATGAAAATCCTCACTAAA
The DNA here is from genome assembly GCA_018881555.1 of Amblyornis subalaris. NCBI lineage: Eukaryota > Metazoa > Chordata > Aves > Passeriformes > Ptilonorhynchidae > Amblyornis > Amblyornis subalaris. The sequence continues at coordinate 3,678,000 of JACAXG010000055.1, forward strand.
ATTCAGTAGAATGGCCAACTTAGAACTAAGAATATGTTACTTTACAAAAGCAGAAACCTCTGAAGTTCTCAGAATAGTCAAAGCACAATTTTAATGAAGGATAAACTAAATTCACAGCAATATTACAATTTTTAAAGAAAAATGAAAAAATATAAAATTTTATATTTTATAAAATATAAAATTAGTGACTATAAAATTTATAGTCACTAATTAAGCTTCTGCCACAAACAACTACAAGATATAGTACCACTACTCATTATGAATATTTATATTAGAGAACAAACTACCTTCATGGAGAAAAGCCGGAGTCAGACTGATGTTATTTAAATTACAATTAAATTTACCAGCCATACTTCCCTCCTGAGGATAATTGATATTACCTTTTTTTTTCCTTTTCACTAAAATGCTTAAATAATTGTGTTATAATGCACTAGGACCATGATTTAGCCATATCACTTACACAAATTTATTGTCATTATACAAAAAAGATGCCTTCCCTACATAAGAGTGATAACCAGCACTGGTTTTGCACTTCTTCTTTGGTATCACCTCATTGTGCAAAACTAAAACGAGATACATTTTGGTATATACCGTATATACAGCACAGTATTAATAGCTAAAGGGCATTCTCTAGCTTACACATTTCCTCACGAGTACAGAATCTTCCAGTGCCGAAAAGGTTGACAGTTGTTCTAACAAGGAATGCTACTGAACAAATAACCGATGCCTCGCAATTCTACAAACCCAAATGAATCTTATAAGACATTCTTATTCTGTGGCAAAAGTAGCTAATTTTTCCATACTTAAGCTGCTATGCTAACATTAACTCTGTATCTTGAAAATGAATATACACAAATTATATACAAAAATATGTAAAAACATAAAATATATATACTATTATATTAGGTATATCATTTACATATAATCTATTTTATATCTATTTTAAAAAGCTGATCTCCGTGTTGCTTCCAAAGGTCTTCATCTTTGCAAACACAAGAGGAAGCACAGTGCAACAACATTTAATTAATCTGGAAAATTCAGATTTTTCTATGGATGTAATTCTACACTGGAAAAACCGAGATCAACAATGTCCCCTGTGTGGGACTATTTTTTGTCAAAGGAAACACGAATGTTAGAAAAGTGAAAAAAAAAAACAAACCACAAAACCCAACCTAAATAAGTCATTATAAAAATAACAAAACAAAGCAAGATGTATGGCAATCAACAAAAAGGGAGAAAATAAACTTTAAGGGTAAGACACTGAATGGAAAATTAATTTTGTGGATGTCAATCCCTACTATAGAAAAGGAATAATAGCCTTAGAACAGTTCTCTGGAGATTAAAGAAATGAGAATAAAGTACTTGAGCCAAAAGAAAGAAAAAACCATGTTACCACCTGAGTCAGAATGGTACTTATGTACAAATTCTAACAGAATTTTTGTCATCTATTCAGCACATCACTCTTAATTAATAATAAAAACCTTTATGACTAGAACTTGTGTATGGGTCAGGAGCCAGATTTACATAAAAGCATGCTGCAGCATGATACAGACCAGCAAGCTGTAATTTCAGTATCAGGTAATGCAGAACACATTTACAAATTCAGCATAACAAGGGCACATCCGTACAAGTCCCCAGCCCAAACAGCTATTATCCACTGCTTATTTTTCCTTGATACTATAGAAGTTACTGGATTTTCAACAATGTTGCAACAAAGTTCTTTGCAACCGACTATTGAGGAAACTAAGGTACAAGGTAAGAAACAGATTTTAGATACGGATCACAAGCTGCTAGAACAGATACAAATCATAATGTATTCAGAAGAGCTAGGTTAGATTGGGCATCACACTGCTCAGAGGAGGTAAGTGCAAGGTACAGAGGATCTGGAACGGTGCAGATGCACCATGTAAATAATGCTGAACAACAATCCCCGCGCAAGATGTCCAAAATCACCCAATATCCATTTCCTAAAGCAACTTGAGCTCTAAAGACATTATCTGGCACTAAAAAGTTTGTATGAGTTAGGATCTCAAGTCTCTTGCAAATATGAGGACAGATGACATTTTTAGACCCAGAAGCAGTAAAATTCTAAATAGTCACTAAATGAGCAGCAAGATTCAGACTAGGAAACATGATGCGCAGCAGAAAGAAAGAAAGTGTTGCTGAAGCATTCAGGAGAGATAATCATAGAAACTGAAAAAAAGAATAATACAGAGAACAAGGGAAGTGAGCAGACACAGTCTCCCAGCTGTGCCAATAAAGATCTTCATGAAGGTCCATGACATTCGGATGTTAAAATAGTCTGCAGTAGGTTTATGTAAAGTTAAACCCTAAAACACAACAAAAGAATGCTAAAGCTGCAAAATAAAGGACTCTAACAGAAAAACATTAGAATTGGGTACCCCATTTGGCCCCGCTAGACCTTGTGAGCCTAACAAGTCTTTTTATTAAACTAAGCTTATTCAAAAAACAGCAGTTCAAGAAGCTGCATTGAGGGTGATCTTATCAACTGAACTGCAGAACTGTGACCTTCAGATCTACAGATGACCCACCACCGTATAGGAATGCAGTAACAGTCAATGTTAGGACATTACTTCCTCTGTGCAGAAAGTGAGACAGTAGATAAAAGATGGAAAAGGACCAAGAAATACACTACAATATATTCTCACATACAGTTATGACTCCTGAATTGAATTCAGAAGCACTACAGGGGTGTATGCTATGGCAATTGCCATTATCTGTACCCCTGCGCACCCAGTTTCTTTACATGCACATGCCTCTACTCCCTCTCCACTCTGAGAGCTCCACTCTGCTTCAAGCTCCTGCCTCTCTGCATTTTTTTTCCCCTCACATCAGACCCAGCAGCCTCAACCCTTCACAGTTCTATTCTCTGTTACCATCTGGATCTCACTCTCCCCTTGTGTCGCCATTCTTAATCCTAAGACCCTTCACCATCTCCTGCTTTAGGATTCCTGCTGTTCCCTGGTATTTCTACATTCTCATTAACTTTTCATCCCACTTTTCACTACCCTAAATGCCAAAATACCAGTCAAATTCTTTCTCTTCCATTTTTTACTGATACAGAAACAGGTATAAGAACAGCACATTATTCTGTTTATGCTGGGTGCCTGCACATGGCTCTTTTTGCCCACTCTTCCCTATGTACCCTTTGAGGATGATGTCATCTGTTCACACCATTTTAACTAGCATCTGCACAGCAATGGCTTATAAGCATGTCTATCCATCCACCTACTCCTGATTGCCTCCATATGGTACTGCTGCTTTTCCTGATTTTCTCTCCAGAAAACTTAAGCTTAATATATGTTCACAACTCGGCTCCTTATCATTCCTCTCAAACACTTTTTGCAGATAGAACTTCTGCCAATATCACCTCCTGTGATACAGGTAGTCTTTTGTGACCCCTTTGCCTGCATTTGAACCATATATTCATGCTATATCCAAAATCCTGTCACAATCTTCCTCCGTGTGTACATCTTTCTCCTTCTAACAGTACAGCTCATCCAATACCTCCATCTTTGTTCGGGCTCACACTGAAGAATTAGAAAGGGAGATGGAGATTCATCTGTTTAAATTTAGACAGGCTTCCTTACTTATCCTTAGTCATACTGAAAGTGAAGCAAGTAAATCTCTTTAATATATTAGTATTTATGCTTCCATTTCAAGAATCCTCTTTATCACATCACCCTTAAGAGCTACGCTGGTATCACTGGTTTCAAGCTCTTGGGAGGCAGACGATACAGAGACAGCTCAAAGGGCTCAATCAGTTGCTACGCAGCATAGCCAGCTGGTACCTACTGATCTTTGTTCAAAGTTTCTGTAATCTTTATTTACATATTTTCTGAATGTAAAAGAGTACGGAACAGGAAGCATGCTAGATGGATATGCAGCCATTTTAAAAAATAAATAAAGTATGCTGTTACCTAAAGATAAATAATATATTGGACATCTGTCTGAAAGAAACAGTAAAAAGAAGAAATAAAGACATCCGAGTTACACAACTGCATTTTATATTTCCATCAGCAACTTAAAAACAGAGGACCCTATCAAAATTTGACTCAAACAGCCATCTTAATGCAGTTACTTATGTAAGAACTCTGCTTTAACATTTATTACTTTATCAAACTTTAAAAAAAACTCTTAAAAACCTTGTAAATCATGGGGGCAAAAAAAAAAGCCCCACACTCATTTGAGATTAAAAAGCACCCACAGGACATTTTATACTCAGATATTCTTAARCTACTTGTTTCAGCAAACCGATTTTTAAAAAATATTATTTTGGGGTTTATACTGAATTTATTTCCAAGATATTGTGCCACACTTCTCATTATGTGGTTGTGAGCATTGCTTATACTGATAGAACAGATTCAGAAGTAAGTTATGAAACAAAAAGTGAAAATGAAGACACCTCTTGCGAAGTGAAGGTCAAGAACATCATGCAAGAAAGACATCCTTACAAAAACCTGTGAAGTCTCTAGCAAAATTCATGTGGAACATACAATTTTTAGAAGTTTACATTTCAACAAAATTAATAACCTCCACAACTATACATATGCTGTACATGGTGATGGATCCTAAAAATCATTCTTTTCTGATCATGAATTAACTGAATTATCAAGTCATTTTAAGGGTCTGAATAATCTCTGTTAATCCTAACATAAATTTTCCTAATATACATATCGGTACCTAGTTGTCCTGAATATAATTTATTGCATATAAGACCTAGATGACCACTTGCATGTAAACATGTGAGGTGAAATTCAGCAGGGCTTAAAGAGGCAGTATTATTTCAGAATGTTCTTAGGACAYGGAAAACCAACCAACCAAAACAAACAAACAAACAAAAATCAAACCAAAAAAAGCAAACACAAAAAAGGCTCAGAAATGGAAAGCAGGCAAATTCAAATATAGATTGTTGGAAGCTTTTTAAGTAATAAACGTTTAATCCCTTTTTTTTTTCAGTCCCATGTGGTTTCCAGTGTACACAAAGTAGAGAGTGAAAAGGTAAAAATAAAACAGGCATACCCTTAATATATTCCAGAATTCATAAATCATTTGTAAATTTAGTCCTTTTATAAAAGAATCCTTATATAAATCGGGGGAAGGGAGGGCATCAATCCCATATATGAAGCACAATTTAAGCCCAACATCACTGACCAATCAAAATTAGTGAATGCACTGCATCTCTCTGCAGTGAGGAGAAGCGACAAGGTAGGCTGTCATTCTGCAAAAGCTGCCCATCGCAAGCTTTCCTCTCAGAAGCACTGCTCTTCTTTTTTAGAAAGCTTGAATCTCAGTGGTGTCTCTGGAGACAAGAAGCCTTCAGTATGTTAAATTACTTTCATTATGTATTTTCAGATGCTTATTGATTCTACCGTAGGAAGAGTGGGAGACTGCAGCAGCCTGTAAACCAGAACTAAAGCAGTTGTATACATTAGCAGTATGCTGAAACAATGGCACAGTACAGGCACAAATTTTCATTAAGGTCATTTTTTGAAGATATGCTTATTACCCTCTTTCCCTTCTACTCTGCTAACAAGTGAACAAAATGAATCCCTCCAACCTGGAACTGCTTCACCTGCATCGAGAATTTACCAAATCTTTAGTGGAGGTAAGACCTGTTCCTTATTATGGTATGCAGAATAAGCAACATTTAACCAAATTAAAAATTGGAGAAAAAAAGGCAAGAGATCAGATTCAACTTATATTAAGCACTAATATATTGTTATATTTAAGACCAGGAAATATTCAGATGCTATTTCACCTTCCCCATTAAAAATACAATGACAGAAAAATGTTATTCTGTATGAAAGTCTTATAGAATATTAAGAACATGTTTTGTTTGTACAACATAAAGACAGTACAGCTTAAGCTCATACAGTATTGGGGAAAACAACCACATAATGCAACTGGGGAATATGTTTTTCCTCCCTCAGCAGTATTTCCAAATATTGGCAATTAAATATGTTTCAGATTTATTCAGTTACTCTTTGAAGGATCAGACAGTTTGTAATCAGTGTATACTTACTGCCTTATGAAGGTTGGCTAATATGACTAATCTCTGATTGCTCAAGAAATCCCCCTTTTTGTTGTTTTTTTTAAACTTACTTCTTTCATTATCCTGTACATTCAAGCCATTTCTTAAAAGCATGGATTTGCTAAACATTTACTTCAAGAAAAGAAATTATAACAGTGTGCAAATTAAACAAAAGCATATTTTCTAAAAGGTTCATTAACTCTGTTCAGTTTCTCATTAGAAGACAAGAGAGTTGTATGTATAAACTACCTGCTCACCAGAGCTATAAAACTACATTTTCTAGCTTTAGTCACAGACACTCTACATCCAGCAGTTATTGCTTCTAGACAGGATTTTTTGTCACCTGCACTATCCAGAGAACAGGAAACTTGCCCAAAAAACCTAAATTCATGTAAGCTGACAGAAGAATATGATTTTACTAGCAAATACAGAGCACGCTAACTGATTTTCCATGTAATCTATAAGGTCCAATTTTAGAGATCTTTTATTCATTAAATAAGTGATATTAGAAAATATATTCTTGCATTACTTTATTTTTGAAATTATAAGCCCTACTTTTAACCTTTTTTTTCCTCCCCTTCACAAGGGCATGCAGCAACTAATTCAGTTTTACAACTGACAATATGAAGAATGCAGTTGACCGGGTATCTTTGTAGCTGTATGACCTACAAGCAGCAGGATGCATCCCTAAAATGTATTCTTAAGACATAAAGGAATTAAAAACAAAACATGGAACACACTTGCATTACCTTTTACGTGCATGACACTTCAACAATATACATGGAAGACTAACACATCTGCTCAGATTTTCTTTAAAAGAAGAGTGCAATGATTGATTCTTAAAATGGTGAGCATTTCTTAAAGAGGGATTTATAATTTAAAACCAGAATTGTGGAAACTACTGATGCATGAAGAGACTATGAAACATGAAATCCCAAAAGGAGAATATGCATACTTCACCAGCAAGCTGAATAAAGGTTTAACCAAGCTTTTTCTATACTACTCATTAAATAACTTGTCATAATGACTAATGGATATTTTTCTCTCAATTTTACAATGTTATGTATTCTCCTTAAATCAAAATAAACCAAATTAGGTAACTCATGGTTACKCTCAAAGCACATGAACTGGATTTTATGATGTATAGCAACTTCTTTCATTAAGCCATCACTCAAAAGTAATGAGCAGGAATATTACAGAAAGAAATACGCAACCATAAACTAAAGGATGTCTACATACACTGAAAACAGAGATCAGAAATTATTTKTCTTTAAACCTGGAAAATAAAAAGAGGCTTCTACAAAATGCAACAGGGGAAGGAAATTAACATCACTTAAAAGAAGGTTTATTTGTTATTTCTGGCTTGAAACTCAGAACAGACACACAGAACATGCCCTGGTCTGTAGAAGTATCTGAGTCAATTAAGAAGTCCCCATGTTTTATCAGATTTTTTTGCTGCTGAACTGCAGGAACAAAAAAAAGGAAAACAAAAAAAACCTGCAAGAAATGAAATAAGAGCTCAGCTACCACTTGATTTCCAGGTTACAGTGCATGTCAAAATTCTCTCAGTGACACCATGTATCAGTTTCTGACAAGCTGCTGCCACGCTGTGCCAGGCCCCTGAGGCACAGAGAACAGGTAGGTGCCCCAGCTCTGCCCGCACGRCGCGGGGTGGACGAGCTCCTGCCCTCACAGCTCTGCTTCCCTTTACCCGAAATCGAGGCAATGCAACAAGGAGGTGATGTTTAATCTATTCATTACGACTTAGCACATCTGAGGTTTTCTGTTTTCATAAAATTTCAGTTGGTACAATGTTAGGGTGACACTGTCATTTGTTTTAGCAGATCTGCTTTTGATTTCTTCCTGGCTTTTCCTAATACAAAAGAAGTTCATTTATCCAGCAATGCATTTTGAATGGTTTCTTGAAATCCATTCACAGCCAGGGCAGCATACAAGAGGAAATCGTATTCCTGAGGGTTAATGTAAGCCGAATACAGGTTGCCTAAATTAGAAATGAAACAAAGCTTTTGAAATATTTCTTGTTTCATTTCACACCTGAGAGTAATACGTTCTAATTTACATCTTTTTTATTTAAGAGGCACATGTGAAATAACTGTTGAAGAATACCAAGAATTTTCATCATACAATTTGCAATTAATAGTATTGTTCAACCGAGGCTTTTCAGAACTGCAGATGAAATCCATTTGCATACTGTATCCCAAATGTGTTTAATTCATACTTTCATTTTAAAAGAGCTCAATTTTTTTCACCTTAGTGCTATCCATTTTAATGTATTCAGAACAGAACAAAGGTCGACATTCAAATTTATTTTCATGCCAAGTACATCCCCTCTTAAATTTAAAGCTACCTAAAAACAAAACCCCTCCAGTATCACAACAAGAAATTGAATAACCTCTCTTTTATTTATTGAATCAATTACAAACTCAAGAGCTGGCTGACAATATAAATAATACAAACATCAGGTATTACATGCAGATACTGTATTTAAAACTTACCAGCATGTGTAAAACAAAGCAGATGAGACACGAAATAAAAAAATCTTTTAGATAACATAAATGCTTTTTTGAACCTTACTTATTCCTAAAGAGAAACATGGTATGCATGTAAATCTGTTGGATTTAATTGCAGTTTGTAAACAAAAAAACCAAAACCCAAAAGAGACAATTTCCTTTTTAATTATTATATCYTAAAATTATTCCCTTAAATCTATTCTAGGGTAAAATTAAATACTGTTCCATTCCATGTAGGCACTGACTTCTTGAAGAAATGTAATATTCAAATCAGAAAAAGGAAATGTAGTATTTTATAATAAACTTAATTTCCCCAAACCCATGTTAAGTTTTGCATTTGAAATTATATATAGTTATATAAAATTGTTGTAGTGGCAAGCATCATACACGTAGATGCATACAAGATAAAAATGAACAGAAGATTTCAAGCTCTGTAAAAATCTGCTGAATTACAGAACTTCACATTTCAGCCCACAACACCACTGTAAACTTCATAAGAAAGAGGTGGATAAATTGGCATAAATAATTTAAATGTTCTTCTTATGATACATAAGCAACAATGCTCCACGTTCATATCACTTTCTTTTTCTACAAGAGCTTTTAAAATGATCTTGATCACTAATTTGTTAATACTTAACAACACTCTTCTAAAATGACCCTCAAAGCAATACAAAGGCTATGCACAAGTATAGTTTATTCAACAAATGAGCCCTTTGTGAAAAACCACATCACTATAAACAAAGCCTTGCCTCCCTAAGTGGAAGCTTTTCACTTTTTTTTCTTTTTTCAAGCAAATCCTGCTTTCTTTTAAAAAGGAAAGACCTTATTTTAGATCTTCAGGCTTTTGAGTCCATGCCAATTAAAGCTCTAAACATACTGTAAAGTATGGTAAGAATATTGCTTTTTCTCCCTCCTCCTTCCCCAGCATTTATCTACAATAAATGTTAAAAAAAGAGATCAAATAGTTCCATATTTTATTTCACCTTTCAGGAGAAAAACCAACTGCAACAAAAGAATGTGTTTCTCCCCCATTCTGGAAGKCAACATGCAGTCTGAATCTAACATTACAGTTCGAGATGCCATTGATGACATCGATACCAACATGTACCAACCACTGTCATATCCATTAAGCTTTCAAGTTTCTCTCACTGGATTTTTGATGTTAGAAATTGTTTTGGGACTTGGCAGCAACCTCACCGTGCTGGTACTTTACTGTATGAAATCCAACTTAATCAATTCTGTCAGTAACATAATTACAATGAACCTTCATGTACTTGATGTAATAATTTGTGTGGGATGTATTCCTCTAACTATAGTTATCCTTCTGCTTTCACTGGAGAGTAACACTGCTCTCATCTGCTGCTTCCATGAGGCCTGTGTCTCTTTTGCAAGCGTTTCAACTGCAATCAACGTCTTTGCTATCACCCTGGACCGATACGACATCTCCGTAAAACCTGCTAATCGAATCCTGACCATGGGAAGGGCTGTGATATTAATGACATCAATATGGATCATTTCACTTTTTTCCTTCCTGATTCCTTTCATTGAAGTCAACTTTTTCAGTCTTCGAAGTGCAAGCACTTGGGAAAATAAGACACTTCTGTGCGTGAGTACAAACGAGTACCACACTGAACTAGGAATGTACTACCACATTCTCGTTCAGATTCCAATATTTTTCTTCACTGTTATAGTAATGCTAATTACATACACCAAAATACTCCAGGCCCTAAATATTCGGATTGGTACAAGATTTACAACAGGACAAAAGAAGAAAAACAGAAAGAAAAAAACTATTTCTTTGACCACTCAGCATGAGACTACGGATGTGTCCCACAGCAGTGCAGGAAAAAACGTCGTCTTTGGTGTAAGGACTTCTGTGTCTGTCATAATCGCTCTACGCCGAGCTGTAAAACGGCACCGGGAGCGACGAGAACGGCAAAAGAGAGTCTTCAGAATGTCCCTTCTGATTATCTCAACATTCCTTCTCTGCTGGACACCCATCTCTGTTTTAAACACCACTATCTTATGTTTGGGCCCAAGTGACCTTTTGGTAAAGTTGAGATTATGTTTTCTAGTAATGGCATATGGAACAACTATATTTCACCCTCTACTTTACGCATTCACAAGGCAAAAGTTTCAGAAAGTTCTGAAAAGTAAGATGAAAAAGCGAGTTGTTTCAATAGTGGAAGCAGATCCCATGCCAAATAATGCTGTAATACACAACTCATGGATAGAGCCTAAAAGGAACAAAAAGATTACCTTTGAAGACAACGAAGTAAGGCAGAAATGTTTAGTACCTCAGGTTGTCACTGACTAGATTTCAGTATTCACCAAAACACATCAAATGGAATATTTGAACAAATTGTAAAAAAATACTGCCAAATCAGAAAAACTTTTTTAACTATTGGTGAGACTGTATATTTTCAATATATATGTTAAATAGAGTAGGTCTTGTATATTCAATTTCTTCATTATGTAAGATATATGTTGCATGGCTGTTTGTTAGCGTAACACCATGTGTATATTTGTCAAAAATACTCAAGTCCTCTTTTTTTAGAAAATAAATAGCCTTAAAGAAGTGCAAACTTTTAAAAATATTTGTACGGCTCAGTTTGTCTGTAAATAGAAAAGAATTTTTAAGGAAAATTTGCACTTGGGAATACTTTTCTATAGCACAAATTCAACATCTTGCATGATATGGTATTTTTAAATTTAATTCATAAACGGTATTGATCAGAGGTATTCTGGATGTTATGCAACTACAACCTGAACGCATTTTGACCTCTTATTTAGATAACCTACTTATTTCAATTTTCTCCAGCATGCGACCACCATGCACACATAGAGAAAGCTATTTACATGATGTTCTTCAGTGAATGGTTCAGAATTAGTTACTTTTGATACAGGGCAAAAAAATTCATGCTGGTCCAAAAATTGACAGTACTCTTAAGAAAAGTAAAAAGTCTTGCATATATAATCTCAGATCCACAGTTTCTACATAGAAAATACACAACTTTGAATAATTACAAAGGAGGGGGTAGGGGCAAAAGACTTAATGAACGAAAAAAACATGGACAAGAAAGTTACTTGCCTGATGCTAAAAGACAACCAGTCAATAGAACGATTCCTATGAAAGGCTTAGGTTTTTCACACCGAAGGAGTTTAGCTAGACCTCTAGTGTGACCTTTTATACAGAATTTTTTCATTCATACCATCTATATACATAGATCCCATTGTTAAGTGCCACAGCCAAAGTAGAAAACAATTTTTCTTGCCCTTGATACCTTTATCATTTTTCAGTATGTTCAGKTCTATCCATGCAACTGCCTTGTCACAAACCAATCATCAATACTACTAGCTACCCTTTTCCTGTCTTTCCTGGGCAGCCAGGGCATACCTTCAGTCTACATTCTCTTTTTCAATTTCATCTTAAACCTGCATTGAAGAATCAAGAAGCCTTAAGAAGTTACCATCATCCATAGCACTGTAAGCAAGACTTAAGATATTCATCCAAACAAAAGTCTGTCAAGCTGTTTGCACCATGCCACACTTTAAAATTTCATAATTTCAATGAAACAGTGGCTGGGAGGGGGAAACAAAACAAAAAGCTGCAAAATCAATCAGCATTATTTCAGTCATCTTGTTACATAAACTGATCAGTGTGTCACCAGCTACCAGTATATTTAAAATGCTAATTCTCAATAACTATTATCTTATATAAAAAAGAAAAGCAGAACATACCCTTGAATATGAGAACAAGTTTGACTAAAATATTACATAAAAAACTAGGATTTCTGAAGTACTTTTCTGGAATTGCATATAGAAAAAAAAGTGCAGTTTTAAGGGAACAAAAAGCTCTTTTCCACTACATTGCTAAATTATTAATCATATGTGGATTGTCAAAACTGGTTTTGTGCTTAAAAAAAATGCTGTAATGTACCTTAGTTTACTTGGGCTCATGCCTTAGCTTACCAGAACAGAAGACTCAAAAAATAATACTACAGCTCCATATTCCAAAAAGAAAAGCCACTTACAGTCATCCAAATTCTACCTAGAAATTTTATTATCTAATTGATAATAATTGATTACATTAAATAACTGTGTAACATATATTCAAATATAATTTCACTGTGTTTTTTGTGAAAAGTAGCCCAACAATACCTGCATTCAACTGTACCCATTTAAAGTATTGTCTTCATCCAAGCTGTCTCTAGTTTCCTACAAAAATTGAAATCCTACATCTTTTTTGAGAGATTGCAGAGGGGAAGTAAATGCAACAGTTTTATGCAATAAGCTTTTTTTTTTTTTTTTAGTACCATATGCTCCACATTTATCACGTCAAAAAAATTCTTTTGGGAATAACTTCTTCTGAAAAGAAATGTACCCAAAATACTTAAGCAGAAACTATTATTTTTTCTTTTTTGTACTCCTTCTTCATTTCCCTTTCGAGAGATCCTCTGTATTTTGAACACTAGAACAAGGAGAAGGTGGGATGTGTAGGGTTAATATCATAATATGATTTCAGTGATTACTTATCTACCAATAAAGCATTCTTAAATCAAAAATACTATTCATTCATCTAAAAAGAAGGAAAAGAGAAATCATAATGAACACATGAGTAAGTCTACATCACGTCCTTATCTGAAATAAGCATTTAAGAAAAGCTTTCAGACTTGAAAGGTTCTTGACAACGTAACTTTACTTTTAAAATTAAATAAAACCTCAAGAACTACACATTTAGTGTTAAAAGCTCATTCATTAGAAAGTCAGATGCAATGAAGCAGCACTTCATAGCAGAGAAAGAGCAGCCTAGGAATTAGTCAAAGAGATTAAGCCCAGTTTTAAAGGCTATGTCGATCACAGTCATTGATTGCCTTTAAGAATATAAGCAGGTTCATTTTTACATCTACTATTCTTCATTAAATTTTTTAAAAAGGGACTTATAACATGTTGGAGTATACTTTGAGAGCTGCAGAAGAAAATTCTGCATACAGCAGGAAGCAAGACAAGTAAGAATATGTGCCATTCTACATACACATAGAAGCCATTATAAAACAGAATCATACATGATCCGTACCACATGACAGATTTAACACAAACAAGACAAAAGAAAGAGTAAATAGCGAAGACACACTGCATATCCTACATACACAAGAGGATTTCAGGAGAGATATGAAGGTGTGGGTGCTTGACAGATAGACTAAAACAGAATGCAAAGAGGCAGCATTGMTGAAGAAAAAAGGGCAAATATATGCCATACTATTGTACAATAAGAAGCCCACTACATTCTTAAAAATGATCTCACCACAGTGAGTCATTAGTTCAATTACATTTCACACCACTCAGCCTAAGGCAAGCAGAATTGTACAGGACTCTAAAAATACTAATTCCAGCAAACACATCTCAGAAACATAAGCCAGCACTGCCAATTTCCACACGTTCTCTGTCTCTAAAGTATTAGCTGGTATCTGACTCTGTTGTTTTTTTAACTGCAAATGCATTTCCATTCAATTTTACATTGTAAAATGAGGTTATTCCACACTAAAAATACCAAAATAAGCAAARTACAGTGCCAGTATCTGTTAGAATATTCATACAGGAGTACATCACAAACCAGTGAAATAGAAATGTAAATTCGTCACAAATGTCTAGTTTCCAGTAGGCAACAATTTTTATGGATTACCAGGCACTGCTACTTGGTCAGAATTTCTGTTTACTTTATTAGTGCCAGGGCAATAGCAGTCACTTCAGTACTTTCTAAATATATTAGATTAAAAATGTATGCATATGGATACACATCAGATCAATACACCTCTCACCCTTTATTGTTACATAAATACATACATGTATGTCATACATAATTATCATTTATCCATACACACCCAAAAGTTGGGTTCAACATCAGCATCTATTTTATATTTATATGGAAGAGATTTTGGTAAGAGTGACAGGCACTATGTCCCACCACGCATATACTTAAACATCTATCCTCCCCTTTGTTGTGTTTTTTTCTTTTTAAATTAAATAATACATTGAAAAGCTATAGAATTTACCTGGACACAAGTAAAAATTTTTCAATTGTGATAACCATTACATATACTATATTGCAGTGCACATAATACTTCTTTTTAAACATCAACGTATGTGCTAATCATCAAAATTCTTTGATAGCTGAATATTCTAGATCTATGTTTATTTCCTCTGAAGAAAGCTTTAGTTGCCAATTGCCATTAAACTCTTTTGAAAGGAGAGAATACAGCATTCTTTAGTACAGTTTCACTGCAGTATTAAAAAATCTAGGATATGCTAAATTGCCCTTCCATCACCCATTGTTCAGACAAAATACCTCCAACATATAGCTAAGGAAAATCAGATTCTGTCTTAAAACCTTTCAGCTTTGTAACAGTCGAATTCCACTCCTACTTCACACCTTCTGCCATAATATCACTGAATGTATTTGTCTTACACCAAGAGGAAAGAAGAATCTGACTCTGCAATTACCTTCTCCTTTTTCTACTTCATCGAACACTTGTGCAATTCAAGAAGCAAAATTAAACACAGGATTTGGGTTTTGTTTTGGTGGGAGAAGGCTGAAAAAAAAACCCCAAAATCTACATAATAACTAACAGCAAAATCAAAATCACTCACAGTGAACAAGTGTTAAATATGAAGGACGTGAGGAAGGTGAAGAGTACAGTGGAAAAGGGCGCAAGGCAGAAGGAAGTGCTGTAAGTCAGCTATGGCCATCAGGACCACAGAAAGGTGGAGGGCAACATGCTTATGCTGTGGAAAGAATGCTAACCTTATTTTTTAGATTGCAACAGCCAAAAAAATAAGAACTTATCTTTGAATCATTGAGTGGGGTATGTTGTTGTACCAAAATTGCTGGGAGGAGAGGGGAGAACAAGATGAACGGCAGCTCCAGAAAAGGCTTTTGATTTAACAAATTATACACAGAATAACTGACAAACCAAGAGCATGCATTATTCTACTACCTCCTTTCCTACAGATAAAGTACACATTTTACTGAGTACAAAGTATATACAGCATACAACCATTACAAGATAAGACCTGAAAGGTTAAGCATCTGCTCCCAGTGATAAATTTTAAAATATGCTATTGAATTTTCCCTCTAGTCAGGTAACTTTAGTTCGTCTGGATGCTTCAAATGTGTTTCACTACCACAGTATGTTTTCAACTACTGCTTCTTTACCTCAATTTAATTATTTTTGTAAAGTAATAAATTGAAGGAGAAATATCATCAGACACCTTTACATTCTTTGCTAAAATTACACTTCAGTGATTACTATAAATTGAAACAGAATGGAAGAAACATCTTCTTGTGTATTTACTTCATAGATTTCTCTATCAGCAGTTTTCCTATTACACAAAGAAATTCTCACACAATGAAAAGAAATTCACTTGAAATGAAAAAACAGAAGATTTACAGTGCAAGTTGTGTGGTAGGTCTAGAACCTGAAATTACAGACACAGATTTTTTTTTTTATAGTTTGGATGAATTGCATCCTTTGCATATAAGCATTTCTATATCCCCATTCTGATTCCTGACACTGCAGCCAGGCAAGCAGGCAGGCAGGCAGAGAGCACAAAGCAAACAGCACACCCTCGTTTCCTTTCCAAGATGGGTTTTTGGAAATATACTTTTGGTTTCTGTTACCCTGATTTGATCTCTAACTTCCTACCATATATTGCAACAGTTTAACTCGATACCATATCTGATAAACAAATCAATGTCACTGCTGAAACAACATTGCTGTAAAATCTGTCACTCTGGCTATGTCAGATTGCTATTAACAAAGCCGTATTAGCACAGTTTTACTTTTAACTGTAGCAGGATCTCTCACAATCTGTTGTGAGATTTGACTTCAAACTAGTCTCAATTTCAACTCAATTAGTAGGGAGAAAAAAAGCACAGTAACCTATTGCCACTCTGCACCACAGTTTTCTTCCAAAACTTATTTCAAAATATTTTTCATAAATTCCTGTCACAAATAGAGAGAAGAAGGGATAACTAGAAAAAAAGGGCAGCTTCCCACGTTAGTAAGTTATTAAAAATATCAGTGATACTTTGTGTACTAGGCTGCATTTACAATGGGCTAAAAACATGCATAAGGCAAAAGAAAATGGGAAAGGAACACTATTTGCAATGTATCATCACAAAACAAGAAGTGAATGTGAACACTGCTGTTGTAAAACACCTTAACAATAATGAGAAGATTATTACCCCTGCTAACAGCTCTAATAGCTAGTAAGTGAGACCTATCAATGAATGAGAACAAACAAAATAAAAGATGTGAAAATTGGTTSATGAGAAGCTCAGTATGACCTGGAAACGTGCACTTGAAGCCCAGAAAGCCAATTGTATCCATAACCTCATCCACATCAAAGGAATCTGGCCAGCAGGTAGAGGCAGGTAATGCTCCCTCTACTCTTCTCTCATGAGACCCCACCTGGAGTGCTGTGTCCAGCTCTGGGGCTCGAACACAAACATGTCGACCTGTTGGAACGAGTCCAGAGGGCCATGGAGACATCAGAGGGCTGGAGCACCTCTCCTGTGAAGGCAGGCTGAGAGTTGGGGTTGTTCAGCCTGGAGAAGAGAAGGCTGTGGGGAGACCCTAGAGCACCTTCCAGTACCAATGGGACCTACAAGAAGGCTTTTTTACAAGGGCATGTCCATGGCTTCAAACTGAAAGAGGGCAGGTCTAGATTAGATATTCAGAATTAATTCTTTACTGTGAGAGTGGTAAGGCACTGGAACAGATTGCCCAGAGAAGTTGTGGATCCCCCATCCCTGAAAGCGTTCAAGACCCAATTGAATGGGGCTTTGATCAACCTGGTCTAGTGGAAGGTGTCTAACCCCATGGGCAGGGTATTGGAATTAGATAGTCTTTAAGATCCCCTTCCAAACTAAACTCTTCTGTGATTCTGTGAAGAGATCTGTTGGTAAAGATTATATTTACGGACATATAACTTCATACTGTCAAACTATCAAAATGGAGGTATACAGCTCATCTACAGTTGCATCAAACATGGATGAAGTACAAAAAAAGCACCCATAAAGACAAGTTAAAGATATCTTTTAAAAGATTAATACATTTAGAAGCTTCTAACAAATCTTGCCTCAGTTGTACAGTGTACAGTGAAGATTCCAGAGCAGTTTAAATAAAGTAGAATAAAAGTGGGAAACTTTTGATTCAGTCACTGATTGTTTTTTATGTCCCAAATTTTTTTTGTCAGTCAAAAGTTTCTACAACTCTAGTTTGGGAATCAGGTCTGCTAAAACTGGGCAAGGGGGGAATCTTTGAAATTGTAGACAACCTGCCAGAGAAACAGTATGTTCTCAAAATAATAGAAGTTCCTTCTTTTAATGAGGTTAGGTTTTCACATTTTTCCCTGAGATTACATGAAAAAAGATTTGAGACCCTGCTGGTTTTCAGCTGAAGAAGGTCTACTTTTAAGATAACAAAGCCAGCAATCAGATTTAATGCCTGTGAATAACTGAACATTGGACCTGAAAGGTAAACACACAGGACAACTGGACTACTTTATGTTTCAAACAATAACTGAAAAGAGTTGATAAAATGCTTAAACAATATTTGAAAATTATGTGCATGAGTTGGGTGACAAAGAAAAAACTACTCCTGTGAAAAAAGCCTATTTTTAAAGCTGTTTCCTGGGAAGAATGAAATCTTACTCTACACTTCTCATTACTTTGTATTACATACAGTAACACCTTCACTGATCTTTTAGGCAAGATAGAAACAACAGTTACTGGGATACTGGCTCTCATCCAGGGCCTGAACAAAGATTACTCTTCAGTCTTCTTTTCATAGCTATTTGGATAGACTTTTTTAAACAAAACTGGCTCATACTTTAATTAGAAGTGAACAGAATAAAATTGGTTGTTACATTTTAGATTTGAACAACCAATATTTACTTGAGGAATTACAACAAAATTGTGTMTATAATGCAATTTTTCAATTACTTTATACTTCTGAATTTGCCAAGCCTCATTTTCCAGTCCTTAGCTCTTGCCATTTCTTTCTCTGATAATCCAAGAGCCCTTCTGTGGTCCTTTATTTCTCCCCATGAATGCACCTCTACAGTCTTAATCTTCAAGAAAAAGAGCCCATTTAATCGCCTACTGTGACATGTATAATTGTATTTATTCACAGGTAACCACAAAACTATGTTTTTTATTGTAGAGCAGAATTCCCTACACCATTTGCAAAAGTACAGATTTGTTTGACATAGCTGCACTAATGCAAGATCAGAAACAACATTGGTAAAGCAATCCCAGCAAGGATGCAGTCCAATTCCAAAGCTTTACAGAAGTTTAGTACCTTACTTACCCCTGTTCCTCTCTTCCACCTTCCCTAGTAACAAAATTATCTACTAAGAATGTAGAGCAAATGAGGTGAGGAGAAGACGGCTTATTTAAATACCTTTAAATGTTTAGGAGAACAATAACTTAAGGGAGGTTTAAGTCATCTAAATTTATGCACATAAATCTATAATGCATCTACACAATTTCTTTAATCAATTCAGTAAGCAAAACACACAAATTTGTTTGACAACACATATTTTCCATAAAAGGAGAATTGACTGTCATTAATTCAGCTTTACAGCCCCGAATTCTTCTTTTAAATGAATTCAACTTATCTATTATTTTTCTAGAGTAGCTTTGAATCTACCCAACATTGATTTCAACAGAAATACCATGTTTCTTCTTCTGAATGACGAAACAACACAAGATGGACTTTGTCCCTCCCCATTCAGTAAGGAATTACAAATTAATGCCTCTGGGAACTCAGCACTTTTGTATAACATCCTCATTAGTTGTTAGATTACAAGGTATCCTTACTCTATGGAAGAATAAATTACCCTGCCTTCAAAGAGAAAAAAAGAGCATTTACTGAAAAATCCTCCTATTCTACCTCTTTATGAACAATCTGGAAACAAATATATTAATAAGTTTATTCCATGATAGGTGTCTTTCTGGTTCCAGTCAGTCATGGATTTTTTTGCAGTATTTTCAATTTTTCATATCTATACTCTATATTTGTAATGCATTCAGTTGTGTTTAGACATTGTTTTCCAACTGTAGTTGTTGTCTTTGCTTTGTCACTACATTAGAACAGGCCTTCAGCCAGGACTACTCTCTTTCTCGATTGCCAGAAAGCCAGTATTTCACAATCTAATATAGTCTCAGCAAGCTTTCAGCTTTCAAGTTTGTCTAAATACATTTGCCCCACTTACTGAACAGAAGATCCTCTGCACTGAAAAATTAACTCTTTCAAAATGAAACATTGAACACTGGGTCTATTCTGTTTGCCCTATGCATCACAACCTGCCATACTGGCAACAAGTGGCTTCCAAATCCAGTAAGTTTGTTTACTATAAGAGAATACAAAATAACATTTCCTCTATTAGAAATTGGTGACCTTTTACCACTGACTGTGGAGGACAAATAGTCTAGGCTCCCAACACCGTTTTTCCACACATCTCGGAAACAGGTTTAGACAGCAATGATTTTATTTTTCRGATTTAATTCAGTGGGTTGTGAAAGTAACACCTTTTGGGTTTTGTTAGCTGGCTCTCACATCTACACATGTTTACAGCTACTTCTACTGAAACTTCTCATTCTATTACCCTCAATTAAATTTTCCAAACATGATTTGCTACCACCATTATTTGATCTTCTAGTAAGCATTCTAACCAAATGCTCACTTCTTTTCCTTGGTCACCACAAGTTACCTGTCCATTTCATTCATTTCTATTCTCTCTCACTCTATTGCTGAATCTGATTGTTCAAAAAGAAACAAAACCCACTCTGTTTTATCAGACATACAATATTGAAGTGTTRATTCTGAATGAACCATGTTCTTCTTCTGTTCAACCACTGGGTTACACACTAATAAATGCTCCAGTCCCAGCAGAAAGACAAAGATCAATATTATGAACTATTTCTCAGTGTTATTTCCTCGACCACTAAACAACTGATTCCAGCATTGGCCACAGATAAACAAAACCCAGCTACCCTCAGCAAAGATCCCTACAAAAAATATGTGCAACATTTCTCCACACCTTCCCATTGGCAAGTTGAACTCAAGCCACCAAGTCTGATCCCCTTAGAGATCACTACTCCAGCTCTGGGATGACTAATCTGTAGTTTACTATTGAATTTCCAAGTACATAAATGTTCAGGAAACGAAGATGGGAACAGAGAAAGTTATAAATGCCAATTCCTACCAGAGCTTCATACAGTGCATATGCAGGCTTAGCTGGAAACACAAAACTGCCATTTCCTTGCAGAACTTTCACCCAGAGCAGAACAGACAATCGGATCCCAACTGTTTCAGATGTATCATTCCAGCTGCAAATGGAACTACAGAACTAATTTTTTCCATGCTAGTTGTTAGTGTCACCAACTTGTTTATAACAGGTACTGAGCCCTAGCTCTTAATTGTTTATTTAAACTTTTATACCTGTCGAAATACAGTAAGAATATACCACCAATTCAGAGAAGGCATCTCTCTGCTTTGTTAATAACCCTGCATTCATAAATTGTTTGGAATTATGTAATCCAACTTGCCTGTCTCTTCATAAACGTAACAGACACCTTTTGCTTTGTTTACTAATATGTAATAAACACTGCAAATTATTTTCAAAGTCTTGCCATCTACTCATACTCTCTACAATGTATTTATAATTTACAAGATGCAAAAAGATAATCTCTCAGAGACTCACCGATAACCTCCGTGTCCCTTACCTTCTCTCAGCCAAAAGTACTTTAAACTTTTTTTTTCATTTTTGATCTGGTGAATTTTCTTTTTCTTTTTTTTAACTAATACAGAGTTTTTTAAGTCAGTGCTCAAAAATTACCAGATTCAAAGGCAGACAGAGCTTGCAGATCTTTGGGTCTTGATAATTTTTGTATGTCACCTGGAAACAGAAACCCAGAGCTTTCCTTTCCAGTTTTAATTATATGGGTCCATTAAAAATGTATGACTATCCAGTAACAATACTTTGCTTCAAAACTCAAAGATGCCCTAAGATCTGTAGTAGTTACACAATCATAACCGTTTCAAATCAACCAAAAATTTAAAAATCCCTCTGGATTTGTATTTACTCTGTATTTGGCTGAACACAAGCATTCATAACTACAAGCCTATCTGTGTTGCTGGTTCTCTCAAATCCTTTCGTATCTCCAATCTTACAACACACCTTAGCTAACAAATACAAAAATACTTAACTGTTAAAACACTTGAAAAGATCAAAGGGTAAAGCAAAAACAAGGTCCAAACCCTGTTGGAACGCCATCCATCTGGTGGGGAACAAATATTCCTTAACAGCAAAACAGAAACAGGCTTGGTATAATTCCTTTCTGCTCTACAGGATACTTTGAGAAGAGAGTAGAAGGAGAATTATGTAATTAGAGAAACAGAATATAAGTATAGTTTTCAGATTTTAGAATTATGCATTTCAATTCACTAATTGCAAAATAAACAAACGAAAACTGGAATAAAAGAACTATCTTATGAGACCTGGCCTTTACATTTAAGCCTATTAATCAGAAAAGATAGGATGGTGTAATTGCCAAGACTTTCTTCCACAACTTCTCTTTTCATCACTCCTTCTATTCTTCATTTCCAACCAGTTCCCCTTTCAAAATTCCCAATTTCCTCTGTTTCAGCATTACGTGACACTACAAAGCCCAGATAAATCCTCTAGCTCTCAAAGCCTCAGACCATCTGATATATTACCAATGGAAAACACTGTAATTACAGTAATTTTAAGAAATAAGTAGTAGTGGCTTAATCTCAAACACAGAACAGAATGTGCTACCAAGGCAAACACTATTTGTGCCTCATGTGCCTGACCATACACAAGTTTAAATGCATAATAACTCATCAGCTGCACGATGGCCACAGTTATTCTGCTGTCCTGACAGTAATTCCTCTCCAAGCAGAAAACACTTTGTGGCAGTCCATCACGTCCCCCCTCCCCTTCCTTAGTCATTGTCCACTATCATTTCTTTCCCAGTGGAGTCCTCTGAACCGTTAGAAGCAAATTAATCAAGAGCTGTCAGGCCCCAGATTTTACTCTGTACCTGCTGAAGCCTAGCTTAATGTAATACTGGCCTACCGCCTTCTTATCTAAAACTTCTACACATTAGATCATACAATAACAATCATAACTGATACTAATAATGAAATAGCAGCAATCAGATTTAGGGAACAGATGACAAGGAGTTTGAGAGAGCAAAGCTTTCCATAAATATAAGGAACAAAAGGTGTGGACATCTGTGACTGAGAAAGAAAAAAGCAAGACAGAAAATAGTCTTTGATGGGCCTGGAATAGGGATAAAAACTTTTGGAAATGCTCCACATGCTACAGCAAAAGCAACTTGAACACACCATAATAAACTTCTGACACAGCCTTGCCAACAGGCCCTAAAGAACATATCTCTCAGGAACAGGTTAACACCAAGACAGAGAGTGGAATACTAAACCCACTTTAAAATATCTGATATACAGCCCTCCTACAAGGTCTATATATTTGAGACTAAAACTACCAAATACTTAATAATACAGTAAAATCAAATTTTCTGAGTAGTTACAGCTAAAAGATTCATCTCATCAAAACCAGAAATCAACTTAATGCTCACATGAAGAAACAGTTTCACAATTCACTCAATACGGCAAACTTGAAACTTATTTATTGTTGTTTAAAGGAAACTAGGCAGCAAGAAAGCCCACCATTACAATTATACATGGATTACTTTTCTTGAACTGTATGCATAAATAAAATTAAATTTCAATAGATCCGAATACGTATGTCTTTGGAAAACAGCGACACAGAAATGAAACTGCAACAGAGCTATACGAAAACATAACAAACTTTTAAAAACCTGAGGAAATGTAAATTGAAACCCTTGTAATTTAAAGATTATGTTGAAAAACAAAATTGCAACAGGATATTTTTTCTTGTATCAATTCAAACTTCAGTCTTTTCTCTCATGTGCCTGTAATTATTTAGTGTCTTCTACTGAAAATGGTTAGAAAAAGAATGCATGCCAGAGATTAGGTAAAACACACCAAATATTTACATGAAATGCTTTGTCTAACATCAGGTTTCCAAGCTAGGAATCCCAGGCACAGCAAAACACAATTTGATGGTAAAATCTGTGTGTTCTGTCTGCCTTGCTCAAAGAAGATAAAGAGGTCTTACACTATTGACCTCTTACTAATGAAAAAATGTAATAAGTTTTGAAAGTCATTTTATTACATGCACATTAATTTGGTATCTTACAGTCAACAGTTCAAATTAATGAACTTGTTACATACTATCAAGATTTTGCTTTATTTCAAAAGCCAACAAGAAATAAATTGATCTTTCCACCAGAAAGGGGGGGTTTTTGCCCTGGAATATGACAAATAAAAATTTGCACATCAACTTTTTGCAAAGTCTTCCACCTCATGGTAACAGAGCCTCAAGAAAAACAAAACAAAGCAAAATAAAAAACAACTGAAAGGACCAACATGAAATTGAAGAACATGGAGAATACATTCAGCTAGAGAAAGGCACAGTACTTTTTAGTCCAGACAATTTCAGTGAAGGTCTGGCAGTGTTACTGCTAACACTACCCAGGACAGAATAAAAATGTTTTAGCAGGATATTTGCACTTCCTATGGATGCAGATGCACCACCTGAAGCAGTGGCACTAAGGCAGATGGCTCTGAGCCAGTAACACAATTCAGTCATTCTCAGCAGGACTGATTACCCCAGGCAGAGTCATGCAATCAAAGCCATGTAATTTCTATTAATCAAATCAGTTCACTTACCCCTACAGAACAATGCACTGTGCTACACAGACATATGCTATACTATTTTGGAGGACACTAGGTATTGCACAAGGCAGTAAATTGTAAGGCATCTAAGTCCCTAAGTAAAAACACCATGAAAGCAACTTTTCCCTCCAGTCTGACGTGTGTTGATTCTCATGAGAAACTGTGCATGGCAATATTAGTATCACCAAATCTGTCCGCCCTGCATAGTGGCAGTGAAAGACTTCACCGACACGCCAGTAACCAAGTCCATCCTCACTTTAACAGCAGTCAACACAAGATCTGGCTTGGCAATCATACACTGTAAATTATTGCTTGGAATAGAAAAAAAAATTAAGTTCATCACTGAACAGGATACGGGAAGAAGGTGGCAGTGAAAGAGAGCTGCCATAGTATCCATGGCAGGTGTTTAGACAGTCTACCATTGCAAGTTTAGTAATACTTGTGTACAGATACATAACACATATTTAATGTGTACCTCAAAAACTGCAGCAGCTAAAATTAAACAGCTTTTAGAGAACAGTATTTAACCTGAGGAACAAATATTACAGTCAGCCAATCTGCAAGCACTTCAGAATATGTCTCTGTATTAGTTCAATTACTTATGCTATTTTAATACTCAACTAATAAGGCACACTGTGGAAACAATAGGTAAAGGTAAATCCACCTTGCAACAGATATGGCTAAGTGGGATAAAATAAACTACTGTGAATACTTACTACTAAATAACAAAGTAGAACAATTGTTTCCTGAATACTAACTAGTAGTGCTTAGTATTTTGATAAACACAAAATAAGATTCATCACTGATCCCAAATAGTAAAAAACTTACAGAAATAGAGTAACGCCTTTCTTAAAAACAGCTGGATAGTTTGCCTTCTTTCCCAGCAAAGGGGAAAAAAAATTAGATACAGGACATTTACATTCACATAGTCAGTGTTACCTTCCTTTTCCTGCTCACTGCATTCTCCTAGACCAGACTGACATAATAGCTGTTGAGGGTCAGTTTTTGCAGCACTCACGTAACACAATGAACTATGTGAAGTTTATGTGAATGTCAGTCACAACCAGAAGAGAAGTAATTGTGTCAGAGGGATGAGCTGAAGGTCTTTGAGGGAGGAGATTTATCTACTATTTCATCTGAAGGAGTGATAAGAAGAGGCTGAACTGAAGTGATGGCATGAATTTTCCAGTCACACTGTCCTGATAATATTGCAGGTGGTATCTGGGCAGAGTGCCCAACAAACCAACTTGTGAAGCACATTTTACACCAAGCATTCCAATTAAAAAAAAAAAACCAAAACCAACCCAAACACAACCCCCCCTAAAAACTTCCCTATACTATATCTTCTATTAACAAGAGCTGGGGGAGGAGGGGAACATCTCCAAGAGAAACAAAGGATTGGTAGCAGGTCAGCTTACTCAGTCCTCCTACTTAAAGGCAAAACTGTCCCTATCTAATTGTCCCTGCTCATTGTAGGGGAGTTGAAATAGATGAGCTTTAAAGGTTCCTCCCATCCCAAACTATTTCACGACTATATGATTTATTCCTGGTACATTCTCTGTCTAAAATGTTCTTTAAAAGACTTCAAATGCTGACTTCACAGCTCCCCTGAAATTATCAGTTGACAGAACTCTTTCCTAATATTTTCGGAAAAAAATTTCTTTGCTTTATTTCAGGCCCAATTCTTACAGTTYCAATCACAGTGGATATGGAGAGCCATTTACTACCTTCCCATCTGAAAAACTTTTATTTATGTGAAGAACGTTACTCTCCCTCTCAGACCTCCTCCAAACCACAGCCACACACCTTCAGTTCCTCCACCCACTCACTGTCCTCAGGACCTTCAGCCATCATTGCTGCTGTACTTAGGACTTTCTCCAATTAACCTACATCTTCCTTCAAGGAGGTGCCTCAAAAGGGACTTGATACTCTGTTTGAAGCATGAACAAAAGATTTGTTTCAACTGGCTTGCACACAACACCCTACCTTATAAAGATCAGTACAAACTTCATTGCCATCAATGTCACGCTGCTACAAAATACATGAACAAGTGGCTTGCACTCAATTTTTGAGGAACTATCAACCCTCTCTGCAGAACTGTTATCCATACAGTCATTTCTCCTGTTCCCACTATTAACTACAACTATTTATTGCAAGGACTTAGCACTTGTCTGAAAGAGAAATATAATCAGTTCAGCTAAGATGTATCTCCAATTCACTAAGAATATTCTTCATTCTAATCCTGTTTCCCAACATACTTTCCATTCTTCTCTGCTTGATTATTGGTTGTAAATTTAATAAGGATATATGCCATATTACATCACTCA
This sequence comes from Amblyornis subalaris, assembly GCA_018881555.1. Classification (NCBI taxonomy): domain Eukaryota; kingdom Metazoa; phylum Chordata; class Aves; order Passeriformes; family Ptilonorhynchidae; genus Amblyornis; species Amblyornis subalaris. The sequence goes on from JACAXG010000055.1 coordinate 3,704,788, forward strand.
AATCATTAATGAAAACACAAGCCAGCTGCAGAACACATTTTAACAACACCCTGCTTGATGTATTACTGGGTAAGGGAACAACAGATGAAGGCTTTTGGGGTACAGCTTTCTCTAAACTTCTGCATTCACTGCATGACATTTTCATCTGGATTCGATTGCTGATCCTGCTAGTGTGACATGGTGTCAAGAGCCCTATTTAAATCAATGGTGTCAAGAGCCCTATTTAAATCAAACTACAAGACAGTCATTGATCTCTCTAGTCCCAAGGCCTGTTACGCTGCCAACAAAGAAAATACAGTTGGTTAAACAGGATTCATTCTTGATAAATCTGTCCTACTATTTAATAGAACTTTTATACAGATTCCAACAAATAGTTTATTTGTTCTAGAGTTCCATTGCTTAAGGAAGTCAAGTTAGTTTGAACTGTATAAAACAGGTGGCAGTAAGTTCTATTTTCAACAAAACAAGCCCTCCATTAGATTCTGGAATCTTATCTCTCCCTGCAGGAATTCCCAAAGATAACCACTAAGAACAATGAGATTACACTGAAAAGCATCTCAGATACACTAGGATGAATATACATATTGTTTATATTTGTATTTATAAATATCAATCTTAATATACATACACATGCAATATTATATACATGTATATACATATATATACACACTATATAAGTACACATAGGAACACGCTCTCTTTTCTCTGAAATAGGCCCACGTTTTAACAGCAACAGAGAACAAGAGGAAAAAATAGACTTTTTAGGTTTATGATATTTGGAAAGATTTTGCTCCAATTAACGTAATTTTCAAAGACAGGGAAAACACAGACCATGTTGTCTCCCTTCATCAAGCATTATTTTGTACTAGTGTATGACACAAACTGGGTGATGAGCTGCAATACTAAAGACAGCTTCACAGTCTTTACAACAGTGTTCCCTTTCAGTGAAGCTTCAGGGTATTACATGTAGTAGCAATACTAGAAAAGTGCACTGAAACAGGGAAACCAGAATACCGGACAAGACAAGGTCCCACCAATGCAAACCACATTAAAACAGGCAGATAAGAGGTCGTTTTCCTCCTTCCACTGCCTCTAATTTCTACTCTAACAGATGGATCAGCTTTATCAGGCTTTTTCTTTTTAAAGTCATGTATGATCCATATTGTTCACCCTAGAAAGGTGCTAAGCCAAATTTATTTCTAGCCTCCACAAGACAATTTTTCACATCCAAGACCACTGTCACCATTGTGCAGATGTCACTAGTTCTGGGGTGCACTTCAGAAAACCAGGCTACCACCACCTACATTATACCAGCTACAAAAAAGTCTTCCAGGCATAGCCAAATAACTTCTTTCAAATTGTATTTCACCCAATATCATGCACATCCTAATTAATTTCAGTTTTCTCCAGCCCAGCAACACTTCACAAGCTCTATTTCTTTGAAGACCCCTTAAATCTCGTTTTGTCATCTTAAGCCTAAAAAACTGGCCGAGGTAAGCTTTGTTCCCTCTTTATAAAGAATTTTGCTGGTTTTAGCACGGCTAGAGTTAATTTTCTTCATGGTAGCTGATATGGGCTATCCTTCGGATTTGTGTGGAAACAGCGTTGATAGCATAGAGATGTTTTTGTTATCACTGAGCAGTGCTTACACTGAGTCAAGCCCTTGCCTCTCACCTCACCCCACCAGTGAGGAAGCAGGGGGCGCACAAAGAGTTGGGAGAGGACACAGCTGGGACAGCTGAGCCCAACTGATCCAAGGGATATTCCATCCCATATGGTGTCATACTCAGCACCCAAAATGGGGGAAGAAGGAGGAAGAGGGGGACATTCAGAGTGATGGCGTTTGCGTCCGTGCGTGATAGAGCCCTGCTTTCCTGGTATGGCTGAACACCTACCCGCCCATGGGAAGTGGTGAATGAATTCCTTGTTTTGCTCTTTTTGCATGCCTGGCTTTTGCTTTACCCATTAAACCATCTTTATATCGACCCATGGGTTTTCTCACTTCACCCTCCCGATTCTATCCCCCATCCCACCTCCACCGAGGGATGAGTGAGGAAGAGGCTGCGGGGGCTTGGCTGCTGGCTGGGGTTAAACCACAACAGCAGCACAGTACGTATGTAGGGTTTCCTCCATTTTTGCTAGACTTCAATAACTGACAATATCTTGCCATTTCTTTAGAAGTATTTAGCTTTAAAGTAAGGTCATAGTTCTGTCTTTGCCCATCCTCTCTTAAGTTACATGGAAGGCAATATTGTCCTGGAACAACTTCTATATTGAAGATACCTGAAACTGTACTTTAATAGACGCGTTCCCCCTCATTTTGTGGCTGCAGAAGGAGTCGCGGACAAAGCCTTAGTTAACAAAAAAGCAAAATTATGGCTGGTGCGAGAGCCTGCCTAGAAATATTATATACTCAAGGTCATTCAAGCAAACAGATTAACTTGCTGTGACATAAATTATAATACAACCATATGTAGAGATGAGGAATTTATTATCATTAAAAAGAAGTCTAGGCATTTATATGAATAATGAGGACATCATTTATAGGTATTTAACCCGGAAAAGATAGAAATCCTTTGTTGTCCAGAGCTAGCTTTGTAACTGACAGATGGAATTAACCTGCCAACACTTACACTGGCCTTTTGCTGCACAACTCAAGTATTTTTTCATCTTCATCTGATAAGTTACTGGCTGCTTTTAGAGACAGTAATGTCTGTATACCCACATGGAAGACAGCAGATATTTTAATGCCTGCAGAATTTCTTCTGTGAAAGGGAACTGTATATAGTGTACCATTTTCTTGTCACATTCTATTGTTTAACCTTGCTTAGGAATGTTTCTTTTCCACTTCATAAAATATTTGTATTTCAGTATCACCAAGAAGCATAGTCAGGGCATATAATTCACTGCATTAGGCACTGTGTGACATCTGAATATTGTCTCTTGCTTTACCTATGCATACACTGAATTGGATTGTATAATACGATGAGTCAGCAGTGGAGAAGCAGCAAATAGCTTATTCTACTTGGCTAGAGAACCCAAAGTATGTCGGGAGGTAGAAAAGTTGCAGAAGTCTGGGTTTTAATTTTGTATATATGTGTATATATATATATACACACACACACAAATCACATTTAATCTCTAAAATGACATTGAAAATTAAGTTTATCTTTTTACTGTGCCAAAGCATGAAGTTAATTTCAAAGAATGTGAAACTTCAACACAGAGGAATTTTATTTCTACTTTAGCTCTAAGTAGAGATCTCATGCAAAACATTAGCAAATGCTTTCAGAGAAACTTCCTAACATCATACACTGAAGCTTGAGATCTGCAGACTACCAGCAACTTAAAGTGTCCAGAAAAAAAATAACTCCTCAGTAAAAGCTACTGTTTCTTGTAGCTCCTCTGACTGACCCATATTTCTACCGAATTCAAAGATTTTATATATTTACCATAATTTTTCCCATCACTGCAAAAAAACCTTCAAAACACAACTAAGTAAAAGCTGTAAGTGAACTAACATAGATTAGCTGCAGGAATATATGTTAAATACACACACCTAAACACGCACATTTCTGTCCCCCAAACATAGACACAGAGTGTAGCAGTACATAAAAAAACTTGTCAGTTATCTCAAGATTCTACCCAGAATACCTTACAAGCAATGGATGGTACATTATACCACAAAAAGTACAAAGCTTTCACAGTAATATCACAGTGCGGCTGATTTTGACAAAGCAGAAATTATTCTGCACCACACATTCTACAGAAAGCTAATAAACAATGGAAAGATTTTTTCCTAGAATGAGAGATGAAAGGGATATTCAGAAACATCTGGCTAAAACCACAAATCAGTATTAATCTTGGACATGAACCCCAGCTCAAAAGCAAGCCTCCATGACACAGAGGTCCCTAACCAACACCAGGCTTTCACACTACCCGTGTCTACCACCTATTTACTACCATCGGATGTTGTATTTCCCGAGCCCTCCCAAAGCTTTCATATCTCACCACTGAATTACCAGTGTCCCGTGCCTTGATCCCCTTGCTTCCCACATTCACGACACAACAGAACACTACATTTCCCATCCTTCTGAAGCACAGCATTTTCACAGCCTCACCCCGAGCCAGCACATCCAGAGTGCTCTCCTGACACACAGCACCACCACCCCTCTGCTACAGATTTCCCACTCATCCCAATACTTTCCAAGTCCAGAAGCACGGCACAGCGCCTCTGCAGCCGTATCCCGAGACCCAGGCTCCCTACAATGCGCCACCTTCCCACTGACTCCCACGGCAGTACCCTGAACCATGCCGACTCCAGCCCCCGCGTGTTTTCCTCCCCTCGGAACAGAGCTAACCCACACCCAGCAGTCGCTGCCTCCCCACAAAGGACAGACATCTCCAATTCCCCGCCCCAGCCCCTCTTCAGTGGGGTGTTCCCGTCCACTCAGGTGCCAGGAGGCACAGCCAGCTGGGAAGCAGGAAGAATTCAAACCAGCCAAGGTGGGCAGCAGAGAGTAACAACGGACAGATAGCCAAAAGATGAGGGAGAGATGCAGACGGAGAGGTAGAGAAAATAAAGGAAGAGATAGCAGGACGTGAGAGGGAGAGAGAAATGACAGTAGACAAGGTATTTTACCTGGCCATAAACCATCCAGAATTAAGGAACACAAGACTTGGCTACCCCCATGGACTGGAGGATCAAACTCAAAAAGGCTCCCTAAGGGGACACGTTTCCCTTCATCTTTAACAATAATTACTCAGACTTTGCTAAGCTTCAGAAAATGACCAAGTATTTGAAAACAAGAAACTCAAAAGACTGTGGCACTTTAACAAAAGAACGGGCAAGCTCTTTTTTTTAAACGTTGAAAGAAAAAAAAGAGAGAAAGGAGAGTCGTAAAAGGCATTTTCTTTCAAAGAAAGACATCCTAAAAACTACACTAAACATCTCGGATTTTACTACTAAATTGTACTAATTTTTTTAATAGGATCTAGCACTCAAATTAATCCCCCAATAATTATAATTCATGTAATTAACAGACAGTATTACTTTATACATGCTGAAGATGTTAATGGGAGACCAAAATGGAAAGAAAATTTTAAAAATCAGAAAAAATATTCTACCTTGGAGTAGTACTTTGCTTATTGATGCTTAAGTGCTTCAATCAAACTGATATACTAAATAATTATATAAATTTTCTGTTTGCAATACAGCATCTGCCATTATAAGACTAAGTCATTGTCTTATAATTTTTTGATTACACAGTCTAAAGCGAGCAGTAGAGACAAATACACACAATAAACCTTAGGATGATTCTGAATGTCTGACAGTTCAGCCCTCCCACAACCTATTTTTGGAAGCTGAAGTTTGAATACCATTAAATCAAAGGAGAAACAGCTGGTGACATACCATATACAACACCACCAACTGATCTCCAGGACTAATGAGATGCTCCTCACTGCATCCTGCAGCATAGTGTGGAACTTCCCAAGCTAGCTCAAGTACAGAAAGCAATCTAGCAATGTAACATGAGCTTCATGAGAACTACCTCATCATTCTTCCTAGAAGCCAATAAAATAAAGGGTAAATTAGTCACTACTGCAGCAGAATGCTTCTGGTATCTGAATTAGGTTAGCTATCTGTATATCATATCACCTATGGCTTTCATAAAGGTTATAGGGCCAATATCTTTCTTTTAGGATATAAACTCTAATTTAAACTATGCCTTATGATAGCACAGTGTCTTCCAAAAGCTAAATATACATCTGCTGCCTCTGAAGGTGCTTTATACAAACATGAATCAGTAAGAAATTGCTTCGCAAAAATGTTGCCCAAAAGAACACAATATATTATCATAGATTTCCACATTACTAAATACCTGTATCTAGAGAAGTCATATGAAGAAATGTAAAGTACTAATAAGTTCTGTCCATGCCATTTCTCAATTTAAATCAGGAAGCAGGCAGTAAAAACCATAGTAAAAAGTTCTGGGTGTTTCTTTTTTAAGTCAAACACTAGTGTGAGTCACGTGAGTGCAGGCTAAAAACGCATCTAAAAGTAACTAAGAAGGACTCACCAAGTTCATTGAGACTCTGGGCAGCTTTTGTTATCTCTCTGCTTCCTCCTTGCAGTTGTCCTTGAAGTCTCTTACTGAGATACAAGATGCGTATTATCCTCCTCAGCAAGTCACAGGCAGCCTGCAGGGAATTGTGCATTAGGGGATATTATGAGTACATTACAATCACATAATACTAGGCCTCAAATGTGGAAACATCTTAACCAAAAAAATGAAATATGAATGTGAATAAAAACGAGGAACTTCAGAACACTGAAATCACTTTTTTTTCCAGAATTTTTTAACATGATTCTGTTATATAGACCAAGACTTTCAAAAGCTGGCAATTACATTCATGGGGTTACTGAGATTATGCTGCCACTACCTGTGCAACAAAGGAAACTCAGAATCCCATGAGAGAGGCATGCTCTATTTCTAACTAGAAGTGAGATTTATTTTACCTTGTGCACCTCTCCTCAATACTCCTCCCCTCTTTAAGCTTTAGCAAAGGTAAGAAGTTGGCTTTGCCAAACAAATATTGAGCCAAAATAAGGAAAACGGCAGCACTTACTTTAGAAGACTTAATAGACTTAATAAAACTTAAAGGCTAAATTGTTAATACAGATATTGACTCTTATGATAGGAATATATGTAAAAACGAATTCTCAGCAAAACTTTCATAAGGCCAGTCACCTTCATTCAGGCAGCTGTTAGTCCACATTCTTTCATATGCTTATTAAAATACATGGCATTCTTGGTTAAAAATCAAGAATATGGATGTATACATATGTGTTTAGGAAACATATTTACACATCTTTTTGTTAGCACCAAATTAGAAAAAAAGACATTGCTGACGTATGAMTCAAACATAACAGTTTTACTCAACTAAGATCTTGAAACGGGTTTTCTCCTGCACATCAAATAAGAGGAACAGTCAGAGTTAGTGTTACATCGAGCCTAGAGTGCCTCCAAGCCTAGAGTTCCTCTAGGGCTGGCCTGGGTCAGGGGAATAGGAACTACATGCTACAGGAACAGAACATTCTAGAGTGGATAACAATAAACTAGAATTCAGAAATGTGACTCAGACTCCAGCACAGACATAGGTACAGTCCAACATCTGCAATCAGATTAACAAGAGTGGCAAGTGAGAAATTTGGAACAAGTACAACATAGTTGTTTGGAGTTATTTTCCCTGGTACTGAAGGCAAAGTCTCCTGAAGTATTAACCTTATGGATATCAAAATTAATTTTAAATTACTTTAAAAAATATTTAGTATCCAAAAGACTTAGAACCTCTTTTTCACAACGAAGTTAATTTATTGAAAACTAATGTTAAAATGCACATATAAAAACATATACAAGTGAATAATTTCAACCAATATTTACAGCAGACTGTACAACATGGCAGTCCCTTCCCTATGCCAGCCCAAACTAACAAATCCACAGATATTTATAATTTAATTTTATTAAACATCTAGACAGAACAAAAAGGAAAAATTATAAAAAACCCCACTGAGGCAAATCAGAGAAAGCCCAATTACTCTCGCTGCTTTGGGCTCTCTATCACAGTCTGAAGTGCAAGTTTCCTAAGCACTCTATGACAACTTAACCACATGATTTCTATTACCTTTAGTGAGAACTAAGTGGGGCTTATCCTACTTTGAAAGATTAATGTATTAATTTTTATTAATTCATTTCTTTAATTAGAAAAATCTTGATCCACATATCACTTTCAGATCTGTGAACTAAATTTCTGCAAGATTAATCAAAAATAGCTTTTTATATAGTGCACTATGTTTCATCAAATAAGAGAGCACGGTATTACTACTTTGCTTTCAAATTTAATTACTCTCTCATCCAATTGTGTACCTCTGGCTAATGTTTTTACCCAGGAATTCAACTTCTGTTATTTCAGACCATCTTTTACTTTACATGCCAAAAGATTATTTCTCTTTTCTTGAATTGTTGCTCATAATCTCCTGTCCCAAGAAATAATCTTTTAGAAGACAGCAAGAGGTGGGAAAAGTTACAAGATACAAGAGCAAAAACAAAAGTTTTAATTTCTGGCCCTGTAGAATTAGTAGGAGGAGAAAAATCCAAAGACACTGAAGATGCACTCAATTTCGTAGTGACTTCTACTGCATTGTACCCTCGACAAAGATTCTGTTTCACCCGAGTATTTTCATTTATGCAAGTTGTTCAACTGAATAGAACTCCCATTCACTGTAAAAGAATGCTATATATAAGGACCATGTAACAGAAATAAAGAACTGTATATAATAGTGGAGTTGTTCACAGATGCCAGATCCTCTAACCTGACTACCTGCATAACAGAAGTCTGAATTAATTCAGGAAACATTCCCTTCCTGAGTTGATCAAGTATGCTTTTCTAAAAGAGATACTTTCATCCAAGAAGGAACAAACTCTACTGTTCAAGCAAGAATTAATTTGGAAAAGACCAGTGGTCCCAGTCAGTCTAGGTCATTTTCAGTAAAATTAAAAATAAAACCCGATTTTTTTTGAGATTATGTTACATTTAAAACAACATATCAACAATAGCAGAAATTATTGCTACAATTTGAGCCATCGAAAAGCTTCTTACCTTTAATCTCAAATTAATTTTAAGAAATTACTGAAAGAAGGCTTACTTACAAAGAGAGAGTCACTTGAAAATGTGCCAGTGTGTAGCTCACATATGCAAGGTAATTGAATGTATATATTTTGTTGTTCATGAAGCCTGAAGAAAAAGGAGACAGTCCACTATCTTCAGACTACATTTACTATTTATTTACAGTAACATCAGGATGAAATCTGCTACTGGTAAATATTTTAAAGAGAGAATAACTTTAAAATACAGATTTTTTTTTTTTAATGTTTTAAATGTTTGGCTATTATAAGGATCTTTATACACCAAGATATCTGAAACTAACAGACCACATAAAAACACTCAGTTAAACAGAACTGCACAGAAAAGAACCCTCTGAAGGACAGACTCCCTGTCTACACACTTCAGCTATTAACTACTCCCACTTAGCTTGTGATCAGCTATGGAAAGAGTCAGAAGAGGACAGTACGATTTAAAGCAGGAAGCAAGCTTTCTCAGTCTGCTGCTGCCTTGGGATGCCATGAAGCTCTAAGAGCAGAGCAAGACACAATACACACAAGCACACCGCAGAGATTTAGAATTCAGAACTAGATTTGAAGTGTAACAATGAACTTGCAGTGAGAATGTTTATGAAAAAGCCAGACTATATTAAAAACAATTAAGGAAGGCAAAATCTAGCTTTATGCAAGTCAAATATTCCTTCAGTTTGTGAGCAGTCCCACAGCAATCAATGGAGAGGTACTAAAATAACACCACCACAAGTACAAGAAGGCACAGAAACTTCACACATTTCAGGAAAACATACCTGCCAACTATACAGATTTTGACAGAAGGCAACCTCTTTTACCAGCTATCTATCTTTTTCTACCAATTGTACATCAGCTGATAAAATTAATAAGTTTGACAATTTCCCAAGCCACAAGTCTTGCATTTGGGAGAAATTTCATGTCCTAAGCCCTGTCCTAAGCCAGGAAGTGAACTGTTCACTGTGCTGTTACCCTTCCTTCCTCAACAAAAGAGTCACCCAGGCAAAGGACATTCCAGCAGTGCATCGTGGGAGGCTGGAGAGTTGAGATTTCCTATTGACTCAACTCTCCATTAGTTCTGTTTCATTCATAATTCAGGTGTCCTGACTCTCAACTCCTCCCAACGGTGTAGTGCAACATAAAGCACTCACTGTGTATGTGCCAACACAAGAAGGGACAGCAGCTCTTGTGCTGAGGATAGACTCTCACTGGCACAGAATCTGGAATCATCATTCCCCTTTCTACACCGATACTAGAAAGAGCAGCCTAGCAGGCTCCCACTTAGTCTGCACGTTTTTTTCTGACTTAGAGCAAGAAAAGTCAGAAATCCCTGGCACAGCCTGAGTAATGCTGACCCTGGATGGACGCGCTCTCAYACCAGAGTAAAACCCATGGAACCCTGCTACAGCCAAGAGAAAGCAAAAAGCATCCAGGAAACATTTCCTAAGTTCAGGGACCCATTCTTCTCAGACACCCTTCTGCAGTTTGACTTTCTTTAAGGGCAGGGCAGAAATGATCTTCATCTTTAGCCCCAAATCGCCACAACCCTCTCTACATATGCAACATACATCAGAAAACAACAAAAAATCTGCACCTAACCTGCCACATGGAAGTCATGGAACTTCTGGCCAGTGGCAAAAAACAGTAACGGCTGAAGATCTAAACAACAGGAGAAGTGTCTGGCCAAACTGGCTGAACAGAGTGTTAAGAGCTCCCTGCTGATCTTCACTGCTACTGAAAGTAATGTAGAAAATAGAAGTTCAGCCAAGAGACTAGTGCAGCTGTTCCACCAGTCCCCAGACTATAAACTGCATGAGTCTGCAGCTCCATCTACTCTACAACAGCAGTCACTTAAAGATGGCAATCTACTTGAGTGTATATCCACAGTTCAAAATTCAGGTAAACTTACAAAGGCAAATAGTTCAAACAATAACTCATTAAACACTTGTGAGGTTGGAGTTGTGTTGGTTTTCAAACCATAAACTTAATAGAATGCAGATATATGACTCCTGAAGATCTGTGGAATTTATCAACGGGAGCGTTTGACACTTATCTCACTGTCACTGTGATAAACTCTCTCCCACTGCTATCTTCTAACAGAGATCTACATTCTCCTATAGAGTCCACTTACATTTAAAAGACAGGAACAACTACGCACCTGGGCTTACAAAATTCCAGAACCACAAATGGGTCCCTAAGTTGCATCTCGGCTATTTTGAAAGAATTAATTCCCAAATTAACTCTTTACTAAACTGCAGCAAAGCATGCATTAACTTGGGGGCAAAAAGCACCTTCTACACAACAGCATCAAAATATTAAATACCAAAATAACACAAATAGTTATGAGAATTGAATTAATCTGTACTCAGATAACCCTTCTCTCTTCCCTCCATCTCTACAAAAACTGACTTAGCTAGGGCAAAGGTCAATTTCCTACTTAACAATACAAAGCACTTCTCAGTAGCTCTTGAAGAGACACACAATTACTGATTTTCAGAGAAATACTGACAATGAACTACAGGCTACTGGAGTAGAAAACTGTACCTATGTCTGACACYCGTGAAATAACACATGTTCAAACATGAGTTTTTAAAAAATATTTTTCGTGCAACTTACTTGGAGTTTTGCTAGCTGAGCTGTGCGAGACACTATTTTGTTGTAGGGGTCAACAATTTTGACTCTAATTCTAAAAATAAGAAAAGAAATGCATAGCAGTGTTAATAAATAGCATAATAGAATATAAGAATTTATACTTTCTAATTGCATAATGAATGTCATACCTATCAACAGTACTTTGTAGAGCACCAATTCTAGTTTGCATCATTTGGAGGACACCTGCAAAACAAAGCAGATTTTTTACATGGAACACTCATCAATTATAGAAGAGAGTTTTTCTTCAAATCTTAGTAACTACTGCAGACTTCTTTAGCATAAAACAAAACCAGTTTCCCCCTTTATAACAAAGCATTCAGAGAGACCAAAATTAATAAGATGCAGCATATAGGGAAATAAACTGATCAGGTAATAGGTCAATTACTGAATGTTATGGTAAATTTATTGGTAGAGAACATAAACCCACAGAAGAAACATCACTCTGAAATCCATCAATTGTGAAGTTTCAAATCATATTTAGAGGATGCTACTTTCTAAGAGAATGATGATCAGGATTTCAGTTCAAATGATACAACCTCATATAAACACTTGAACATGATATACAAAAATGGCACAACCTATTTAACACTACTTATTTAACATAGTGACTAGACTGTTCAGAGAAACCAATGGACTAAGAGGACTGAGAAGACAAATAAGTCTATTTCAAGGTTTTCTTCCTGCACATAAGCATCTTTAGCAAAAAGTAAGGTATCAGTGTCATTGTAAGGTCATCTAATTTAGATTACAGAGCAAACTACCCTAATCATGTTTGTTCCACATTAGTTTGGCAAAGCAGCACAAGGAAAGCCAACAAGCATGCTTGTTCTTTTCTTGTTAAATTGCAAACAAGGTAGTGGAGGATAGCAGTCATTTTTGCAATACAGAATCAGCCTGCTGAGAATTTAATTAAGTTAGACAAATCCAGGCCTATGAAATTATTTTTGTTCCAGTTACTGTTAGGATTCTCAAACATACTACATTTTTGTAAAGCCCTATTTACAAGCATGTCATCATTAAATTAGGTAAAACTGCATGATACAGTAAGATGGAAGACAAACAAAACTGCTGCTAAAAGTTATATTCAGATTGTCCTGTACTGTGACTATCTCTCACTTATTTTGTATAAATATGTAAATTCCCATCTTCTCCATATTTCAGAATTATTAATTTGCCTTAGTGGCAGACTCTGGGTTCTCTCTCATGTCATACATGTCATGTCTCTCACGTCATACATTGTACGGCAGGCATACAAATTCTCACAGATCACTAGGATAAAGTTATGAGACAGAGTGAAAAGCTGGCAAAATAGGCTGCATTGTCTACTCTACATTGCAATAATGGGGGATGGGCAGTGACACAATATTGCTGCATCTACGGCTGTGATACTGCTATTAAGCATACAACTGCCCTCTTCCCAGAGCACAGAATAAAGATGAGTGAAAAGGCACTCCACCCCTCTCCACCTGCGGTGGAAGATACAGGATGATACAATTTAGCCTGTCTTAAAATAACAAGTAGCTCAAAATATCTATTGAACTACCTATAGACAGAAAATAATACCTAGTCCAGAGCAGTGTACCATTAAAAAAGTGCACAGGCCTAAAAAAGAAAGGACTCTACAAGCTGAGTGCATCAATTTGAAACGTTTAATAAGATTCACTTTCACACATCCAAACGACTATGCATGCTCTGAATTAGCTCCATAATCTTCACTTGCTAACTTTCTTCATAAATATACCAAGAGCGATGCGTTTCTAACTTCACAATTAAAAAATCTGTTGGCATCTACATTTTCTTCTTCTTATGAATCATAACTCAGTGTTTCCTCTAAGAGCATAACCCTAAGTAAATGGAAAAATTTCAACAAATTTGAGGTGAATTGGATTTTATTTTTATTTTGCGTTATTGGTTGTAAAACATGCATTATTTACCACATCTGCCTTGTAGAAATGTTTTCTGACTGAAGTCATTTTGAAGTACATCATTCTTTTCTCAGAGCAATTTTAGGAAGGAATGCCTTCAAAAACAACCATAATTTCAGAAAACAGAATTCCACTGAGCACAAATTGCTGAAGATTGTGACTGGAAGGCATTTATCAGTCACAAGATTGACTACAGATTTCTGTCTACTACTTATTTGGAGAATGAACATATATTTCGATCTTCTATGCTTGATTCTCTAACTGTTTAAAAAGTTATTCAGGAGCTACCATTGCTAGATTAAACAGCTGTTTTTTAAATTTTACAGCTATATGCAAATACCAACACCAAATACTGTATTCAAGCAGTTCCAAAGACTAAGGATATATTATAACTGTCAGTAACCAGACACTCTGGTTATGCCAAAACCTGAAAGCAGAAAAAGGAACAAAGACAAATTACTTAGCAAATTACAGAGTAAGAGGGGATGTGCTTCGAGCTGATAGTATAGCATTTTAGCAAGTTATAGAGGTAAGTACCTGTCTGCACAAAAAAACCCCACAAAACCAAACCATACGACACTCTCAGCAAAGTGACAAAGAGCAGAATGGTAGATTTAATGAGCTCCTGGCACAAGAACAATATACTGCAACCATTTTCTATACAGACTGGTTCCCAAGTAAGGCCTTTGAAAATCAGCAGTTTATGTCAAAATCCAGGTCTCAAACACTGGAATAAAACAAAGGTATGTATTTAACTTGGTAGCCCCTTACTAGAAAAAAATATCTCAATGTGATTTAGATTACGTGTTATAGCCTCTTTGGTCAAGATGTGCAAAATATGCAACACCTGCATTTGCAACATAAAGGTGGTGCTTACAGCAATAGATATTTGCTAATTTTGCAACAAAATTAGGCTTATTTAGAAAAATATATTAAAAGGTCAAAGAAGGCTTTATTGCTAAAGTTGCTCAGAATTGATTATCAAAATACATTTTCCTATGAAGCAGTTACTCCAGAGAAGTATCAGCCAAATCTTATTCCTGGAGCTCCATCTACTGACATAGAAAAAAAAAAAAAGCTGTCACATGTCACTCCTTGAAAATCAGATCTGTAGCCTTAACATTAGGGTCCAAACTTGGCAGTGAATGATGTTGCCTCCACAGATTATAAAAGTGCTTCCTCTATTGTAAGAATAGCAAGAATAAAATATTTACCTTCCAGGGATTCAATTCCAGTTGCTTGGGCCAAAAGATCTTCATGTCTTGCAACAACCTTGAAAAAACAATACAGAAACCAACAGAGAAAAATGGGGACATGTGCCTAAAAGAAATATTAAAAATACCACCATCATTCCTACATTAGGCCTTAAAGTATCAGCATCCCTACACTAGCCAGACACAGGAAAAAGCAGGTACATCTCAAAGATGAAAGGCTTTTCAGAACACAAGGGTTTTACTTTACAAAAGCAGCAAGCTCAGAATGAGAAGAGGATCAGTAACAACAGCAGAGCAGATATTGTAACTGAAGCCAGCAGAGCAATCACATTTCAACACACCTTCAAATTTAATACTAATTGTAATCGAGAACTTATTAATCACACAGTAATAATGTATATTCACTAATTTTTTCTGTTAATGACATTTATAAACTAGTTCCCAAAGAACTTACCAACTGGGGCTGGGGGAGGGAGGAAGGAGGTTTTGAAACTACAGCACAAACTTAGCACGTGTTCTCATTGCAAGGTTCACTGTGGATTTGTGGTTTCTGCATAGAAAAAGTCTTCTACTATCCAAACTCAAAAGCCTTTCTGGAGGTGTAGAGGTGTGTTAATATAGGTTATATTTGTCTAGCTAAAGTTAAGTCCTAGGGCTTAGGCTACTCTTCCACACAGGATGAAAGGGTGCAAGTKCTCCCTATCTTCTCACAATGTCATCCTGAAAAACGGACTCAGTGTTTATGATAGTTGACACAATCATCTGGAGAGAGTCAGAGAACATTTTTACATGGAAAAGTAGAACAGCATACAGTGATAGACTGCAGAAAGAGTATATGGCTTCTTGGTAGGACTATTAAGTGTGGGCTTAACTGAGTTATCAGATTCACTACCAGTTTAGCTGTAAGTTATACCTTTAGCAACTGCTTGCACTGGGCAATTTCACAAGTTACAAGATCATAAGATTACTAAGTTTTTGACTAATTTCTATCAATCACTGCAGAATAACAGGTATGCTTTAAACTTACTTGTAAATGCAGCTCTTTATCCAACTGACTAATACCTTGAGCAAGTTTTGCCAGTTGCTCAGCTATCACAGCCTGATGGATAGACTGGGAAGTGTAAGCTTTCACATCAAAGTCTTCTCTGAAGAAGTCAGCATAACATTCTGAAAAAGGATTTAGATTTTATATTCTTGCTTCAGAACAATTAAGTAATAATTATGGACCTACAGTTCTCTGACCTTCAGTTTCTCCAAAGTAACAGCAAATGTTCACTACATTACATTGTGCAAACGTTAGAAGAGACCACAACAATGAAAAACAAGTTTGGAGCTGATAACTGGGGTTGGTGTTGTTTTGGGAGTTTTTTGGTAAATGGTGCTAAAGACTCGTGTTACTTTATTCCCCACAACATTCTTTCGAGTAGAATACACTACAAAGTATCAATACCTTCCTTTTTCAAACACTACATCCTAACCAGGGTGAAGCTGTAGAGCCTGTACCCATAACCAAACACACCTGTCAGCCTCAGATCACTGACAAGTGGCATGAAATCATACCGCACTTCCACAAATGTGTGAGTTTATAAAACAATTAAGAAATGATACCGCGATGATGACTTTGGATCAAGCAAGACCAGAGTTCCCATACAGCTACTCCTAATTCTACTGAGAACCTTCGCCTCTCCTTCCAGTGCAATTTGGGATCAAGAGCGCCCAGGCGAACACTCCACCCCGCGGCGCCGCATCCCCTCAGCCGATGGTCCCTCCCCGCGGCGGGACACTCGCTCCGCCGCCCAAACTTCCCGTGACGCGCCAGCGCGGCGCTTCCCCACCCGCCTCTCGCGGGGCTCCGCCCGCCCGGCCCAACACCGCCCTCGCAGGGGACCCTCCGGGCCGCCGCCGTCGGGCCCCCTGCGCGGTGGTGCCGGCGGTGGCCGTGCCCGGCGCTGCCCCCCGAGCCCGCGGCCGCGCCTCACCGTCCGCCCGCAGCTCGGCGAGCGCTGGGGCCGGGGCCGCCCCCGCCTCCTCCATGCTGGCGGTGCCGGAGCCCGCGCGTCACTCCCGGGAGGCGGCGCGCGGCGATGATGGCGAAGGCGCGCGACGGAGCGGCGGCGGCGGCACGTGGTGAGCGGGGCGGCCGCGGGGAGCCGGGGGCGAGCGCGGCCCGGGCTGCGGCGGGAGCGCCGTTCCGGCACCCGCATGGGAGCGGCTCCTGGCGGGGCGCTTCACCAGAACGCAGGTCCTGCTTCAGCTGTGGTGCTCTGCGGCATGGCCTGTGAGAAATAACTGAATGACGAACGTTTTAAACAAACGCTGTTTGTTTTTCCAGATCCTAAAAGGACTGTTAATTATACATGACTGGCGATACCAGAGAAACTAAAGAATGCCAACTAAAAGATCCCATGGATTTGTTTCATTCTGGGCAAGTTGTAAAAATATGTGCCCCTATGGTCCGCTACTCAAAGTAAGTAACTGTCATGTCAACTGTTTTCAGTGTATTTTCTCTGAGGAAGTTTATCTTGACTGTGAAAACAGGGGTGATTATCTTTTTCACCTTTATTTAAGACGGAGGTAGATGTGGGACATGTTTTATCTTATATACTTTAGTCACAGATCTACACATAAAATACTCGAACATCCCCACAATACTCCATGTCAGAACAGCATTTTAGAATAGCTAATCAGAAAAATGCCTTACGTTTTTACCTCTTAATTTTCATGTGCTTTCAGGTTGGCTTTCAGAACCTTGGTTAGGAAATACAGTTGCGACTTATGTTACACACCAATGATAGTGGCAGCTGATTTTGTGAGATCCACAAAAGCCAGAGACAGCGAATTCACAACAAACAAAGGTATTTTTTTTACTAAACCGTTGCCTTGTCGGAATGTTTTATATGGTCATAAGCCAAATCGGCCAAGTGAATGAAGTCTCTTACACAACTTGACATCTGTTAACAATTTTGGTATACTGTCTGATTGATTGTAAAACCATAGAAATAGTCTAGGTGAGAGTAAGCACAATCTAGCGATTGATTGTAAAACCATAGAAATCTAGGTGAGAGTAAGCACAATCTAGTGATAATGGGTTAAGTGGAATGGTGGAAAACCTTGCCTGCACCTGAAATCAAGGCCTCCAAACTGATTTACATCTGTGCGGGTTGACCACGCATAGCTGGCCAGTGGCCATACACCCACACAGCTGCTCACTCATTCCTCCTCCATTCTCCCAGCAGCACAGGGGAAGAATAGGARGAGAAAAGGCAGGAAAAATTCGTGTGTCAAGATAAAGGCAGATTAGTATGTAAAGGAAAGAAAGAGGGAGAGAAACAAACAAGTGATGCAAAGGCAATCACTTCCTACTAGCAGACCAATGCCTAGCCAGTCTCCAAGCAACAGCCACTCTGGAACTCAACTTCCATATCCCAACCCACTTTTTTCTTCCTCTACCACTCATTTTCTTGCTGAGCTTGATGTTAAACAGTATGAAATACTCCTTTTTTCAGTTTGGATCAGCTGTCATAGCTGTGTCGACTACAAACTTCTTGCCCACCCCACTCTATTTGCTGGGGGCAGGGGGAGGCAGAGTGAGAAAAGGAGGAAGTTTTGACACTGTGCATGTACTTTGCAACAAYAGCCAAAACAATTGTGAACTATCAACATTGGCTTTGTCTCAAAATCCAAACTGCAGCACCACACAGGCTGCTATAAATAAACTTCAAATAAATTTGAAAAGTAACTCCATCACAGCCAGACCTGGTACAAGATGACAGTAAGATTCTTTTTCCAGCAATTGTTGTTTCATGTGTGTTTCAAGACAAACATTTAATTCGTTGCCAGGACAAGTTTTCTAGTCTCTAGCAAAAATAAGAGTGTTGCTAAAGGTGAAAAAATTAATAGACCAGACATTGATACAGTAAAGTCAAAGATTGATAAGAGAAACAGGGTTTCATATTAGCCAGACTGGAAAGTGGAAGGGGCTGTGGACAACTTGAGATATGAGAGCAAGAAAGCGCCAAGAGGCCAGGAAGTTAAAGCATGGCTGGGGTCGATGGGGAGAAGCAAGGCTTCAGGCATGGTATAGAAACATAAGCAGAACACCTATAAAAAGAAGAAGTATGAGGACTTGTACCGTGTCATGGCTGTAAAGGAGAAGAGAAGGTGATATGAGATATGTGGGAAGAGGTGACAAGAACAATACAGATCTGCTGTCATGAAGTGGCTGCAGCAGAACAGTGTAACAAGGAGTGTATGAGCACAAGCTGCAGCTGGAGGAATGAAAAGCCCTGCTAACAGGCGAGTAAGGTCGGTGTTTAGGGTCTATGATGTGTGACGGTTTAATCTCTTTAGGCCACAGAATTTGTGGCTTCATAAGTGTGTATGTAACAGGGGAAGTGTATTTCACTTTGTTAGCATTGACTGTGTACTATGGTGCATTATTCAAATGGRGCAGTTACAGAGAAAACTCACATTGGGAAACACAGGTAGACTCTCTTATTAGTGGAATTCAAAAGAACCATGAATAACTCACTGTATGTAAAAGTAAGTGAGTAAGAACATAACTGACAGTATATATGGCTCAAAGCTCCACAGTTATTAGTTTGCCCCCTTTGAATTTACTTAGACTTCTGATCTACACAAAGTCTGGTGGCATTGAAGTTCCACAGGTCAGATATGAAGTATATTCTGGGAGGCGCTGGGACAGGCAAAGAGCAGATTCTCCTTAATGCTGTAACTTTGCTGCCTGATAACAAGAGGTACAAAATGAAATGTTTTAGAGTTGGAAACAACATATTTTCCCTACTCACCTACTGGCCTTAAGTTTATAGGCCTCTAAAATATTCTGCCTCATGCTTTGACCAGATGATTGCGTTTATATTATTAGCACTTAATACTTTTTGTCTGGTTTTATGTTTAACTTGCTGGCTATTTGGGGATTTTGTCTTCTAATTAGTGGAGTAGGTTTGCAATTTCTGTTCTCCATTTTTTTCTGCATTAATGTTTCTTTGTTGTGTATTTCTCAGAGAGAGGTAGATGTTCTTTTCGGCTGCTGCTGAAAAATTTTATGTGGCTAGACTCAGTATTTCTATTACTTAATGCTCAAAGAAAAGAAACTAGGCATGTGGTCTTATTCTAAAATGTTAGCTATAACAATGCCAATCTCTTCAGCTAGGGCACTGTAATAAATGGACACTGTTTTGAAAATATGCATGGGATTTTTTTTTTTTTGCTTGCTGGATTTTTAGGTAACTTCTAGAAGTGTCTCAGCTTGATTGAGAGTGTACTGGTTGCCTTTGTTAAGCTGCACTATTTCAAGAACTATTTATTTTCCTCTAAAACAGAAAAATCTTCAGAAGCACTTGTGGTCTCTGCAGTACCAGAAATGCATTTGCTTTGTGCATTTGTTGAATCATCTCTTTCCATCAGTGCTCAGATACCACGCTGCTGCTTCTTAACTACAGCAATTGTTTATATGGAAAGTGAGTGCTAAGAGTGCTTGAGATATTTGAGGTGCCTTTAATGTAATGCAGTAGCTGTAAAAGAGGAGAGTGTGTTCCAAATGACCATCTGGCTCTCTGCAGGGGCTTAGTAAATCACAAGTAGTTCAGCAGACCCAAGCTGAGGAGCACTGACACTTTGGTTTCTCACTTGAGACAAAGCTGCTAGAGCTGCCTCTGCGCATGTGTGCTCATTGCTAACTCCGCKTGTCACCTTATGGATAAAAACCAGCCATGTTGGCACAGAAGAGAAAAAGGTGGGCTGGGATGAGGAAGGGCAAAGCTTGTGGGTGGTTTAGCTCCTTTCTGAAGGGTTGGTTCTGTAAGAAAGTTTCCCACCTGGCAAGACAGACAGCCATGTCAGCACAGCAAAGGGGCAGAATGCAGACAAGAAGGAGCAGATTAGGAGGGAAAGCATGAAGGCTGCTGAAAATTAGAGAATACTTAGTTTCATAGATGGTCTTCGTGAAAGATGAGCAACTGACTAGTTTCAGTCAGAAAAAGCGTATATTAAGCCAGCAACTGTGTAGGACACCTGTATTTGTCTGAGTTCCCACATCTGTTAATAGACATAGTCACTTAGTAACCCCTGATCAGCTACCTTTATTTATCTGTGATCTGGGGCTCACAGAACACAAAATAGACAAGTTTGGAAGGACCTCTGTAGGTCATGTTATCCAGCCACTCTGCTCATGCAGGGTCACTTAGTTGACCAGGACCATGGTCAAACAGCTGTTCAATATACAAAAAAACATTGAAAATTTAGCATTTTTTCTTTTTATTTTATGGGAATTTTTAAATCTCTAAATACCTTTTCATTGGTGTAGGTGACCATCCGTTGATTGTTCAGTTCGCTGCTAAAGAAGCACAGGTTTTGTGTGATGCTGCCCGTATCGTCTGTCCTTTTGCAGATGGAATAGACCTAAACTGTGGCTGTCCTCAGAGGTAAAGCTTTGAAAAAGTTGGGTAAATATGATGAAATAATTTGAGACTAAAGGATGCTGGTCTTCCTTTTCATAGTAATTTCTGTCGTAACCTAAAAATAGATTTCAAGAGAGAAACAGCTTTTTAACCTGTCAGAAATGTCTATGTGGCAAGGCRCTGTTCTGAGTGTTCTGAGATGCCTGTCACCATGGTGAGACTGGGAAAACCAGGTGTATTTGCCAACTTGCCTTTTTTCATTTCTGAGATACTGAATGTTGGCTCCGAAGTGAAGTGTCCGTCCCTTCTCAACAACTGTTAAATATGCACTACCAAAAAGAGCTTGCTGCAAATAATTTGCAGAGTGTTTTGAGAAATGATGTGGCGATTCCCAGAAAAATGAGGCAGGTCCCAGATGTCTCAAGCTTCTCTAAGTGAAGAATAGAGAATAGTCTTCAAAATAAAATTATACCGATTTTATGATTCACAAAGTGCTGAAAATAATTTCTTCCATCTTTTATTAAATTTATAAGTATAGTGAATTAGTGATCTACTTCTCACTTAAATTGATAAAGATTTTGTCTTGACAGTGAAACAGAGTAGTAACGCACAAATGAAGATTCTTCCTAACTCGTTCAGTTGAGAACCATCTATTGCATGTTTGCCAGGCAGTCTTTTTCTAAATGAAGACCTGAGAAATGTAGGAAAGTAAAGGATAATACTGTGGTGCAAATACTTAATTTCTCTATTCTAATTAGGTTGTCTTGACTTAAAATTATAGTATTCGAGAAAACTATTTTCTGTAGAAATCTGAGGCTTCAGAATGGAAGTGGGGTTTTTTTCTGTAAGCTAACTACAGTTAAGTATGTCAAACTGTAAGTTCATTTTAGGTCAAAAATACATGCTTACATTTGAATCCTTTGTTTCTTGTGCATATTGGTTTCAAAATAACAAAAGTTTGTGCACTTCATCTGCCTTTATAAGGAAAATTGTTAGAGAAAAAAACTGGTGCTGTTAAGTGAAAGCAAAGGTTATTTTCTGCCAGTAAATAGTGTTTTTCAGTTGAGAGAGACCAGAATATCACTGAAATAATATCCTCACTTGCACTTCCGAAATCCTCCTTTTCAATCCAAAGTTATCATCTGTTTAGAAGAAACCCATGGCCCAATGGAAGGGGAAACATCAAATTATTTATTTTATGCATGCGCTGTTGATTAAATTTTAATTTATCTTCCTTATGAGTCCATTTTGTGGACAGAAAATTGAACTTAAAGAGATTAGTAACTTGTCCAAAGTTCTAACAGCACAATGGAGATTGAACCAGGATCTAAAAGCTGGTATCAAACTGCAAATAAATAATTGATCTGTAGCCAGTACTGTCTCTGTTTACTCAACCACACATTCTGAAGGTCATATTTGACTGATATTGATCTGCGTTTCTTCAAATGTAGACTATAAATGTTTTTTTTCTTTTAAAGATGGGCGATTGCAGAAGGTTATGGTGCTTGCTTAATAAATAAACCAGAGCTTGTTAAAGATATGGTGAGACATGTACAGAGTCAGATCAACAACCCTAAATTTTCAGTATCTGTTAAAATAAGGTAGGTCTAACTTAAGTGCTGTTTGTGGTACATGGAAGAATCCTTTTAATTTGTTTAAAGAAAGAATTTAGTGTAATAGTTATAATATTTGTACTTCTGTTAGTAATATTACACATTATAGTAATTTCCTTACATGTGAATACTGCTGAGATTTTTGACTCTGGTATCTGGGGCAAGTAATCTGAAACTTAGATAGAACCAGCACAGCCTTTGACTAGTTACCCAGATAACACACTGTAAGCTAGAGTTCTCTTGCAATCCAAACAACATGAAAGTACAAGTTAAAAGATTAAGGCATCTATAAAAGAAAAGCAATGCATAATCTTTATCATCACAAGGATTTGCTTTGTGAGCTATGAGAGACCAGAGCCACGGTTGCTGTTGGGTATAAAGGGATKGATAACAAAACTGGGAACTGGTCCCACAGCTGCTGTAAGGAATACATTCTGATCCCCTACATCAGTTTCTAAAYTTCTATAGACTTGTTTTGCATTGCTTTGTGTGCAGCCCAGAGAAGAGAAGGCTCCAGGGAGACTTTACAGCAGCCTTCCAGTACCTAAAGGGGGTCCACAAGAAAGATGCAGACAGACTTTGTACAAGATCATGTAGTGACAGGACAAGGGGGAATGGCTTCAAACTGAAAGAGGGCAGGTTTAGATTAGATATTAGGAAGAAATTCTTTACTGTGGGGGTGGTGAGGCACTAGAACAGGTTGCCCAGAGAAGTTGTGGATGTCCTATCCCTGGAAGTGTGTAAGGCCAGGTTGGATGAGGTCTGAGCAACCTGGTCTAGTGGAAGGTGTCCTTGCCCATAGCAGGAGTATTGGAACTGGATGATCTTTAAGGTTGCTTCCAACCCAACCCACTCTATGATTCTATGACCATTCCATAATCCACTCTTTAACCATATATTGTATGTGGCTTTTGCATATTTGCCAGTTAGGTTTCATCTCAGTTTCCAATCCTTCTGGAAAGGGGAACTATTATAAATTGGATTTTTTTTCGTAATCATACTCAAAATCATAGTGTTTATTTTAGAATTGTGCTCAATATCTATAAAATTTACTATGTATATTACAGAGATGTGATATAATTGGGAAATGCTAAATTAAATAGCAGTTTCCATTCATTAAACTCATATATCTTTTAAAAAAGCCAAAAATAAAACACTGTTTTCCAACAGTAATATTGTCTTTATACTGTTATTTATAGAAATCTGTGGTAATTTCTCCTTAYGGAGGAAGGCTTTTCATATAGACCAGGTAACTTACTATCTACTGTTTTCATTCCTGGGAATTTTAGGATCCATGAGGACTTAAAAAGAACAGTTGACCTGTGTCAAAAAGCTGAAGCAGCTGGGGTTTCATGGATTACAGTACACGGGAGAAGTGTAGAAGAAAGGCATCAGCCTGTACATTATGATGCAATTAAAATAATTAAACAAAGCATGTCCATACCTGTAGTGGCTAATGGAGACATTAAAACTTTAAAGGATGCTGAAAATGTTCATCACTTGACAGGAGCAGATGGTAAGATTAAACATACTCCATTTTCTAAGTAAGCTTACCAGATTTCAAGGTATTTATTTTGGATGTAAGTAGGACATGATTTGAGTGCTTTCACTCCTTGAGGAGACAAATGAAAGAGGATATTTTAGACGCGTTACAAACTCATAAGCAGAATCACTGGTAATCATCAGAACACTAGAGCACTGCTATTCAAAGCCACAAATAATTATTTCCGAGGCAAATTACAAAAGCTCATTGATTAATTATGCTATCACATCACTCAGTAGTGGAGTTCAGGGGGACCTTCAGACATTCATTCTGTCCCCTTATGAAGCTGATCATCTTGTAAAGAACTTTAAACTTCCTCTTGGAAATCTCTACTTCCTGCACATGGGAGCAGATTTCTTACAGTAAGAATACAGTGGAAAAGAGAAGTATTGTTAAGCCAGATGGTTAACTTCAAGGACACAGTGAAGCATTGCACTTTCATTTCAGTGGTTAAATTTGTGGATTTTTTGCAGGATTGCCCTGCAGTTACTTAGTCACAATAGATTCCTGCAACTGTCTGTGGTTTCAAGACAATATGGAAATTGGGTATATCTTCTAAAGGGTGATCTGTATCTACAAACTTTGTGTCTTTCAGCTAGAGAAAAACAGGAAAGAGAACAGTACATGTGGCAGGTTTCTGCTGACACTGTTGCTGTTTAATAGCAGCAACAGAAATTRGTTGAACAGAACTGCCATGCTGCTTGCAGTGAATTTTCCCCCAAACACAGAGCAGGAAGGAAATGCATAATATAAAAGAATGTTCTCATACTCCAGCTGACCTTCTTCAATAGCAAAAATATAAAGCATTCAATTTTTCTCTGCCATGTACAACGGCAAAAGAAATTTTTCATTTTTGATCGTTCCATTTTTTAAGAAAAGACTTAAGTGTGATAGATTGTATGTTGATAGTGCAGGAAAACAGAATCCCTTAATCAGAGAAAAATTACAATAGAACTTGTATGGGTTTATCTGACAATATGGGATTAGAGTTGCAAATGCTGTGGCTTGTTCAGAAGGATTTACTGCCGATCAAGAGTCCTGAAATTTACTTAATTGAGCCATTGAGCTCTTACTGAAGAAGGGTTCTAGGTCAGTGAATAGACTGAGTTGCACAAAAAATTATTGGTCCTCTTGTGTCTTTCCATTATAATTTTATGTTATACAGGCAGGCTTGTATGTGTGTAGCAAATAAAAACAAAATACTATTTAATTGCAGTTTCAAAAGTAGGGAAGAAATGCTTCTGTGACCTGTGTTTTGTTTCAAAATTTCTGGAATGTGTTGATAGGTGTTGTAGATACTCTGAGGTCTGTCTTGTTAAATGGATTTCTCTGACACAGCTGTAATAGTCATCCCTGTTGCTGTCCCGTTACTGTCTGTGAGCTTTGGGTGGTTGTTTTAAGGGGTGCTATACAAWATCTACAAGGATATGTAACATAAAATGTAAACTAGAATGTAACTTACTGCTTTAATTTCCAATTTGAAGGTATGATGGTGGCCAGAGGACTCTTAGCAAATCCAGCTATGTTTGCAGGATATGAAGAGACACCTTTCCAGTGCATCCAGGACTGGGTTGACATTGCTCTTGAGCATGGAACTCCTTTTACGTGTTTTCACCACCACTTAATGTACATGATGGAACGGATAACTTCAAAACAAGAAAAAAAAGTTTTTAATGTTTTATCAAGTACCTCAGCAGTACTAGATTACCTGAGAGACCGTTATGGTGTGTGGTAAATTGAAGTATTTTAGTCCTATGTAAACTTGTATTTTGCAATTGTTGATACACTGTAAAAGTTTTAATTGGGTTCTTACTTTTTAGTCACATTTATATATTGTGTGAGTATTTTCAACACAGCAAAACATCATTAGGATGATACTTTATATTTTTATTGGTTTTATGTCTGCATTTTTCACTCTAGAAAACATTCAAGATTCCATAAATCTATTTGCAGTGCACTACTACCCAGAGGATTGATTCTTGTAAGGCTCCAGTAATTTAATTTTTTACCAGATAATTGCTTACACAATATGATTGTGAAACTAGGGCCTTTCTTACATGAAACCTCCTAAAATCACGACTACTTAGAAATAATGCCAGTAATTTCAGACCAAAAGAATACAAAGGGAGCAGCTATAGAAGTTGTTGCTTTAAATAACATAAGCTTGAAGCCCATCATATTATCCTCTTTTAAATTTGATATTCCTTTTGCAGCCTAAAACTTGCTAAACTTACTTACAGCTTAGAAAAATTCCACACTTCTTATAGCAAAAGAAACRCAGAATAGATAAACAATGATGGAAAGAAGGAAAAAAGAARATGAAGAGATAGTTTAAATATAAACTTAGCTGAATCTAAAGARCAAGACTTTAAAGTTCAATCTAACTAAATTCAGTTTTGTTTATCTACTGTAGAATAATTGTATACAAGATTAAATCCCTATCATCTACCAAACCAGAACTTTTTAGGTCAAAAAAAGTGGACAGATTCTCTCAGTGGGGCTCTTGCAGCCCTTTCTGCCTGCTGGCGTGTTGCTTGTCAAAGCATGACAGCCACTTGGCTTTGAACCATTATATAAGAGTGAAATAGTGAAAATTAGAACAAGATAATAACATTACACACCAGCTGCATTTGTTCTGCAAGGGAAATTTCGCAAAACCGTGCAGTGCTATTACTTGTAATCAAATAATTTGTTTTCTTTATATGTTTACACAGAAATTCATACCAAAAATTGCCTAGCTTTCTGACTGTGATTGTTCTATGAATATACATGTGAATAGTTCCAAATTTTCTAAATAAATTACTTGGTTTTGTATACAATTTTTTTTTTTTAATTACACAACAATTTGAGGAGGGAAGGTTGCTATTGATGCTATTCCCCAAATCTTTTAATAATAGTTTAGATATCTTAAATTCTCACAAACTTTTTAATGCATAAAATACTTGATCATTTTTMATCATGAACATGTCTGATTTAGGCATATGAACGAAAGTTTGAAAGGCATGACCCGAGTCATCAAGTCTAGTTCACTATTTAAGACAGCAAACTTACGTTACTCTTCTGATATGATCACCTTCCCAATGTGTGGGAAATGGAAAACTACAGGCATGCTTTGCTATCCTAGGCTAATTGAGACAATCTCTGCAACTTTTGGTGTGTCTCCATTCCTTCAGATAACTATTTTTTCACTCTTCTGGATTGTAATGTTTTCTTGACATTAGATGAGCACAATTTTGTATAGCATTCCAGGTAAATTCCCAGCAATATCTTTTGCAGTTAATACTTCCTCTGATGCCTCACTTTTCGTCAACTAATACTCATCATGTAAATTATGAGTTCCCAGTTTTACAGCAAAAGTTCTTACTTCCCAGCTGTGTATTTTGTGCTGCCAAATTTCCAGTATCAAGTTCATCCAATTCATCCAACTGAGTACAACTCAGTTCTCCTCAGTTCTGCAAATGHCTCCAGCGTTCTGCAACAAAATTAAAAAGTAAAATTGTGCAAGTGAATTGTAGAAGAAAAGGATTTGTGAAAAATTAAGCCTTTTGTGCCATTTTCTTAAGATTTTTATGATTTGGCTAGCAACTATTATGTGTTGCAAACTGTCCCATTAGCCACAAAGAGCAGAGAAGAAAAAGATATTTTTTATAGTCAACCCAAATTAAAAGCTTACTTCATTTCTTTCTGTCGTAGTGGGAAAACTGAATTTTAGAGGACTTGAAATACCTTGACCTATTTAAGAACTTGATGATTTTGAAGGCAGCAGTTGTTGTGCCTGTGTGAGATTAATCACAGAGATTTCTGCCTGAAGTACAAGACCTGGGTTGGTGTTAGTATTGGTAGTAATTATGGAGTGCTTGATCTGGCCTTTTATGTATCATAAAAGTCAATGGAAGTTCATCCCTTTTTAAGGGTGAAATGGATCATACACCTTCTATTGTGTATTTTTTATGCATCTGAACTCACTTCACTGTCTTGCCACAGAATAAACTGCAAAGTTGGAGTTTTAAAGCCATACTTTGAACAACTGTACTGTTCCAAATACATAAATTGCTAAAGATGGGAGTTATTCAACTCCCAGTGTACTTGTAGAATATGGTCCTATTTCTTATTATAAGCTATTTGAATATGGAAAAATTCTAATTTCCAGTTGAAAGCCACTGGATGTAGTCCTTCTCCGGTATATGTTACTTGTAACATCACCAGGTGGTCAGTCTTTCTGTGTTCTGGTTTTCAAATTTTTAAAAGTTGTTCCGCAAGTAACATAAGATACAAAGCATCATTTCCTCTTTTAGGTTCTTTGCCACCTGTAACTGATCCTGCTCTTTATGTTAAACCACCCTGCACAACAATACCATGTTCTCATAATAGTTGTATGTTTTTGCAACTTCTACCCTGCTGCAATAACCCCAGCACCATCACGAAGCCTATACAATCCCATTTTCTCTATTCCCTGTTGTTAAATTTTAGGTCTCTTGGGTTGATGGTTGAGCAAAAGCAGTGTGTGATGATGAAACAGCTGTCACAGAAGCCAAAATAGAACAGAAGWAGTTTAAACTTTGCCTTAGTTTCAGCAGAGAATTAATCTGATTTCAGTCCTCTAACCAGYTGCTAATACACAGGCATTTCCTATTTCTGCTTCTGAATACTTCATCACCTCACTGATGGAAGAGGAAGGTATTCCTTTTAACTGTAACGTTTGAAGGTTTGTGAGTTTTTTCCCTAAAGCAGCGTCATATATATTGTATGGCATCATATTCATCATATGTTGGTTCAGTATAAGATAGACAGCCTTAGATCAACAACCCAGACCTCTACAGCTTCACCTAGAATTCCTTCCAGGAGCAGCAGAGTGCACACAACAGAAGAGAGGTCTCACAGATGTTTGAAGGGGATTTCTCTGTTCCTCAGATCTCATTCCAGGTCGGTGGGGAACATGCATCAGCTGCAGTGGAAGTGCACAGCAGTCACACTCATAGTGAGTCTTTCTGAGATCTTATGAAGACCCTAAAGCGAAAAAGCAGAACTCGGGTCTCTGGCAGTGAGGACAAGTAAATACAGTCCTGTGAGTATGAGACTATGCTAGTGGGAGAGCAGCTTACAGTGCGAGTAAGAGGTGAGTAAGCAGCTCAGAAATGGAAACTGCTCTGTAATTAAAGGAAAGTCTTTATTAACATTTTAACAGCTTCAGTGAAGTATAGTGGCTGTAGGCCAATAGCTAAAATGTAATAACCAGAACATTCTAAGAGGTTATGTTTTGTCTATACTGCTGATTAAATATGTTTAGGAAAACATGTTAGAAATGGTCCTTAAAACCCAGGGTGTTGCCACTGTGTAGATTGGATTGAAATGGCTTACATTGCTCTCCAGTATATGTTACGTATAAACAATTATTTGGGATATAACCTTTCATCCAGACATTGCTTGGCAGCAACCAGGAAAATGTTGACACACTGGCTCCATCCCCAGCCTACAGACCTGGGAAATTTTAAGTAAACAATTTCAGATTGTGAGCAGCTGCAAACAGCTCTGCTCAAAACTGCTTATGCAAGAACTTCCCACCCAATGTCAGTTCCCATGGATTAGAGTAACAAAGAACTACTATTCACAGCATTTTATCTGTCTCGTGTTGATGGAACTTAATGGGGAAAGAATTGCCCAAAGCAGGTAGTCGTGTCAAAGAGTGCTGGTGACACCTAGGTAGACAAGCTAACCCCTTCCACTGGCAGCACCTCAGCATCTGTTACAATGAACAGGAAAAAGCGCCCCTCCTTTTTAAGCAGTGGCGAACAAGAAAGAGTTGCATGAGTAGCAAAAGAGATGGTCAAGAAAAATGGGTACCAAGTTATGGAAGTAATGGGCYCGGAGCCTTGGTACTCTGACAAAAAACACTGCACAGGACAGTAGGATAGAATAGGGTTTTTTGAAGGAGTAGTGTTTTATTCATGAGGTCCAAATAGGCCTGTTTGATGGTGTTTGAGCCTGGTTGGTTGTTATTTGTGCTGTCTTTATGAATACTGGACCTATTTTCCTTGAGAAAAATATTTACAGGGTCTTAATACCTGTAAATTATGTACAATTAATGTATTGTAACACATGGAAGGGGGAATGGATGGGCACAAACAGTGTTTTAGTTGAACTTTAGAAACTCATGATAACGCTAGAGAGCAGTTGAAGTCGCTCGAGTCATGGAGCMGTGGGCTGATCACTGCATGATTACACAGCAAAATGCTTACAACCATTCCCTAGATAGGAAAGGAGGTAATGCTCATTTTAACCTTTCTCAACGCATAGATCCAGGCGTTTCCCAAAAAGGTGCGGCCCCGTGGTAGCTCCGCGCCCGCCGCCAGACTCGGCCCCCGCTCCGCARGCGGCACCGCACATGTGCCCGAGCGGCCGGGCCGGGGCGAGCGCGGCCTCTGCGGTGGGAGCCCCGCTCCTCGGGGCTGCGCTGGACTCTTCCTCCCTTTCCTGGCGCACCTTTTACCGTCCGGGCAGGAGGCAGCTCCGCGCCGCCCCGGCCGTGTCACTCAGCCCGTCCCGGCCCACATCCCGCGGGCAGGGCGGAGGCGGCACCGTGCCCGCACACGCCCTCCGCTCCCCCGCCCACCCCGCCGCTCCTAAGCGCCGGCGGGAGAGCCCGGCCCGCGCTTCCGCAGCCCCGGCCGGTGAGGCCCCCCTCCCGCCCCTTGGCCGCCATCAGCTCCGCCAGGCGCCAGCGCTGACGAGGTTCGAAGGCCGGCCGGGGGGGGAGGATCGGACGGCCCCGGGGCTCCGCGGCCGTGCAGGGGGGGGGCCGGTAGCGCTGGCGGGCGGGAGGCACCCCTGGGTCTCCGGCGGTGCCGCTGGGGTCCCGGTCCCCACCTCCCTGGTGGGGCGWTCGGGAGGGGAAGTCAGAGCCGCCCGCCTGAGCCGCCCCTTCCTCCGCAGGCCGCCGGGACGATGACTTTCCAATGGACGGCGGTGGCTGCCTTCCTGTACGGCGAAATCGGAGTAATTCTCGTGCTCTGCCTGCCGTTTATTTCTCCGCTGAGGTAGGAGGACTTCGGTGTGCTCAGCAACGCCGCTCTTCTCACCRGCTTGGGTTTATTTTACACCTCTGTTTTCATAAACACGGAGCTTTGCTGCATATTAAACTAGTTGTGAACAAAGCCGAAGGAATGCTCTTTGGAACTTGAGTATCAGGCGTTGCAAGAATCGCAAGCCTCTTTAAGGAGCTTTATGTTTTCTACGGAGTGCTGATTCATCCGAGAGCAGAGGTCGGGGTGCCCAGAGGAACCCCCGCTTTGCTTCAGCAGGTGGGACGGCATCTCCCGGTGTTCTGGAGGAGCCAGCCTACAGGAAGGCATCTGGCAGTAATAAATGAGAGGAGAGTGCGGTTTTTAAAAGCAGTTATTTGTCAAATTTGTGAGGAACAACTTTATGTTTTGGTGCACTCTAGGCATTGTGGGTGCTGAACAGATAAAAGACGTCAGAGATTCAAAGCAAGCTGCATACAGCGTGTGTAAGGGCTGCAAGAAATTTATGATGACTTGTTTAAAAAAACTGAGCTTGAGCTTGATGCAGAAGGTTCAGAACTACTGAAATAAAAGCCTCTGTGAATTTATATGTAGATTAAGAATATAATACTACTTCTGAAACACAACACAAACATCAAGAAAGTAGTAAATTCTTGTAAAGTAAATGCACATAGTAAGGGAAAGAACCAAAATGCATTTATTACTCTGTATGCAAAGGCCTGGCTTACAGCATTATCTTGTTTCCTGTAAATAGCTCTTCAAATTTGGTAATGTAACTTCTTTATAGGAAATAAAGCTAGCTTCTCTACAAGAGGGAAGAGAAGCAGATTTATGATTTCATTTCAGAATATCAGGAAGTCTTAAAAAAAAAACCAACACAAAAACCCCCCACCACCCCCCAAAAAAACCAAGTAGGATGAAACCTTAAAGCTCTTTTTAAAAAAATGCTGCTGTCTCTGCAGTGTTTTATAAAAACTGCTGCATGTTTGCTTCCTGCATCTCTAGATATATTGAGAATGAAGAACACAGCTTTTACTGTACTCTTAAGGAATAAGAGCTGTTGTGGAAAGTCTACATTAAACTACTTAAACTGGTGGGAGAGTCTTGAAAATGACTGGCTCCTCCACAGGTGATGCCAATGATTAGTCATGTTTCCTCCACTTCAGAAACTGAAACTGTTCTAAAATCTAATTCAGCTTCCGATTTTTACAAGTTGGCTTGTGGGGAGTTCAGTATTTTAACATAGATTACTGAGTTGTTGTATTTCTTGTTTTATAAGCARAAGTGCAACTGTATGTAAGAGGAGAGAAGTATTATGGGAGTCGTAATCCTCAGATTATGCCTTATGTGAGGAAACTAGTTGCAAGAATTTCTGCAGGCTGATGACACAAGCAGAATACTTCGGGAGTATTGAAATATGTTTCATTTACGATGCAGAGTCCAGCGTTTGTGGCTGAAAAGCAAATTCATAACATGCAGCATTGCCAAAATTTATTCAAACATTAAACACAGTGCTTTTAATAATATGGAAGGGATAGATTTGTGTGCTTTGTTTGGAGCATTCAGCTATTCCTCTGAACAGTGGTTTCTGAAAGAGTGAAATCAGTTTATCCCTTATGTGATATGTGCAGTCATCTTCTTAACAAAACTTGCAGGAATCTCGTGGGGTTAACAATTAGATTTAGCTGCTGTGACAGTTCCAGAGGGCAGCAGTTCTGCCTAATGCATCTTGGTGGCCTGGGAGCTTGTTCTGTCAGCAGTAAGGCGTGCATGGTTACTGACAGGTGTGAAACAGCTGCTCTTGGAAGTTTTCATTTATTCACTTGTCAGTCTTCAAATGGATTTGTTGTCTCTTTTGTGTCTGCACATTTTTTTAATAATTTTTTCAAATTTGCTAACAAGTTTATAAGTTCCTAGGGAACAAGTACATTGACATGATAAAAATGCAAGTACACAAATAGACAGATCTGTTCTAGTAAGTGTAGTACATCTAAAATGGTGGCTAGTATTATAGTTCGGAATGATTATGTCACCAAACGGAAATGGAGTTTTAGTATGTTAATACTTGTTGAGGAAAAATAAATGTGAAAATAGAACACAGGAAGATTTTCCAGTAAGGAGATCCATATTTTTAGCCTGATTATAACTTGGCAGTGTAGTTGATCTAAGATCACACCTCAGGGAATCACTTCTGAAGTGGAGGTCAGTATGGAGCTTGGAAAATTGCATGTTTAAAGAGTTGTCAAGTTGGCTTTGTTTGAGTTGTAGCTTGAAGTTAGATTTTTGTTTGATACAGACTGTGGTTGTCTGCTAGAAAGAATTCAGATTATACTGAAAGACTTAAATGAGGTTTTTGCACGCACAGTGCTAAAACGTTTTAATTCTTTCTGGTGGAGAACCAGAAAGAACCATAGGAGATGTTGCTACAGTCTAATTTAAATTAAATTCATAGTAGGTTGGAAACTGCTGTTAGAGGGTAAATTTTAACAGCTTCTGGGAAATGTAAATAGTCTTAAGAACAGTAGGAAATTTTACCTCACATAATCAGATGGTGAGTAGCATCTCTGTTACATCCCTAATGGCATGACTAGGTATTATTTCTTTTGTGCAATAGCTCTGATTCTAACCTACACAAAAGGACAAGTAGATGCTCTGTTATCACTTGTGTCAATTCATTTGAACACATCAGATGTTCTGTGTCTGTGCTGCTAGTGTGACTTCTACTAGAGCCCTTCATGCAGCAATATCAAATAGACGATTGTTTTTTTTAAAAAAAATATGTCTTTACCACCATTGGGCCTTTGAAATCTCTTCTGTAGCCAGAAATTTGTGCTTGGGAAAGAGGTTTTAACTCTTGACAAAATATGAATATAAGACTTGTCTTTTCGTTGTCRTTACAAGTTAGAATGTAGCAAGTCTTTGTACTTCAGTGTTATGCAGACAGTGTAAAAGATAAGCCTTCTGAAGAAGAATGGTAGAGATTATCTTAATTTTTGAAAGCTTTTAATTTTATTTGGCTACAAAAGCGGATAAAAATAAAAGTGATGGGGAATGGATTTTAGTCTTTACGCCACGCTGAGTTTATTGTAGTCAGGTCTGAACACAGTGTAATGGTAGCTAAAATAAAACACATCTGTGGAGTACTTGCTATGATGAAAGAAGTTTGCAAGTCGAACCAACTGTCTTTGCCATTTTGAACACAAAAAAAAGAGAAGTCAGATTACTGGAAAAGTTAACGTATGCCTAAATTATATTGCAATTAAAGCAGCTGTTTAGAGACCTTACACAGTCTCTTGTCAATAACAAGGCTCTCTTCTATGAGGCTGCAATGCTCTTCTTTTAGTGCTTAATTATTTTTGAATAACACAATTCTATTTTACAGATGGCAGAAGATTTTTATGATTCCTCTATGGAGCAAAATGGCAGTATTTTGGAACAAGATGTTCCTTACAATAATAGTTTTACTCATCATCTTGTTTCTTGGTAAGTGTTAAATAATTTCTTAACAAATGGGGAAAAAGACCTGGTACATGGAGCTTATATCAGTAAATTAATTGAAAGGATTCAAGCCTAGTATAAGTCAGCTAATTTATTGAAAAGTTATACAATGGAATGGAAGAGGAGAAGGGTAATATTGCATCCACTTTGGGAATCCAAATGCAATAGTAATACAGTAGTGAAAGAGAAGGAAAAACGGAGCTCAGTCTAGGCTGCTGCTTGGTTTTCCTTTCTCACACAGGTAAAGGAACTTGACACCAGAATTTGGCTGAGCTGCGCCTTATGCAGTAGATGGCACTCTTTCTTTTGGTTGCTGTTGAAATASAAGACCAGAAGAATATATCAAAGCACAGGGCTGTTTGAATACTTCTGCTCAGGACAGATACAAAACAGCTGTTGGCTACATTCGTTATGAGTAGGTCCTAAGGTCTGTGAAATAGGAGTAAAGCTTTAATGTAACCATATGTCTGACTGATTTCATTTAATGTCTGCCCTGACTATTTTGTGTGGTAAGCATCTCCTGTGTTTCATTTATGTAAGTAGTTCTCCATGGATAAGTGTTTCCAGTGCCTTAGAATGARCATTCTATGGAATTTCAAGCTACTTGAAACAGAAAGAAAAAATGCATGGTTTTATTTTCTGCTGAGGGAAACATACAGATGCACTACATATATAACAATATCAGACCAGACTACGGTACTGTATTCTTAGTATTTAAAATACAAGAAATGCAAATAATTTTTTTATTATATTTAAGTTTACATTTAGTATTAGATCTTCAGTAAATGGCTTAAGATTGAGAACTAACAGATTTCATGTACTCTCTTGAACTGCTGTTGAAAACTTTGACCAAAGTTTGCTTTTGAGTTGGTGATGGTCATTGATTTTGTGGAAAGATAGAACTGGGCTAAAGGGAAGCAGTAATGAGTTACCTGCCCCATAGCATAAAGTGATAGGTTACTGCAGGACTAGACTCTTCCTGTAGCACAGGGACATGCATTTGTTTGCTCCTGGTCTTCGATGGATTGTTTGCAGCTTCACTTCAGGAGTTTTCTACCTTCTAAATAACGTAGACATAAGAAAGAGACAGCCGTAAGTGATCATAGTCACACGTGSTTTTCTTTGGAATTGATTTTGCCTGCTTAGACAAATGCAGCAGCAATTTAATAACATATGGCCAAAATATTCTGCAAGAAATGATGGTGTGTTGTGAAATGTGTATATTTGTTGATGTGCAGGAGGAGATTGAAGGTGCTGTATTGGTTGTAGGAATATATGATGACCTGACATTTGAAGATTGTAATATGAACTCTTAACTGGGTTAGGTTTTGTTTTTATGTGGATGTAAGTCCTAATTAATTATTTTGTCCTTAGGAAGGTGYTTGCAGGGTACTGGCCCTTTGGCAGAACTATCAGGAGTATGTGATGGATGAAAGGAAGCTGAAAGATGTATGAAAGGCAGATGAAAGAAAGCTGAGGTGTAGCTTTCCTCCTCCATTCTTTTTATGATGTTATTTCAGTTGGCAGTTACTACTGATGTTACTACTACTGTGTTACTACAGCCTTTCTATGTTGATTGATGTTACAGAAATAATTTTCTCCGTCTGTCGTTCAAGCATAAAGTAGATACTTCTGTCATTACTAAACACATGTGTATATAACAAAGTCTATATGAAGCAAATACTTGAGAAAATACTATTGCTTTTCACTTCTCTTTCTTTTTCTCACTGTTTGTCCACTGRGGTATTTTAACTCAGTTGTCAGCAGTGACATTTTGACACTGTAGGGTCTTTGGTAACATTTGTAGAGTGAGTTGCTTTGGCCTGATCCCTGGTGGCTGAGTGCAAGTGTTGGAAATAGCTGTTTAAGCATATTTTGGGCAATGGTTTGTCATATTTCTGGGAATGTGCTACAGCACTTCAGTGATTTATTTAAAATGTATGGATAATTGATGTCACTATTTGTCCTATTACTGTTTGCTGAGCAGAAAGTCCAAATACACATTTCTGGTACTAAGTTTGGTTTAGCATATGTGCACACCCACAGATGTGAATAAGAACAGACTGTTTTTGTTTGCAGATGCTGTTAGAGAAGTCAGGAAATACTCATCTGTTCATGTGAATGAAAAGGCTGCAAATGTCAACAGCAGTGCCTTTGATCATATTCAGATGAAACTCTTTCGATCGCAAAGAAACCTCTATCTCTCAGGTTTTTCCTTATTTCTTTGGCTGTAAGTATAACATTTTTCTAATGTTTACGTAGTGTGTTTATTACAGGAACTATTGCCCAAAGTAATTGTCAAGTAAAGATCAGAAGGCCAGTTTCAGGAGATAAAAGAATTAAGTGTGACCAGGTTGACTACAAGGCAAGTAAGATCAGGGAAAATAATACTTCACAAATGTTGGAAGCTTGGAAGGATATGTGAGCAACACATGGAGAGAAACATTTTGAATGCTGGAGAAAACATGTATTTTGCAGAAGTTTCTTTGGGGAATACTCATTTCCTTCCTTAAACTTAGGCCTTTTGTTTTGCACATGGAAAACTGGAATAAAATAAAACCTCAAAAACTAAAGAACTGTTAAAATAATGTTAATATCTTGCAAGCTGGTGTTATTGCATCCTGCTGTGTTAAGAAGCAAAGCTTGAACCTGACCTCAGCCACTTCATCTCAAGCTTGAAGTTAAGAACTGTAGGATAATATTCCAGCTTTCAAGGAAAGTTTCAAATATATTTCAGATCAAGTGCTTTGTGGCAACTTGCCTACTATGGTATTATGATCTTAAATCTGGTATTCCTTTCAGGATTTTTAAATACAGCTAATAAAACAGGGTAAAGGAAAGGGCAGTTCTGTACTGCCCACCAGTAGCAGCCAAGACTATCTGTGAGTCAGTAGCCACAACAACCTGCCGATCTTACCAGTTGGGCAGGGAGCACATGAAGTCACTGGACACAGATAATGTGAATGAAACAGATGTGTTGGCCTGATGATTTCCTATTTGACTTCCACATTTTTGTGCTGACTGGACAAGGAATGTGGTCCTCTTAGGAGTTCCTTCAGTGAGCTGTTTGACATTGCCTCGATACTCAAGAGGAATAAAATCAGAAAGACTTAGGACAAACTTCTTCCCCTTAGAGWGATGTGTGGCCGTTTTAGTGGAGCATTGAGCATAAAAAACTGTCAAGGAAAAATTGATACGAAGCTTGAGCAGAAGAACTTTGGAATAAAAAAATGTGGCTGAAGCCTTGCACAATAATGATAGGTATGCATCATGTTCTTTGTCTTCTTACAGAAAGGTTAAGTAAATATGCAGAAATATGTTTTTAATCTCTGCTCCAAGAGGAATAGCTGGATTGTGTCCTACACAAGAATTGGAAGCTGGTCTCCCAGGATCCTCCTTCCACTCAGCTTTCAAGGAGGAAAACTTGTCAAGTGGCCCCAGTAGATCTTATTGTGTGTAAAAGCTCTGCTCTTGAAGAGGTTTGCTTGATGGTTTTTTTGAGCTGCTGGCCTTTCACCAAGATTTAGGGAAAATAAGCACTCCTATAGTAGTGGCAAAATCAAAGGACTTTTCTTAATAGAGCTGTTTTACTTATCCATTAAACAGGCATAATGTCTGTCAGAGAAGTGGGGGACAGGTGTTCCTTGKGTTGCCTTATCCTGCACTGCTACTACCATCACCCAACCAACCTGAGACTGCATCTAGTGTAAATGAGTAATTGGATGCCCCTAGTTAATTCTTTGGGTCAGTTTTGGTTGATTTTATCACACCAGCCAATAGGAGAATTCCACAAGACTGGTAAATGGAGATTCATAAAATGGAGGAGGCTGGGAGCTTGTTACTTCTGGCAAAACAGCAGTTGTGTGCTTCAGCGATTGCAGAACATTGGGTACAGGTGAGGAAAATTACCTGTCAGTGGAGGTATTGGGGCCAGCTGAGCCCTCATCTGCAAACTGCACAGAAAAGAGGAGGGTCATAGTCCCCAGAGACGGCCCACTGGGCAGGACAGACACCCATCTGCTACTCCTACCTGTGGCTGCATGGATAATGAACAGAACAGTGGATGTTGTGTCTGTTTTGCAAGGCCTTTGACACAGTGTCTTGTAGTATCCTGATAGTCTAATTGTGGAGGGATATAGGCTGGAGAAATGGAGAAAAAGCAGGTGGAAAATTCCCTGAACCTTTGGGCTCAAAGGATCATAGTGATGTGAATTTCAGCTGGTCCCCCTCAGGGATTATTACTGGACTTGATATTGTTTAATGTCTTCATTAATGACATGGATAGGATAGGATTGAATGTGCTCTCAGTGAACTGCAGACAGTACCAAATCAGAGTGGTTGACATCTTGGAGAATGGGGCTGCTTTTCAGAGGGAGCCAGAAAGGCTGAAGAAATGTGCTGACAGAAATCTCATGAAGTTCAACAAAGACAAATGCAAAATCGGACATCTTACAGGATAATCACATACAGCATCCAGGCTGTGAACTGGCTGCATGGGTGGGTAGAAAACAGTTTTGCAGAAAAGAGCCTGGGGATCCTGGTAGACAGCCAATCATGTATTGAGCTGTGATAGCAAGGATRTAGTCAGTAGGTCAAGGAAAGTGGTTATTCCCTTCTGTCTGACATGTGTGGTGCTGCAGCTGCAGGACTGTGTCCAATTTTAATTCCCCAAAGTACTGGAGTACTACAGTGGGGTACAGAAAAGATTGGAGCCTGAAATATGTGACCTATGTGGAGATGATGAGAGGCTTGGCTTTCAGCCAGAAAAGAAGAGACTTTGAAGGGAAAATCCTTATGGTTTCTATGTCTGGCTAGTAATAGAAAAGATGGAGCCAGCTCCTCTCAGTGGATCTACACAGGAATGACAAGAGGTAACAGGCCAGGAACCTGAGATGTTCTGACTTACGGTAGAAAAGTACCACTACTRTCATGAGTGGTGGAGTAAACACTGGAAGAAGAACCCTGAAGGATAGTGTAATCTTCCATCACTGGGGATGGTGGGGAACTCAACTGGACAAGCRTCTGAGCAGTCTGCTCAACCTGTCCCTTCTTTGAATGGGATGGAAGCTTCTTTTATCCTACATGATTGTGCAATTCTGTTTTAGTTATGGTGTTTTAATGACTCTTGCATTGTAAGTTAATAAGCAATAGCAAAACTTGCTAGTGACATGGGGACCTTAACTTTTTTATTAACCCAAAAGAAAAGTAAGGAAAAGAGCTTTCAATGGAAAAGCAAGGGGGTGGAGGGAGGCTTACCTTGAAAAGTTCTATTAATATTTTTTCAGTTATGAAAAAGCCAATTACTTGAATTTTCAAATTCCTTTGAAGAGCAGCTGCATAGTTATATTACAGGCATTAATTTAATTCRGTTTTGCTTTGCCTTGATTCAGCAACATACTGCTTTGAAAGACTCCAAGATGAATAGTGAAAGCAGTGATGCAAAGAAGCAATCACTAGATGAAATCAAGGGAGGTATTTGCAAAGGTTAGAATTGAGGTGCCATATGAGTGCTGACATCCATATGTGTTCTGATATGGCTGTATTGACAGAGTACTTTGAAGATTACTATGCTCACATTGCTAATTTTATTCATATAAGGCTGTATATGAAGTTGTGAGATTTTTTTTTTTTTCCACTGTACACATTACCATAATGTGTTATTTGGGTCTTGCATTTGGAGATCAATCTTGTTAAAAATACTGGGTCATGTAACAGTATTTCAGTCTTTAAGCAGTCAGGTCTCTGACCACTTAATCGCTATGRGTATTTAATGGGTATTTAGGAGGAGGGAGGTTCTGCATCAGTCAAAAATCGGACTGTCAATGGATGAAAATATTTTCAGTCTCTWCTGTTACTATTATTTGCCATCAATGAGTCTGGATGTTTCCCTTAAAGTTCTTAAGCAGCCCTCCTGATTTTATTTTTACATCTAATGCAGAGAGAGAAAAGGACTTGGTTTTGATTTGTTGKATTTTTAGTTTGGTTTTATTTTTGTTGTTTTGGTTTTTGCTTGTGGGGTTCTTTTTTTTATTTGTATTGTAAATTACAGTTCTGTTCACTGTTTTTCTTCACCAGTGTATTGAGACGTACCGTCACCCTTCTTACTCAGCTGGCAAAAGAGATGGCATCTCATGCAGCTCTGGAAACACAAGTAAATGATGCTACTGAAGCAGCCAAAAAATACATGGCTGAGAACGAAAAGCTGCAGGAGGTATCTTTGAGCTTCTTTAGTTTCTTTCTTATACAGCAAGTAGGTAGTACAGCATACTCTGGGGATGGTTTGCTACTGAATGTTTTTTCATTTTTTTCCTTCTGGTCTAAAAAGGAAGAACAATGTTTTTAGAATATGTAATTGAGAATACTGAAAACAAATTACAATAGCGTTTTGTTAACAAAGGAAACTGAAGTAAACCAAATAAATGAAGTTCTGTATTTCCAGTACAAATTTCATCGAAGTAGTAATAGATGTTAACATATCTCTCTGCATTTAATCATAACAACATAGAGGGAGACACTAATTTTATTCCTTTTATCCCAAACAATTGCCTGTTTAGGTCAAGGCTATAGCAGTCCAGGATGAAAAAGCCTGCAATATACCTGTTCTCATGCTGGCTGTTCCTTCTTAATAGGATTTTCTCCAGTCCTGAAATGTATTTTCTAACTTGTAAAATTAATCTTTTGTATTTAATGTATTTTGTATTCTTATATCTCTCTATGGTAGGTCAGCCAATTTCCTAGTTGGACACTGTTGTAGTATTAATGAGAATACTACCAAAAATTTCTTACTAAAAAAWAAACCACCAGTGGACCAAAGAGGTGTTATTTTTGTGTGAAGAATGGTTAAGCTGTGGTTCAATACACAACTGTATGCAGGAAGGGAAGTCATCAAAGATATGTATGAAGTCTTTTCACGTAACTGATTAGTTTGACTTCTGKTTGAAGAGACTGAACTATAACCTAGAGTGCAGACATCTGGGGTATGAAGACTTTGAGTCTGGCACATTGTGAAAACAAAATTCCCTCCAGGTATGCACAGGTTTCCTTCCAGTTTGTCTAAAGCAGTGCCTATGGTTACTTGCACTGTAATTTTTTTGTAATAAATCTTCATACAAAGAGARCAGACTCTGGACAAAAAGTACTAGAAGGGATAAAAAAAATCCAGTTGTTTGAGAGGTGTTGTAAAACAAGGATCATTAGTGCGTGTTAGGTGTTTGCCAAGGATAAAATGATTCCAAAGTTTTGGGATTTGGTATTTTGTCAAAATGATCCAAATTCCTTCCCTCAGCCATGGAATTTGTTTCTTTACTGCCTACGGGTACTTTTTTTTTCTTCTCTGTCCTGTTGGGATTTGGCCAAAAGTCCTCTTTTTTGTTCTGCTTTCACATTSTCTTAGCAACACATTCTCTTAGCTGCTTGTAAGTGATAGCCAGAAACTGGAAACTGTACTCCTGTCTGATTCTATTGGTGTGTTTGATTGCGTGGTTTGCAAAAACACAGGTAGCTGCAGGTACAAGCAACGTGCTGTGGCTGGATCTCCGTTGTGATGGACATGGGAAGTGTTCAGGATTGGAATATTTTATCTTTATAGACGTGCTTTGACTTGGGTTTCTCTGGGGCTTGGCCCCTGCCTTTATGTTTATTCACAAGTGTGCTTCATTCCACCATCGGAGAGAAATGCGAGCAATTGCACGTAAGGCACTGGCTGCAAGTATAAATACTGAGTTTACTCTGGTGTGCAAGGTCTGCACTGTCACCTGTTCAGAGGTTCCATGGAGCACAGGATTTAAGAGAAAAGTTTACAAAAATAGCTATTTGCAGATTAATAGGAAGAGGTGGGCACAAAGTAAAGGAGACAGTTGGCTATGGTTTTGTTATCAGCAGTTAAATGTAATCTCTGCTCTTTGATTAAATAGCTTCTGGAAAATTTTTTTCAGCTCTTTTCCTTTGATTGTTTACCAGTCTTTAAAAACAGTTCTTTTCCTTCTTCCTAAAGTAGTCTTTCCCCTTTGCTCCTGCCTGTGCCTGGTAAGCTCTGCTATTGCCCGTTCACCTAACAGCTGTTTGTCTCAATTGTTTTACTTTTTACCCCTTCTTTTGCTCTTACGGAGATGAYGTGTGGTTGGATAGCAGAGGCTTTATGAGCAAAGGGTCTTATTATGCAATCTAATCTTACATCTTAAGGGCATGCGTAAGTATAATACTGTCAGTGCTTTTGGAGTACAGGGAATATATTGCTCTTGTGTCCAGTGTTTACAGGGCTTTTCCTGAATCCTTTCCTAGTTTTTTCCTTGAATTTCACTGAAAATTGAATCTGAATATTGAACTATTCTGAAGATAGAAGTGGCTGCAAACCTACAAGGAGAGAATCAGAATAAATTATTAGAACAAGTTGCATGTAAATGTGGCAGTGTTCTGTCACTGACATTCCCAGTGTGTATCTTCTGAAAAATCCATTAATAACATGCAGAGTACTCTTACAAAGGAGACACTGCCATTCTATTACAAGTATGCCATTACCTAAAACACTGAGTTTGTTTCCTTCTTTTTTTAATTTCAGAGCATTTTTTTCTAGAATGACTTAGTATCTGCCTATATCATGTTGACATTTGATAAAACCTAATGCTTTGCAAGATCGAGGCTGACATTCTCTGGATATTTTGTATTAATGTCAGACTAATGAAAATGAAATTAATTGTAGCAACTGTGGTTTTTAATAGGCATTGAGTGGAAAAGGAAGTGGTAAAAAGAGAGAGTCACCAGACACAACTGAAGAAAAGTTGAAGGAGGAAGTTGAACATTTGAAAGCAGAACTACAGAAGACATCAAATGGTAAGTATTAATTAGGACTTCTTTGAAATTAAGAAAAAGATGATATCAACACTGAATGTCAAAAAAATATTCTAGATATAGCATGAACTAATTTAATCCATTTCCAGAACACTTGGCATGGGGTTTCTTKACATCTGACTAGGAACTGACAAAACATGCCATTGCCATCCCTATATTTTAGTAAATGTTACAAAAATGTGTATGGTGTAATTGGAACACCTTAGGTAAGCTGTAGTTCTTAACAAATTGGACTGATATATGTAAGTGGTGTTGACTTGAGTTCATCAATAMCATGACCAGGATATGGAATCATTTGCAGGTTGCTTATAGGCATCAGTTTGATCTCTCAGCCACTCTGCCTGTGTAAAATGGGGAAGTATTGTGGTTGAGGTTTTTTACTGTAATACAGAGTTTCTGTCAGCAGAAAAGTCCTTGACTAGTATTCTAAATTTAYATATGTTCTGCAGCTGAGATGTTGAGATGTTAGCTTTTTAAATATTTTTTTTGTCTRCAAGTAAATATACTTTCCAATTTGTAACATAATACTTTAGTTAGCAGCTTCTGTTATTAAGGTTTACATTGTCAAAACTGCTTTATAAGCAGCCCAAATTAAGACAGAAGCAGATTTTACCTGTTTGGTTCTGTCTTACTGGGATCTCTCAAGGCGTATGATGCCTGTGAACACCTACTCATCTGAAATCAGTGTTTTTAAGATAACACTGCCTGCAGTCTTGTAAACATTAATCAGACTGTTACAAAATACAGATTTTCTCAGTAGCAGATAGCATGTTATCATCAAAACATAGCCCTGCTTTCATATTGCATGGCACTGCTACAATGCTGTAAGAAGAACAGCAAATATTTCRTGAATCCTTTTTCACCGTCCACTGGGAATTCAAATAAAAAATGTAAAACAGCTGTTTTCAGCTGGGCTCGAAGCAACAAGAATCTTTAAATAGAGAGTCTCATTAGTTCACATTCTCAGGCATATTTGACGGTGGGTTTTCCCTCTCCTGCTGTTTTCTTGCAGAAAGGGGGGAAAACTGCCTTTGAAGTGACGGGATCAATGGAAAATTTTAAATGCATATGTTTTATTTAACCTAACTGGTGGTATGTAACACTAATATAATGTAAGCTTTTCAGTCAGGAATGCTAGAGAAAGCTAAGGAATAAATAGATTTTATTCCTATAAATTTACCTCATGCTGCTTCAGCTTCATTCTCCCTGTGGGCTGTTGTCCATCCAAGAGATGTGTAAATTAAGGCATGCTTGAATCTTTTGTTAGGGCTAAAGTGGGAGAGAGGGTCTTTCTAAGGAATGAATACGAAAATATTTACAGCCTTTCTCCTGATGCTTCCCCCCTCATTGCCAAAAACCCCAGCAGKGGTATGGAAATTACCATCAGCAGCT
This sequence comes from Amblyornis subalaris, assembly GCA_018881555.1. Classification (NCBI taxonomy): domain Eukaryota; kingdom Metazoa; phylum Chordata; class Aves; order Passeriformes; family Ptilonorhynchidae; genus Amblyornis; species Amblyornis subalaris. The sequence goes on from JACAXG010000055.1 coordinate 3,749,600, forward strand.
ACGTGATGTCAAGATATCTCTTACTTTTTGTAAGTTTTCTTATATGCTATTTTGAGCAAATTGATAGCCAGAAAGCATAGAGTACTTGATGATAACCACAGCTGCAGACACAGCTTTCTATGGAGCGTTAGTGAATCAAATTAGTATTTTGTTTTAAAACTCCTGCAACTGAGCAGGTAAATGTTGACTTTCATGCTCACTAAATGTGAGCAATGCATTACACAAAATGAAATTTGAGATTGGAAAGCTTGTTTTACCTCTTTTAAACAATTTGTTTCATGCTACTGAGCTCACATGACTAACGCAACTTTTTCTTTGTGTCCACAAAGTCCAGTCCGTGAAACTAGGGGGGGAGTGAAGAGTGTAAAGGGTGTTACCTTGTAATGAAACAAGGCAAAACTAGTATAAAAATGGAAACTTTGCTGGTTTTGATTTTGGAGTTTTTCTTGTTGTTTGTGTGTTTTTCAGCTGTAGTATTAGTAAGAGTAATAAATTGAGATTTTGTTCTTGGTTGGTTGGGGGTTTGGGGTTTTTTGCTGCTTGAAAGGAAGAACAAGTATAATTTTTTTTCAAAAGCAGTTTCAAATATCCATTGCACTGTTCTGGAACACTTATTAAGCTGCTGATGCATGGTGAATATATTATTTTATAGTAGGCCATATGTTGAAAGGTGGGCTAACTCAGTATAGTGGCTCCCAGGAGGAGTCCTAAATGTACACCTGCTTCACATGTAAGAACACAGTGTAGTATCAGATTAATGCTGTGATTTCATAGGTGATCCAAATTTTCTGTAAAGTTTTGATTTTGTATTTACAACTGGCAGAGAAAATATTGTATRTCTTCTCTTTTTGCAACTCTGACTGAAATTATAGTGTGGACAGATTATTGTGGACTTTCAGGAGACTCATCTCTAGTTCTTCAGCTTTCTACCTTTTATAGGAAACACAGACCACTTTCTTTTTCCTCACTTAACAGTGAAATCCTAATTTAAGAACACATTTTTCTACCTCCTGTGCTTTGGACAGGTGTGGAGGAAGAATAAAAATACGAGACTGAGCCATGAAATTACTAAAATCTGAGGAAAGGTTGGAAATTAATCACAAAAATTCCGACCAAATTCGTTTTTCTTTTCAGACTTCACTTTCCTATTTCCCTTGATGCCTTTTTTTTGCTTTATTTCAGAAATTAAGGAAAGAGGGCTAGTTCCTCACTACTTTATTTCAGACCCACATCTTGTTGTCAGGGCTTTATAGGCACCCAGCAGTGGGGCTAGCACTTTTAGATCCTAAATCCATTTTTAGCATACCTAGACATGTAATAACATGACTATTTAGAAACCTTTTGAGATGGTCTTTTATTGATACACTTATGAAAATGACTCATTGATACCTAGAAATAAATGTACATACCCATAGGAGCACCCAGTACAGATGTGAGAATGTTTGTCCTGTTACACATATTTCTAACAAMATGTTGATGCAGATAATTAAAGGTTTTCAATAGGGCTACTGGCCTAGGAGCAATAGGAATTTTCTGGGAAAGAAGGCATGCTATGATATTGTTTCATTTTGATGGTTTTGAAAACGATTCAAAAAGCCATAACAAAACAAATTATCTGTAATTGGGCATGAGGTTAGAACTGAGAGAAGTTTCCTAAAGCAATTCTCCTTACAGTGGTCCTTGTGTTGGGGGCAGGAACAGGGCTTCATTAAATATGTACTGGCTCATCAAAGTCATTTAGGTGCTTTTGAACTTTAGTTCAACTTTTTCTGAAAATACTCTATTTATATGTTGTTGCCATAGGTATACAGTGGGGCAGGAGGAAATTCTGATGAAACTTCGTGCATCCTTTAAAGAGGTTTGTTTTGTGTACGGACTGTCATGAGTGGTTTTTGTTTCATGGTTGCATAGTGTTGTAGGAGACGGGAAGAGAGCAACAACTCACGTGAAGGGCTGGTTTTGAAATAGCTTTTAATTGTTGGCTATTCTAGAAAGTATGCACATACAGATATACAGCTCTCACTTAAATGTGAAGATTATTACATGTTAGAAAAGTATTAAACAATACAGACATTGGGAATACATTTCATAAAGCTATTGCTGCAAGGGAGAGTTCTGGCCTTTGTGTTGCCAGGCAGGCTAATGCCATGTATGAAAACTATATTTATGTTGAGCTTCACTGATGCACTCCAGTTTTTAAAAACAAACAAGTTTAAAGAATTGGCCAGTCTTGTTATTTAGCCAATGGCAGAGGAAAGTTTAGAAACAAAGTCTATCTTACTTAACCTTACTTTTTACCTGTGAGATCATAACCTTGATGGGAGCCCGTTGCATGGTGTCACCTGCAGCAAGAGTTGATACTCACATTTGTTGATTGAAGGGATGGCTGCATACAGCAAGCATGGGTTTAGTACACAAGGCTGTTTATGCCATCCGAAGATGCTGTAACATCTCTTTTGTAAGAAAATTTTGTTTGAGGTTGCAAAAGGTACTTGAAGCAAATCTGTAAATTTTTTGGCCCTGCCCTCTTGTTTTAAATTCTGATCATTATATCTTAAGAAGAGAATTCAGAATTAGTATGGAATTACTTGACTGGAGTTGTGTTCCCAGCCTTACAGTGTATTTGTTGGCAAATCTCTTGTGCCATCAGTGCCTAAATTCTTAAATGTGAATAGCTCTTTTTTAACTTGAAAACTCTTTTAAAAGTGAGCTCTTTTTTACTCTTCAACTAGTCCAAATCATTTGGTTGTAGGCTTGTATTGTGAGCAATGCTAATGTAAGTTCCAGATCGTTTCCCTAGTAGCAAGCACTGTAAGTCAAGTGATTTAGTCAGACCAGGACTAGTAGTTGTGCAAGGAAATGCCCAAAGAATCATTGGTTGTTTATGTTGCCGTTTGGGTTTGTTTTTAGTGTTTGGTTCTCCATCCTTGTTGAAATGAGAAGATCATAGAAATGCTATAGCTACTGGGCTGTGGTAACRTAGCTCCTCAGAGCAGTTTTATTCCTCATTCTTCTAATTCAAAGCAAACTGAAGTAAACTGTCTATCTTAGAATAGGACACAGAGAATGTGGTGAAAGAAGGACAAGTTCTCTACTTTTTCCARGCCATACATGTTACATTAGTTTATAGGACCTCCAGTCACACTTAAGTGTTAAGGGATAAAGTTTTCCACAAATGTCTTCCATTGAAACACTGTCCTAAAAATAGTTTGTTGATTTTTATTTGAAGGAAAGGAGAAGGAATGAAGAAGGATAGCCTACCTCTCRTAGTACTGATGCTGGATTCTGGGTTTGGAATTTGCTGATTATTCCTCTCATTGGTTGCATTAACGTAGAAGCAGCATCCTCACCTCCTGTCTGCTCATGCATTTACTTGGTGGGAGGTGTCAGCTGTTGAGGCTTGCTTGCTGCCAGTCCAGCTGTTGTGCTCTCGTGAGGCAAAGTAACAGSCCAGGTGAAAGCCAGAAATAATAACTGACTGTGTTGTGCACACAAAGGATCTCCTGTTTCCTGCTGGGTCCATGTTCTGATGATACGATCCATATGACAAACAATGTACCTGTGCAATGCACTCRTCTGCACTGCAGTGCTCATGCAATGGCAGAGGAGTTGAGCACTGCTGTGTGGACACTTTCTGGTGCTAGACAACGGGTCCAGGGAAATTGGTGCACTGAGGAATTCACCTTGTCAAAGATGTGATGCTCCTTTTAATTGTGTKGCCCCAACAGGAATGAATCTGGATTTGGTGATTTGCTGATGTTTGGGAGTTTTTGTCCATAGACAACACAGGTGGAAAGGACAATCTGTTCTTTGCTTTTTCTACTACGGTTAGGTGAGGTATTTTTGTCATACATCTGTTTTGGTCAAAACATTAAAACAATGCAATAGCTTGTTTACTTTCTTGATTTGTAGATACTTTTAGATATTTTGTTCATGTTTTAAAGATAAAGTAGTTTTTAGTTGCAACTGAAGTACTGTGCTGCTGCTTATAAGTAACTAAATAGTATTAGATAATAACATTGAGTTACAACTTCAGAAAATGGCATATGTAAATGCTTTTTGTCTACAACTTAAAATTCAGAACTTTATCAAATTGTCACAAGTTTATTTTGCTGATTTCTAAATTTTTCCGTTGAATCTTTTAAACAGTACCAAGATCAGAGAAAGAGTAAATGCGATGGGGTTTGACTTGTCAGATGTGTGGAAATCACAGTTATTCCAAAACCCAAAACCTTCAGAAAATTTGTACTGATGCTGTCAAAAAGGACTTAAAGGATGAAGGATAACTGTGTGAGAGTATGGAAATGAAAGAAAGGATATAAAGAGAAGGGATGTATTTTTGATCATTTTGGAATCAATAAATGGAAGTATTATTAACTTCAGTAAATCAGAATTTCAGGATAGGTAAAAGTCCTGTTACGGGAAAACYGCTTCCAGAGTTCTGAGATGAGAATTATTTTTCATCTATACATTCAAATTAATTAATTAAAAACAAGATAAATGCTCACAGAGGGAGTTTTCCTTTTTCATGTAGGAGAATGGTGAAATCTTGTTTTCTGATGTTTCAGGAACTAGCACCCAAAGASGTATCTGGTTCACACCAGACTGCTTGTAGCTCAGTGCTTAACAAAACACATTGAGCTCCTCATCTTTTGAGAACAGGCTCTTAGAGGTGCTGCAGTTCTTGAGTGCTSTGGAGGTCTCTGAGAAAGAAGAGTCTGTCTCAGGGAGTTCACAGTCAAAGGATACATTCACACTTTTGGAACAAGGAAATTTGCAAATGTTCTTTTTTTATTTATATCATCAGATTTGGCTGTTTGGGTTTTTTAAGTGGCTGTGTGAGGCAGCCTTATCAGGTCATTAACAACATTTATTTGTTTTAACATGAATAAATCAAGTTTTAAGTGTGCTTGTGCTGCTACATCAGAGAAATGGAATACCCAAGATACATATAGCAGAGGAATATGAAAATGTCTAAGTGACCTTATGTAACATCTAAGGAGTAATGGCTTTATGACACTTTTTGCTGKTCTACCCTGCATTGTAAAATAGCCCCTGCAGAGTCCTGGGCTATTTGGTGTAGATGTGCTCTCAGTTTGTGTTGAGATTGAGTAGAGGAATAATTACTTTTTCTCATGTTAAGAACCTGTTCATAGTTGTGTATCCTCCCATCACCATTTCTCCCTTCTCATCCATAAACTGATGCTTCTAATAAATTAACTCATGCATGGTAAAATATAGAACAGGGTGAAAAGGAGAGGTCTGTGCTCCTATAATTTTTTATTCTCTCCCTCCTTACCATGTTTTGTAGATGGTCTCAGTTACTTTGTGAAAATCGTGCCAAAGAATTACCTCTTTGTTTTTAGAGGTCTGTTTTTAGAGGTTTTGATTTTGGAGTTGTAGAGTTTTGTTTTTCTAGAACTGTCTCCTGCAATGTGACAGAACACTGTAGTCATCACCACCTAGTCACCTCTTTCAACAGTTTACTGGTCTCACCCTTACCTTTTTTAYAGACCCTTCCTGTTCCTTGTGCTGATCTTTCTGGACACAGGCCATTCTTTTTTTGCTCCCTGTTCTCAACATCTCTTCCTGTGTCCACCTGTGATGCTGCGTTTTAAAATTAAGCCTTTTTTTAGAGGAACGACTGTCTACTGCACTGTCAGAGCCCTAATGCACATCTGGGGCCCTGAGGAACTGCAGGAATACAAGTAATAATTAAAACACCAATTCTGATCTTTTACAGCTTTCCACAAGGCAAAAACTGAAGTGGCTGCAGTTAAAAAGCAGTCTGAAGACCTTAGAAGAGAATATGATCATCTGATGAAAGAATATGAACGGCTTGAGGTAGGTGGCTCTGGATTGCTATACAAGCACTGTGTTTTGAAATTGTACCAGCAAAATTCTGCTTGTTGGTATTTATCATGCAAGAGAATTTACCAAAATCTTTAGAGTAACATAAAGTTAAAATGGGCAGCACTCCTTAAACTTCATCAAAATAGTAAAATTTTGTTTTGCAAGGTTATTAGCTTTTCTTTTTTGCAATTAGGTTGACAAAGCTCAGGTCATCATTAGGTTCAATTTTGTTGCCACTTGGAAAATAAGATTCAGATAGATCTGCATGTGATGGTCAAACTGAAGTATTGTAAGAAAATTATAGGAGTGGTTTGCTTGTGGCAGGGGGAGTATATGTGTAATTTATAAAAGTAATTTTATTTGCTCTTAAAACACGCTTTTGCAATCCTGGATTGTAAATGTTGCAATACTGTTGATACACAAGGACAAAAAAACCCAACAAGCAGCCTAGGCTAAAAACAGGCTACTATAAAATTCAAAAGTACAAAATAATTTTTAAAAAACCAAACATATCAAGCAGAAGTTCAATTAGCTGTTTGATTGAGTTTGCTTATGTGCATGGCTATAATACCCATAAAATATACAGTAATTATTTCTAGTAGAACTTGAAGTCTGTTCTTTTAAGTTGTCTGACAGGTATTYATATGCTCCGTGCCTAACATGTCTCTCAAGCGAAATTCAATAAAAATGAAAGTTAGCTTTATTTCARGTAGTGGTCTTGGGAGAAAATAAATGATCGTTAAAGTTACGGTGACCTGCTTTTCAAGAAGACTTCAGTCCTGTATTAATAAAAAGCAATTCTGAGCTGGTTATAATCTTTTTTCCTGTACTTTGTGAAACCACTTACTCATTCCCAGCCTCACCCTGTACTCCTACAGATTCCTGAGCTGATCTCTGTGTTCAAATCAAGACCACCATGCATGGCCTGTCCTTGTTGTGCTTCCCTGTGTAATGAGCCATAGTAGTCCTGCTGCATTTCTAACAGACTTGTGGTCTAAAACACACATCCTTACCATTTTCTGTTTACCTCTGAGGGGAAAGAACAGAAGGTACTGAGCCCACAGTAGATGCGGCTCCCAAGGATAAATCAGTTGATAGCACAAAATATTTTCTGTTGAGTTTGCTGCACAGTTCAGCTGTAACGCAAAGGGGAGCTGAACCAGGCTGCCCGGCCTTGACTGCTGGCAGCAGAAGCACAAGTGTTGTGTGGGACTGCAGCTTACAAAGGTGTATGGTGAAGAAATCAGGTGTGACTGCAAAGGGGCAAAATGAGGCATCTGGAGTCAATGGTTTCTGATCTTGCCAGACTTATATTATTTTTAATCTGTCTCTTTTCAGCAAAGTTTAAATAAAGCAGAAGATAAGAAAGACCTGTAAGTGCATCTAAGACGGACGGCATTGGTACAGTTGCTTGAATGAGAAAAGTCTTGTGCTGTTTATGTTCCTGATTCATACCTGAAACAAAACTTGATTTTTCTGAAAAGCATATGCATTGCAGGTCACTATTAAGATTCCTTTAATATATCTTGGTTGCCAAAATGTTCTGTGTTGCAAATAAAGTGATAAGTGGCTTACCGGATTTACSTTGGATTTTGTTACTGCTGTCGTGAGGAGAAACTCAAAAATCTTTCAACTCCACTTGGAGAAACTTGACTGTTTTCCAAGCTTTTGCCTCCCATAATGGTAACAGATCACCATTTGCTTGTCGCATTTGAGTGAGGTTGTATATCACAGGAGATCATAAAAACACAATTATTTAAACGCCTTTGCAACACTTGTTTGGAGTCTTAAAAATTCAGTTCCCAGTGGGTTKAAGAAGGCTGAAAGCTTTTCATCAGCCATTCCACTTCAGTGGAAAATTGAATGACAATCAATCTAAGGAAAATAAAGAAAGGAAAATTGCATTTCTAAATCCMTTTCACTAGCCTGTGACTTTCACTTAGCCACATGGATTTGAGTGTATTTTAACAAACAATATTTTTTGCATGCCTCTGGTTTATTTTTCTTTAATATATTGGGATATTTCAGTCTTGGGTTGGCTGGTATTAGCAGTCTTTATTTTCACACTGTTTACGTCAATTTACTCTGTATGTACCACCTAACTTCTTTTGCCTGACTAAGTAAAAAATCTTTTTAAATGTAGATAGTTCGGYTTGTTTTGTTTTGTTTTCATGGATACGATACCTCAAATAAATGTGCACTGTTTTGCATAAGACCTTTTTGGTATTCAGAAAGTTGTTTTGAGTTTCTTATTTGTTAGTTGGTTCCAGCTTATATTTGAAAGTTGAATATGTTTGTTATATTAAAGGGATTGTTTAAGTTCATGAGTTTCTGGGTTTATTCTTRTAAATTCTCTCCCAATATACTATCTCATCATAGTTAATAGTTACATGCACTAGGAACAAAATACACTTCCAACTTGATGTTTAACTCTTCTTGAAAATACAGTCTTCTTCATAGTGGTAGTTTTGATTGCTCTGGAAATAGGATTTGTTTAGCTTAGAATTTAAACACAGCTTATCAAGTAGTATAAGGCATAATAACATAGCATATTAAATAAGAATGCATATGTTTTTAAAAAATACTTCATCCTTGTTGAAGTAGTACAGAATGTGTTTTCAGAGATTCTGTGACAGTGGAGGTTTTTTTTTTTATTCTTATAAAAACTTTCAGGAAAAGTTACAGATTTTCATACCTGCATACATACATGTTTTGGAGATGTAGTTGAATGCGTCTTTGTGTGTTTTCCCCACCCTTTTCTGAAATATTTAAAATTGTGGTGGAATGTTATCTCTGGGCAGATCCAAAGACTATGGTTGGAAGCATTGGAGGTATAACAGCTACTGCTAATTTTAATAACAGGATGAAAAAACTCACATCTGCTTGTTACTTTAAGACACTGAACAAAAGCAAATAACTTGATTATTATATGCTGTTATCTACTCAAATGTCAAACATTTCTTCCTATAGTGTAAGTAGATAATTGGGTAGAAAATTAGCAGCTTACAATGAATGATGTTGTACACTGCGCTCTTCATCCTTAAAAATTTATCTTAAAAAAATAACCTGGAATAAAAAATGGGTAGTTGTGAATGCACTGATAGTACTGATATTTCTCCTTGAGAACGAAGTCTGAATGCTTTACAGTTCTTTGCTGTAGAGTGTGACTGAAGAATGAAGGAGTGCAGGGTGGTATGCACTGCTCCTTCAGAAGCTGAAATGAGGCTGGGTATTTTTAGATATGCAACATGCATTCAACACATGGTACTTACGTGCTGCCCTCTGTAATACTTTACACAAAAAACCTTGATATCAGGCCACAGAGAATGTTCCCGTAATTAGAGATTGCTTAAACACATAGACTTTCTATTTTGCCTCCATTCATTTCTTCTGTTGTGTCCATTACTTGTATCCTTTGTCAGATTTCCTTGTCACAGAGTAGAGTATGACCATCATCTTTTTTGTACCTATCTATTGATARGTACCAAATCAGATGGTATATTGACCATCTATTGTGGATAGTCACACACATTTGACTGAGTTGCATTATCACATGTTCACCTCTTTGGAGTCCCAGACTTGTTCACAGAAAAATAATCTTTTGTTACTCAGATTAAAAGTATTTTGTAATCTGCTTTGTAGAACTCTATTCTTRGAAAGAAGACAAGTTCCTTTTGTAAAATTATAAGTCTAAATAGTATATTTGGAAATTCTAGTAGATGGCAAATCRTTGTGGATATTTTGCATTTGCACTGTTTCACATTATATGCTTTCAGGGCCTGTGGGAGTCTGGGTTGATCAATTTTAAATACAGTTCTCTCATTAGTAATGTTTTAAGTTATGGTTGATAGCGAAAGAGTGAATCAAAACTTCGTGCTTTTATGTCCTGATCTTTTAGACTTGTGGGTCAGATTTTGGTCATGTGCCTGTGTTGCGGGAAAGAGCTGAAAAAAAGTTAAATCTCCACTAATAGTGATGGAATCAAAAATACTTTTGTACTCATGTTGGACRGTTAATTTATTCTGAGTATGTCTCCAGAAGTAAGAATTTAGAGCTCTTTATACTCTAAATAATGTCAAAGTAATTGCCTGGTGGTTTTGGAACCTTTTTTCYCTCTTTAAAAAAGTAGAAATGTGCATTTTCCATACTTCTGTGGGGAAGCATAGGAGAGATTACTCTAAAAATATTTGCACAGGTTTAACTGATAGTAGCTTTCAAAAAAAATTGAGGGATGTTTCCATATTTTTTTCATAAACCTCTTTTTCTGCTGAGTCAAGAAAGCACTGRGGTCATGGTGGGTGCATGAGAACTGACCTGAATATTAATAGACCTGGCTGCATGCTTTGGTGTTTCCTTAAATGCAAGCACCTGTAGCTAGGCGGGATGTTTTTCCCTGTTTCTGTTTTTGCAACAAACATCTAACAATATATCTTCTTTAATAACATAAATTGTGTACAGTCTTCTGAAAATGTACCCTTGCACTAGCACGCCGTGTGTGTTTGCTGCCACAGTAGTCCCTGGCTACGTAGACTCATTGAAAAGACACTGCCTTCCTAGCTTGTTGCAAAGATTGAAAGCTCAGCTTTTCTCTGGGCATTGAAATAACATTTGTTTTTCCAAATGTGAAGTTACTGTAAGAGTATTACATGACTGCCTCAGTTCTCAAGCGTTCCTTGAAATTCTGATTTTAGTCTTTGACAGAAGCCCTCGTTTTGCCTTGCCTTTGGACAATGCTTATCCCACTGGCAGCTGTAATCTGGGTCCTGATGCAGCCTAATACAAGTCATTTTACAGATAAGTTGGAAAAGGAGCTTCAGTTACATCATTCCAGTCCTTCAGTACTCTGTGCTACCTATTGCTGTGTGCATTAATTGTGGAATGTCTGAAAACATAGTTCTAGAACTGAGCATCCTCAGGTCAGGAATAATGTGGAATATTTTATTTTCTATGATAAAATGTAATACTTGTGTTTTGTTTGAGGTAATGTACGAATAGGGACAGGCATTGCAAAGTGTATTTGTGAGGAAAACAAGAGTCCCTCTAGTTTTGTGTCCACTCTGGAATGCGGTTGTGATCCAAAGGAATTTTCTATTACCACCTGCAAGGGCAAGTGCCTTGGAAAGATTTTGCTGTTCTACCTCTAGCTTTGGGAGRGCTGAGCGGAAGGTGGGGCAGGCTATACAGCCCAGGACTATACATGCTAAAGGATTCCCTGCAGGACTCTGCGAAGCTGGTCTCGGTCTGCATGAACCACATCCAGGATGTTCGGATTCTCAAACACACTTGGGTGCACCAGGGTTTAGCAGGTGGGAACCTCTCCCCTCTGTTTAGTGACTAGTGGGAGTTAGATACTAGCACTGGTGTGTCTACTGGAAGGGAGGAGATACCAAAACCAGCTGCTAGGGAATGTGAATATGGGAGGGATGTCTCAAACTCGTCTGGAAATCGGACACCAATTACTGCTGTCATAAAAGCATGTCTGYAAGACTCTTGACTTAAATAGCTGTATCTTTAACCCTTTATCCTGCTGCTTGAGATCAGACTGTCCATGTAGTCTGATTTGGGTTGCTCTTGTCTTTGAWAACACTGCCAGAAGAGGCAGTAGCTTTGGTGATAATTGTGTTTTGCAAAATGGTGTAATAAGTTCTCACCTAGGTGGTCAGACCATATGCTACATCTTACTTAGCCTGAGGTTTAAATCCATAGTCCTGTGACCATGGAAGAAGAAGGTGCTAAACTACTCCTTTCTTTGTGAGTTTAACAGGGAATGGCAAAGAGACAATGTGAGAGGAAGGGAGGAACTGTTATTCTTGGCCAGTTAGGACAAAATTTTAGTCTTTGATTCTTCTCCAGACATGACTTAGGCATTAGAGGTCTAAGGAAACAGAGCATACRGTGAAGTAGGGGACTTGGAAACAGGCTGTGTATCTATCCTAGGTTGTTTGTTTCATACCAAGTACAAAGTGAACTTGAACTAACTAGAAAATAGTAGCAAATAATAAGATGAACAAGAGGACTCAGAAGACTGATGCAGATTTCAAGCTAACAAAAACTAATCACCCCCCCCCAAAAAAACCCCACCCAAACAAATAAAAAAGCAAAAGTTGAAAAATTAAGAGCTTGTCTTCTAGCTTGAAGAGTAAGTGTTCCAGAGGAAGGGAGATGCATCCTGAGTGGGGTCAGCGCCATCACGGTTCAGAAACTCGTTGCATCTGATTTGACACAGATGTGTCTCTGTGTATGGGATCCATTCTGAGCTAGGGTTTGCAGTTTTTAGCCTCCTTCTCAAATAATTGTCTTTTCAAATTCTGAAAAATGCATTGTGTTAAACAGATGGAGATTTTTTTTCCCTGAAACCTCTTGTCCTTGAACTTGCATACTTCTGCCAATATGCATGGTTCTACAGAGTTTTCATCTGTAGATGACCTGCAGGTGCTCCTACAGCATCTCATCACCTGAGGTGCTGAAGCTTGAAATACTGTTCAGGCACACGTGCTGCAGCAAACAAATTTGCAAGGACTGYGAGTTACAGTCAATTCAGATTCTTCTGACTGTTGCCTGTGTTAATTTGCTTGYTCAGTACTACGTCCTTTCCTCTTGATATCAAGCAGTTCTCTTCTAAAATCCTAGCTATATGAGTAATAAGATAATTGTAGTTTTGTGCATATCCTGGGAGAAAATAATATGTAATACACAACCAGTCTTGAAAATTGAGTTTATGTGGTAAGTGTAGGGCATCTACATTGGGTTCCTGCAAATGTTTTTGCTATTGTTCTTTGCTTTAATGATTAGCCTAGAAGCCGTTATACCTGCTGGAGTAATTTCATTGTCTTTGTATTAATTTTAGAAATAAGATGATGTTACCACAACAGCTTTTCAAAGTTAGATTTCATAACTGCTTTTCAYGATGCTCCATTTTTATCTGGAGTGGATTCTAACCTAATACATTACTCAGTTTTGATGCCAGGTCAGTTTTCTGTATGTGCTTTAGTATATGTCTAATATGTCTTTTCCAATATTACTTCCATTTCCCCATAGTATTATCTGCTAATGAGAAAATCTGAAAGCTTTCCCACTCTGGATTAAGTAACATTTACATCAGACACTTTCCTTAAAACACAAATTTGTACCTCTGAACATTAACTGGCGGCTTTTACTGACTCCAGTGCCGTGCTTATAGGTTTCTACAAAATGCTACGACCTGTTTTGGGAGGCTGGCTGCTTTGCTGCTGGATACAACATTGCTCAGATAAAACAGTTCCGCAGTTTACCCACACTTCCTTACAATGCAGCAGAGGGGAAGCTAGTTGCAGAATTGGAAAACCTGAACTGTGTTAACTGTGTTACTTTCAGCAAATAGCTTCTTTGCAGTTTAGTAATGTTGGCTTCAACATGTCTGATGTTAGAACCATACTAAATTGCTTTGAAACCAAGTCCATGCCTGAGTAGTTCATTTTGCTTGATGCCATATCCCCAGTGTGTATCCTTCGCACCTCTTTGGCTTTGGCTGAAACAGTGGCACTGATCCTTATTAGAAAGTCTCCTRGGTGAGGAGGACACGTACTTCACTCCTGCAAGATCCTTGCTAAGTTGTTTTCCATACGAAACATGGAAGAGCTGCAAGGTAGCCAGCAGTATTCAGCATGGAGGACTGACTTTTGCAGCCCCAGTTCTATCTCTAACCTTAAATTACAGCAGGACTGCCACAGAGTTCATTCCCTTGGGCAAACCAGAAGCTGCAGCCCTGGGCCACCTTCTCTCATTTCAGGTGTGACGCAAAGAGCCCCCAAGCCCCGAACCACTTCTTCCCAGCCAGGCGCCTGAGTGAGCTCAGGGGTGGTTCCGAGAGCAGATGCTGTTTRTTAGGCATTTGTATCGATGCATGGAGACGACTCCCAAAACTTGGGTCACGGGACGCAGCGGGGCTTTGGGAACTCCAGGCGGCTTCCGTGCAGGCCAAGCAGTGTGCGGCGCGGCCGGTCCTATCTCACCCCCTCAGGCTCGCCTTAACAGCTACCACTTTGGCCGGCCGCTGGCGGGCAGGTGGCTCTTTGGGGCAGCTGGTGAGGGGGAGAGGCCATCACCTGTCGGCGGGGTTGGTGTGCGTGCAGCCAGCCCCACTCCGCACGCCCCGGAGTCATTCCCCCGACGCCTGCCCGCGGGCCGCCGCCTTTGAAGTGCAGCCTCCGCCCGAGGGGACGGGAGGTGCCGGGGTCGGGGGGGTCGCTCCGGGGAGCGCAGGCCCGAGCGGGGCTGGCGAGGGGGCACCGGGGYCTCCGGGGGAGGGCGGACAGAGGCGTCGCCCGGGCCGGCCTGGAGCCGGGTCTCTGTTTCCCCGTAAATAAAGCGGCGGGCCGTGGGCGGCCGTATAAATGCGGCTGCGGCAGGGCCGGCTCGCCTTGCCCCAGGCCGGGGAGCGGGCGCGGGCAGAGCCGTCGGAGCCGCGGTTCAGGACGCGGACAGCGCTGCGGGGCCGGGGGCGCGGCGCGGGGCCGGCAGGGGGGGCCGCGCTCGCTGCCCGCCGGCTCAGRCGGGGCCATGGCCGCGGGCGGGCGGGCGGCCGAGCCGCCGGCCGAGCTCACCCACTACGTGGTGGCGCGGCCCATCTACAGCGAGCCGGGCTTCCAGGAGGAGAACGAGCGGCGGCCGCCGCTGCCGCCCACGCTCCGCGAGCGGGTGCAGGCGGCCTGCAGGTGAGTCCATGCGGCGGGAGCGAGCCGGGGGGCGCCGGCGGACGCGCGGTCCCGGCGCCCACAAACTCCACCCGCCGCGGGATGAAGTGCCCCAAACGCCGGACTGTGGGCAGACACATCCTTGSTCCTCTGCGTATCCCAGCTGCCCAGAGGGTGCTTCCTTCAGGCAGCGCGCTTTTGACATCAGTACATGGCCCGTCCCTGTCTGGAAGMCGGGACCGTGACAGTCACTGCCTCTTAAGTTTAAATGTGCATCAGCTGAGCTCTCTTGTCGGTTTGGGATTTTTGGGGCTCTCCAAGTGCAGCCCCGTCGGGTGTGTTCATCCCTKGTTTTCTCGCAGATGTTCAAGGAAAAGGGCCTTTCAGATTGCCAAGTCCTTTCTGCCCGTCCTRGAGTGGCTGCCCAACTACCGGGTGAAAGAGTGGCTGATCAGCGACATCATCTCGGGGCTCAGCACCGGCCTCGTTGCCACCCTGCAAGGTAAAGCCAGGCACGCCGGCGCTCCGCTCTCCCGGACGTTCCTATAAGAGAGCCGGCTGAACACAGGGACGTTATGCAGATGGAATTACAAATCTGAGGCTTGTTATTTAATACTAGATATTAGGTATTATTTGCAATAAATAATTTATGGTTTTAATTTATTCCTTTTTCTTTCCTTGGCTAGAAGATTTAAATTTCCTTTGATGTGCTATCAAGATGTATTTAACTTTTCTTCCAGGTGTTTTACTCAGAAAGCATTCATTTTGATATTTAAAATTTTAATTACATTGTGATTAATCAGATAGGTTGTGTGGTCTTATTTCTCTTTCTTGGTTGCCTAAGCCTATAGTTCTCCTGTAACTGCCTACAAAAATCTAGTTATTCCTCTAAAATAATGTAACCTTGATATCTACTCCTCTTTAAAATTCATCTCATAAGGTTGTTCAGGTATCTACAGAAGACAACCCTCGAGGTGGTGACGTATTCACATTTTTAAAAAAAGAAACTTGATGGATATTTACAGTACATGGCTTGCAATATTAAGTTTTCCTTACTTCCTTATTCCATTTATTAGTAAAGCTTTCAGTAGATGAACAAATAGGAAAGTGGCAGAAATACGCAGAAATTAGTTTAAATMAGCTAATTAAGGAAGACCCAAAGGGCAGAACTATCCTGTGTAAGGCAGCATCCATCTGAGACAAGACTAACTATAACCCTGACACATCCAACATTTCTTTCATCTCAAAAGAGTWCTTATACTATTTTCACAATTTTTTCGGGACTACTGGGGGCAAAAGAAGCTGCGTCAACCCCATGCTTTGCCTCAATGGAAATTGTTTGCAGAAGGGGGCAAAGATTTACTTTGGGAACAAAGAAAGCAGTTTACGCATTCCCAATTAGCCACGAGTATTCCCTGCTGTCTGTTCCCTTGGAGCGTGCTAGGAAGGCAGAGACTGGCAGAGAAAAAGCATTACAAACTTCTGCCCCAGGCAGGGGGTGACCTGAGGAATAAAGAAGGTGATTCTTTCCTGAAGAAAGTTCCGAAGAGAGCATCAGAGCTGGAATATCTTTGCTGAAGGTAATGGTACAGTTACAGGATCCCCGTGCCTTTTTTAAATGAACTAGTCTAGATGGACTTTTCATATTACTTATAACAGCTGTTATRCTCTTACTGTAACCTCCTCATTTATTTTTTTCAGTGGTCTGATTTTCTCTCWGTTAGAATCCGTTTGTAAAACCAATTTCTGAAATGTACTGTCTGGTCACCTACCTATGTATTRAAAAAGTAGAAAAAAGGAGAAAAAACCAAATCAGTGCAAATCTAAACCTAATTATAATTTTTTAAAAATATAAGAATTCTGAAATTTTACAACATGCGTTACTGGGAAAATCGGCCAAAATATTTGCAAAAAAAGRTGCTTCTGGGATCTTGAGGTCCCTGAAGTCCCTAATTCTGAGCAACTATGTGTGTTGCTTGCAGTCCTCCCATCAGTCACAGTAGTATGACCAGGACTTCAGTTGTTTGAACTCTGACAGGTTTTGGAGAATCTTTGAAGGAGAATACTGTGCTCTGCAGTGGGGGCTAACTGGGATATGATTCTGAAGGCAACTTTTTTTATTGTTTGCTGGATTTGACAGCTTGCACAGACATGCAAAGGAAGAAGAATCAAAACTCTAAAATTTGTGTGACTTACTATTGGTAGATTCGTTTTTAAGCTGCTTCTGGGAAAAGAAGTAGCCTTATTTTCACAAGAGCTGAAGATACTGAAGCATATTTGTAGTGCAATAATTCYGTGTCTGTGCTTGAAATTTCTGTCTGTAACTAGAACACTTCACATATCCCCATTTTCTCTCAAGAGGCAGACCTGTCACTCTTGCAACAATGTTCTCCACTTAAGTTTCCCATCTCAGCCTGTGTATTGTGCTACTTATGCAAATATAGGAACATCTTTCAGTACTTACTCATCCAACTACCAGCGTGGGATATACAGTCATTTACAGTCATTGATACTCCCATRTGTGCCTGCAATTGATTTACAGACAAAACATATTCTAAACTGCATCTGGACAAAAGCAATAAATCTTTCTGAAAGTAYATTCTAGACAAGATAGTAGATTGCTGAGAGATTTTAAATGTGATATTTTGATGATCTATCATTTCAGGTTTGGCATATGCTTTGCTGGTTGCAGTCCCTGTTGGATATGGTCTCTATTCTGCTTTTTTTCCCATCCTGACATACTTTTTCCTGGGAACATCAAGGCACATCTCAGTTGGTAACTGCATGTGTTCAAGTTACAGTGAATTATCTATTACAAAGTGTTAATCCTTACTGTGGACATTCATATTTCATACAATATAGCTACCTTCTGAAACAAATTGGCTGTGGTGAATATTAATATTGGTGGATCTGGGAAAATTAAGGCTTATTTCTTTATACTGGCAACTGTGCATAATAGCTAACTTCAGTTGTGTACCTGCTTTTTGCTTTAATTGTGAAGTTTAAATATTGTCTTTGGCTACACTCTGTGCAAGAAATGACAAGATCAAGGCCTCAGTAGGCAGTGCGAATGACAGACATTTTGTCTATCAGCTAAAGCTCAAGATGGCTAAAACAGAGCTCTTTTAGTCTTCTCTACAAGCCTTACTTGCTGCATCCTTTTTTGAGTACTGTGGACAGTACCTTCTTCTTGCCTGTCACGGAGATGCAGAACCTGTGTGTCCACTCCAGCCTCACTCTAGGTCCTCACATCAAGGCTATGGGTAAACCTTGTTGATTCTTTCTGAATACTTTCTTTAGAATATGAGGTTTGTTTTCTGTCAATTTTCACATTTAAAATTCTTGTTACACTGATCTTGTTACACTTGATCACTGAAGTTCCTTTTTCTTCATTCTAACAGCATCTAGTCTTTCGCTGTTCATATCCACTAAGAATACATTGTTTTCCACTCCCAGAGCTTTGGCATGATACTACACTTTTTCATCAGCTTTCTTCTCTGATGCATCAGCTGCCTCTGTATGTTTTCTTAACTTTGTTAGCCTCTTCCTACCCTACCAAGCAGCTCACATTTGCTATCCAGACCTGACTTGTTATGTCTACTTCTGGTGGCATTCCTACTTTCTAGATTATCAAACACTCATTTTTTATGCTTTTCCAAATGCTCTTATTTATGAAGTGTCCTCTAAGGTATCTTTCAAATTAACTTARCCTTTTTTAAGACATTTCTTGACATTTTCCTTTTCTGCATAATTTTAGTAAATAACTTCAACAAATATGATTACTTTTAGATTGTGTTTTGCTGACACAATGATCACTTTCTCTGTATCTTGCCCAAAGTATAGTTTCAGTCATCTTTAGCCAATGTAATAGCACACTACTGCCAAAAGATGTGGTCCTACCCATTGGAGCATGTTCCTGCCACCACTGTGGCATTGGGATCCCTGACCATGTAGCTATGTGGCATTCTGGGTCAGCTGAAAACAAACCATGATCAAAAATACCCCAAAACCCAACCAAACAAAAAAACCCAAGCAGACAAAGCAAACCCGAAACTTAAAGAAATAAATTATGCTTTCACCTGGATCGGTGATCTGTGTTATCTGGTTGTGATGCTGATACAAGGTAGATGGTTAGAGCATGTTGAATGTGTTGCCCCTTTTGACCTTCGTACGGCCCTAAATTGGCAGAAGCAAAGCATGAAACTGCACCTGTACCTGTATGTACAACGTAAGTTATTTAAAGAAGGAACYGTATTTTTGTGCCATGTATGCAGTGCCTGTGGCTCTTGGCCCCCTAATGCTACTGATGTACCCCAATTACAATACTACATGATTTTTATGACTTGAAGACTTTCTTGCCTAGTCTGATAAATGCCTCTTTTCAATGTATATTAAACTCTAGTGTGTTCTGTTTGTCATTACAGGTCCATTCCCTGTAGTCAGTTTGATGGTGGGATCTGTTGTRTTGAGCATGGCACCTGATGAGAATTTTCTCATAGAAGGCAGTAATGCTACAGGGACTAATGGCACTGGTATACTGATAGACACTGAATCCAGAGATGCACAGAGAGTGCTGATTGCTAGTACTCTCACATTCCTGGTTGGAATTTTACAGGTAAAATAGTTGACTTGAAGAACACAGGTTTGACACTGCTTTAATTTTAATGGCAGGAAAATACCTACTAGGGCAGTCAGACATTTTGCTGTAGTAAAACACAAAAATGAAGGAAAGTTATCTCAAACTTTTAAGAGCTTCTTATCCTGTGCAGAGTCTGTGACAGCATGATTGGGAGCACAGAGAACAGAATAACCCTGTGACTGCAGACCAGAAGACCTGCTGAAGCTAAGTGCTAATGGTGCATATCCTGGGGCTTCCTTTCACACATTTCTTCAGGTCTCCTTTATTTCCTTGGATGGATGATACTAAGCTACACTAGGCTGGAATGGGAGAAATACAGTCCTAAGACTCTGCATCAACAAAAAGAAAAAACTAATCATAAGAAATCTCCAAATAAAAGTCTAGCTTTTTGTTGTTTGACAAGCTGTTATTCTTCATTTTTCCAGGTTATATTTGGAGTCCTCCAGATTGGTTTCATTGTGAGGTACCTTGCAGATCCACTAGTTGGGGGATTCACAACTGCAGCTGCTTTTCAAGTGCTTGTGTCACAATTGAAAATCGTCCTGAATGTTTCAACTAAAAATTATAATGGTGTCCTTTCCATAATATATGTAAGTATGCCCTTTTAATCTGTTTTGGGTTTATGACAGATTTTTTATGTAATTGCTTTCATTGCACACAGGCATGGTTCACATATATGATGGTAAGTATAGGGCATTCATTTAGTTCTCACTTTCATGAAGATCTGCAGCTATTCATTTATAGCTGTGGGGCTCTAAGTAGCTGCTTTTGGGGTTCTCCCAGGTAGAAAATCTAACTGCCATCTTGAAATCATTTTCAAACAGAGCAGTTTTTCACATAAAGTTTAAATGTTTTTATCCAGCAAAACAGTTTTTCACTTCTGGAGACTACTTTTTGCCCCACCCCTTGCTTTCTTACTTATTGTGAAGGATGTTTGGTCATTTATTAACACTGTCAGGTCACCTCCCAAAGCTGGCTAGTCCCAAGCCTCTTTACACTTAAACCAGCTGGTCATTCTGGTAAAGGGCATCATTCTCCGTTTCACACTGTAGCCATGCTTGTGAATACCTAAAGAAGATTCCCACTCTCTGGCCAGATACCTACAGGTGAGCAGATGTGAGCTGAGTGTTGCTGTCACAGCTCCATTTGTTGATTTTACAGAAAATGGTCAAATGGAGAAATGTCTTGGCTGCATTACAGAAATACCGAATTCCTAGAGGTCTTGTATTACAGAATAGTATCCTTTCCCAGGAAAATTATTGAGAGTTTTGTCACTGACTTCAGCATGAAACTATTCAGGTTCTCAGTATTTTACTTCATATTAGAATAGCAGATTTCTAAAAGAGGCCATTCTAGGAAAAAAAAAAGTGTTTAGAGATTTTACATGGCAGTTCTGCCAACCAGACTAGCAAAAATATATCAGACATCTAGATTAACAATAATAGGATGAATATAACTACAAACAGCAAGGTAAAAATTTTTAAAAATCTAGAAGAATACTTGTAGGGGTAAAAAGGTATTATGTTATGGGTCTTTTCAGAATTAATGAAAACTCTTTCCCTCAGAACCAGGAAAGTTAGATGAGACAAAGTACTATATAATAGACCTTAGGGCAGAACTGGCATCAGAGTGATGGACTTGTTAACCCAACATTTTTTTCCACCTCTTTTTTATATTTATTGAGTGGATGGTACATTTAGTATAATACATTTTTTAAAAGGAACTACATGGTTGTTCCAGCTCCAGCAAGCCTGAGTGGAATGCTGACTTTTTACGTCAAAGTTCAAAGCTTCTGTGTTCTTACAGGTGAGCCAGGTCAATGTGTTTGCAGATGCATGTAGGTAGAGCAAAGAAATTGTGATTTCTGGTCTGCTCAACCAGTGACTTGCTGTGTCTGCTTCAGCAAGTTTTGGACTTGCTTCAAGTGTTGTTTAACAAACTGCAACACTAAGCATCCAACATTAGCAGAATCCACAACCAAAGTTTAGGAAGTTGCTGTTCCCTTGTGAAGTGGAGCAGTGCAAGAGGTGGTCAACAAGAATGGGATCCCTGATCAACAGTAGAATGGGCAAGAAATGGCTTCAGTCAGCCAAAGGAGGGCATCTGATTCAGTGTTTCAGGAAGGCTTCTTTAACTTAGAAAACATAGCTGATTAAGCATTTAGATGTTTTATTTCCAAACCAAAGTCTTTTCAGAAGTGTGGGAGTGGTGCTGCTGCTGCAAACCTCCCCTTGTCTTTAAACCAACAGCTCATTACTTGGGGAGCTAACCAGCATGCAAGAGGTCTGTTTCTAACCCCTTTTCTACCAGATCATTCTGTTACAGCTGCTTCACTATCCATGGGATAATTACATTTTCTTGGAGACAGTGGCCAAGTGAGAACTACCCCGATGCTTAGGGGGAGGACAAGAGTATTTSTAACTTTTCTGTAATCATCCCCTCATGTTTTATCTGGACAATTACTTGTAATAAACAATAGGACCAAGCAAGGGCATAGGAAGGGGAGGGAGGGAGCTGCCTATTGCAGCCCAGTTGTGAAAGTGCTCCAGTCTGAGGCTGAACTCTGCTGGGAGGGTTAATATACTGTAAGGTGAGGTTTAGTGACTGCGTTTCTGAAGTGCAGGATTCTCCACAGCCTGGTAAGAATTGTGTCTTCATACTCATTCTCTGTATGTCAGCAGTGAAAATAGGAAACATGTAATGCACAGACCACATGCACTGGGCATGTAGTGAACCAGAGTTTTGTCCATGGGTCTGCTAGCTGTCTTTTGACTAGGAAAATGAGGCTCTCCCTTGCTATTTGTCAAAGTGAAGATCTTCCCTTCCTTGCTCCAATACAGGTAGACGTAAAACACAGGTAGAGAGTTAGCTCTTTTTACTTAGTATTAATTGCCTAAAAATCAGGAAGCAGAAGCCCTCTATGTGGACAATTCTTGCAGTTATGCTTTTTCCGTGAAATTCACCATTAAATTAATTTACTGATTCTGTAGCACCTTGACAATACACTATCCTCAGGCTTCTCCAGGCCTGAACGAAGAAGTTACTTGGCTTCTTGAAAACCCCATGCATCTGGAACATCTTATGAGTATTTTCACATCCTTCAAGTGGACATGGGCATGTTTTATGTTGTCATTTTTATTTTTCAGACTCTTGTTGAAACATTTGAAAAAATTGGTACCACCAACATTGCAGATCTCATTGCTGGACTCCTCACCATTTTTGTCTGCATGGTAGTTAAAGAAATAAATGATCGGTTCAAGCACAAGATACCTATACCTATACCAATAGAAGTTATTGTGGTAAGCAAAGGGGCATATCAAAAGCTGAAAACAGATAAAATAGATAGGTCTAGCTACAGGAAGACAAGAGCCCTTTTTAAGTATTTGAACTGTTGTTTTATTTTATTACAGACAATAGTAGCCACTGGCATTTCATATGCTGCCGACTTGGAAAAAAAATACAATGCAGGCATTGTTAGGAGCATTCCAAGAGGGTGAGTGTCTTTGTTTTGTGGGAAATAGGTATTATTTTAATTGGCTAAAAATGACAGTGGTTAGAGAAAATGCATAAAAGAAACATCGAGAGCTGTAACCTGAGTTTAGAACTCAGATTTGAAGATTTTCTGAGTTTTACTTCTGGCTCTATCAATTATGCCACCTAAATATGTTGCCTTCCTTCTTCTGTAAAATGGGCTTAGGAATGTCTAATTCATGAAGTCCATCTGAAAATTAATTGCTTCATGCTTATGAAGTGACTATAGGACTATGGGCAATGGTAAAATAAATACAGATTTTTAATGAAGTAATTCTGCATAGATTTAATTTCTGTAATCCTGAGTTATCCCACTGTGGTTCATATTCATGCTGCTACTGTTACACCAATCAACCTTGTCACTTCTGTACTCCCAGGAGCAAGGATGTTGTGGATTACACTGGTAGAGACTTTCACTTGAAAGATTCGGAGCGCTTCACAGTAGTAACCTTCACATTCCATTTGGTATTCAGGGCTTGATTAATTAAAATTTGTGGAAACACAGTAGGGGATAAAATGTTTTTGAGATGTTATTGAAGAAGTATGTTAACAATAGTATGAAGTGTCATTAACATATTTATGTAATTCATCATACTATTCAATATATCCTTTATTCAATGCTTCAAAAAATGTAGTTTTTCACTTTGCTATCATAAGGCCAAATCTCAGTCATGCTGAGAACAATGGGAGCTTTGTTACTGACTAATAGCATCAGGATTTGGGCTATGGTGAGCTAGATAAGCGTGTTCTGTATGTCAATGGGCTGTTTCCACCTTTTTATTAACTTGAAACATTACACTTCATATTATAAGCAACCTGTATGCCTCTGCCTCGAACTCCTTGACAATTCTGGTAAGAGCAGAATTCGATCAAAGTTGGTAACACTCATATATTTTCTAAATGCTAGATTTTTGCCTCCTGAACCTCCAAATGTCAGCCTGTTTTCCCAGATGATAGCAGCCTCTTTTTCCATTGCTATTGTTGCTTATGCTATTGCCGTATCTGTGGGGAAGGTGTATGCAACCAAGTATGACTATGCTATTGATGGAAACCAGGTATGTATAACCAAAATAGTTTATAAACATTCTGAATATAAGTTCTGATTCATGCTGATTTATGTAGCCAAACAAAAGAAACAACCATTCACACACATTTTTCAGACAAGCACTGAAGTCTGACAGGAGAAATTCTTTCAACTCTTGAAAAAAAAAATTAGCTGAAATAGCCACATAGAGACGAGCCAGATCCATCTTCAATATGGGCTTTTCATACTAATTCATTCCTTCTATATTGCTTTAGTGACTGCAGTAACTCCAAAAGGGCTGAGCAGTGTATAGGGGCATTTTCTGGTGATATCAAGTTGACATGGCCAGCTTTAGCAGTCTACTTTCCATTTCCACTTGTAAGGCATATTTTAAGGTGTGTTGCTGGGGCAGGGGAAGGCAATGTCAAGCTAAGAAGTTGTTCCAGACAGCTTTATTTAGGCTTAGTCTACATGCAGGATTTGAATCAGTTGAACTTTTCAGTTAATAAATTATTGTACTTCTCAGCATGACACCAGTTACATCAATATAAGTATACTTGTAACCGAATAGATCAGTCCTGCAGCTTCACAAAAGTTAATGTTCACCAGCATGTGAATGTACTGGAGTAGCTGTGTGCACTAAATGGCTGAACTGCTTTAGGCATTGGTTTCTAAGGGCATATAGCTAGAATGTGACATGAGCTGTGCAGGATTCCACACTTGTTCAATGTCTTCATTGGGGGTTATGTGGCTTGCCTGTGGCATGGAATTAAAATGTCAGAAAGCTTCCTTGTCCTGCATCTATGCTAATTTTCAATTTTGCCCTTTGAGCATATCAGAAAATGCCCTCAGCACAATAAAYAGATAAACTGAGTACTTTGTTTAATGAGTCCTTTATTTTAGTACTAATGGATTACATAAAGTTTGATTTTGGAAACACTCTTTTGCAGTATATAAGAAAATTGTACTTCTCTTTGTCAGTTTACAATCCTCAAAGGTCATACCTGGTAACACTTGGTCTTAAAGTTACCCAAAATGCACCGACTTTCAGTTCAATAAATCTGAAAGAATAATACATAATCTTAGAAATACTGTTTATGCTATTCTGTTGTTGAATATGTTGTTCTGCCAGCACTGGTGTGCTTCAAAGATACTGATTAAATATTGTAGTAGCAGAATTAGTCTATAAAAGCAAAGTGCCTTCCTTTCAATACTATGTTGTGAATTTTACATGTAGCAAAGGTTAAATGCAGCCCCAAATGATGGGCAAATAGTTTATTTGATCTGGAGAAGTTAAAATAACATCATAAGAGCAGGTAGTAAAGTAATTTTGAAGGATGGGTCAATACTATTATCTGCCAGTGTTTATATTGTCTTCATAGATTCATAAATTATTAAGACCTAAGAACACTAGGAACTATACTTCCAACATTTTCTCACAGATCACAGCTGTTACATGGAAATAGGCATGAATCATCTAGGTCTGTTCTGTTAAACAACATGACTCCCTGCTCTTATAGTTGGAGCTTAGTGAAAAACTTGTAGAAAATTTTAATTTTGGAGAAAAGAAGGGAGACAGTCAAAATCAAATCTTAAATTACATTTTTAAAAGTTTGCAGTGAGTGAAAACCTCCTCTGCCTGTGTGAGCTTGGTGAAAATAATGTTTCTGTCAATTACATGGGGTTGGTTGCAGACAGCTCCAAAATTCTTTATTTCCCAGCAGAGGAATGGCCCAGATCCCAGGACATAAAGCTCCCAGGGTCCTTGTCACTTGAGCAGAACAACCAGCATCAGTAGGTGCCAGCATCTGTGACCCTGGGGCAAATCTATGAGAATGCTGTCTGAGACTCAGCGTGAGTTCTTTGGGATGCTTAGAGTGAAAAACTTCTGGCTCAACAAACTAGAAGTTTTCTGTGAAAATGTGTTTTATTGCAAAGTTCCGTAATAGTTCTACTAATAATACAATGCTTTGCATTAGTTAAAGGCTTGTCTAAACTCAGACTATTGTACTGATCAAAATAATTTGTTCAGCTGATGATACAGTACCTGTTTTTTGGTGCAACTATTCCAGTGTAATTCTTAGAAATGTTAGGTTTGATAACATTGTTGGAAATAAGCTTTAAACACCTTTATACTCGACGAGTATGTCCATGTCAGGAGGAGTATACCAACTACTTTGTGTTGGTTTCCAAACAGAGATAGCTGCACTGGCACAAGAAGAATTTGTGTAAATGTTTAACAGCTATTACTAATTTATACTTTTCTCAATATTATTGTCCTACCTACTTTATCAACTACTGCAGAAGCTATTGTCATTCTCCATTGAAAAACTTTTCTTCAGGCATCTGTATTTACAGCATCATCCAATTATCTTTCAGGAATTTATTGCCTTTGGGCTCAGCAACATTTTTTCAGGTGCCTTTTCTTGTTTTGTTGCAACTACTGCTCTTTCACGGACCGCAGTCCAAGAAAGTACTGGTGGAAAGACTCAGGTAATGACCTCTTCTTATTAGTGCTGTGCACAGGTAATTTAATTTTATACTGCGCAGTTTTCACAGTGGGATGAAAATAGTCGTAAAATGATTGCGTTGCTGGCACATGGAAAGCCACAGGTGTCTTAGCAGCTTGGCTCTGGTAGTGAATCATTTTTGTAGCTCTGCCAGAAGAGGGCAATCAAGTTTTACATAGCATGAGTTACCTTAGGGGCTAGAAATCTTTCAACTCTAGTTCCCCAGAATTTCATTCTCAATTAAAGGACTGAGTTTGTCACAGTAGGAATTCAGGATGAGGGAGGAAATCTCTCCCAGCTGGCTATGATATCTTTAAGCTCCCATGTGCTGGCCTGAGTAGCCCTGCCATTTGCCATTCATCATCAGCCGTGGACCATCTTTCTCGTGTTGAGTAAGCTACTTTGTTTTACCACACTACAGTTGTGCATTTTTTAACAGTGAAAAACTACAGGTTATTCAGCAGCCCCTTTTCCAGCTGACACACAGACTGCTCCATTCATCTGTCTATTAACATAACCCCTACCTTCTGTGTAGTTGTTTAGGCTACCTGCTTAATTTAATTCCCTCTGTGTTAGCTGAAGTGGATAATGATTGCCCACGTATGCCTAAACACAATGACATTTTGGCAGGTCTCCTTGTTCCTAAAGAAATGTAATGTGCAACTACTTGTACCTTTTTCTTTGTAATCCTAGAAACATATGGTAGAGTTCATCTCCTATAAACACTGTTCTTTGCAGGTTGCTGGTATAATCTCAGCTGGGATCGTTCTGATTTCTATTGTTGCCCTGGGGAAATTGCTAGAGCCCTTACAAAAGGTACTGTACTCTTCCTCTACAGCTCAGCCCCATCAGATCCAAATGCTCAACTATGATGAGCAAGATGAATATCCCAGTTTAAACTGTGGTGACTGATTCCAGACAAGGCTGTGGTTTATAGTGTGTAATGTTGAGCACTATCTTAATATGCATCTTTGCTTCTGAATACCACTTTTTCATCATTTTCCTTCACAGTCTGTGTTGGCAGCTGTAGTCATAGCTAATTTGAAAGGGATGTTCATGCAAGTGTTTGATGTTCCCCGTCTGTGGAGACAGAATAAAGTGGATGCTGTAAGTAACCTAATTTTTTTTTTTTCCCTGAATGTTTTTGTCTGGTTTTGGGGTTTTTAGCTTTTAATGCCATCCAAGTTTCTCTTAACTACCACATAAATAGGATTTTGAGGAGTTAACATCAGAAAACTTTTATGTGCATCCTCAAAATGCAAAGGCCATGAGGTCAGGTAAAAATTCCCCTTTTTAGGTCAGTATTCTGCTAATCTTCTTAATTCCCTATACTGTGCAGTAAGGGTGCCAGTCAAGGTATTTGTATGCAGTGATGACTCCTTCATATCCATTACCATAGTTTACAGCAATCTTATGTTGATATGGCTTGAAAAGCAGAATAAAAATGGCCTGTTGCCACCCTTACCATTCTAATTTTATCTTTTGCACAGTTTAAATGAGTCAGAAACCTGAACTTTCCTTAATTCATGTACATATATTTATGTTCTTACGACATTAGCATCCCATTTGCCTGGATCATCTCAGATAGTCCTCAGAAAATATGTTTCCTTGGTGTAGCAAGAATGTACCTTAATGCAAGGTAGAATGAACATTCATTTGGCATGCTGAGGGATGTATGAAAAGACTTTTCTTACAAACCACCATAACCATGTCTCAGAGTACTTGTTCACATCTCCCACTGTGTTTTCCATGGAACAGACATTCACTGTGGCAGTTAGGGCAGGAAAAGGTTGCATGGAAGACATTTTTTCCATGCAGTCCTTACTGATCTTAGATTTTACAGTTATACAGTTTTACAGTGTCATTTGGCAGTGCCTGCCTTAGACAGATCTGAAATACTTTAGTCAATCATTTACTAGTTTATAGACAAAAGATCCCACTGGCTTCAGAGAGAAATGCAAGCACTCAGCTTTTTGAAAAATTGAGTCTACTGTGTGTTCTGCCCGGGTAGTGATGTAGGAAAGAACTGAGGAGTGCACTTCAACTGTTCTGCCTGAATATTCAGTGGAGATTTCAGAGAAGTGCCATCGACCTGTTAATATGAAATAACTCTCTTTGCAACAGTTCTGATTCTTAAATATCACTGAGGAATCCCCTTCCCTCCCTATATGTCTGCAGAGAGGGCATCTTACAGTATTTTACATCTTGGCAAAATAAATTCTTTCCAATTTCTAAAGAAAGATTAATAAAAGATTGCCATAATCAGAAGGAAGTAAATGCACTAGTTAACTGCATCCCCTCTAATTTCACCAAAGTAACTGAATCTTTGAAAAATGGTGTTACACTAAAACCTCCCTTATTTCCTAAAAAGCTAACAATGCCTAATAAGATAGTGATGGATAAAAGCATCTTGAAGGAAGAAGACGACTTTTGTATGGAAGTCAGCCAATTGCCAGTGTGCTGTGATCATCTACAAAGTTAAAATCTTCTGCTACTCATATTGTCTGGTCTAGTGATTCTTTAGTGTGACCAGGAGTCATATGTTATAATTAAAAGACTTCACATTTGTTATTTCTTCTCCAGATGATCTGGGTTTTCACATGTATAGCATCCATCATTCTGGGACTTGATTTGGGATTACTTGCTGGCCTTTTGTTTGGATTGCTGACAGTTGTGCTGAGAGTTCAGTTGTAAGTAATACAGTATCATAAATAATTCTTAGTTTTATATTATGAAAAAGGAAGATAATATGCTGAAAAGCAAGATGATTTGTGGCAGAAAATCTGCTTGGGTTTATGAAAATTTTGAAATTAAAAAAACTTTTTTTTTTTAGAACAAGACACTCTTTATGTGCTATCATTTAATTACACTGAAAAAAGAGAAGTTGCATTATTTTATCAGTATTTATTCCATATCATGTTGACCACTCTGGTGATACTCAGACATATGGCTTCTGTAATTAATTGATCATTATAGTAACCCTTAGCAGGTAATACTACTACAGTATTTTGCACATGTCAATATCCTTTTCACTTACTGCTTATACAAGACTGACTGAATGACTGTAAAAGAAGAGCAAGAAAAAGCATGAGAATAAGAAAAATACTTGTGCTTATGGCTGATTTGTTGCTGCTTAAAGAACATATGGTAGTGGAATGGAGAGAAAAGGTGGATTCGAAGAACCTTTTTTGGCCAGCTTGTTATTTTTCATTGATCTTTTATCTCAAAATACAACATAACTACTTTGCTTCAGCCTGGAGTCCAGAGAGTAACTAGTCCAGAGAGTCCAGTGGTAACTAGCATTACCAAAGGATAGTTGCACTGTCAGCAAATGCATAAAAATAAAGATTCAACTCAGATAATGTAATCAAAATATAAAGGGGAGATGAAGCTTTACAAACTTCAAAACAATTTGCTTCGACTGTTAAATATATATCTGGAGACTGCAAAATACTTTGGGTTTGTTATTAACTGAAATAAAAATTAAAAAGGTTGGACAAAAAGATTTGTATAATTGAAAAGAATGTAAATGTATTGTTTCAGTTGATTTGAAATGAAAAAAGTGCTCAAATTTTTTTCAGAGTAAAAAAAATTGGGTTTTTTAATTCAAACCAAACTAATCTGCCTTTAAAATATTTTTCTGGTTTGGGAAATCAGTTGAACAAGCTGTTCACTCAGCTCTAAATCAAAATGGTGCAGCAAGTAGGCTGAGACCAAAGTACCTTGTCTTTAAAARGGCCCATTCACTACAGTGACACAAAATAGATTCAACACTTTTGCAAGTCTGTTAGTTTGGCATTAGAAAGCAAACTACAAGAGTCTAAGACAGTTTGTATTCAGCAATGCTTTCAATTCTCTGAATGCCCATGGATGACGTTTACCTTCACTGTCTTTTCTTTTTTTTATGTTAGTCCTTCATGGGGAGGCTTTGGAAACATTCCTGGCACAGACATCTACAAGAAGGTCAAGGACTACAAAAATGTAAGTCATTGCTGAGTTGTTTCCTGTCAGTCTACAAGTTAGTGTAAGAAAAAGTTGTGCCTTGCATATTGTGCGCAACTTGAATTTGGAAGTGGGGTCCTCAAAGATACCAAATTTCAGCATCATCTTGATCCAGATGGTTGGTCCATCTTGCATGCTGGGGCTCTAAGCTTCTAAAAACTGAATCCCCTCAATTATCAACAAATACGTGCAACTTTTTTGAATTAGATACGTAGTTGAAGTGTTGAAACAGTTAAATTGCTGTCTTATTAGTCAAAATATGGCTGTTGCTCTTTAACCTTATATTCTTTGGCAACAGGTTATAGAACCAGAAGGTGTGAAGATTCTCAAGTTTTCAAGTCCAATTTTCTATGCTAACATCGATGGACTGAAAAGCAGCCTCAAATCCACGGTAAGTGATATGTGATGGGTTTGGAAGCTTCTTAACTATCCTTGAGATTTTGTCAGATTTGTATCTAGGTTCAGTTAAATAATTTTGTTAAATAATCTTTTTGTGTAGGTGGGATTTGATGCAGTCAAAGTATATAATAAGAGACTCAAGGCACTGAGGAAAATACAAAAGCTAATCAAGAAGGGAAAATTAAAAGCTACTAAGGTAGGCCTTTTAAAAATTATTTATTTTTTCTCAAAGGATTACTGTTGGAGTTTTTTAGTTAAGGTTTCATTATGAATTACTCTGTACTCATCTTTAAAATAGGGATGAAAAGTGTGACATTACATGGTAGAACAATTTATAAGTAGCATAATACAGAATTTATAATACAACTTAACTTACAGTTTTAATCACCTAGACCCTAACTTAGGGTTTCTAATTACCTGGACCCTCTGCAGATCAGGTCAAATCTTAATACATGGTTTGATGTATCAATATAACAATCATAATTTAGACTTAAAAATTACATAAAAGAAGATGAGTCACCAATACTCAGCGAAAACAGAAAACAGTGAAGGCACCCCTGGCCCCTGGGGTGTCACAGGTCTGACTGTCCAGCAGCAGTTTTGGTCCAAATTTC
This sequence comes from Amblyornis subalaris, assembly GCA_018881555.1. Classification (NCBI taxonomy): domain Eukaryota; kingdom Metazoa; phylum Chordata; class Aves; order Passeriformes; family Ptilonorhynchidae; genus Amblyornis; species Amblyornis subalaris. The sequence continues at coordinate 3,780,844 of JACAXG010000055.1, forward strand.
CCACGTAGAACTTGTCATGGGCAGAGTGCTGTGGGTTGTTACGCTTCCCTGTTGTGTGACCTGGTTGCCCATGTGCCTGGGACCTTCAAGGCCAGCAAGGATGGGAGATCTTGAGGCTGGTAGGGAGGGGAAGAAGAAATCTGTTTGATTAGTCTTCTTGGTTCACAGGACCTTCAAGGCCTGAGATTGAGGGGAAAGGGAAAAAATGCACAACCTGCTCAGCCACAGAGAATGGCTTCTTGCCTTATAAAATGGCATTAGTTATGCTAACCACAGTACCCAGATTGGGAGCAGGGGGTACTGGTCACCTGTGACTGTCTTGTCAATTCCTTCAACAGAAGGTACCACACGGATTTTCTGTAACTCCAAAACTTTCCCTTTGATTAAATTCTATATTCCATATATTATCTGCACATTAGAATGGCATAATCAGTGAGCCTGGTATTAATAATGAAGCTTTTGAGACTGACGAGGAACCTGAAGACAACCAGGATCTTCAAGTTCCCACCAAAGAAGTAGAGATCCAGGTGGACTGGAATTCAGAACTCCCAGTCAAAGTAAACATCCCCAAGGTGCCCATCCACAGTCTCATTCTTGATTTTGGAGCAGTAACCTTCTTGGATATTGTAGCTGTGAGATCAATAAAAACGGTAAGGGCATTTTTTTCTGATGTTCTATGAAAATGAAAGTACTCAGTAGCATGTTAATCAAGAGCTGTTAGCTGAAGTTAATTTCTGAATTTTTAAAAGTCTGTTGTTGAAAAATGCCATCAAAATACATACAGGACAAGGTAGAATACTAGTGGTGTGTGTATTTTAGGTGGGAAAAATGCATTAAAAGAACAATATGAAGGTTGCATAGCCAAATACTCTAAAATTTTAACTGCAAAGTGTGGTTACCTTATGTACATATGTCATGAAATATTTTAGTTATATATTTTCTTTCCACATGCCTACTGCTTTAATCTGGGCACAGGATGATGCTCACTCAACACAGAGGTATTAAACATTTCATCTTATCATCCGTATTCAGTCTTTAGCCACAAGATTTATTTATTCATTCCATATTATTTTAATTATGAAGGAAGGAAGTATGATTCATTTTTTTATAGTATTTTCTGTGGCTAGTATCAAGGGCTTTATCAACCTCCAGTAATTAATCTTCAAACTCGCACTACACAATAAGGAGATAATATTCCTGGCTTAGGAAGAAGGAAGTGAGGTGTAGAGGTTAATGCCAAGTATTTCCATTATTTTTTGGTGCCCAGTTACAAGTGTGTATGACCAGATTGTTCAGTCTTTAGTATTTTATGATATTTTTTATGTTCAGATTCCTGCTTTCACTAACTTAATTTTGTAGTTGGGACTGCTCAGCCTGTCAATAAACCAGATCTTTATCATGACTCTAGTTTATCAATTAAGAGAAGGGAATGGAATTAGTAATCACCTCTGAAAACACTACTCTGAGAGACTTGCCTGCCACCAGGGAGCCAGGGGTAGATTCCAGCCTCCTGCCTTTTAACTAAGTGAAATACAAGAAATGGTGTGTGCCTTGCTTCAGCCTTCCACCTAGTTATGTGGGTATATGGGGTCCATTGACATGACTCTTTCCATATGTAGCATTTTCATCCAAGAACAGGTCCATCTGGTACACTGCATGAGGGAAAAGTGTGTGAAATCTGCATGTGTCAACGAATGATTGTATCATTATCACACATACATGACGGAAAATCAGGCCCATGTGGTCTTGCTTGGAGAGATGATTATTCATATTATGAGAACAGAATGACAACCTTAATTGGCAGCGATGTTTGTGTGTGTAAAATGGGTAGTTCCACTTACATAGTCAAAGATAGGCCACTTCAGCAACCAGGTACTTAACTACTGGATCTTTAAGTACAGCAAAGTATAGCAGTACCTTATTTATGATGAATAAACAGAAGGTACTATGTGGAATGAAGACAATCAGAAAAAAATGAAGTGTGTGTGCCTATACATTACATAGACATACAGACATATGTATTTTCTCCTTACACATTTTATTTATTGATGTCCTTGTTGCAAACTTTTATATTTTTTTAGATAATTAAAGAGTTTGAGAGAATTGATGTGAGAGTATACTTTGCTTCATACCAAGGTAAATATCCAAATATTTCTACTATCACATGCAAAGACTAAAATGAAGATGAGAAGGCATCTCTAGATGTGTCTGTGGTAGCATCTGCGCTAATAAATATGTGCATTGTATGCAATACGAGCATACAATGATAAACATTGTGGGCTCCAGTAGGACGCAAAGAAAGGTGGGGTTTAAAGGAAATACAGGAAGTAAAAGTCTAGACTAAGCTATAATTGATGGATTCATGTGGCTGTACATTTGATTCCTAGTAGTTGGAACCAGGTATTTTGACATTTATTTCTTAAATTATTTCAGATTGTATAAACCTGTTATGACTTTCTTTTGTTCAGACAACCTTATATCTCAGCTGGAACGAAGTGCCTTCTTTGATGACACTGTCAGAAAAGACATCTTTTTCTTGACTGTTCATGATGCTGTGCTTTACATAAGGAATCAAATGACATACAGTGACAACCAGGATCCCATATTTGAGAAGGTAAGGATATCTAGTCGTACATTTCCCTTCCTTCTATCATCTAGCACTCATTCTTAAAGTTTCCATTATAGCATGGCAGGTTTGAAAACTAGACATAGAACTGTAGTACAAAAAAAAGTGGGAGTGTAGTAAATTGGGCATCTTCTGTGGTACATGAGTATTCTTCTAGATCAAAAGAAGGGTCTGTCAACTCCAGGAGCTTGTTAGTGAAAAGAAAATGAGAAACAGCACATGAAGTGGAGAACACTTCATCCTAAGACACATTTTCCAATTTCTGACAACTGGCAGCTTAAGAACCTCCTCAGCCGGAGGTTGCATTTGGAACATTATATTTAATTGTCACAGATGGAGTTTTCTTCGATGTGTCTGTCATACCCTTTTGGAACCRCTGACACTATCCGGTGGAGATAGGTTCTCTAATTTTAAGTGCGTTATATGCCAAAAATTTCCTGTTTGGTTTAAGCCGGCTGGACTTCTGGATTGTTAGCTGCAATGAATAATGATTCCCTGCTCCCTTTCCCAACACTACAAATAATTCCATAGACTTCTGATCAAAGCTGTGATCTCATTCTACTTGGTGTGGATGTGTATGGAAGCTGTTCCACCCTACAGTTCATTCCTAGTGCCCTTCTCTCTGCATTTCCTGGTTGTATTCTGTGGGTTTTTTAGGTAACCAGAACACTCTGTAGCATTTAAAGGTGTGTCCTCCTTTCTTTTCACCACGATTCCTTCCCTAGCAATCACTATTACAGTATTATGAATAAATAGCAATTAAAATTAATATTACTGATAAATAACTAGGGTAGGACCCTTATTTTTTAGAACTTTTTCATACTCATGTTTTATAGTTGAGATTAATATTTTGACAATGGTATACAGCAGTTTAGAGATAGATTGTGTTTTCATTATTTTTACAAAGCCATAACTAGCCATGTGAGCAGAGACAGGACCAAAAGCTCTGCAATTTTAAGTTCCTCTCAGCTGAACTAAATCAACATATTTGCCAAGAAACAGTGAACAACAGACTCTTCTAAGTTGTGGAAGTTCTTTTAAGGTACTTCAGAGTAAAAGAATCAGTTCAATGATATGGACAACATGTAACTCATGTTTATTAATTTCTTTCTACCAAGATTTCACTCATGCAGGAGTCTAAAGAATCCATGGAGTTCACAGAGACAAGCCAGCCTGATGACGAACTTGATGTTCAGGAAGAGGTATGCACTTTGGAACTGAATGTGTCTATCCCTCTGCCTATAGAATTGAGTCATGCTGTGAGAGTATGGCCCTCAAGAGGTMCCTTCTCCATAAATAAATACCCTCTCTGGATACCTGAATGTCAGTGTTGAGTGGAGGAAGTCAAGTTTTTCTTGAGATGGTAGTAGATTATATCTGCTTAAGTATCTTCTCATCTCTCTTGCTTTAGGACTACTTCTGCCTTACACAGGCTTATAAATAGATCTAAACATGTTAGGTGCCTAAAAGAAGACTTGGTAAGGCTTGAGGCACCAGAGTCCAAAAGGATGGTCAACCTCCCCCTTTCATTCCTCCTTTTAACACAGCAGACACCTTCTTGCACAATCTGCACGTTTTACAGAAGTTACTTTCTTTGTACTTTCACTGAGTTTTCAGTTTACACAAACATGCCATTTTTCCAGGTGGTGTATACTCGGAACTAACCATGGCCTGTTTCTCTCCACCTTTTAAAAACCGTTTCTCTAGGCTATGCGCAGACTTGCTTCCTGAAGAAGGACTGCTGGTATTGTCCCACCTGTGAGCACACAGCAATATTTATGCACCGGGACTATATAAGCATTTTGTGCTATGAAACCAATCTTTGCACTCTGAAACCCTGATTGTCTGAATGATACAGATCTCTGTAACCCTCCAAATTTTAGCTAACATTATCCTGGAAATATTTTGGACCCTGATTCAGCAAGCACTTTCTGCTATGATACATATTAATAAAAAAGAAAATCAGAAGACTATTAAGAAAGATGTACTCAGTTTTGGGACTCTAGGCAGAAGATGTGCTACACTTTTATCAGTTTGTACAGGATGAAGAGCTGCTCTGTGGTCTACCCGGGAGAGCTGAAGAGACCAAAATCTTTGGATGGTGAGCCAGTATTTGTACAATGCCTAGTGAAAGGGCAGGAGCTCTAGCTGGCCAAGGCTTTGAATTCTAGACCATTAATGTGAGAATATGTGCTGACAAGCCTTGAAAAATGTATCATGATCATTTTTTTCAAGCAATTCCTTAAATTGCTGCAGGTTGTTAGATCACTGAAACAGGTGACAGGTGAAGCCGTCACATGAACAGAAAACAGCACTGAACTACTATAATACTTTAAATAGGATAAATTTCAAAAGACCCTTGGATATGGGTTCATTGGTTCTGTATTAATCCCATTGTAGCAAATCATGCACTAGTATTAATGATTGTTCCTTAAATGAAGGACATGCAGATTATTTTGGCTAGGTTACATAATCTTCACCAAGAGGCAGATCATGACATAAATTCAAGAAAACCTTAGTCCCCAAGTACTTAATGGAATCTGTAGAACAGGCTGATACTGAGTGCAAGCAAGAAAGTCAGAATGTGACCTAGTATAGAGGTTTGCAGGTTTTTAAAATGGAATAGAGGAGTATTTTTTGTTTAACAAATAGTTATATTTTTATATAGTTTTTTTCTTTTAATATTCTACATCAAACTGCTGCTGTTCTTTTTCATTTGAAAGTTCATAATGCACAAGTGCAATAATTTACAAAAGATAAATATTTGACCAGAAAAACTTTAATCCTTCCTTTAGGACTATATAAAATAGATATGCAGGAAACTAATGTTCTTAATTTTCAAGAAGAAATGTATTTTGATGGAAAACAGACTGCTACCTTTAATTTTTTAGCACTACATTAACTTTTTAAATGGAAAAAAACCCTGCATGGTGAGGAAACAGAAAAAAACAGAAGTGTAAGAAATGTCCAGGTATAAAATGCCTTTAACAATGTGGGCTAATTAGCTTCAGTATCTTCACGTATTTAAGACTCCTTATTTGACTACATCAGAGAAATTTTCCTTCATCACACTGCACAGAGAAGATCCCTGCTGCAGGTAACATTGGTGGAAAGTCTCAGGCGAAAAGCTAAGCACTAAATAAATTATTCTGGCCTAAGGACCTGAGCCAACTCTGTCAAAATCAGTGAAAAAAAAAATCCTATAAACTTCAGTCAGTTGGACAGTCTTACAAAACAGGTAAAGCACCAAATGGGTATCTTTATTCTCTAGTTAAAGCATCAACTTCAGCCTTCACAACAGTCAGTGAAGTTTCTCAGTTCAGACGCAATACAGGCTTGAACTGAGGTGGTGTTGGTGCTCCAGTCCAAGCCAGCAAAACACAGGATTGTATTCAGAACGGACACAGGCCACTTTTATGTGGGATGGGCACCTCCACCAGCCGAGAATGAGGCATGTGTTCAAGAGGCAAATCAGACCACTGCACCTCTTCAGATGGAACCATTGATTTCTGTTGACACAAATGCTTCAGTCCAGGGTGTAATTTGACAATTCACACTTTTAACTCTACCTGTCCTCTTTCTCTCCCCTTGCCACCTCATACAGGAGGCTGGCACTTCTGCCCAATTTACTGACCTGAAGTTCCTGTGAGGCCTTGGCTGCAATTTATATAACCTGACTACAAGGAACTGTTGCCAGTGCACAAGGCCAATGACATGTTTCTCAGCAGCCGTATTGCTTTTCTAAAACGGATGTATGTTTAATGTAGAAAGTAAAATATTCTACCTGGTTAAGTGAGCTTTCAGCTAATTGTTATGCAGGACACATACTATGGAAAAGATGTTAAAAAAATGGTAGCAGTGATTTTTTTTTTCTCAAGGCAACATTTGCACTGTGAAGTTTGAGTATAGAGTCTTGCATGACAGAGAGGTGGACTTACATTATTTTTTGAACTTTCTCTAGTTCTTGTCCATGCAGGTATTTAAAAAGAAATTAAATACTCAACAGTCTTCCAGTTCCATTCCAAATATGACATCTCAGCTGGGATTAATTGTGATAAAATACAATGAAATGCACTTATTCTTGGCCTGCGTATTTCTTCCAGGCACGGTTTTATCTGTTCTTAATTTAACTGGCACAAAATATTAAACTGCTGAAAAACAGCATTTCACTCAAAGCCTAGTGACATAGAAGGGTAAGAGGTAATATGCAGAATGCATTCAAATGCCTTTCTCAGTGGCTATGTGCTTAATTTTCTATGTATCCATCAAAATTAAGGATACCAAAATAATGGATTTTTCAATGAAGCGAAAATTCTCTAGAGTTTTGTACTAATTCAAACACCCATAAATAGTGTAAGTAGGTGTGCTGCTCTTTTTCCTGTAGGATGAAGAAGCGGTATTTTTGTATGCATTTTGAGTATTACTGGTCCGTCTTTGCATGTCAGATATTAAATTTGGAGGTGTATTTTTTTTACCCTTTTAAAAAGCTGCATTTGAAAAGTAATTGTATCCATTAATTAGAAAATAAAGTTGTGCATACTGAAAACCTACTCCTTGCATCTCTGTGTTTGGGGGTTTCTTGTTTGGTTTTGAGGTTTTTTTAAGTCTTCTCTCTGTGAATTCTTATTGTGGGGAGATAAAGCATATTATGCAGGGATCAGTGTCATGCTTGCCTTGGGCCTGCCTTTTGAGGATCAATGCAGGCAGAAGGAAAAACCTGTTTCCTCTGCCTTATGGGGGTAAGAAACGTTAGACTTAACTGGCAGCTTTTAAATGTTAAGGCTGTAAAGATAATGAGAGACATTGTCTGTAGGAACACAAAATCCCAATCCAGGAGGCTTTTAGTGAGACAATCACCAATCCGAAGTGCATGGAATTGAGTTACCCCTACTTTAGGGTTGTGGAAGGACTGCTTGAGGCCATTTTCTATTCATAGCCTGTGACTTAGTTGTATTTATATTTATTTCTTTCTTCAGTGCTGTAGAAACACTCTGTAAAGACAGCATCCCACTGAATTACACAGGAATTACAAAATGCTAAATTTTTGGAAATTACATTAAGTCCTCTCCTCAGCTAGTGAGCTCTATTGCTGTGAGGCTTCTGAGTGCTCTGGAGATTCACTGTACCGTCACTTCTACAGAGTGTCAGGAATGTGCCGTTCCATGCCAAAACTTGAGGCTGACCTCAGCAGCCTGGAGCGCGATGCGGTGTCACATCTGTCCAATGTGTCTGAAGGCTGCAGCACATGTGCGGCCGGACGAGGCCTCTTTGGCTCCTGAACTGCGAGCCCCCTCTCATGTTTTAATTTCATTCTTCCCCTGAAACCACAGGGTCACGCCTCCTGTTCCCAACAACTCGCACCTCTGCACCCCCGGGGCCGCCGCCTTCCCCTCCCGGCGCGGTGCGAGGCGGCCCCGCTCCCCTCCACTCCCGCCGCGCCCGGGCCGGGCCGGGCCGGGCCGGGCCGGGCCGAGCCGTTCCGCAGCGGAGCACCGCGCGCGGCTCTGCCGCCCGCGCCCCGCCCGCGTCGCCGCCGCTTCCGGCCGCGCCCTTCCGCTCCCACAGCGCCCCGCGCCGCATCATGGACCACAATGGTGAGCAGGGGGAGGCTGGGGGCCCGTCCGTGCTCGGCCCGCCGGGCCCGCGCCTGCCGCCGGGCGGGGAGCGGCCAGGCGGGGTCAGCGGGCGCGGGGCGGCTCAGGGGCGGCGGCGGCGGGACCGGCCCGGCCCCCGGGAGCGCCGGCGGGGCTCGGGTGCGGCGCGGGGCCTGCTCGCTCCCCGGGCAGGCGCGGCGGCCTCGGCTCGGCGGCGCCCGGCGCTGCCCCCGTCCCGAGGGCTTTCGGCAGGACTGAGGGGCCGCTGCCGGCGGGAGGCCCCGTCCCGGGCGGAGCGGCGGCCGCTGACTGCGCTGAGCGGGCCGGGGTGCCCGGGCCCGGCAGCACCGCACGCAGCTTGTGGCGTTCCGGGGGTGGGGGAGAGACCCTCGTTTGTCCGTGGCGTTTCCCGGCGTCAGTGCCCATAATGTGTTTGCTGGTTCCGTAGTTGTGGCCTGAGAAGAAACTGCCTCGTGTGCTTAAATTTGGGTTCGTAGCTGTGGTCGTTCGCTGATGAGCGCGCTGGCGTAGCTGTGATCCTTTGCTAGTTAATGCGCTGGCATAGTGCAATGAATAAATGAATAGACGTGGGCTTTTCGCTAGGGTGGCTTTGAAAGTTTTTTTCCTTTTTCTTCGAAAAGATTGCATTATAAGTCTATCTGTATAAAGTATTTGAGCTATATTTGTGAATTTTAATAAAGCTTGAAATGCAAAAATAAAACTTAAGTTGATGAAGATGACATTTCAGGAGGTTGCATCACCTCTAATTAGAATTTCTGGAAGTAGTCTTAGCAAGTTTGGTGTGTTGTAGTTTTTTTGAACATAATCCTGCGAGTTATGCTCACACAGACTGGAACTGATTATCCTTTTGTGAAACATGAGTGACTAATCAACTTGCTAGTTCGGATTAGTGGAGCAGCTAACTCACGTAAATATTCTTGGCTTACAAGGGTATAAGGAAGAAAAGCGACACAATAGTTTCCTGTTGGCAGTTCAATGGACTAAATAATATAAAAGTTTTTGATTTTTAAAATTTGTTTTAGTTACCCCTGTTTGCAAATGGACTGAGGTGCTGCAGAGACTTTTTCTGGTTTTGTGTATTCTGGTAGATAACAGAATTTCCCAACACATGGAAAACAGCTTTACCTCTGATGTCTTGGTCCAGCACTCCTTGGGGAAGCCTGTGACATTGTTGATTGTTTGCAGATTCATCCGGACAGCCTAAAAAATGACTGGAAGTAAAAACAAGCTTTACTGCTTTTGGTTTTTTGCGTATTGCCTTTCAGATTGAAACTGTCAACCACAGTGCTAAGAGGAATTTGCTCTATCTGAGGAAATTGAGGGCTTTTGATTTTGAGGTACAGGACTGTCAAGGCACAGTCCCAGTTTCAGACTGACACATTTCCTAGCTTCAGTGGTAGCTGCTGAATAACTTAGAGCAATCCCTTTTTTTCCTTGTTTTAACTTCTCCTTGTTGCATTGTGTGTGGTGGCTACAGGCTTTGAGGGACAGTAAGTTGGTGAGGCGTTGTGCAGAGTTACACTAATGGGCCCTAATTTCAGTGTCCAGGTGCTCCTGTGCCACAATCCTTTGGGGCCTCAACAGTCATTTCAGGGCTGCAGGACTGTAACTGCTCGGGGCTCACCCCTTCCAGGCTGAGTATGCCCTGCTTTGAAATACCTGGAAAAATGGCATTTTTAGTTAAAATCCAAGTGAGCTGGGAAAATTTGTGAAGGACATAACTATTTTTGTATGAATGAGATGCTTTGTGGTGGTTTCAGATAAACTTCGTGGAGGTTGAGGGAGTTATACCCCCTTTGTTGGTGTTGCTTGTTGCAATACCTGCTTTGGGTTATGTTTTGGAGCCTGTACCTGCTGATGCATGTGTCAGGTTATTTCTTGCTTCCTTCACCCTGGTACTTAAATCTGGTTAAGGAGAATTCTGTATGTAGCAGGGAATAATAATTTTCGGTTTAGAAAAGATGCAAGTACATACTTCTAAGTACCAGTATTTTTGTGATACTTTATCATAAACTTCTAAGTAATATGTCAAGATTTTGAGTTAATATATAAACTAGTTTCCTTCCTGCTTTAATAAACAATTTACATAAATTGTAAAAATCATCTTTTCACATGAGAAATTCTATGTAACCAAGGTTGTACAAAGAATTGACTCTTCAGTGCTGTTCACACTGTGAGAGGAGCTATACAATTAATGTTTCTGTTGTGGAGAAATTAGTGACTAGCTAAGTTATTTAAATAGGTCTATTTTTAAACTAGATTTCCTAAAATCATGGCTGTTCCTATTACAGTTTCGTGACTTCTGAAAGAAATTGTATGTAAAGATACTTATCTTCTAGTTGTTAAATTTTGATATTTGTATGAGACTTAAGCAAGCTTTAAAAATTATTTTTCTGAAAACTTCTCTGTTAACATTTAGTCTCTTTAGAAACTATTAGATAACTGAAAAATTAGATTTTTTTTAAATTTTCTTTCATAGACAATGATTTGCAAGGAACAAATAGTTCAGGATCATTGGGTGGTCTTGATGTCCGTAGAAGAATCCCTATAAAGCTTATTTCAAAACAGACCAATAAAACCAAACCTGCACCTCGAACTCCAAGAAATATGAACAGAATGCCTTCGAAGACACAAGCTGGTGATGAAGGTAAATTAATATAAATTCCCTGTAGTAGGGCAACATATTATTCTACAGCATTATTCATGACTTTGTTCAGTCTTGGAGACTGAAGGGTCCAGGGTTCTGTCCAAATGCAAAACAAGCTTCAAATTTCCAGGTACTGCTGCACTGTAGGGCTTAAATAGGCTTTAAATTTCTAAAACAGGCTGTCCTACTATTTTGGCTCTACCTTTCTGTAGAATGGGCTCAGCAGATTGGAAGTGCTGTGGCATTATTTGATGATTTCAATATAATGACTAGTGCTCTTAATAGCAGCTGGTGTCAATAATTGAAGTGTTGTGGTTGGCTCGTGTCTTTCTTCTCTTTCTCCTTTCCACAGAAGAATTTGATTATAACAAAGAGGAGCGATATGAATGCAAAGGAGGTGAAATGTTTGGCAATCAGAGGAGATTTCCTGGACCCATCTTTTGGGACTATAAGGTAAGGTCATGAATGGGAAGTCACGAATCTTTGCCTGTGTATCATACCAAGCTGTAGTAGTCCTGGTAGATACTTTGTTAATTAAAAGTTTTTGGTAATTTTTGAGTGGCTAAAAAACCATCCACTGCTTTCTCCTGCTTGTGGTGTCTTGCTTCCTTTTCAGCTAATTCAGAAATAATGGATATGTTGATGATAATTGAAATGAGAAGCTTTAGTGATGTTGGGATTTGTTTTCTCACCCATTTCTCTATCCTATCAGATAAACTTGCTGGGGGAAAAGGATGATACACCAGTCCATTTCTGTGATAAGTGTGGATTGCCCATCAAAATGTATGGACGCATGGTGAGTGAAATTACCAGTGGAAGATGCAGCCATGGTTTCCCTTTAGATAAAATTAGGTTTTACTGTGTCTGTATGAGGCTTCCAGAGGTCACTGATTTTAGCAGGCATCTGAATAAACAGCAGAATTAGTACCAGGATGGAACCAGGGGCCTTCACTGCTCGAGTGGTTTTGTTCCATCTGACTGATTTTGCTTTACCCCCTGATTTAATAAAGTAAGCCTGAAAATGTTAAGCAAAAAATCAGAACACCATCACCAACAACAAAACCTTCAAGTTCCGGGGTTTTGACCTTGTAACACTTAGGTTTGAAAATAATCTTTTTATCTCAATTGAAGACTTGCAGTGAAGTTAGAAAACACTGTTCACTTTTATGTCCCTTTAAAAATCCCTGAGACAAATTTAGATTTCTAATCGTGATGTAACAGGCTTCAGGATTTGACTTAATGACAGTTAATGGTTTTAAAACTTTCCTTCCTTGCCAGCAAGACAAATATAATCAGATTGCATATGCCGCTTCTGTGAATGTTCAGTGTTGGTATTAGTGCAAGACTCAAACTTTTGCTGGTGTTTTTTACCAACGCTTAAAAAACCCCAAAAACACCACCCCAAAAAACCCCAAACTCAACCTAAACTGTTCTCAAAGGTTTCTATGCAAAAATGCTGTAAATTGTTAACCACTGCTATGCTTGTTCACCTCATAGGTAACTTAGTTACTTTAATTATTGTAAACTGTGTGCTGGAGGTAGGAACTGTATTCTGCAGTGACATAGGTATTTATATACAATAACAGAGCATTTTTTTATCTCTAGATACCTTGCAAGCATGTTTTCTGCTATGACTGTGCTATACTACATGAGAAAAAGGGAGACAAGATGTGTCCAGGGTAAGTTATCTCAAGATTTGTTACTAAAGGAAATGTAGGAAAGTAACTTAAATATCTTATTTCAGATACTGTATTAACGTGACTCTCATTTATGTATATTTAGCAGAGGCAGTAGAGTACTCTCCACTCTCTAGTTCCTATCCCATATTTTGGGATTGTAAGATATCAGTATTAACTTTAAGTATTTGGGTAGATAATCTGTTAATGGCTCTAATTTGAAAAGGAATAAACAGCAGTTTAATTTACTTAATGAGAGTGACCTGTGTTAAGTCTTAATACACAGAAGGAGTTTGTGTGAGAGAGATGCTACTTAAAAAGTACTACCTCATGAAATACTCGTGTTCTTTCGTAGTTACATTTGGAGATTTAAAAACTAGGTAAACTTCAAGATCTGTGAAGTTTCTTTGATTGCTACAGTGGGGAAAAATTGTCAGTTCTAATTTGGCTAATTATGTTAATGAGGAAAAAATGCATGTTGAGCTCTCTGTGGTGACAATAAACCAATATTCTCTTTTGATTTAGCTGTAATGAACCCGTGCAGCGAATTGAGCAGTGTGTACGAGGGTCTCTCTTCATGTGTAGCATTGTTCAAGGGTGCAAGAGAACTTACCTGTCACAGAGGGACTTACAAGCTCACATCAACCACCGTCATATGAGAGCTGGGAAGCCTGTTACTCGTCCTCCGATTGAACCCGTACATCCTCCTATCGCCCCACCGCCGGCCGAGATTCCCGAGCGTTTCATAATGCCACCTGAGAAACATCACATGAGCCACATTCCGCCAAAGCAGCACATCATGATGCCGCCACCTCCCTTACAGCATGTGCCACATGAGCACTATAACCAGCCCCATGAAGACATCCGAGCTCCTCCTGCAGAGATGTCCATGGCTCCGCCGCCACCCCGCCCGGTCAGTCAGGACACTTTCCGCATCTCAACGAGAAAACACAGCAACTTAATAACTGTCCCCATTCAGGATGATTCGAATTCAGGTGCTCGAGAACCTCCTCCACCAGCCCCCGCACCTGCTCACCATCATCCCGAATACCAGGGCCAACCAGTGGTATCACACCCTCATCACATTATGCCTCCCCAGCAGCACTATGCACCGCCCCCGCCGCCGCCTCCGCCGATCAGCCACCCGCTGCAGCACCCTCCGCAGGCAGCAGGAACCCCTCACATGGTGTACAGCCAGGCTCCTCCGCCTCCAATGACCTCTGCTCCTCCGCCCATCACCCCGCCGCCCGGACATATCATTGCCCAGATGCCACCGTACATGAACCATCCTCCTCCAGGACCGCCCCCTCCTCAGCATGGAGGCCCACCTGTAAATGTAAATGCACCTCCTCCCCATCACTATAACCCTAACTCTTTGCCACAGTTCAGTGAAGATCAAGGAACTCTTAGTCCCCCTTTCACACAGCCTGGGGGAATGAGTCCAGGCATATGGCCAGCTCCGAGGGGACCGCCTCCACCTCCAAGGATGCAAGGGCCTCCTGCTCAGGCCCCCCTTCCTGGACCACATCATCCTGATCAAGCCAGATACAGACCCTATTACCAATGATACAAGCAACTATATGAATAGAGAATGCTATGAAGAGGATAAAACTATATACAGCAGCCTTTTAATTAATTGTTTTGGGGTTATTTTGTTGTGGTTTTTTTAAAATACTGTCATTTTGACTGTAAGACATTTTGAGGTTTGAATCTTAAATGATTTTTAAGCCTTGGTCATAGGACTCTGAACTTCAAATATTCTGTAGTGCTAAAATAAGTGGCTTAGTAGACCACAGTTGCATTTTAACAGAACTTCTGTTGCTAGTGTGGCTAAATTGTCCTAAGATGATCACTTGTAATATTATTTCCTGGAGAAAATGAACACGTGTTGTACCATTCTGAATATTGTTTTTGCTAAATCCAGTGTTTTTTGTTAACCTGTGTACAATAATTAAATTGAAATATGGTTGTAAATGTGGTGAGTTTTTATATGAAGTTAACACACGCGTAGTTTTGGGACACCATTTCAACATTAATACTTTCCAAATGGGCAGTGCAGTGAAATATTAAAGGAACTGCAATATTTCTCCTACTGCCATTTACCATTACTCATAATGATTTCAGGCCGCAATGAATTCATGGCACTAGGAATCAGACACGCAGAATTCTGCGTTTACCACATTTCAGCTTTGATGGTTTTTTCTTTATGCAGCAAGATGAATCTATCAAAGATAGAGCTTTGGGCGTGACATGAAACCGCGTATTTTGGAATTTTTTGTTTGTTTTAGTTCGGGTTTCTTGAGTTTGTTTTAAAGCTAGTTTTGATTCAGAAGGTTCTGTTTACATGTAAGCTACTCACTGGAGTTGAATTCAAACTGCTGTTCTTACCTATGGCTGTGTTTGTGTGGAAGTGGCTGTGAACTGGCTTGCCATGTCTGTGAAAAGCAGCTTATTTTAGGTAGGGAAGTTGTGTTTGCCTCTCTCACTTTATATAAATGTGTACAGTAGGAAAACTTCCCATTTGGATAATATGAAAAAAGTGGTCTGAAATCCCATGTGTAGTTAAATAAAAAGGTACACATCCTTCATCTGTTTTGATTTTGTGATACAGGTTTAATTGAATAGACAATAGTTAGGTGTTTTGTTTGGCTTTTCTCAAGAAGTAGCAATATAAGCAGGCTCTTGGGTATGTTTTGGTCCAAAATTTGTATTTTCTAAGAATGCTTTTCAAGATAAATATATAAAATGAGAAGGTTTATTTTTAGTGCAGCTGGTAGCAGAAGCAGACACAAGACAGTACTGTCTGTTGGTTGGAGTGCTTATCTTTGCATTTCTGATCAGTATTTGCACTGAACCATTGTTTTTTCTAAATGCCGCATTTCTGGCAGTGGTGCTTTTAGATTAAGTCCTTTGGGTTTTTTCTAAAGTTTGTAATTTCCTACTGTTCTCAAATAATCTGAGCCACCTTAAAGCCTCAGTGTTACTTTTTTTTATTTTGTAAACATTTTTTTCGTGGATCATAAGTGTTACATTTATGAAAGAGCTTTGGCAGTGCAACATTCCAAATTTTGTATTTTTATGCCTAAACTTCATATTTTTAATTGGTAGAGCAAGGGCTCTTTAGCTTTACTCTATTCTTGACTGCCATTGATTTCCTTGTGACCACAGCCAAGTCTTTTAGGCTACCTTTCAAATAAATACTTGTTTAGAGATGCGCAAATAAATTCTGAGATATACACCTGAATTCTGGAGTATACAAAGGGCCAGTAAGTGTCAGCTGATTGAAAACCTGCTTAGCTGTAACATGCTTCTTTCTAGGAGAGGGTTATTCGGTTTGGTTGCTCTGAAAACCGAGTCATTTTAAATAAAACACAGTGGCAAAGAAACAGGCTGATTGTGATAGTGTGCTATGAAATGGGTTGGTTGAAGATTTACTGTTTCTATACATGTGAAGGCAAAAATGGCTCTGCCAGCCAGCGTTTTTTTCTTTCAGAAGCTGACAGTAAATAGATGAGAACTTACATGAGTGACTCTTCTGTCACTGTTAAGTTGACTGGGAGGAGGCACGTTCATGTTACAGCACATAACTTCATCTGGGAGGAAATCTGCGTGTCTGACGCATATTATTTGACTCTGCAGAGCCAACCCCAGGCCTGACCTCCCTGTGTTACATGGACTCACTGAGGGCTCGCTGTGCTCGGACATGCGTGGCTTCCTGAGGGAGGGCAATGCATCCCCTCACCAGTGCACTCTGTTCGGGAAAATCGGACGTTCTGGAATGAGCTACTACCTGTCAGTCACAGGTGATGAGGAAATAAGGCAACTCCTTCCATCGTGCTGGGTTTTAGAAGTCAGGTTGCATACTTTTGCTACGTATTCTCCACTCTCTTGAAGCAGATGAAGAGTTCAAAATATTTCTGGGTCCAAAGCTATTCTTGAAGTTACTGGTAAAGTGCTTTTCTGAAAATGCTGAGGCAGTTCATTTGATGAAGGGAAAACAGCAGGTTTTGCTCTATCAAGAAGCACAAAAGACGAATGTATCTCTGTCACTCTGGACAATGTGAGAATTTTTTTCTCTATATTTGAGACAAAGGTGACATATGTCATATAGACAACGATGTATTACTCTAAAAATCAGTGGGATGCCTTGAGTTGTTTAGTGACCATGGACCAAAAGTCTGTGATAGAGGACTTAACTGAAAAGTCATCCTATGTAGGGAGGACTTGGACTTAGGTCAAATTCTGTGTTGTCTTGTAAGAGGAAGACCTAAATATATTTTTTTAATTATTAAATCTGGAGTATACCTATGTAACTAAGGGCACTGTTTTCATATTTCTAAAGTTTAAAAATGCTTCCATTAGTTGAAACCTTGTGTTAACTGTCTTTAATTTGTTTATGGGTTTGGTGTGTGTTTTAGGGTGGTTTTTTCCTTGGTTGGTTGATTGGTTGGTTGGTTTTTTTAAAAATACCTGTTCATTTTACTATGAGGTTACAAAATTCATGTATTGTATTTAATTGTATAATTGACAGTCTGAGAAATGATGAGATGTACTTGTGATTTCTTTGGATTCCTTCTGAAGTCTTACTGTTAAGACAAACATTTGAATTGAATTATTTACATTTATTTTGAATAAATATCCCTGTCTGTGGCAGTGATCTCCTTCCTGAGGCATTGCCAAGCAGATCTCAAGTTTTGAAGAGAATTCTGACATCTAAATTTGTTGGCCATTGTAGGTTCCTCTAACAATGTCACATAAGGAATGGAAAAGAGTTTGATGATGGTTTGTGTCCACCATGGAATGAATGGACACCAGCAGATGGCCTGAAAACATCTGTGCTTTAGAATCTTGTCTCCTTGCACTTTATCCTTGATTCCATTTAACTGTGCTTAAAGGGTTGCCTACAGGCGTGCATACTTTACAACCAGCAGAATAATTGTGTGAACTATACTTTCTCTTTGTGGTGGGGTTTTTGTAATACTGTTAACATAAAGATTGGTTACCTACATATGATAGGTGATATTTTTAATGCCTTTAAAGCAAGAAAAATTTAAAATGTGAATTTTTTTTTTTAAAATCTGATCCAAGAAAATAGAAAACCTTACTGGATGGATTTTCCGCTTCTTTTCACTTCCTGCTCTCAAAGACTGTCAAAATCTGTTTGTTAAAAACTGAAGTGAAAGTAACTCCACTATTCATCCCGCATTAGAATTTGCACACATAGCAAGGGAGAAAAACCGTCTCCTGTATTAGGTGAAGTCAGGTGTTCTCAAAAACACATTTGTGGATACACTTTCCCTGTGGATCAAGTCTGAACACACCTCTGTCTTATTTAACTGTTTTCTGCTCTGTAAAACTTGTGTCTGATTTTGTGTTGTTTCTCTCTGTGTGCATTGCTGAGTTGCTGACAAAAGCAGGCACGGGTTCACAGCAGAAGGTCCTGTCAAGCCTGGGAAACTGGAGGAGCACAATGGATTGCAGCTGCAATGGAATATTGAATGTATGGGAAATAAGTTTGAACTTTTTCGTATGTATGACACAGAGTCCAATGCAGCAGAGAAATGTGCAAGGTTTGGATTCATTTTCATCCTGATTACATTTCTAAAGTAAATATCAGTATTATACAAGTTGTATTTCCCTTTGTATTTATTTTATGGTCTTAAAAACAAGTCTTAGCAATTCTAAAATCATCTTGATATAGTAATTGTGCCTTCACAACTGCGAGCTTTTTCACTCTGTTCAGGTATTTTATACTCACACTAGTGATTCACACTGACCAGTTTGTAAACTGAACTGGCTGCATTTGTTTGGGTAATGCGAGTGAAAATAATGAGGTTTAAATCCCTTTTTGGTCTTGACTTAGCCATAAGACAGCAACTTTAGTAACTTTTCCTACTTTGAATGGGATCTCCTTATTCTCTCAAGTATGGATCATTAATTTTTTGGGTTTTTTCTTTTTTTTTTTAATTTATTTTCAGTGTAGACTCAGTTCATGAGTGCAAGAGATTAAAATATTTAAAAATGCAGCATACGTCCAGACGTGCGTGGGTGGAATAGCAGCAGGAAGCTGAGTAAATTAGCTCAGTCATTATGAAACTTCAGTAAGTAATTTTGATAATACAACTCAAGTGATTCTTGAGTGCTGGTAGGACTCATTGTAATACACTTCTGGTAATGGGAAGAGTGATAATGTCTGCAAGCAGGCAGGAATATTTCCAATTTTATGTAGTAATGTTTCACAAAAAAACTTCAGCTTAACTGCTTTAAAACACCAAATTAGTAATTTTAAATAGATGTAAATATGTGACAACTGACAAGAGTGTTTCTTCAGTTTTATTTGTGAAAACATGCTTGAATATGGCTCCAAGATAGTTTATGGTGAATTATTTCCTACACTAAATAAAATCACCTAAGTGCTGATGATTGTTCCTCAATTTGTTCTTTGCCACTTCTGGATCAGAAGCACAGGGATTGGGAATAGAGAACTGTGAGTGACATTTCTTTTCAGTAAAGAAGTGCTTAAAGATACTTCTTCCTTAACAGGAACCGAGTTTGAAATTGAAGAAAAATAGAGGTTTGCATGTTATAATCCCCTCTCCATTGGGCCCAAGACTTTGAATAAACACTTTTAATTTTTTGTTTCTATATTTCATTCAGGCAATCTCTTCTGCACCATAAAGTAACCGGACTTGAGTGTAGGCTTGAGCATCACAGGCTCCGTGGCTTCTCTCTTTTCCATCCCCCTTGCTGGCAGTAAAATGCCCATTATTTAACTACAAAGCAACTGCACTCTGCTGAGGAGAGATAGGCTCAGGATATGTGATGATGAATTAATACAATACCTGTTAGCTCTCCAAAAAGAAAGCAGGTAAGAAATTTGCCTTTTAGCTTAATTCTTGAGTAAAATACTAAAAAGCAGTATATGGTAGTGCTCTAACTGAGCAGCAACAGTGTCCAGTGCAGGACATTTAGAAACCTAAATATCCAGGTTTCTAAAGCCCTTTGCCCATCTGTCTATAGATCTGGGCAATCCAGCCTGCCCCCCTGGCAGCTCCACACCCACAGCTCCTCCCAGCTGAGTTCTGGGGCCAGCACATCTCTCTCACTGACCATAAGCTACCTTGGTGGTGTGTGGACAAATGCAGCCACACAGAGCTACCAAAAACATTACCTACTGGTTTACTGTAAATGTATCCTTTCTTGAGCACTCTACACCATCTCAATCCAAATCAATGAATCATGTTTGGATCTGAAAATCCTGTGYCTGTCCTGAACAATCTTCATGTATTACTGTAGATACATGAGTCACTATGTACACTATGCTCATGCTTGTGGTAGTAAGCTGAGAGCAAGTTTAATAACTCAGTCTACTAAATATCTTACAAACCATCTAGAAAACTTTATACAAGTTATATACAAGCTGAAGATAAAATATCACTCCTAACTATTATTCTGGGTTATACAAGATTTCAAATATTTATATATTCTCAAGTAACTGTACAGGTTGTCTACAAACTGTGGTATGAAATAAGAAAATCTGCGTGATTTTATCCTCCATATATATACATAAATACATTTATATATATACAGAGACACATAAAGACTAACAAGCCCATTCCAAAACCTGGAACATAACTATATGTAGTAAATCCTTCTTAAGGTATTTTAAAGTATCCTTCTGTCTTTGTGCTTATCACGGTGTCCACGTTCATCTTCTGTGACATTGTTGCTGGAGGATATTATATTTAGAAAGTTAAATCTAAAATTTTGTTTCTGTTGAAATCTGTAAGAAATAAAAGGAAATAAATTTCACCTTCTGTAAGGAATAGTCAAGGTAGATGTCATCTGGTGGATGATGTGTAAGTATTTGCTCCTCTAAAGCATTTGGGTAGAAAGACTGTGGTCTGACATTTTCTCCTTACAGGGTTGCCCTGTGCTGGATGCTGCCCTTTTCTTTAAGTCCATGATGAAAGGCTGCATGTGTCCCTTTCTTATTGCTGTCTCCAGACTCCCCTTCTGCCTGAGACACTTAGATAAACTGGACTAATGTTGACTTCTCTGCCACAAGGGCATTCTACCAGTGACCTCATCAGGGAGCAGCTGTGGTGGACAGGTGAGGCAACCTTTGCCTGCCTTCCCTCTGCTCGGTGCACACCACGAGGCTTGTGAGCCAAGGCCCATCCCTCTTATTCCCGTAAGGCTTTGCCTTAAGTCAGATCCCATCAATAAGCTGTCTGGATGCTTTCTGCCCTGGGCTGACACAAGAGCTCGGGGATGAAGATGCTTTTGTTATCTGACCCAGCAGTTCCCATGAGCAGCTTTTTGGGCTGCATTTTCTATGGCTGGAGGGCCACAGACAGAGCCTTACTGTGGATCCCCGGCTGCGCAGTCCGTTCCTGGGGATGATGACATAATCCTTGCTTCTACCGTCCTCCTGCAATGAACACGAGAAGTTGTGGGTTGGGAAATAGATAGCTTCTCTTTTTCTGTTTTTCCTTTTTCACATTAAAGAAGGTTTTGCTTTTTAAATCCCTGGAACATGCCTGGGAAGTTGACATGGAAGGAAGGAAGCTCTCACTTGTCAGACCTTTATTGACCCCCCAACCATGCCTCTGGGTCGGTGCAGGATATCTGGGCCCGTTCAGCTAAGAGGGATTAGACAGTTTCCAGGTGAGCAGTATTCTGGGTCTGGTACATTTAAACAGATTTAATGTATGCAGGGTCCTTTCTTGCTCTTGATATAAGAACACTCCCAGAAAGGCCATCACCAAATCTGGCAGTACTAATTTATCTGCACTACTTTAGCACTCCTTTTGAATGTGGACAGGGCTGGAAAGCCTACATGCAAGCAGCATAAATTCTGCCTTTGAAGAGCCTCTGCAGCAAATGGAGCAGTCCCTGTGGATGGGTGACCACAGAGGACTGCTGGTGGATGGGCTTGGATTTCACTCACACTCTGCTCTGCCCAGGGAGGTAACTACAAGTGAAGTCCACAGCCAGGCCAGCCACCAGTGAGAACTGTTCACTCCTTTCAGTAGTGGTTTTCCATGTACCTGGACCAGGGGCCACTCTTGCTCTTCAATTTTATTGGAGACCAGCTGAGTTTTAACGACTAACTTTTCGAATATAGAAACAGTGTAGCACACATGGCTATAGCTATACAGGGCATTGCTGGGTGCCTGGCAGTACTGGAAAGGCACTAATGTAATGAAAGGTGAAGACTGTATTTTTACCTCAGTGAGCTTTAATTTGGGGGAGCTGGCTATGTCCTTCTTCAGCAAAATGTGTAAAACCGCATCATGAATGGTGAGGAAAAACATGGATGGCTTAATCTCCTCATCAAAAAATGCACTTCTCTCCAGTTTGTCCAGGAGGCCCTCTGTGGGGGAACAAAATCAAAGCACAAAGTGATCTGCAGGCCTTAAAATAGAAGTAATGGTGTATTCTGAGCATGCCCACCGAGTAAACATGTGAGTTGCTGGTGTAGTGCATATTAGAGTAGATGGTTTCCTCTTTATGGATGTGGAAAGGATGCAACATAAATGCGCATCAATAGTTCCCTGCCCTATGCCAGGCAGGAGGGAATTTGAGCCCCTTTTCTTATTTAATGTGTAGCCCAGGGTGCCTGATAGTGCGTCCTGCAGCCCAGAGCTGCACAGCACAGCAGTGGCCATAGGTAAAAGGAGCCATCACACATGGTCCCAGCCTTTTGGGGAGGCATGGGAGGGACAACACCTTCACTCAGCTGGATCTGTTTGCTATCCAAGACTGGAAGGTAAAACTGGGTGATCCTCCACAGCCATAGTCAGTGGTCATCGGGGGAGACAGTGGGACGAGGCATCTGTGGCGATGCCAATGCAAAGGCAAATACTCACCGTGTGCCCCAGCAATGTAAATGTCAATGTCGAGCCGGACAAACTCTTTCAAAGTCTGTTAAACCAGAAGGAAGCACGATTTAGATACTGCTGGTTTTGCTTATAACCATTATGGTGATTAGCCACAGCAAATAGACTAACCACCTTTAGATATTTAACATCTATAATAACGAGTGGCTCTAAATTCAAACTCTGTTGCACCTAGAGGTACGACAGTCTCGTCACATGTCTGCAGCCAGGGATGGCCAAGCCTTTAGAAAAGGGGCAGTATTGAAAATGTTTAGCTCACGGAGAAGTAGGTGATCTTTCATAAATTGTATGGCTTTATTGCACCTACATGACACATGATGAAATTTAAAAAAAGAAAATACTTCAAAATCTTCTGGGGAGATTTTTATAACTGGGATTTTGAGCAGAACTACAGTTCCCACTATCATGGTGGGTCTTTAGCTCCTATGGAAATAGATTTACACTCCCTGTGTATCTCTAGACAGTTAATTGTAGCTGCTACTCTTTGAAAATGTTGTGCCTTTTGTTTTGTTCAAGGTCATCTGGGGAAGCAAGAGCAGGAGCAGAAATGGAATTCCAATATTCCAACTCCCAGAAGGGTGTTTAAAGCCATATTTCATATCTACATTTCTGTAAAGCTTCCCAAAATCTTACCAGGTGAAGAATGGGTGCCACAGCCAACACTTTAATTCCAAACCAGTTTATATTGATTATTTAAACTATTTCGTAAATGTTTTCTATGGAAAATGTGCATTAAAATTCACACAAACTCAAAGGTTGCCACTGGCCTTCCAGTCCATATAGGAATGCCTTTAAGAAGCAGGCTAGAAACAGAAGAGAATCATAAAATGGTCTGGGTTGGAAGGGACCTGAAAGATCATCTGGTGCCAAACCCCTGCCATGGACAGGGACACTCTCCACTGGACCAGGTTGCTCAAAGCCTCATCCAACTCACCATGGAAGAGTTTCAGGGATAGAGCATCCACAGCTACTCTGGGCAACCTGTTCCAGTACTTCACCACCCTCACAGTGAAGAATTTCTTCCTAATATCTAATCTAGACCTGCCTTCTTTCCTGTCATTGCATAACCCTGTAACAAGTCCCTCTCCAAGCTTTTTTATAAGCTCCCTTTAAGTATGGAAAGGCCATACTAASATTTCCCCACAGCCTTCTCTTCTCTAGGCTGAACAACTCTCTCAGCCTTTCCTCATGGAAAGGCTCCATGAGGACCTGTTCTCCTCTAGATCTGTTCTAACATGTCCACATCATTCCTGTACTGAGGACCCCACAGGTGGACGCAATACTCCGGGTGGGGTCTCATGAGAGGAGTAGAGGGGAAGAATCACCTCTCTTGACCTGCTCGTTACAGTTCTTTTGATGCAGCCCAGAATATGATTGACTTTCTGGCCTGTGAGTGCACATTGCTGGGTCATGTCCAATTTTTCGTCCACCAATATCCCCATCTCCTTCTCCACAGGGCTGCTCTCAATCCGATTAGTCCCCAGCCTGTATTGATACCGGGGTTTGTCATGATCCATGGGCAGCACCTTGCACTTGGTGTCGTTGAACTTCATGAGGCTCACATGGGCCTACTCCTCACGCCTGTCCCTTGCTGGTGCCCTCTGGCACCATCCCTTCCCTCATGCATATCCCTCAAGTGTAACTGCATTCATAAGTTTTTCTTTCATATCATCACTGTTTGTCTTGTGAATTGTGATTACCTTTTGGAGGACTGTCATGGCAGAAAAATCGAGGAAGGACACTGATGAGAAATCCAGAATGATGCTGTGGATGTTCACCTGGGGCACAGAGATGCCAAGGGGGAGGCCAGTGCTCCAGCTGATCTGAATGGGCAAGTCTGTCATGTTGGTGGGCTGGTCCAGCTCCTCTATCCTGTTATTGTCTAGTTCTTCGTCTGACTCATACGTTTGGTTGGCCACGCAAATCAAGCCTTTCTGCATTGACGGAGAAAAGTGTCATAATCTGTACTGTTTCTTAAGAACCAGCCAGGTTCTTAAGTGGTACTTCTTACACAAGGGCAAGAGTGGTGGCAATGCAAAACTGATGTTCCAATGAGACGGAGTAGGACCCACCTGTAAAGTTCTGTCTCTCTGGTGTGAAATCATTTAATCATCATCATAATCACTTGATGATGTCTTTTTATTTTTCCCTGAAGTCGGTTGTCAGATATGCTTTAATTCAGTAATTTTGGAACAAGTCATCAAAAAGCATGGAGGATTTGAGCTGGTAGAAAACCAGCTTTATCCTACCTTTAATACAGAATGATATTCACTCTGTGGGATCTGATCCTGCCATTTGAAGCCAAACAAAGCTCCAGTGGACACATACAAGCTCTGCCCATGGTAAATGTGTAGGTTTCTAACTGTGAGAGCCATTTAAAATCTTATTTTTTAAATATGTTTATGCTATGAAGTGGCAACTTGGGTAATAGTGTATCTAATTAGGATGGGAGGCTGTGAGGCCCTTCTCTGCCATGTAAAGCCAGGGAGCTGGTTGTTTAACTCCCCCACCCATCCCTGGGGGTCGCCTTACAGGTGTCACTTGCAGTTCTCCTTTCTTCAGCATCTTCCTAATCTTCCTCAGAGCGTTATTGCGTTTTCTCAGGACTCTCAGTGGGTTGAAGCCAACCTGCGAAAACAGCACTTTGAATAATTAAAAAAGGAAACACTTCAGTGACACCAGGGGAAGGCATCTCACATGGCTTTTCTTTACAGTCATGATGACCATAGTTTGAAGCTGATGTTGTCTATCACTTTTTGTCAGTTCAAACAAGGGCTCTTTCTAGGTTGGAAGGATGTCTACAGGAATGGCTGTAGACAGGCATTTCTGGCCAGGCAGGCCTATCTGTACTGCTTTAGGACACCAGAATGGACAGTGTTATAGCAGTGACAATGCTGTAGCACAGGCCAGTAGGTTCAGCAGGCTGGCACAGTGACTGTGTGTCCTACTCATTTTCATTCTGAGGTGGCCACCCAGGTGACCAAGACCAGAGCTCACGGGTTGTATCTGCTTTGCGCCGCCTGACTGCAGAGTGGGTAATTCACCCATTGTTCTTCCTGAAGAAGAAAACCGGATTTGATCACGCTGGCTGCATATGTCTCTTGAAACTCTTAGCTGATTTTAACAAAATTAGATGGCAGGTAAATTAGGGTAAAATACTAAATTCCTGCAAGTCTTCTGCCTCATCCATCTAGCGGGTAGAGGAGGAAGGTGTTAGAAGTACCTGTACTTGTAAAGAAAGAAAGTCGTGTGAGCATCTGCACTCACAGAAAAAAACCCTTCGGGCTCTTTTGAGGTGGAATCCAAGCACATGAAGAACCAAATGTGTCGGATTCCCTTGTTCCTCTGCCAGCTTCAGTCCCTCACGTGAAGAATGAACTGCTCATTACCAGTGCTCAGGGTAGTCACTGCTTATCAACTCCCCACGAAGAGCAGCGGGAGGGGGAGGTTATGGGTGCAAGTTGTGTTCCATCTGGGGATGGTGGCCCTCGTTCATATGGGGAGGGCTCAGGGGTCCTGGATCTCTGTGGTGATTATGGAAAGACTGGCTGCCTTTACCAGTTTGTTATGAAAGACATTAAGACCTCTTTGATAGAGTGATTTCATTTGGCATTTTTCTGGCTGTTGTGATTATGTTCTTTGGGGCTAGATGAGTAAACTAGCATTTATTGGGTGCAAATAATATAAATGCCAGTAAAATAAAATAATTTCCCTTTATATTATCTATGTTTGCACTGCTTTCTTCTAAAGGACGTAAAATATGTATTGTTATGGTCTAAGTATATGGTATAAACATTGCTGTGGTATAAGTTCAGCATGAATCAGGCTGTTCTCTTTCTCAGAGGTGTGTGCATATACGTGATATTACAGCAGTGGCAACAATATCTGAATAACTAATGAAAAATTCACCTTTGAATTGTGGATTGACTGCATATATGGTAATTATTGAGTATTCACCTAAATGAATCATGCAATTCATATGTTCAGAAGGACAGCCCCAGACACTTACAGCAGTGATGAGTTTCTCTCTGAAGAATTCAATATTAGCGAAGAAGATCGGAGAGGAGCACCTGAAAATCTTCACTCCCTCTGGCTCGTAGATCTGTACGATGAAGCAAAAGTGTCAGTAGCAATGTCTGCTATAGAACTGCAAGTGCAGAAGATGGTAAAAGAAACAAGACATTTCTTACATCAGTGTAATCCTTCCTGTTTCTGTAGATGTTAGTTCTCCCCACATTGGCCAGAACAGTGCAGCTTGGACTGGGAACAAACATACACACAATTATTGGTATCCCACATTGAAACTTGGAGAACAGGAAGGATCAAATAAAACAGTCTCAGCTGTGGTGGCCAACTGAAGCAAGTCTCCACATCCGAAGGTTTATGTCTGTAAGTTATTTTTCCATACACAGTTGCTGGACAGACCGAGGCATGGGGCTGTTGCCTTTCTCTGTACAGAGGGAGATAACTTATAACAGGAGACCCTGAGATATCATTGCATTCAACAAGTACTCACATCTGGGAGCGGATCACCACTGTCAGCAGCTGGAATGCCACAGCTGTTGCTAGTCCAATGTCCAGGCCAAGAAAGACAGCAGCTAAGAAAGTCACGACCCATATAACCTGTAACGAGCAGGTGGATGGCAATATGATGAGCATGTCAAGAACCTGGGTCATGAGCTCAGAGTGGGAGCAGGAATGGATCTCAGATCTGGTCCAGAATGTCCATCTGCTTTTGGTGAGGTTTTTTTTTCTTGTAAAACAGGGCCAGAGTCACYGACCAGCACCAGGGAGTGTTTCTAGGGATGACAATTTCTAGACAATATTGGCTTAAAATGATAGAGGTGTAGCTCTTCCATGGTGGTTCACTAAATGCTCAATATAAATCCAGCAGAAAGGCAAGACTAGAAGTAAATGAGAATTTCGGTAAAGCTGAGAGTTATAAATGTGCAAATATAGGTGCTGTGAATGTACACGACTGATAAATGACTAGGTAATACCGAATAATTTTCAGCCACAGAGCTCAAAGCATTTTCATAGTACAAATAACTGTTTGATAGCTAGGAAAACTGAGGCCTGGAACCATTTGTGAGCCTAAATTTTCTGTGTTAGAGACAATCAGTCCTGCTCTCTAGCCACAAGCTTTACCATTTGAAGTAAACCCTTCAAGTCACAGTTGTCATTTGTTTTTTGCTGTGTATCTTCCATATAACATGTTGTGTGATTGTGAGAAAGTGTCCCTGAATGCTTAGTCAATGCAGTAGGTATTTAGACATTTTCTGTTATTTGGTATGATGTTATTTAGTTTAGTTATCTGTTTATTCTGTAACTGCCTTCTACATAATATTGCCTTATATTATGCACTATTTTAATAGATTTTGATTAAATGGATGAAAATGAAGTTAAGAGTGAGAATTGATTCCATCATGGGGGAATGGGACAAAACGGAAAACAAGATCAAGGGTTATACCAGTAAAAAAGGCATGCCACTATTGTACTTTGTGTTTAGTGAAGTAAAAGAGGTATAAAAAAGAGAAAATTTGCATAATAGACTACTTTTTCAGAGCACTTAACTCATGACGCTTTTGAGACTCAACTTACACAGTCATACTTGTCCTTTCTCCATAGGATGCCTACTTCCTTGAACTGCATGAGCATTCCTTTCAGGTTGCCAAGAGCCAAAGAGGCAAGGACTGACTGTTAAAAAGACCGAAACACATGTTGAATGTTTAAGCAAACAAAGAAAATGTTGAACATCAGGAATTGAAAGATCATACAAATAGGCCCAAAGTGCAGCTGGAAGGCCAGAGGGCTGCTCCCGATGAATCACTGCTGCTGGAACCTCCCCGGCCATGGTGCAGTGCAGGTGTCTGATTTGAGGCTGTAAATGCCACTTATTTTTGGCACCTGAAATCTGGTGCTGTGATTTTTGGTGTTTAGGTACTTTTGTTCCCTTTGAGGGACCAGATGTAGTGGTCCTCTCTGGTGTAATGTGGGAAGAATCAAACTTTTTAAACCCCCTTTGGCTCACACTGAAATCTATGAATGCTCACAGTGACTCCTAGAGCAGCCCTGTCTTTGGCAAGCAGAAGGAAGCACTAGGGTGAAAACGGTGAATACCTTCTGTAATGGTGCCAGGAGAAACCCAATGGCCAAGATCACAATCAAGACAATGACAGATGAGATAATACCAGCAATCTGCATGAGAGAACAATTCCACAATGAATAAGTGCCCACAGGCTTTATGGTCAGTTAGGAAAAAAAGAGAGCTGTTTTCATTAAATACTATCATGACCTGTTGTCTTCTATACCTGTGTTTTGCCTCCTGTGCTCTCCTGCACGCCCGATCTCGACAGAGCAGTGCTGGAGGCAAATCCCTTGAATGATCCACCAACTATATTACCCAGCCCAAAAGCAATTAGTTCCTGAAATAAAAATAAAAGAGATTGTTCTTAGAAGCTGGTTCATGACAGTTATCCACAAGGCAAAGCATTCCAAAGATGACTTATTTCTCATTGATAATTGGTATCTTTATTGATCTCTGTGTTATTTGCCTACCTGGTTGGCATCTATTGGGTAGTCATGCTTGATGGAATACACTTTAGCCACGGAGAAGGCTACTGCAAACCCAACAATTGCGATGGAAATGCCGTCACCAATACACCTCTGGAGGATGCCTACATCAGGTGCTACAGGTACTTGAAACCTGAAAGACAAAAAACCCTACTCAGCAAGGATATGCCTAAGGGTCTTTTGCTGATTCTAGGAAGAATTCCTCGCTGGACGTTTTTGTCCCCTTTCTTTTTTTTTCAGTGAACTGAAATATGAAGGAGATTCTTGAGCAGAAATAGCTGTTCCTCTGCAAACTTCATCCACTAACACTTTATATGTGGATATATAATCTTTATGTGGATATAGTCCTGTGGGGGCAGACATTGAGGCCTCTGGAAAATAGTGGTTCCTGAGGAGATGCTGGTGACCAGTCACAGAAACAGGCAGAAGAATTGTGCAGGGTCTTGGTGGCTTCCCGGGACTGGTGGTGGCTGCTGAACTGTGCATGTACTGTGAGGGAAACTGAGGGGTTCAGGAGTGAGTAGTTCAATTAAAAGGACAAACATCAACCTCCTGCTCAACAGCTGTCTTAGAAAGCGAATTATTTCATGTCTCAGTGTATTCCTTGATGAGTAGATGTGCTCTAGTGAGTAACTTTTATGTATTGAAAGTGTCATATCATTTTAAAAAATTGTTTATTTACCTACTGAAAGAAGATGAAGCAGATAATTTTAATCAGAAACATAGCTGAAGTGATTTAAAACTGCCAAACTAGAGAGAACATTTTGCTCCACTGGTGAACTGGAAGTAAATCGCTTACCCTTCCTCTAGTTTTCCAATGACAGCTACATTAAATTTTTCTTCGAAGTTGACAAAATAGGACATCAGTGCTGCTAAGATTGTCTGAAAGATAAAAAACCACACCTCCATTAGGCACATTCAAGAAAGAGTGTGAAGAATCTGCTAAACACCATTACCTTCCCTCTCCCACATGCCCTCCAGCCTCATCACTAGTGGCAGAATTATGCCCCAAGTTTGCACATCCCTTTGCTGTTCAGATGTCATTCCTGAATGTCCTTACAGGTATGGGGTTACTTTCATAAATCACACAGATTATAACAGAATATCTCACTAATAACAGAGATCAGTTATACCCCAGCCAGTAAACCAGGTATATTCTAACAAGGTGCTGTAATGAGTCTGGGGAAAAATGTGCTACTTGAGTCTATACAACATCCTCCAGGACTTTAGAAGCTTGCTGCCCCTGTAAGGCTCCCTCCACCCCTCTACTGCTCAGAGTGGGCAAAACCTGCTGCTGCTTAAGGGCAAAATAATTTTGTGTGTGGCCATGGATTTCCAGGACTTCAGCGACTGCTTGCAGGTGTGGTGCAGAGGAGCCTCAGCTGTGAGACTGCAGCAAGCTGGTGTCAGAGCCAATTTTGTCCAAGGAAAAAAATCCAGAGATTTGTTCAGTTAAGAACAGCTAAGTAGAGGTAAAACATATCACAATAGCTCCTGAACCCTGACAATTTTTCCGTATAGGTAAAAGGATAAGGTATCATTTAATGGAGAACAGGAGAAGAAATAGTTAAAACTCTACTTCCCATGTCATAACATGGAGCAATTGCAAAACCAAAATAAGTGACTCACCACAAGGAGTTCAATTGGGATGGGAGTTGGTAACTTTTCCTTGTATCGATCGTTCATTTCTTTTACCACGAATACAATAAGCAAGACAATCAGGGATGTGACAAGGTCAGCAATGTTTGCGTTTGTGATCTGGCTGAAAATGCTCTCCAGAGTCTGCAGAATCAGGAAGAAACATGTGATGCTTTAGAAACAGTAGTGCCCTGGCACAGCAGCACTATCGCTTCCAGAAGAACCTGAATCTGAACAGCTCTAAGGATTATGCTGTTTGGGATTTATTCCCTGTGGCATGATGTGGACTGCAAGCCCCCATAAATGTTTGCCCCCCCCCCAGATGTTTGCATCTGCCAAATAATGAAAGCGTCTGCAAAAGACTCTTTCCACTGACTTGCGACTCTCTCCTGTCTTTCCCCTGAGGGAGGGTTGGAGCAACAGGCATGTGTGTGATAGGAAATATGAGCAATGGCATTGCTGGGCAGGTGCCTCTCTCCATTCCTTCCTTCCTGTCCTTCTTCTTCCTCCTTTCTCATCCAACAGCCCTCACAGAGTCATATGTAAATTAAATATGTATAATATCAGTCCAGTAAAAATGAAAAATTAAATACTTAAGGCAGAGTTGAATGTTTAATTGAAATATGCCAACACAAATTATCTGATTAGCCCAATGGGGTGTAGCTTGGTGCTACAATAAATAAATTATAAATTTAAAGATTGTCCAAATACTAGCAACATATCTCTCTTATTTTTCTCTTATTTTCCCTCCTGGTTGGCAGTTTTTATGCTGAGTTCTGTTATTACTGCCTTGTGATACACAGTCAGAAATACATCACATGTATATCAATAGCTTTAGCAAATAATGAACACCTAGCACTTACATAGATGATGCCAAATGGTTTATTAAATCCAGGGACAGATAGCTGAAACATGAATTTCAGCTGGGATACCACAACAAGGACAGCAGCAGCAGTTGTGAAACCGCTGATTAATGATTGTGATAGATAAATAACGATGAATCCAAACCGGAAAATTCCCAGAAGCAACTGAAACACAAAACGAGCATAGATCAGTGGGATTTGTTCATGTTTTTAAGCAATTTCTGAAAGAAAGAGAACCATATTTAATGAAAACAAAGATTTTCACCTAATCCCATCTATCCAGGGATTGAGGAATGTACTGTCACCAGAGTTGCAATAAAAGTTGAGATTTAGCAACAGGGGGCATAATACTACTAAGAGTATTTGCTAGAGCAATTAAAACCCATCCTTTCATTTTACAGCTAAAACAAACATCCCTCAGATTTTCAGTACCTATACTTGCACATGGTACACGTTTCATGAAGCACAAATACATTAGTAGGTTAGGAAGGAAGCAACTGTAGGAATTCTTTATTAGGAAGTAAGGATAAATTGAGGTTTTTAAAAAGACAAATCCAAATATTTTACTATTACCAGGCAGACCTTTTACTCCCCTTGGTGTATCTGCATCACTCACATTACTTTCACAGCTACTTTTTTTCCCACCCAGCAGATTGTTTTTTGCTGTAGGTGTAGGTGCACCTGTGTGGGCTCTGGGCTCAGGTCGGTGCAAAACCGAGGATTTCACAGCACGTGTGAGTGCCTGGTCACTGGAGGGAACAGATGTCTCCTAATCAATGAGCCAAGGTCAGTTACGTGGAAAGTGGAAGAGGATTACTTTGGTGACAACAACAGCAGAAGCCAGAGAGGAAGGTCAGACCAGCACCCATCTATCCATGTAGGTACATATAGACATACATGGGCACACACACATACATTTACCAACCTGAACAATCCCAGAAAGGAAGGTTACAGATGCAGCCACCATCACCCTCTCTTCATCTATTGCTGAGGTATTCGTGGAGTTGCCATTTCCAGTGCTGTCATCAGGGACCAGCCTGGTGACGACTCCTCCCACCATGAGGCTCAGGACGGGGAAGGGACCTGAGCAGCACAGGGCACTTGTTAAAAGATCCGAAGGGGCAGCAGGTGCTTCATCAGTGAGGAGGGTAAGTGGTGTGCTTGAACTTACCCACTGAGATATGTCTGGATGTGCCAAAGATAAAATAGACCAGGACAGGGAAAAATACTGCATAGAGTCCATAACCGGGAGGAACATTCACCAGCAAAGCAAAAGCCAGACCTGTAAAGACAGAGGCCCGTGGAAGGTGATGTGGGTGTTGCAGGCTGAAGCCAGCAGTGCCTTGGCGCCTGGCCTAGCAGGCTGTGTCAGGGCACACATTTCCCAAAGGTACCTTGCAGCACAGCCACGAGCCCCGTGTTTATGCCGGAGACGATGTCACTCAGGATCCACTCCTTCAAGCGGTATGCTGGCAGCCAGGAAACAATTGGAAACAAACGCAAAGCAATTTTTTTGACCCTTTGTGGGGAACAGCTGTAAAGGCACAAGAGGACAGAATTCTGTCAGTGAGCATCTTTGTTGAGCTGCAGCCTGTTTCAGAGGGGTAACGAAGCGGGGAAGGATTCAGATTCTGGCTGCCAGAGGTCAAAATCTCACCCAGACACAGCCCTGATCAACCTGCACTGCCAGCTGTGCTTCAAGGAGGACCCAGTGGCCTTCAGAGGTTCTTTCCAACCAAAATTCTCCTAGAACCATAGAATGGTTTGGGTTGGAAAGGACCCTTAATGGCCATCTAATCCAATGCCTCACCCCCATAAGCAGGGTGCCACCTACTAGGTCGGATTTCTCAGAGCCCCATTCAACCTGACCTTGAACATTTCCAGGGATGGGGCATCACCACCTCTCTGGGCAACCTGTGCATGTGCCTCACCACCCTCATAATAAAAAAATTTCTTCCTTAAATCCAGTCTGAATCTACCGTCTTTTAGTTTAAAACCATCATTCCTTGTCCTGTCACAACAGGCCATGATAAAAAGCCTGCGTATGTCTTTCTTGTAAAACCCTTTAAGTGCTGAAAGGCTGAAATAAGGTCTCCCCAGAGTCTATGCTGCCGAGTGCCCAGAAAAAGAGAAGTTACCTTAGATACAACCGTAGGAAAACCTTTGAGGATAATAGCAGCCAAAATTCATTAGAAAAATCTGACACTGAATTTAGCTAACAAATTTTCACTTGCTGTGTTGGAATGGGAGATGGACATTGTCAGGATGGAGTTCATGCTGTCCAAGAGCAGTTTGGGCTGTTTCTTAGGTCTATTTTCTAAAAAATAAAAGTAAAATATCTCCTTACCTAAAATAGACTTTCAGGTGATCCCGAAAGGTTTTATGATATCTGTGCAATTTCTCATGCTCTTCATTGAAGGCATTCTCCGAGTACACAGGTCTGGCAATGACATAGTGGTTGCCCACAGGTTCAACCATTTCTCCTGAAATGTCAGGAAAGGACGGCAACTTGTGTTTGCTTCTCTCTGCCCCAGGCACTTAAAAACCTGAAAGGAAGAACAGGGTTAGCTCTTTTTGTACTGTGGGGCAGGTAGGCATAGCATAGCTGAGTGAGCTCCAAACTGAGCGTTACCACCTTTGAAGATCAAAAGAGGGATGGTTGAGACACCCGCTTCACTTTGCCAAGGTGATCTCCTGCCCTGCTCCTCCTCCCACTGCAGAGCAATGTTTCACTGGAGCATGAAGTATTTCTTTCTAAAGATGCAGCCAAAAAGTGGACAAGATGGTTTTTGAGTTAATTTATCTCTGAGTCAGCCGTGTACAACCAAAAACGTCCTCTCTCAAAGGAGATTGATTTACTAAAGAACAAACAAGCAGATCCCAAGCAGTTTCTCTTTGTGGCACTGCTGGAAGGTCTGGGAGCTCACTGAAACCCATGAACCAGGCAGGGCTCAGCCATCCTCTCTTGGATTCAGAGACAAGGCTGAATCTGTCGGCTGGGATTTGTGTGACAAAGAGATCAGGTTCAGTAGTATTACTGCTTTTAAAGTTATTTGTAGGATTTATTTCCTTCTCCTCTGTTTCATGTTCACAAACAGTGGTTGCAAATCTTACCTAAACACTGCCTCGTGCCAACCCACATTTGCATGTTTGTGCTGAATAGAAACTGTCCTCAGTCACTCCAGAAATGACTCCTGGAGTATGCATTACACATGAGAATGAATCTTCTCATAATTCATTTCAGTTGATACCACTGGGTATTTTGCAGCAATTAATTGATGCCATCACTGTGCTGCTCAATGTGCTATTACGTTTCTCTCTATGCCTCACATTCTTTCCACATTTAACTCAGCTAAAAAATGTACTATCTAAAAACATTTCTCTCAGTTGAAGCCACCATTAAATATTTAATATAGTACTAGCCTCAGACAGAAGCTGTGGAACTTGCTTTTCGTAGCCACAGTTATGCTAGAGGATCATTGTAGGACTCTTCCAACTGGAACTAATCTGTTCTACCCGATTCCACTTTATTTTGACTCAGAGATGAAGATGTACTGTAGGAAGCAAGCAGTCTTTCGTGACACTGATAATAGAGATTTTTTCTTTATTTTCTCTCCCCTAATGAAAATGCTCCTTGGTGCCTTGGTGCTGGCTGGTGGTCTCTTGACAGAGGCCTGACCAACACTAGTTCCTYGACCAGGCCTGTCATCTGACTCTGGCTGAAATACCCTATGTGCATTTCTAATTCAGACCTGTGAGTACTCAATATTTGGAGATATCACAGTACAGATTTTAATGTGGCACAAAGCTGTTCACATAGTTATGAACAGATGAAAAACTTTTAATCTATGACAATTTTGGCATTAAAATATGAAACCCATCTTGAAACTTTGCTACAGCTCAGAGGCTATTATTGACCTATTTCGAGTGATTTCATTTTMGTTTTCTTGTAGTTCACCCTGGGGAAATTCACAGATGTGTGTAGAAGTCCAGATAATGTCAGACAAATTTCTTAGATATGCTGGTTTTCTTGCCATACCATTTTTCCGCAAAAGGATTCACTGTTTTGGCAATGGGTTAAATACTTCTACCCTCTGTTTTAACATGAAAAATTAGATCTGCAATATTTTCCAAAAACTGGCAGGTAATTATTCTAACAGACCAATGCTCAAAATCTAAGCTCATTCAAGACACTGATCCAAAGTCAGTTAAAATCATACTCTGATCTTATAATTGTACACTACTGTCCCTCCCTCTGTTGGGATCAGAGCTCCAAAACTGAGGCTGATAAAATTTCAATGAAAAAATTGGTTAATTTAGTTCATTCTCTGATAAATCTTGGTTACTTAGATTCGCAAGGAGTTGTTTTATCTGTTAAAGATTTTTAAATGTCTCTGTTTCCTAGTCTGTGTGTCTGCCTTTTAGACTTCATGTCACGAAGACGAATATTGCTGAAAGTCCTGTGGAATAGTTTTGTTCATTACATTGAAGGGCACAAGTTGTACTATTTATACACTTTGAAATGTTCATAAGCCATAGAAATAAAAAAGGTGTGTGGGTGACTTTCATTTCAGATTTTCCTCAGTGCTGCAGCTGCTGTAGCTCTTGCGAGTACTTCAGTTGTCCCTCCTGCCTCTTGCCCAGCCATTCTTCCTTCCTCAGGTCAAATTTACTGCCCCAGTCTTAGAAACAAACTGCTTTACAAGTCTCCAAACCTCCTTTGCTTTATTAGTACTGGACTTATTGAAGGTGTAAGTGTTTTGCATGTGTTTTTTACCTCCTGATTGGACCCCCAATTTACAGACTCCCCTGAGGGTCAGCTTTGGACCAATGACTTAGAGATGCAGGAGACGACCAGGAGGCTTGTCAAGCTGAACCATGCGAGCACGAGTCTGCGTTAAAGACTCCAGTGGTGTTCAGTGAAGTTTAACCTGACGTGTGCTGGAAAGTGCCTTCAGCCTGTTTCCTGCTGGGTAAACAGGACCACATGGAGCAGCACCTTGCTGCAGGTAGATGACCACTGGTGCTAGTCAAGCTTTTCTTGTCTCGTTCCCTCTTCCAAGGCTCTGTCAGCAGCTGTCAGCTACCATGACTGCAGCCAGTATTGCCTTCCTCTTGCTCACTCTCTTTTTCTTCCCATATATGTTTAAAAAGATAGGATGCTCTCAGCACAGGGAGGTTTTTTCATCTATCGGTGACATTACTTATTTCAGATGTTTTCAGGGAAATGAGGATATTGTGAAAAGGACGTTCTCCACAAATTCCCTAAAAGGGAAGTCTGTACTCCAGTAACCTATGCTGCCTCTCTAGAGTGCCTTGGGCTCCTCGAGGGACAAGACCAATTCTTCCGATGACTTCTACCATGTGTCCACCTGCACACAAGCAACACCAGCACAGACCAAGTTTACACTGCACAAATATCGAGTGGTTACAATTTTCACTCACTATTGATCAAGACTAGGTCTGAACTGAGACCCCAGAGACAACATTCTGGTTCAGTTTTATTCCACAGAGCCTCTGATCCTGTTCTCATGGCCAGGAATTAACAGCATTGGCATCTCTCACACCTAAAATACTCCAACTTCACTGCTAATACCCCAGCTCTCTGAACCTTTGGTGATGCAGATTTTCATGTGTGTCATTTTGTTGAGGGGATTAACAAAGGGATACTTTTTTTCCCATTATTAATTTGTTCTAAATATTGACTAAGAAAATATGTAATTTTAATGGAATAATTAAATATTTACATAGTCCATTCCACTTTTCAATCTGTATATACCCACTCAACAACTGAACTTGTCTGCAATATAAACATTTGAAAAATACAAAGAAATTCCAGAAAGGAAACTTTTAGATTTTACAAGAAATATAACACATGACTAGAACCATTTAATTTATAAGAATTACTTCACACATCCCATATCTACAATGACAAGTTAAAGTTGTACCTGATGTGTCTTCCAGGAAGTTCTTCAGAAGAAACTACACCAAGATTTTATGGATAAAGTTATCCCTGAAATTTTCACAGGCAGTGCAGGTATCTTGTGCTCTTCTTCACTTCACAACCTCCCTAAATACTGGCAGTACTTTAATAACTAACTTCAGTTAACTTTTACAAGGAAAGGAAGATTTCACTGTGGCCTTGACCATTGAGCCTATCCTCTGGAGGGGTGATAAGGAGTAATTTCTTAAAGTTGCCTGTGATATTGCTTAACTTTGGTGAACTGTTTCTAATTGGCCTGCAGAGCTCATATGGGAAAATAGAGATGAATAAGAAGGACTGGCTGTTGCAATCTTGTGTTGTTGCTAAGCTGAAGTGGGAGGTGGTGGAGAGAGCTCAGCTAGGGTACCCTTCGTTTCTGAAGAAGCCTAAGTCATTGATGAGTGAGATGGGCTGCTGGGCACACCAGATCTGAGCAAAGCATGCCTCCCTGGACCTTCCTCCAAAACATCTTTAATAGTCCCTAATTTACCTTTCTGGAAGCAATTTCTGGATTCTCAGATCATTGCCAAAAATAGTCTTTGCAGGGATTTCCAAAGGGCAGCTGTGACTTGGTGGAGCTGACAGCTGTGGCACCCCATGACAGACAGCGGAAAGGCACAGACCATGTGTGGCCACATGCTGGGGCATGAACRTGGTGTGGGTGGGTGGGTTGGACTGAACTGTGGGTTCCTGCTCCCCTCCACTGCTCATAGAGCAACTGAGAGGGATCATCTTCCCTAGGCCAAAGTGAACCTTTGTAAACATTTCCCTGAGATACCTAAAACTTCCTAAGGGGATACATAAAAGAGTATTTTGAGGCCTCAGGCTGCAACTTCAGTTCCAGGTGCCTGTGTTCATGAGCAGTGAACCTTCAGTGCTGAGGTGCTGAGGACACCATAGCATCAAAGTTCTCTGATGAAAACCATCCTTACAACCCTTTCCCTAGGTCACACTGACGTGAACACCTAGAAATGCTTCAGCTGTGGATACCCATGTTGTCAGGAAGACCATGGTTTGCCAGGCTCTTTAGGGAACTCCTCTGCTCTGGAAGTCAGAGCTTGACTTATCCTCTGGCGGTTTAAGTCACACACCCTGCCCCTGAAGAAAGTTTTCTTCACCTTGGTGAAAGGTCATGGCATGAGGATGGGCAATCTTTGTGCTCTGAAGGGTCAGTCACACACATGGGTCTAGGAGGAGGGGAGGCAAAAGGAGCCTGGAATTCTGCCCTCAGCTGGTTTGCCCATATTTCAGTCAATTATTAGACCAAGAAATAATGAAGCCAGCAGGACCCCAATATCCAATCCCTCAAGGGGAGAGCTCTATTAGACCATTCAATCAGGATTTCTTTCTTGTGCTTTAGCCCCTTGAGAATCGTTAGAGACCTCAGGTGCTTTTGCAAGTTAGAGCTACACTTCTAACCAAGACCATGAGCTCATTTAAGCAGTAAAGATCCCAGGTCACTTCCTGAACTGTTGAGAGTACCTCCTCTGTGTCAGCAAGCTCCTGTTTTGGTACCTGCTGTTGGCTTAAGGGATTAACTGCAGTTTGTGAAACTGACACAATTTTGTTTTTTACTTCTACCATTAAAAAGCCAAACACTTAAAAAGCTTTAGAACTATAAACTATTAAATAAACCCATAAAACCCATAAAAAAATTTAACAGCTTCTGGTCTCCCTTCTCAAAGTACAGGCATGGGGTGATCATAGAAGTGCTTTAAAACTTTAAATTCTTTGTATTTGGGATACATCACAAGAAGCTGCAACATAAAACAGTAGAACAGCTTTTAAAGGACTAGGTTTAAAAGCAGGAGGGACCCTTGGCTCTAAAGAAGTCAGTCTTGTCCTTGGCTTCATCACATCCACCTGTAAGTGCTTTACTCTTGGATTATTTCCGCCAATTCACTGAAGCAATAAGGTGCGGTGTGGAGTGACAGAAGAAATAAACACTTTGGCTTTTCTGTTTGCAGCAGTACTGTTAAGAACACAATTTTCCTCTGATGGTGCAGAAGGGGTTTCAGGCATGAGGGTCATGCAGGAGGCAGGTTGCTGCTGTCCCACATTGCAGAAGCTCAGCTGTGCAAACTCTTGATGTCTTCATACCAGGTGCTCAAAAAGCAGCTAAACTCTAACTAACTGGGAAAGTGTGGCCTTTTCTGCCTAGGCAGAGCAGAGGAGGAGGAAATGAAAATTCCTTATTGCTCTGTCTCTCAGGCAGCCCCATAAGCACAGAGAGTTCAGAGATGTAAATCAGTCATAGCCTGATCCTTTGCCAAGTCTCAAGCACTTTCAGCTTCCTTTGTTTTCATGGGAGCTGAAAACCACTCACAGATCTTAAAAGCAACTCGGCGAGCTGAGCTCTCAAGGGCTTTATGTGTGCTGCCTCCCACTCTGGCCAGGATGGAGAGGGAAGAACAAGTGACTGGAGGGAGATAAAGCAGTGACAAATTGAGTGACTTACTGCAGAAGGAAGCTATTTTTCACAGGGAAAGAAGGAAACAGTTCTGCCAGAGATGCAGAATTTGTCTTGTGAAGTGCTCCACATCTTTCTTTAGTGTTAAATAAACACCAATATCAATACTGGGAGATTAGCTGGCTGAGAATGTGGATAACAGCATTAGCCCATCCAGATTTCTAGTGTTTCCCAATGTTTTCCTTCACCGTGTGCTGTATAAACTTCTGTTCTCCTGTGTAGCTTTCTGACAACATCCTGTCTTCTGGCCGGGTTCTGCCCAAAACCTTGAAGCAAAGATTGCTCACAACACCATCTGCTGTGATGCTAGAAGTGCAAAACACCCCAAACTCAAGTCCTTCCAACCATTTAAAAAATGACACTCTGTTGTACTTGGGCAGCTCAGCACGTAAAAGAAATATATTTTGCTCAGTAGTAAGTGTGGCAGGCAGTTTGGGGATGCACCTCTGGTGGGTGCCAGTTCCTCTCTCCTCTTCTGGAGGAAGGACAGGCACCACAGCCTCTGAATGGCATCCTCCGGAGGATCTGAAGCCTCCACTGCGGACATCCAAGAAAGAAATGAAAAACTGGTTGGCCCTGAGAGGCCTTCATGGAAAGCAAGGATGTCCCTTGTACTCACAGACTCGGGACACTGATGCTGGAAGGAAGCATAATGTCATTTCACTTCCAGGTTCTTATAGTCTCCAGTACCTTAGGTTTTTTACAGCAAGTTGCATTTTCTAGCATCCTGAAGCACAATTCAAACCAGTCATATTGCTGGGTCAAATTCATTGGTGATGCCTAAAATGGGGGTGAGGATGAGTAAGTTAGTTTAGTTAAGATGCAAATTTCAGGCAACCAATATAAGAATGGAAAGGGCAGTGAGGTTGGGTGGGAAGAGATCAGTTCCATTAACAGTAATATCSCTGGATTGCTCAGATTTATTGAGACCTGTAGAAAAAGAGGGTCTGAATTTTGCTTAGTGACTCAGGAACAGCTGACACCCTGCTAGGACGTGCGTCCTTAAAAGTTATCACTCCTTTGTACAGAGCACGCAATATACAGGAGCACCCAGTGCTGTTATCTCAGAGTGTGGTAAAGAGGAACTGGAAGTTTCCAAATAAAGGATTGGTGTCATATTCACATACCTTTCACTTTTTATTCACAATTCTTTTATTACACTTCTGTAATTTAATTCCCTTTTTTATGGACTTTAGAGTTACTGTACCCTGAAAACCACCAATTGTGGCCTAGATGTTGGGTATTTATAGGATTTCATTACACCATAATGAAGAGCGCAAACACAAAATCCTGCACATTGCCTTGCGAAACAAGGAAAGTTTTGACATCCTCCTCTGCCAACATTAAAAATTGTGCTTGATTCTTCAAGACAAAAGTATCATATTTTAATCCAATGTTAATTTTATTTTCCCTCTTATGAATTTTCCATATTTTGCTGAAGACATAAGTAATTTGTTTTCATTTAAAGCTGTCTGTTTCTTCTAATTTGACAAAGCAAATAAATTTCTTAAGCAATCTCTCATATCAGAGACAATCAGCCAGATTAGACTTGTCGATTCAGCATTTGACTCTACTTTTACGGTTGCTGAATCTAGCAATATGTTGATATTCAACCAGGCTGGGAACCACAGTGATGAGAGGATGCACAACCACAGAGCCCTGCAGAGCAGGTGATAGGTGGGTCAGGGAATCTGCAGTGTCACAGCCAGACAGATAATGCTACATGAGCATGGAGTTATGTTTAACACAGACCATAATGAGTGTTCAGATATCTGAAAATAAAGCAGAGGCATAGATTGCCATGTTTGTGCTGTGCTGCAATGGGAGGCTCAGCCTTGCCACTCCACCCTGATATCCTGTCTGCTGGCTACAAGAACACCTGCCCCAGAGATGCTTGTGAGACCCCCATTTGCAAGGGGTTTTGCAAGCCATGTGGGAGTGTAAAAACATCCTATGTTCCACCAGGCCAAAGCAGAGGCATTGCAGGGTTTCCTGTCCACCTCAGGCTTGCATGCAGTGTCTGTGTATATTCCTCTCCTAGGCACATCCCATCTCTGGGAAGCCAGGGTGCCGGATGCCTGCGGCTTTCACTGCTGCTCTTTGCTGCTGAAATCGTCCAGGTCCGTGGTGTGACTAACATGGCAATGTGGTGCCAGCCCCAGGGGAAGCTGTGGTGTCCCCACTGGGTCTCCTTAGACATCTTTCCCACTCAAGCAAGAGTGAATGGCAGAGGGAGGAATAGTTTATTCTTCTCTCGGTGCCAGTTGGTCAGCTGAAGCTCGGGAGTTGTGGCATGTGTTGGATGGGACCTGAGACTCCTGTCTGTGTCCAGCACTGCTGAGTCAAAAAAGTCCCTTTTCCCCACCCCTCAGCACTGCTGGACAATTTGCCTGTGAGTCCATCCCCAAACCACATCTTTGGTCTGGTTTGTGCCTCCACAGAGGACAATTAAAATAATGACCCTTGAACACCACAACTGTGGTTACCTGAATTTCAACGAATCCCAAAACATTTCTGTTAAATAGGAGCAAAGTCARACTGTCATGAAAGCAAAAGCAAAACCAAACGAACTATAAATGGCCGAAATGCTGCCTGGCAGAATATGATAAGGAACTTCTAGGAATGGGTGTCAGCACCGTATTTCACAGGTGAGCCCTGGCCACTGTTCCCCATTTCTTCCTTAAAGTCCAGCTGAGCACACTTTTACTTGCTTATCCATTTTGAAACGACCTTGAAATAAACTGTTAAAAATAACCTAAACAAATAATATATTTCTATGTAGCTAGTGAAACATTAGAGTATATTCAGACATTGTCAGAGCCATCTCCTTGTAATCATTTTTGTTTGTGTTTGTGCTCTAGGTCTCCCTGTGTAATGTACCTTTGCAGATACCACTGCAATAAAATACTCCACTATCTCCAGATACTTTAGACTGTGCCATTCCTTAAACTGTGTAATTATGCCTGAAGATTCCCTCAGGTAACACTGACATGGAAAAATGTCTTTCCCAATATTTCACCAGGTCTCTTATCAGTGCCTGCATTCCTATCAGCATTGGCTTGTTTTGCAAGAATGTGCAAAATGAAATGATCTGGGGTTTTGGTCATGGAGCAACATTGCCATGTTCATCTAGCAGAGGGATTCACCCACCTGCAGGCTTCATGGCTCCACAGGTCTGGGGTCTACAATTTCCCGCTTCATCACCAAGTGTTGGTTCCAGAGCTATCCAGGTGTGCAGAGCTCCTTTGAAATCATATCTGGATTTGGAAATTTTAACTTGAACTCACTTTTATTACCAGTCTGCTCTTCCCTTGGAATTGTACAAAACAAGGAGGCATGGGATATGGAGTATTTTGTCTTTTGAGCTTATGTCAGGATAGTTTCAGATTATTTAAGGAGCCTCACTTTCCTGAATATTTTGGTAATTCTTAACAGAGAATTACCAGTTCCCACATTGCAACAATTTGCCACTGACATTCTTTGAAATTTCTGTTATTTTTCAATTTACTGTTAACATACTTCTTCCATTTATGGGCCATAAACATTTCCATACAGATCTTCCAAGCATACATTGAAATCTGTCATAGAAAAGTCTGCTTTTCTTACTCATGTCACAGAGATCTTAGAAGTAAAACACTAGGTTCAAAGACCACATGGTGAAGATCAGTAGTTTGGATTAATTTTTAGATTAGTGCTAGCAAACTTTCACTTCTTTAAAGTTTGCTTCTCTATATCATACAGGTACCACATACTTTAAAAACATTGAAATACATTAAGCAGTAAATAAAATGTTAAATATATTTTTAAAATACTATTATGATAAACACATGTGGGGCAAATTAAGGGGCAAATTCAAGAGATGAGTTCAGTTGTAAGCAGAAGTTAAACATAATTCTGTTCATCCCTCTCATTCTTAATCTACAAATGAGATTTCTCTCATGCTGTTGAAGAGCCCCACAGTACCCTCTGTTATATTCACACCCCTGAATATTCTTCCTATCTGCTTGTTTGCAGACTGACACAGAAAGATGATGAAATCTTCATGCGGATCAGCAGGTGGCCTGACCTGGCATGCTGTCTGCTCAGGAAAAGGCAGAAGTAGGAAAGTGGTAGAATAGACTAGACTAGACTAGACTAGACTAGACTAGACTAGAATCCCAGCTGTAGCACTTCATATTAGCATTGCTTATTTAAGGAGGTTTACCAGTATGACAACTGAGAGATGAAGTGGAAAAAAACCAAAACAACAAAACAAACAACCACAAATGCAGCATTTGAATGAATTTTGATTTATCACTTGTTGAAACAATGTCTGTATTTCTGTGCTCACAGTCTCAAACCCACCAGCTCTGGGGCTCCTGTGCTCATGCACAGCATCTGTCATTCCTCCCAGCCCTGACTCCTAGTGTTTTCCTTGCCTCACACAATGCTTGTAGCTGATACGTTGGCCTCTGCTTGTACAAGGAGAAGCCTTGGTGGTCATGGGGCTTAGCTGTGACATGCAAAAAGCCTATGGTTTCAGCCTATCTCTTATTTTTTTAGCTGGTTTTTTTTTTCCAGTAAATAAAGAGGCTTACTTGCTCACTGTGCCGAATCTGAAGGAAATCCGGCAACCTAGGGCTGTAATCAGGCCTACAGTTGTCTCTGGATCCCAGAGAGGCCATTACTGCAGTTCCTACCTACACCATTGTTGATAAAAAGAGCTGCACTTCCTCCAGCTGGGATAAAAAATACACAAAGCCGCAAATTCCAAAGCCAGGTGTGCAAAGTCTTTTTGCAAACAGCGGGTGGTAACAGCAACGGGAAAACCCTCTGGGTGGTGGTACCTTCTTTTGCAGCAACCTCTGAGGAACAGATCTTAGCCACAGCACCTGCTGCCAGGGCTGGTGCTCCCCTTGGCTCCTCAGCAGGCTGCTTGTGGCTGTAATCATGCCAGATAAAACAAGCTGAAAATACTGTGACTCATCAGTTTAGGATAAAGGCCATATCAGAA
Organism: Amblyornis subalaris; assembly: GCA_018881555.1. NCBI lineage: Eukaryota > Metazoa > Chordata > Aves > Passeriformes > Ptilonorhynchidae > Amblyornis > Amblyornis subalaris. The sequence goes on from JACAXG010000055.1 coordinate 3,825,833, forward strand.
AAGATAGTTGCTGCAGGAAATGAGCTTCTTTCTCAATAGCTGGCATCATTCCCAGTGAATCACCCACAGGGCTCTGAGCATTGGGCTACAGGAGTGAAACAAAAGAGTCCTCTGGGTGAAAATAAAGAGAGAATCTGACCCATGCTGAGCTTCATGCACAAATAAGGCAATAAGAAACTGGTCAGTCTGAAGGGCAGCACTGGGATTGGGGAAAACAACTGTAATCCTGGACACAAGTCCCTCGAAAACAAGTATTTGGGGAAGTGGAGGAGGGGAAAGGGGAGCCGCCCATTCTTACCAGCCAATTATCAAAGTCTATGAAGAAGGTAATTTAGAGCAAACCAAAGGAGGATAAAGTAAGAGAAGGATTTTCAGCAGGGCTCTTCCTTGAAGGGCAAGGCGGAAATGCTCCTCGAGATTTGGCGAGCAGCACCTGGGAGGCTCCACAAGTACAACTGTATGGTTATCCTGGCTGGGGCAAACGGAGTCTGTGGTATAGAAACCTGTAGCTGGARCTCTGGGGAGGTGATTTTGCAAAGAAAGGACAGACAAGTAAGCAGTCCTTATCAAACTCTCCTTCACATCTTGAAAATGTCTGGCCCATCTCATTTCCCAGGATGTTTGCACGAAAAAAATGGTCACACAGTCCATGTGCTTGGAGTGAGTGTCTTTGGATGGTCCAGTCTGGTTCTCAATGGAAATCTAATGCTTGCTCTTCATAATGCCATCAGCTTTTGTGTTTCTGGGGCTTAGAGCTCAGTCCTGAAACAAAATTACGAAGTACCACAGAGTCTGAGGAAATTCCTGACTGGTGTCATATCCCTTGCAAAGGCATTGTAAGTTTACAATAATAATTACAACTAACTTTTAAAGCTTTATCATTATAAATACTGTCGTGCGCTTTCATAGTGCACATATCATGGTGGCTTTCATGAGAAATGCTTTCAAATGTTAGTATTCTTTTTATTATCTGCCTTTATGATCAAAAGTTAATTATCTTTCACCTATTGGCCACACTTACATAATGTAATATTTTCTAAGGTCTTCTGAAAAGACTTTTTAATTTATAATTTGGGATGGGCCTAAAGTAAAAACCATGTATCTAAGTACATCTGATAAAGGTGAGTTGGTTGCAGTCTAAGTCACAATCAGGACAAAATCCAATTAAATATCCTCTGTCCTAGAAAAACAACTACGCAAATGTGTGTATTCCTTCATTTTGTTAAATCATTCTGTTTCATTAGCCAATCCAGCCCTTTATTTACTCAACTGCATTCTCAAAGCCAGATTTAAACAGCACTAGGAAGTCAGATTACAGTTTGTTTTGGATTGGCAGGATTCACCGTCAGGACAAGGTGGGCAGGGACTTTTGCCTGAGTTATGGATGCAAGGGTTGGTGCGGCACTGTTGGTCCCATTGGTACTAGCTCCTAATTAGTACCCACAATAAATGAATGATACACACAAAATTTTTCAGACGCTCAAGGTATTCTRAAGTCCTGCCTTGCTGCAGTTTGGGTTGGAAAGGCTGTACTGCCCAGAACTGCCTGGGTCCTGAAGGGCTCCGAGCAGCCCATGGTGGGAAGAGACCTCCTGTTAGTGCTGGCAAGCCTGAAAAGCATCCTGCCTCATCTCTTGGGTGTGAAGTGAGGTTTTGCCAAAAGGATTCTCACGCCCACAAGAACTCTTCTGCCTTCCTCATGTACTTGAAGATCTTCCTGAAGTTTGTAGAACAATTTTCTTCCACCTGAAGGTAAATATTAGCTAATTCTAAGCAACTGGGTTTTGTTCCAATGACTAAACCACAACTCTACAGTGAGACACCAACAATTGATGGAAATTATCAGGGTGAAGCAAAGGAGACAGGGCACTTCTAGGAGAGCACAAGTGGAAATGCCCAAGTGCAGATGGGTGAGATGGCAGAAGTAAGCAGGAGAGCCAGCTTGCTGGGGAGGCTGACAGGATGCAAGAAAATACAAATTAACCTATGGAGGGACTTGGCTGTGTGCTCCTGAGGGGTTTTCTGTGCCGGCAGCCAGGCACATATATGGGAGGTGAGTACGGAGTCCCAACCTGGCACCAAGAAGGGCATAGGGGCCGGGGCCAGGGCCAGGGAGGATAGCCTGACCACTTTCCTTGCACCCCAGCTGAGGTCTCAGCCTGGCACAGAGGGCTGCCAGTGTGCTCTTGTGGAAGGGTGACCCTTCTGCAAGGCTCCTTTGGAGGGCTCAGCAATCAGCCTCGCTGAGGAAGAGGAGCAGGGAGATGTCCCCATCACCCTGCTCCCAGCCTTTCCCCTCCTCCCAACCTCTCTCCTCCTGTCAATCCACAGGAGACCAGAAACAGCTGAGCACTCATTCTGGGCCAAAAAGAGACGATTCTGGGTTTAACTTAGCCATATGAGCTAAAAACAAATTTCTTCTGGACAACAGACATATCTTCTCTTGCTAAGTGCTTACGCATTGGAAAATGAAACTTTGTTGTGTATACATGAGGCCGTTGAAAGGGAAGATTTTTCCAAACTGGTGTAACCCAACTGCAGAATGTTGTGCTCAGCCTTGACTGCCTTGTGCATTTTGCACAAAATGCACAGAGCATTTTGTTAATATTTAAACTCAGTCTCCTGAGTCTTATCCCAGAAGCTGTGGCAAGGGTTTGTGGTTTAGGCAGGTTGTGCAAGCAAGACCCTGGTGGGTCTGAGCTGCTGAAGGGCAGCACTCGCACACACTCCCGCCAGCCAGGAGCTCGGAAGGTCAAAGGGGTGAAGTCACAGAGGGTGAACCGGGCTGGTCCCAGGGAACTGCAGTCAGCACAGTAGTCCGGTGATGCTGTCACATGAGAACTAACCTTCCWAGCCTCCCCAGGAGGGTGAGGAGAGCCATGCCAGGAAGGAGAGCTGGGGTGCAAACAGCAGCCCAGCACATGCTGTACCGTGGCTGCAACCTGTTTGTCCCCATGATTAGGGAGCAGTGGGAGTAGCATGGGGGGCCAGAGACTCAGCTGGGGGTGCAGAGGACAGCATCTTTGATGGAGTGCAAAGATTATACATGGTTGTAGAAGACCATCCGTGACATCTTATGACCTCATGTGCCTTGTGCTCAAAAAAACCCCCAAACTTGGATAGTTTTAATATTCTGAAGACAGGTTGGAGAGGATGAGAGCATGATGTYTGTGGCAGAGGGATGAGGTACCAGCAAAATCTGTAGAAAGAATAAACAACATGCAGAGTAGGGGCCATCTCCTTCAGGCACAAACAAATTCATGTCTAAATTTTCAGCAGGAGAGATTGAGGATGACCACCCCAGGGCACTCTGCTCTGATTGAAGTAGCTATAAACCCCTGTTTTTCTTAAAAATCAATATATAAAGCTCTCTCCTCAGTTCCTGGACACACATATACCTATGTCTGCCTGTGCCAGAGTCTTTATGTACATGTATACACAAATGAATACTAATAATAATTCCAGCACCACCATTAAACAAAATTAACAATAATGCAAACACAGCCATTAGATTGGCCTGGTCCCACAGGAAAATAAGTTGGAGCTCTTGCGACCACTATAAACCATTCTTTTTATATAAATAGACATTTTATGATATTGCTATTAATATATGTATATATACACATATATATATATAAAGTCTTTTTCCCTGACAGTCTAAGAATAGAGCATATGAAATGCCATTAAACTCCTTTATTCCTGGTTAGCATTTGAAAACTGATCCAAAATATAATTTTTACTCAAGCATTATTTATTAATGTATATCTATGCTGATAATCCTTATACCCTGTGTTCGTAAACATGCCTCATTTAACCACTCCAATTTTTGAAGATAATACTTCAATTAGAGGAAAAGTACCTTGATTAGAATAATAACTAATGCTTGTTTAAATGTCATTTTTATTACTACAGCCTCATACTATGGTTAAACATTACCTGAGGTATCTCACTATTAATGTATTAATGATACAAGAGCACTTGTCACTTTTTAGCACCTTCCACTCAAGATTCTTGAATTGCTTTATGACTGTTAGTGTGAATCTGTAAGAACTTTCCTTAGCAGACAAACATCTGACATTTGCTTTACTTAAACTGATTCATGTAAAATTTACTCAGTGTCTTATTAAAGGATGTTTTATTGATAGATATTTTTGAAACTTTCTTTGCAAGGATATATTGTCCTATGATAGCCCAGTGCAGAGGCAGATACTAGCTCATGGCAATTGACATTCTTCATTGTTCTGGAATTAAAATGACCTTGACTGGGAGAAGCCTTCTAAAAGCCCAACCAAATTTTGAATTATTTCAAGGGGGAAAATAGCATCTTTATGTTCTCTCTTACTTCTGCTTTGAGTCTGTGGCAGGTCCTTGAGACTATTCTAGGTCTTAAAATCCCTGGATTGAAAAACCTTGCCCTGGAAATCTGCTCCTGCCTTCAGAAGAATGGGGATGTTGTTGGCTCTTGCTGGCTTAAGAACTGTTTCTCTTGTGTCACAGTCATAGTGGAGCTGGATTCCTGACATGATTTTCCATCTTCCTCCCTACCAACCAGCTCAAAATCACCACTGTGTCTCTCAGGAGTCCGCACTGATTTGCTCCATGGCACAGGGCAGGCAGCTGTGTTCTTGCTTGGGTTGTGCCTCACCCAGGTGACCTGGGTGTTCAGGTGCTGTTGTTTGTTTGCTGCCATTCACAAGGATGTCTCATCACATGTCTTCCTTAATTGTTTTCCAGCAATATCTCTTTAATCCATTTCAGTTATTGACTAGGCCACCAGCAAGAATACCAGGGCAAGAACTGTGGTTGACATTGTTTGGGAGGCCTGTGAGGGGCATTGCAGGTGTGGGTTATTAGCCTGTTAGACATTAATATGACTGTGCTTCACAAATATGTTAAGAATGCAGCCAAACAAAAGGCTCATGTACCTCTGTGCAAAGGACACTCAGAGGAGCAGCTCCTGATCTCCCTGGCTCTCATTAGAAACAAAAGAATGTAAATGAAACCAGAGAGGACCAAAGTCAAAACCCAAAAAGGGAATCCTTTTTCTCTGAGTGCCCAACTCAAGGTGATGTTCCTGCCATACAGTGTCATTAAGGCCAGTAGCCCAACAGGAATCTAGCAGGCATGCACTGACTGCCCCACTTCAGGGCTGCACCACTCCACGCTGTACTGCAGGTCTTTGCAGTAAGATCCAATGCATAAAATCTGCTTCAGGATGAACTCTGGTATGGTTTCAATCTAAATGGTTCAGGTATTTCTAAGAATATAACTAAGGAAGAGTGCCTTCCTTTTCTGCCAGCTTTTATCTGTGAAACGTCCACAATTCAACTTACCCTGCTTGCTCCATGCTGTGAGCCCCAAGGCTGCAGACCTCCTGAGAAGAAACCAAAAAGAAGTCAGATATTTGGTCTCCTGATTTCTTATAATCACTTTGTAAAAGAGCCAGAAACAAACACTTGTTAAAGCAAACTGTTCAGATTGCAAAGTAAAGCATCCCAAACTAGGACAGAATTCTGATTGCTTAAATGCATATGTATTGGATATAGACAGTAACTGCAGGATTTCACGGCTGTGCCCCACGAGAGCCTTACCTCTTCCAGATCAAAAGAAGTCTCTGCTGGAGATGGATTGGGCAGCTCATGGAAGAAAGCTGATGTGGGTGCCCATAGCTGAACTGGTCACAGTCAGCTGTCTTTATGAAAAAGATGGGCAGTTCCAGACTGTGATTAACCCATCTTCCCATGGTGCTGTCTACTGGAGGTGCCTTGTGAGTATCTGTCACTCCTACTGTCTGCAAAGCTGCTCCACAGGAGTCTCACAGATGCAGTTGTTACCTTTGATTTGACTCCTATCCGTTTCATGTAACGGTAGGTGCCACTACAGGGAAGTCTGAAAAAGCTAGAGGGCTTTAGGACCAGAAGCAGAATTTCCAACATGTGTCTACTTTGGGTTGTGACAGAGCACTATAAATTCTGACACAGTTTTTGCTGAGCTGAAAGTGGACTCCTAAATCAGCTCAGTTAAGGAAGCTGGGGTGGTCTACGGGGCCATGGATGCCCACAGCGAGGTCCTGCTTCTCCCTCCAGCACCCTGACATCTCTGCTGTGCATTGCATATCTGTTCTTTGCCTTGCAGCAGAGGTGCTAACGCGTAGCTTGACTGAGGAACAGATGGAAAAGGAACAGTAAGGAGAAGAGGGGAAAGAAGAGTGGAAATTTGGTAACTATGAGTGAAGACATACACCGTGAGTGTGCTCTGCAATTTTCCAAATAAACCTATGAGTTCTCCCCTTAGCACAGTCAGATCACAGTTTTACAGCATAAATCAGGTTAGAGGAGCAATAGCAAAGCAGAAGTTTGAAATGGATCTCTGCTATGAGGCTTCCCCCAACAGCACTGTACACAGAGTTTGTGGTGGCAACACAGTGCACAGCCCATAACCCCAACAAAACATCCCTCTAGAACAAACAGGTAGAGAAAGTAGATTGATTTTAACCTGTGTTTTAATCCATCCTGAATTAATGTCTGAATATTGACAAGTTAATAAGGGCATTAGAGGGAGCAAAAATCTTGGAAATAGATTCCTTAATCCTGCAGAAGCAGTAGATCTGAAATCCTCACAGGGCCTGACAGTGTACTTTAGGCTACTGTTCAGTGACATTGGGATATTGAAGCATCTGATGTCCCAGCAAGGCAGTGAGGTCAAATCTGCCCAGCAGTTGGCACAGGAGCATTACCTTTCTGGGTACTGCCTCTGTGATTCTACTTGAAATCAGCCTCAAAGGTCCTCAAAGATCCACAGACATCCTCTTCCTAAAGAAGCTGAGCCTTGTTGAGCTTATCCAGGCACTCATATCACCCTGAAGCTATGTTTAGGACTATGGCAGCACTTCGCTCTCATTCACGTAGGCATACCTAAACTGGATGAAACTGGTTAACTTAGATGCTGATAACAGAAAACACTCCAGTCTGACTTGTACCTGGTTGCACATAAATTGTTCCATATCACCTTTTCTGCTCTGTACTCGCTGGATTTTTTTTTTTTTTTTTTTTTTTTTGGGGTTTTTTGTTTGTTTGGTTGGGCGTTTTTTGTCATTTTTTTCATTTTACTGTCTTCCTGGCTCACGTCTGACTATGCTTTAGCCTTTCTCCAGTGCTGAAAAATTGCCTGCAAGGCCATGAGCCTGGATACAAGGAGACTTCCCTACTGCAGAAGTCACAGAGGTAGCACAGAAGGTCTGTTCAGGCTCTTGAGCATCTGGGTTCAGGCTCCTGAGCATCTGGGTTCAGGAGTATTGGCACCAGAAGCATATTTGAACATGTATCCAGTTCAGGATTGGGAAAAGTGATTAATTCAAGCGTATGAAGCACCTTCTAGAACACAATCTAGAGTGAAAGACGCAATGCACAACATGTTGGGCTGGAGCGGGGGTGAACCAAGATGTCAGGAGCGCAGCCTGGCTGTGAGCAGGCACATGCGGTACCCCAGACCACTGTAGGGCTGGGACCTACCTTCCTCTCATTCCTGCCATCTCAGCACCAGCTTCTGTCTTGCACTGAAAGCTGGAGACCTTAAACAGAGGGGAAAAGCTCCAGCTACAGCTCCTAGCTCATCTCCAGGATAATGTGTTAATGGCAACCAATAAAAGTTTGTGTTAAGACGTAGAACAGAAGGGAAGGTGAAGTTCACATCTTTGGGTTCAATCTGCTGACTGTGGAAGAATATTAATTAACATTAGGTATGTAGTAAACTTCTACAGATAGTCCTGTGTCCAGTTTAGAATAATTATATTATTGTTGTTGTTCTTTCCTTTTGTGGGATCAGTATGAGTAATCTATCAGAATCATCTTCTCCGCCATGCTTGCACTTTTTAAAAGTGAAGGTTGTGAGCCCGTACATGATTTTGAGTCTCTCTCTAAATTACCTTTTCTCTTTCAGTGCCTTTTCTAACTTTTGGCCATGGATTTATTTTATCTGAGCACCTGCAGCCTCCTCCTGCRTTCTTACTGGGAGCATCTACATCAGTGTGTTGATACAGAACACACTTTGCTACGCTTTCATAGCAAATCTCTCGGTCATTTTCCATTCTTCTGCTTTGGGTTGCATGAACAGCCTCAAACTGCATGAAACAAATTCCCAGGGATGGGAATGAATGGGAAGATGTGCTCTAGGTGTGCATCCAGGAGCAGCTGCAAAGGGGAGTTCAACAGGCAGGCTACAGTTCATCCAAAATAAAGAAGAACACAGAAGTGTGGATTTCAGGTCCTCAGCACCAACTGCTTTGCTGTACAAATCCACTCCTATTTGCAGTATGTTGTAGTTTAAACCCAGCCAGCAGCTAAGCCCCACTCAGCCACTCGATCACTTCTCCATCCAGTGGGATGTTGGAAGCATAAAAGTGTGAAAGTTTGTGGGTTGAGATAGACAGATTAGTAGGTGAAGCAAAAGCTGCACACACAAGCAAAGCAAAACAAGGAATTCATTCACCACTTCCCATGAGCAGGCAGGTGTTCAGCCATTCCCATGAAAGCAGGGCTCCATCACATGTAGTGGTTACTGRGGAAGACAAATGCCATCACTCCAAATGTTCCACTTGTCTCCTTCTTCCTCCTGCTTTTATTGCTGAACACAACCGTATAGGGTAAGGAGGATTCCTTTGGTGACTTGGGGTCAGCTGTCCCAGCCATGTCCTTCCCAACTCCTTGTGCACTCCCAGCCTCCTTGCTGGTGGGGTGTTGTGAGAAACAGAAAGGGCCTTGATGCTGTGTAAGCACAGGTCAGCAATAAAGAAAACATCCTTGTGTTATCAGTGCTGTTTCAAGCACAAGTCCAAAACATAGCCCCATACAAGCTGCTAYGAAGAAACTCTTTTCCAGCCAAAACCACTACAATGTACTATGTGTTAAAGCAGAGATAACTCTTGCCTTTGTGCTTGTTCACTCCCTGAAGCAAGTCATGCTGGTTTGATTTGGTTTAACCCTCATTTTTTTCCTGTATCTTTCTTTTTCTATCCTGCCTTTTCTTATACATATGCACAAGTAGTTTCAGGCAACATTTGGCTTGAAGCTGTTTTATGCTTATACTTCTTCACTGCTGAAACACCAACCCTTAGGGTAGAGACTGGTTACAAATCATTCTAGATTGTCTGAGTATTATTTAACCTCTGCTGTCTCTATCCTATATGTCCTAACAAAAATGTATATATAAAGTTTTTGCTTATAGACTACAGGTAAAGGCTCCTAGGTTGGCAGGACATTCATCCTGGATTCAGAGAAGCAACCTCTGACTCTTCTGAGACCTGGACTCAGTCTTGCTGAGTGTGAAAGGATTTACTTTATTTTTAACTGAAAGAGAAAGGAGAACCAAGGGAATATAAGATTAATTTCACACTTCTGTGTACATTTTAGCACCTTGAAGACAATAAAGAGATAAGCAAGGTTGAACAGACATTTTACAAGACCAAATTGTACCCAACTGATAAAATGTTCTCTTTGGCAGAGTAATCAGCCCAAGGTAGATCCAAAGTAGATGTGAAATTTTCTAATGATGATGATGGTACTAGAGCAGAGGAATATGTAGCCAACAGCATTCTAAAATCTCCTTCCGACTTCTGAAGAGCAGGTTGGATAGTCTTACGGACATCTGGACAGGTGCCCAGAACAACATCTGTGCTCCAGCTTGTGCCTGTTGCCTCTATCCCTGTGTTTTCTTTCATTGTGGAGCCAATATTGGATGCAGACCTCTAGACATAGTCCTAGAAGCACCGAACAGAGCGAAGTAATTCCCTYTTGACCTGCTGACCCATGCAGCTGTTGGCCTTCATTGCTGCCAGAGCACACGGCTGGGTCATGGTCAGCTTGGTGTCCACCAGCTCCATTTCTCCAGAGCAAGGTCACTTTCTTGCCAGCTGGAACTCTGCCCACACTGTGGAATGGGGTTGGTGCCTCCCAGCAGCACAGCTTTGTTATAAAGTACTATATTAACAGATTAGCACACAGTATCACAAGCAAACAGTAATGTTAATTTAACTAATCTTTATCAATTACAGTTCTTAAAGGGCAAACTGCAGATTAGCATGGTGCATGCACTTTGATTTTCATGATGTCAGTTGATTCGCTGTGCTGGATCAGGACATTCTCCTGTCTGGGTGCTATACAGTGCTTACAGCCTTAACCCTGCAGTGAACTAGGATGCAGGAATTACACTGTGTTTATCACCCTGTTATCAATGAGAAACTTCCAAGCTGCACAGTATCATTATGCTTCAGGGAGAACTTTGACTTTCATAAAGCCAAGATGACGTAACTATGGAAATTTATTACTTCAAAGATTTTCTGAAGGAACAAAGAAAATGTCACTGGTTTCTGGTGCAAAATTTCCTGTTAACCACAATTTCCCTCCACGTGCTCGGGGGGTTTGAAGGCCAGATCCGGGATTGGGAGAACAAAGTATGAGAAAACCTATCCCCTGAGGAGAAGTGTACCATTTCTTCAATGTAATACACCTGCCTTGAGGGGTTTCTGTGAGTGAATTGCGTGTTTGACAGAACTTTTGGAATTGAAGAAAATTAAATACTGCACAGTTGCTGCATTTTTAATGGCCTTGTTTGAGGCCAAATTGAGATTTTAGTTAACCTGAAAACCTGTGTGGAAACTTTCCACCTCCGTTTATATTTACATGTTTTCCAACAACAATAGAACAAATTGATTTTACAGATGTTTAAGAAATAGAAAATATTTGTAGTTTTTGGTTTGATTTTTATTACAAAGCTGAAAATGTAACTGGAAGCTTAAAACAAATGAAAGTGGGGCTTTTTGCTTTACATGTGAAAATTAACTGCCACTTTATGATCAGCTCTGTTATGAATGCTTTTACAGAACTTTAAATGGGCATGATATATTGAGCACAGAAAAAAGGGAAACAACCATCATATATCTTTCTAATCCACATTGCAAAGACCTTGAATTATAGGCACTGGGCAATTTTATCCTGCAGTGAATCATTTTTTCGTAAACTAGAAATAACACAGACATTTTCCCAACCCTGAACAAATCAGGCTTTCAGATACTGCATTGGCCTCATCATATTCTCCTTTCTAATTAAGTCACAGACTTTCAGAAGTGTAATGTGCAGGGAACGGAATTTTACAAGGTACAACAAGTTACTGATATGCAAAGACACTCACTGCTATTGCGAAATAATTCCTACCCAGAAGAAAGTCATATGGAAGGAAGTTGGAGGGAAGGACATCAGACACAGACCTCCCACTGTCTTTTTGCAGCACAAACTTGATAAAGTTAAGCAAATTGATGACTAAAGGGAGGTTCATCTCTGCCTCCTTTGAGGGGTAGCAACACAGTTGTGTCCCAGGGACACCAAGGGCAGGATCCGATTGAACAGCCTGAGGTGCCCAAGTTCTCCAGGCCTATGGAGGCCCTCCTTTATTAACGGGGTGAGCTTTTTTCTCACCAGATTTGACTATAGCAAAGTTAGATGTTTAGCGCAGGTCACCTGTGTCCCCTCTCTGCTCAGCATATGGCAGTGCTACAGCTGGCCATTGGAGGGCAATCCTTGACACCCACCTTGGAAGAGGATGAACGACCCTCTCAATTTGCCGGTCTTTCTGCATGTCCCACAGGAGCCCAGAAAACAAGATTTCTATTASACCTGCTAAACCAGATGTCTGACCCTGACAGCTGCAGTGAGGTGAGATAAGTCTCGCATTGATTGCTCACTTTCCCTGTGTAGTAAAAGCAGAGGCAGGAATCTTTGAAAGCTCGAAGGAAGATTGTGTTCGTCTTGGTGCATGCATATGAGACAGGCAGATAGAATCTCCTGGGTGCTTGTTTTCAAAGACACCTGCTGACCACACAGGGAATTTGGATACTTGCTTTAGGAAGATGGCTTCTCTAGGTGCCTAACATTATCTAATGTTACATCTAATTTAAATGCAAAGAAGTGTCACTCCCTCAGGTGAGGCAGCTCGATTCCACCTCACCCACAAGCCACTGCCAGGAGCAGGGTGCTGGGTGTTTAACACGGTATGTGGCAAAGGTCTGCAATATGTAATGGTTCAGCTTGGACCAGTGACCTTTTCTGCAAGAGAACCCAAATGGGTCCTGCCATTAGCACCATCTATGGCCCATTGTGGGGTCTGTGACTCCTTTTTATGTTCTCTTTGGCTTGAAGATGCTTCAAGCTCCCCAACCCCTACTTGCCTACGTGTGCTTCTTCAGAGCTCCAACTAGCAGAGGAATGTCCTGACCACTTAACTCTTCTGCTAGCATCTGGGAGACATGGATCTTTGTAAAATACCTGCAGAACAGAGCACATAGCAGGCCTTCTGATATGCTTTGTCCTGCCTTTTCAATGAATCTGAGATATGCTGCTATTTTGCATCTGGCCCAGTTTCACTTGTCTTCTTTCCTATTTATCTCATATATTGGTGAAGAACCTCAGAGATAATGGACTTGCTGCAGCTTTCTCTGCACTTCTCATCTTGCTTTACTGCTTGAGTGATAGGAAGCTTTTCTAAGCAGAGCAGTAAGCTGAGCCATCCGGAAAGCAGTACAGTGCCCTGCTTTGAATAAGGATGTAAACCAAAATGCCACCCCTGTCTCTTTCTGGATATACTTTGCCCTGTCATGGTGCCCACTCCCACCAAAGAGAAGAGTTTACCAAAAGGATTTATCAAAGACAGGAGGAATAATCTGAAAATGTGTTGTTAATTATGGCTTTGCAAGGTACAAGACACTGATGGCCACCATCCAATCCTTGGATGCAATGTGGTAGACATTTTAGTTCTGTTTTCTCAAGTCAGGTCCAGTGTAATAGTCTGTCTAGATAATCTTGACGTGTACAAACAAAAGTGTGCATAGGTATGTACGTAAAATTCTAATGTTTAATGCAAGAAAATATTCAGTATTTCAAAGAAATAGAACGCTCTACTACTCTGTAAGACAACCTTGCAGCTCTGTTAGTCTATGCAGCCATAGTGCCCCCTGCTGACTTCAGCCTGTGCCAGCAGCTTTCCTCTGGCTCCAAGTCAGAGCTGACTCTCATTCTCAGGGCAAATAACCAGGAGACTTCGTGATTCAGTTTTTTTCCTGACACAGAACCACAGAATGCTTGAGGTTGGAAGGGACTTATGGAGGTATCTGATCCAAGCCTCTTCTCAAGCAGGGCTGACCAGAGCCAGTGTCCCAGCACCACGTCTGGATGACTTTTGAGAATCTCCAAGGAGAGAGACTTCTACAACCTCTCCAGTCAGCCTGTGCCGGTGCTCAGTCACCCTCACAGTAAAATAAGTGTTTGGAGGGAACCTTCTGTGTTTCACTTTGTGCTCGTTATCTCTGGTCCTGTCACTGGGTATCACTGGGAAGAGCCTGGCTCCATCCTCTGTGCACCCTCCCTTCAGGTATCTATATACCTCGATGAGATCCCCGTTCTCCACCCTGAAGGGTCCCAGCTCGCTCAGCCTTTCCTCCCAGGAGAGATACTTCAGCCCCTCTGTCATCTTTATGGCTCTTTGCTAGACTCTCTCCAGTATGTCTGTGTCTCTCCTGTACTGGAGAGCTCAGAGCTGGACCCAGCACTTCAGCTGTGCCTCCCCAGTGCTGAGTAGAAAAAAGGGAAGAAGGATCACCTCCTTCCTTCTGCTGGCAAGACTCCTCCTCACACAGCTGGAATCCTGTGAACCCACTTTGCTGTGAGGGGACATTTCATGAGTACTTATGGATGCAATAAAAAATGGGAGCATATCTAGGTATTGTAACCTCGGTGTTCAAGAAAGGAGTGCCACAACCAAAGGAAGGTGAGGTAGAGTCATGCCAGGAGCAAGAGAACAAAAAGCACTCAGGTGTCTGTGGTTTACAAGTATCACAGTTCTACAGCAATCCACTATCTTTCTGATCTTTATTACTCTGAGATGTAAAACCTCAAAAAAGTATTTTAACGATCTCCAGCCTTCAGCAGAGTTCCTGGGAAGGTTCAGAACATTGGTCCCGGGCACCATGACCCCAAGGGACATGCAGTTAATGGGAAGGTTGTTTAGAGGTGACTCCCAGGGCTGAGGCGAATGGGATGGAGAGGTCTAATCCTGCATTCCCCCTATGCCCCTTTGCTTTCCCTCTGTCCACATCCACTGAGACACACTTTGATGCTTCCTGCATTCCGCCAGGTCCCCTACACCCTTTTGCTACTCCTGGGTGCTGAAGCAATCACCACGCAAATTGCCTTTCCTTCAGTGGTCATAGTAATCATCAGCATTTTCGCTAATTTGAGCAAACTTCACAGTGCAGCATGAACCCACAGCTGAGCCCTTTGCTGGACACTGGGATTGCAAAGAGATGCTGCATCTCTGTAAAGATTTCCCCATGGGGCTTTCCCGCAGCTATTTTGGGGCCTCAGCTTCCCTCTTAGAGGAGGACGGGGACAGAGAATCATGTTCTCTACCCTGTCCAGTTCTTGCACTGGCTCCCCACACATTGTTCTCTTACACTGACATGACATGCATAAATTGAACAGAATATTGTATATATTCTAAATTAGATAGAATTCAGTATAGAAGGAAAATGGTCTTGGCCCATTGCTGTTCTCCCACAGGCAGTGAAGGATTTAAGTTTTAGAATACTGATGTGTTGAAGTGCAAATAACAGAGGATTGTAGCTTGTGCAATTTATTATTCTAGAAGAAAATACAATCTATATTCTAGAAGAAAATATAAGTTCTGGAAAAATATAAAGAACATTAAATTTAACTGTGTTAATGATAAAAATGTCTCAATATTATAGTTCAATTCTTTTCTTGATTAAGTAAATTGGTGACAATTGTGCCAAGACACATGAAAGTTTTTCCAAAATTCAATATCTAAGATTTTATTTTTGGAATATTTTAAAAATTGAATTTATGTGCATTTCACAGTCACAGAATCATAGAATCAGTCAGGTTGGAAGGGACCACAGTGGGTCATCTGGTCAAACCTTCCTGCTTCAGCAGAGTTGTCCTAGAGCACATTACACAGGACTGCATCCACAAAGTTCTTGAATATGTCCAGTGAGGGAGACTCCACACCTTCTCTGGGCAATATGTTCCAGTGTGTGGTCAGCTTGACAGTGAAGAAGTTCTTGGTCATATTCAAGTGAAACTTCCTGTGCACGAGTGTCTGCC
Organism: Amblyornis subalaris; assembly: GCA_018881555.1. Lineage (NCBI taxonomy): Eukaryota > Metazoa > Chordata > Aves > Passeriformes > Ptilonorhynchidae > Amblyornis > Amblyornis subalaris. Next base: position 3,841,000 of record JACAXG010000055.1, read on the forward strand.
TGGTGACTCTTATCCTATTGCTTGGCATCACCGAGAAGAGCCTGGCTCCATCTTCTTGGCACCCTCCTTTAGATTCTTGTATACATTGATGAGGTCCTCTCTAAGTCATCTCTTCTCGAGAAGAATTTTCCTCTAGAGAATGTTCTAGCTCAAGAATATTCTCAAGAATATTCTAGTTCAATTTTTTTCCTGATTAAATAAATTGAAAACAATTACTCCGAGTCACTTAAATTCTTTCCTAAACTAAGTATCTTAGATTTTACATTTTTAATATTTAAAAAATTGAATTTATGTGCATTTCACTGTCAGTTAGATGGAAAAGGTTTCCATCTGAAACATGTAATTTCCCTTCCTCTGCCTGTGCCCAGGTGTTGTTCTGATGCAGCCAATGTGGGTCCAGGGGCTGCTTTGCTCACCCCAGTGTTCACTTTGGTGCCAGGCGGTGAGCTCCCACGTACCAGCACAGGCTGGGGTCTGATCTACTAGAGAGCAGCTCTACTGAGAAGGACCTGGGAGTTTTGAGGGTAACAAGTTGACCATGAGTCATCAGTGTGCCCTTGTGCCAGGAGGGCCAACGATGTCCTGGGGTGTATCAGGAAGAGCGTGGCCAGCAGGTCAAGGGAGGTGATCCTTCCCCTCTATTTAGCCCTAGTGAGGCCACATCTGGAGTGCTATGTCCAGTTGTGTGCATCTCAGCACAAGAGAAACAAGGAGCTGCTGCRGAGGGTCCAGCAGAAGCCACAAAGATGATCAGGGGACTGGAGCATCTGTTTTAAAAGACTGAGAGAGCTGGGCCTGCTTAGTCAAGAGAAGAGAAGACTGAGAAGGGATCTCATCAATACATATAAATAGCCAGTTGAACACGAGTCAACAGTGCCCTGGCAGCCAGAAGGGCCAACCATGTCTGGTGGGGCATCAGGCACAGCATCACCAGCTGGGCAAGGGGGGGGATTGTCCTGCTCTGCTCTGCACTGGGGCTGCCTCACCTTGAGTCTTGGGGGCAGTTTTGGGCACCACAACATAAAAAAGACATTATTAGAGAGTGTCCAAAGGAGGCCAACGGGATGGTGAAGGATCTGGAGGGGAAGCTGTATGAGGAGCAACTGAGATCACTGGGTTTGCCCGGCCTGGAGAAGAGGAGACTGAGGGGAGACCTCATTGTGGTCTTCAGCATCCTTGTGAGGAGAAGCAGACAGGCAGGTGCCAATCTCTTCATTCTTGTGATCAGTGACAGGACTCAAGGAAACATCATGAAGCTGAGACCGGGTAGGTTTAGGTTGGATATCAGGAAAAGGTTTTTCAGAGGGTGGTTGAGCACTGGAACAGGCTCCCCAGGGAAGTGGTCACAGCACCAAGCCTGACAGAGTTCAAGAAGTGTTTGGACAATACTCTTGGGCACATGCTGTGACTCTTGGGGTGTCCTATGCAGGGTCGGGAGCTGGACTCGATGATCCTGATGGGTCCCTTTCAACTCAGCATATTCTATAATTCTATAAATATCTCAAAGACCAGTGCCAAGAGGATGTGCCAGACTCTCTTCAGTGGTGCCCAGCGACAGGACGAGGAGCAATGGCCATAAACTGATACACAAGAAGTTCCACCTCAACACGAGGAGGAACGTCTTTACGTCGAGGATGGAAGAGTACCGGAACAGGCTGCCCAGGGCAGTCGTGAAGTCTCGCTCACTACACACATTCCAAACCCGGCTGGACGCGTTCCCGTGTCCCGTACTCCCGGTGTCCCTGCCCCGGCGGGGGTTGGCCGAGATGACCCCCAGGGCGCCCTCCCAGCCCTGAGGCTCCTGTGCCCGCCTGACCCCGCCCCTCCGGCCCCGCCCCGCGCGCCGCTCCCGCCCGCYCGGCACTGCGCCTGCGCTTGCGCGCGTCCGCGGAGTCCTTGAGCGGCCAGGGCGCGGCGGCACCGCGGACATGCAGCGCTGGGGTCGTGTCTCCTGCGCGCTCGCTCGGGTACGGCACCGGCGGGCCGGGAAGGCGAGGGGAAGGGAGGGGACAAGGAACGGGAGCCGCGCCGGGCAGCTCGGGCCTGGCCTTTCCTCAGTYCCCTCACTCCGCCGGGGGCGTGCGTGAGGGCGGGCGGGGCCGGAGCGGCGCCTTGAGGCGGGCGCGGGCCTTGGCTGCGCTCCCCTCCTTGCCCCGCTGTCCCCGTCCCTCGCGGCTCGGCGGGGCGGAGGGGACGCGGCGCCCGGGCGGGCCTCAGGGTCCGTGAGCAGCAGAGACGTGTCTCCCTGCTGCCGTGTGGGTTGTCGGTGCAGGTCCCCCGGTGCCCCGGCCCGCAGGCGGCCACGGCCGCGGCGGCTGCGAAAAGCGCCGCTGTCAGTGGGGCCGTCCGCGGCCTCTGGGCTGCAGTGCCGGGGACTTCGCAAATGCTTCCAGGGACATCCTCTACTCCAGTTACAGGGTGATCGGCCCTCGAGATGCTTGTAGCAGCTGTTCTGTGCTGCCCCATTACTTTTTCCGAAASGTTAAAAAACCTTGCCCTCCCGAACCTCCTGTGAGATGCAGCTGCCTGTTCATAGGAAGTGGCTGAAGGGGATGGTTACAGAACAAGACTCTTCATAAACTCCTGTGGATGTCTAATTTATGTCATTAAGTGGTTTGAAAGCCCCATGTAAAGGGTTGAAAGTTTTGTAGTTAGAGGCAGCCTGAGGTGCGGCTGACCTGAGAACAGGTGTGGTGACAGACTGAGGTGACAGAGCAGGTAAGTGGCAGAGCAACTTCTGCATCTTGTTCCAGTCCGTGCCCGTTGTGTCTGCTTCAGTCATGCTGTTCCTGTTGGTTAACTGGTGACAGTAACTATGTGTTCRTCTGTGTGTGGCTGAATGCTTATTTTCCCTCAAGGATAGAAGTAAACTTTTAAAACGAAGGGGTTCTTTTTCCTTTCTAGAGAAGCCAGTTTGATCGGATTCATCACGGTCTTCAGGGAGTTTGTGCAGTGTCCCAAAGGTCCTATGCTGATCAAGGTAATTAATTGTGAAAACCCTTTTTTGGACAAAAAAACCCACTAACCCAAACCCTCACAAAAAACAAAGCAGTACTTCAGACTCAGAAATTGATCTTCCAGGTGACAGTGTAATCCATGTCAGTATGGAGGTTTAGATGAAGAATAGTGGTTTATTTGCATTGTTTGATTTCAAGCTAAAGCTGTAAATAAAAGTTGAACTTCACCATGACTGTTCTTATGTTAATTGATATTCCAAAGGAGATTGTGGTTACAAGATACCAACTAAGTACAAAGTTCATAGCTTCCACTGCTTTATAATCAGTAGAGGTTCCATAGATACTTGTTGCAGTCATGTTTTCCCCTTTATAAGTCAGTGATTTTGTGGCATTCAGTAAGCATTTATCTAGTGCTAAACATAAATAGAAGCTATGTTGGAAAAATGTTACCGTAAACTATCGAGACAGCTTGGGTTAAGTTCTTAAAGGCTTTGTAGCAAGAGGGGTGGGGAATTCAGTTTCTCCATGTCATTTTACATTATTTTCCTTGTGAAATTTAAGACTGGTTGTTTTTCTTGTGGAATGAATATCTCTACGCAGCCTTTCCCTTTGTCCAGAAAGTTACTTTCAGATATGAGGTGTAGCTTCCTTATCTAAACCTGTTTTATTAACTCGCATAATTCTTGTTATGCAATTATTTTGCTGAAAAAAAATATCCCATATGTTCTCTGTTTCAGTTGATGCTGATGTCACGGTTATCGGCTCTGGTCCTGGAGGGTATGTTGCTGCTATCAAAGCAGCTCAGCTTGGATTTAAGGTGAGACCTCACTCAGATAGCAGAATAGTCATCCAGGTGAACTTGAAAGGTGTCTGTGTGATACAGTTATTCTTCTGTCACATCTTAGGCCACCAGATGCTGTTGGCATCTTCCGTTAATCTTTCGTTACCTTGCTTACCCAGATTACACAGAATTTGAAATGGAGCTTTGACCATGTTACTCTCTATAGCCCTGCTTACTGACAGAGCTGCTCAGGACAGCTTGCTTTTGCTTGGAACTGATAATTGAGGTGGCCTTATACCCTTTTGAAAGAGGGAAAACAGTGCTGGGAAGGAATTTTTCTCTCAGCAAAGGGAAGAATAAAGAGACAATGACTAACAAAAAGACCACTGGAAAGCTATCCTGAAGAACAGACTGAGGGAACTCAAAAGGGGGAAAAAGCCATATTCAACTGGTATGCTTTTTGCATGTGAGTAGAGGAATTCCATTGCCATGTGAGACTTCTAGAGGCAAAAATATGTATGTAGAATACTGTAGTATCTTAGTTACATTTATTTATGTTCATCTCTGTTGTTCTGCCTGTTGTCTTTGAATGCCTTTCGGAAGARGCAGTTTGTGTTTGATATGTACTAATGGTGTGTCATTTTAATTAAGTCTTGTGAGAGTTGAGTGCGTATAGTGTATTTTAGATATTGTTAAACTTACAAAAATATGGAATGTGACTTCAGCAAGATTTTTTTTGCTTTCACTCCTAATATGAGACCAACTGACTCTCTTGGCACTGTATTATTGTTCTCTTTATTATCTGGAACTCTGAGAAGATGGTGCTAGCAGTCTTGAGCATGTTTCTACTGTTCTATATGTCACAGTGTTTCTGAATTATGAAAAATAGACTTTATGACCAAAATGAGCTTGTTTGACCACATGTTAAGGACAAGAACTCCTGTTGATGAGTTCCAGTGAAGCACTGCAATGGGGGCCCACACAGTGTGTAGTCTTCTTTCAGTATTTTCAGAACTTGGCTGTACAAGGCCATGAGCCACCTGATATATCACAGAATCACAGAGTGGTTTGGGTTGGAAGGGACATTAAAGATCCTCTTGTTCCAACTCCCCTGCTGTGCGTAGGGACACCTTCACTAGACCACATTATTCAGAGCCCCATCCAGCCCAGCCTTAAACATTTCAGGGATGGGGCATCCACAGCTTCTGTGGGCAACCTGTTCCAGTGTTTCACCACTCTCGCAGTAAGGAATTCCTTCTGAATAGCTGATCTAAATCTGCCCTCGTTCAGCTTAAAGCCGTTTCTGTCACTACATGTTCTTGCGAAAAGTCCCTCTCCAGACTTCTTGTAAGCCCCCTTTAGGTACTGGAGAGCTGCTTCAAGGTCTCCCCAGAGCCTTCTCCAGGCTGAACAACCCCAACTCTCAGCCTGTCTTCACAGGAGAGGTGCTCCAACCCTCTGACCAACTTGGTGGCCTCCTCTGCACTTGCTCCAGCAGGTCCACATCTGCCTTGCGTTGGGGGCCCCAGAGCTGGATGCAGTACTCCAGGTGGGGTCTCATGAGAGCAGAATAGAGGGGGAGAATCGCCTGCCTCAATGTTTTTGATGTTGACGGTGTTTGGAGAAGGAGGTTTGACTAGATGGTCTCCAGAGGAGGTCCGTTCAAACTGAACCTGTCTGTAACTCTGAGTGTTGTCCGTCAGTGGTCAGAACTCCCACAGTTGGGTGTCAGTGACATCTTTTTGGGTATCTTTTAGCCTTCTAAGGTGTAACTATATYAAGATATAAGTGTATGAGATGCCATTAAGTCTTACATCTGCCTGTGACCTAGTGCAAATAATTGAGTTGTCTTTACGCATCTTTGTGAGTTATTATTTTTGTCGTAATAAATACTGTTGCTTCTGGATGTATGTTGTTACTGAGCTGGTAGTACCTGAGAAAAAAAGGTGCTCACTGCTACACGTTTTAATTAAGATTGTGGCCTTCTGCCATGTAAGTTCACATTTGATTATTCTAAAGCTATTTTTTGTGGCTGGCTGTATGCCAGCTTTTCTTGGAACATTGCTGTCCTTGAGTCCTTCATATGTGTGATTAACAATAGGATACCATACACAAGGGGGTTAAAAAGTGCCCTGAATTGTTTTTCATCATAGCAAAAAATAATTCTGTTACACTGTTTCACAGCTAGTCAGAGAAGGGAATATTCATGGACATACTTGTGTGTGTCCCCTATAGCATTGAACAAACACACAGAATGTTTTTGGTGTTCTTGAGGAGTGTAAGGGGATGTTTTTAGCAGATTGGCAAAAAGATAGATTGTATAGTTACACTATTCATGGAAGAACCTGGTTCTGCTCTACTGAATTACTTAACTTTCAATTTTAGAGCTGTTTCTGGTAGCACAAGCATTTAAGTCCTTGTATCACCACAGCATCCAATGCTATTGCCAGCAGTGTTCTCTGGGTATTGGCTTTTCAAAAAGACAATTTTTGCTTGGCCTTGTCAGTGAAGTTAATGTAAAGGAGATGAGGCAGAATGTCCTTTTTGGGTAAAGGTAGGAGTGGTCTGGTGCTGTTTGACCCATGGGGCAGCTTTTAAAGCCTTTGAATTGTGTTTCATGTATTCATGTGCTTAAAACAAGAGGAAGGGGAGGTAGGGGATCAGCATGTCAAGATGTTCCTGTGATTTGATTTGGTGAATTCTGCTCTTCGTGTTACCATGACCCCTACCTTAGCACAAAAGCAGCAGATTAAAGAAATTATGAAAGGCTTTCACCTGGGTAGTTGCCTCTCGGCAGACTGGAGCTCTTAAGAGTGTAAACCAAGGAACRATTACTTTGAATATGCGTGCACCTTCTAAAGAAGGAGATGTCAATTCCTTTGCTTCTATAGAAACAGTTTATGATACTCTCTCCACCACTCTCTCCAAGTGATACATTTTTGTATGAAGTTTTGGCAGTTGTTCTTGTCCTTTGCACACCTTGATGTTGTCAATTTAATTAAAAGGAGGTGAAGTATTTTCCATCTGTGTTGGTATTGACCTTATTTTTGTTTGGTTTTGCTTTACTTGATTTTTCTTTTTTCTTTCTTTATAGGTGTTGGCACAACTTTATAGCAGTGGGTCTTACAGGATAGTGTTTTCAGAGGAGGAAATGTTGTTTGTGACTTGGGGATTCTGTTCTGTTTTCTTTGAAGAAAAGATTGCTTCATGGGATTTTAATCTATGCCGATTCACTTATCTGTTGTTTTCTTGTTTTTATGAATCTTTGCATGACTTACAGTTTTTTGCTTTTTGCAGTTTTTTTCTATAATTGTTAGGGGAACATCTTTCATTGAACTGAGCACTGTATTTATTATTTACTTTGTAGATTTTTGTAGTAGGGCAGCACTTAAGCTTGTATGAAGGTATGCATGGTGCAGTGGGAAATGTGGCTGCCTTGTGGTAGAGAATTTTGTTGCAAAGAACTGTTTTGTGGGTTTTAAGTTAGGAAAAAAGTGAAGGAAGGGAAATACGAGCCGCAAAATAAATCTAGCAATGAAATGAATGAGACACTTGTAGAGGTAGAATTACCAGACAACTGGACAACTGTCTTTGTCATCAATTCTAAATTGTGAGATAGCCTATAAGGAAATGGTGGCATAGTATTGCTAAAAAAATTCTTTTGTCCCCTGGTTCTTTTTCCTCAGACTGTCTGTGTAGAGAAAAATGCCACATTAGGGGGAACCTGTTTGAATGTTGGATGTATTCCATCCAAGGTAAGTGTATCTAGTTTGTCATAGCTTCATTAAAAACAGCTGACATGATGTGCATCAGTTGGAAGGAGATTAAGAAGGAGTTTCTCAAGGTGTATGTACGTGTACGGAGATGGCCTGGAGGGTTGAGGCTGGTGGTGCTCGTGTGGAGTAGTGCAGATGTGGAGAGAAAGAGGTGAGTCCAAGACACGCGCTCTGAAAGAAAGGAGAAGCAAGAAGAAGTTCATAAAAACCTAATATTAGACATTGCCAATTTAGTTTGAAGTAATTTTGGACCCAGGCCTTTGTAAGAACAGTGCTGTTGCTGGGGAAAGGAATCTGCCTCAATAGCACCCAGCAGGTCAAGGAAGATACTGCTAATGCCAGGTTTGTACCGGCTGTAGTAACAGACATAATATTCTTAACAAGATCCCTCCTAACTGTATTGCTGTTTCTAAGCCTTTTGCTCAAGAGGTTCCATTAGCATGAGAAGAGAAAATACAGTATAAATACTAAGATTTTTAAAAACTTTATATTCATTTTTCTAAACATTTAAATAATAATTTTAATGAAGTTCAGAGTATCTTAATATACTGAAGCACCACTCAAAAATGTCAGTCCATACAATGTTACCCTGAAAGTTTGGAACTCTGCTAGAATCTATTTAACTAACTTCTCAAGTCCCATTTTATTTTTTTATCAAGTTCTTATGAAAATACTGCTGAACCATGGTTAAACTTGAATGCTGTCTAGAATTTGTTTGAATGGCAATAAACTTGAGAAGTGGATATCTAGGATGCATACACCAAGGCAATAACAAATTATTCAAATACTCCTTTTCAGAAAACCACCCAAAATAATACATTTGGCATGGATTTTTTTTTCCTTTCGAGTTACCGAAGTCTTAAGTGGTGGCTGTATCTTTTAAATAATGTGGTTGTTACGGATTTGGGGTTGTAACAGTTATCTGAAGTGGAGAAATTAATTTTAAAGACAGTTGATAAGACTTAATTATAAAAATGGAATTATTTTATTTTGATAGTTTTACTCAAGCATATGTAGATAAGGCAAGTATTTCAGAATGTCCTTTGAATCTTTTACTGTGCCTGCTTTAGATTTAAGTCTGTGCAAACTTGCACTGTTGTACTTGCAGAGATACTGATCATTTTGTATTTGGGATGGCTGTAACAGAAGAATCAATTTTCCTAGTAAGATCCTGCCTTAACTGTATTGTTATTTCTAATCAAAATAAAATTATCAAGGTTCTGAATTTCAAGCTACTGATTTATAGCTATCCTTATAAAAACTATTCTAATTTAATCTATGAATTTGGAAAATCCATGTACCTGAGCTAGCTCCAAGGTATCCAGTTCAGCTCAACTAGCTATGCAATTATAGTAACTGTACACAACAACTCAAATTTTGAGTTGCATATGTCTGCACAGGCTAAAATCTTAACAGGCATTTTACTGTAGATTTTCCTCATCCAGTTTTTCTGTATCTTCTCTTAGGCAGTCAGTCAGAATCATCTTTCTTAACCTTTACTTTGTCTGTTCCTTTTTTTTTTTTTTTTAAATCCCTGTGGAGTAATTAATCAATTTCTATGATGAAATGAGCAAAAAGAATAGGTGTGGATACTGTTTTCTATTTCTRTGTTAAATATGTAACTTTATCGAATGTTTCAGTAGAATTATTGTGTACAATTTCTGTGCTCGAAATGCACCTTTTTTAATACATGTATGTTAGACTTTTTCTTAATAGTGAGAACATTTTGCAAATAATATCAGTATTTTCTGATAATAAATAACTCATTCTCGTGAACGTATATCCTAATTCACATTTTTGTGTGTCTGTTTTAGGCCTTGTTGAACAACTCACATCTGTATCACTTGGCCCATGGAAAAGATTTCGCTAATAGAGGAATTGAAAGTGAGTGAAGAACCTGTTAACATAAATGGTTTCCACCAAGAAGTAAATTTAATCCTTCAAATCTGACTAGTATGGTTTTCTGGTCAGAAAATTTTTAGTCTTATAAATAATATCCTTTATCTGTCATTTGGAGGCTTAGGCTCCTTGAACTCCAAATAATGGATAGATAAGTTATATTTGAAAAGTGCAACACTGATTTTGAACATAGCAATTGTTGAATGTAACCTTTGGCATTAAATAGGACCATTCAACACATCTTGCTGTATCAGAGCTGTTAATTGTATTAACTCCTTTAACATTAACTGCAATGCTTGATGTAAGTTGTTTTGTTTTCACTTTAGTTACAGGAATCCGTTTGAATCTAGAGAAGATGATGGAACAGAAGAGTAGTGCAGTGAAGGCCTTAACAGGTGGAATTGCTCATTTATTTAAACAAAACAAGGTTAGTTTGGATTATATACTGAGGTATGTCAGTTTTTCTGATCTGAACTTCTTGCTTTTTACATTTTCATATTGCCGTGTAAGTTAATTTGAGTGACTGATTTGACAGGGGCAGGATTTAAATGCTTCTCTTCTAGAAAACTTGTAAATGCCCAGTGCCTTCATTCTTAATCTGGTTAAAGGAATAGTATACAATTACTTGCTGATCTGTACCAGACAGTGATGCAGAGATATGTTTTAGCAGCCTCTGTAAGCATTAGTGAGATTCAGGTGAAATTATTCCAACTTTTGTATTTGAATCTGACTTCACTGTGTTCTGATTACTAAAGGTTGTACATGTATCTGGGTTTGGAAAAATAACTGGCAAAAACCAAGTCACTGCAACTAAAGAAGATGGCAGCACACAAGTTATCAATACAAAGAACATACTAATAGCCACAGGCTCAGAAGTTGCTCCCTTCCCTGGAATTACTGTATGTATTTGAAATGTTCATTGTACACTTCACCTTCTGTGTGTTTTGTATATAATATGTAAAAGAGATTGTAAACCTCTCTTTGTGCATTTCTTTGTCATTAGATTGATGAAGATAATATCGTGTCATCCACTGGTGCACTGTCACTGAAAAAAGTTCCTGAGAAGATGGTTGTCATTGGTGCAGGAGTCATTGGTGTGGAACTGGTGAGAGGATATTTAAACTACTTGGTCTTCAATTTGTAAAGGAACAGGGCATTAATTTTTGTTGTATTTGATGGTGTTACTGTGATCTAACGGTTCAGTGAGTTGTAATGAATCTGTTCGGGCTTCATAGCCTGCTAGTTCCCTTTTTTTACCAGAAAAGCTGGGGATAAGTGTTTGTGGGATCAGTACTTCTGCAGCTGTTAGATAAACAGAGAAATGAGAGAGGAACATACAGGGCCTTGTGTATTTATTTTTCTTTTTTGGAGGAATAGGGATGTGAGGGGATGGTATTTAACTTTCACTGAAGTTTGTACCTGGTCTATGTATAGATGAGAGAACTTTCTATTTTAAGGGGAGTTCACTTTAAGTCAGGATAAACTCCTGTGTTTAGCAGTTAGTCTCAAGAGATGTTTAATGTGATCTGATTGTACATATTCTATCAACCAAAGGAGTGGAGACTTTGAATTTCATCTTGGTCTGAGTCCTTTTGCCTCACACTACATGTTTCAAAAAGAATTTACATTTGCTGGTCTTGCAACTGCTTGAAATTGTGCACATCTGCCTAGTGGTTGCTTAGCCTGCTGACCATTAAGCAGGGAAAGAGTAAGCAAAGTGAAATTCTGTACTGGGTGGATGTGGGTAACTGCAGGAAAATAGGGTATACATGGGTTTTGTTGGTGAGGCTGATGATTGTGGTTAAGGYTATAAATACAGCCAAAGCAGCAGTGGTTCCATTTGGTTGCATAAAATTTCCTTAATGTGGTATTGTTTTGGTTAATTAGTAGTGGTATGAGAACACCACAAGCAATTCCCTTTGGGTTTTCCTTTCAGGTTGTTTGATTTTGAATTTCCTCTATACCTGTAAGATAAAACATACATGAGTTATATTTAGTTATTTTGTTAGCTATTTCTTTAAAAGCCTAATTCCCTGGATTTGGTCATGGAAGTTTTGAGTCTGCAAATAAGCAATGATAAATCTTTTTGTTGGGGGGGTGTGGGGGGGAGGTTGGACTTGTTTTGTTTTATGCTGTAATGTTTGTAGAAACTGGTCGGTTTGCTGTTACATGCTGTCCTGCTTTGGAAGGGTTTACAAGTCTGTTGTAAAGGTATCTGAAGTTTGCTTTTCAAAAACTCTTTTTACCTGTATTGTTGTGACTGCAGGGTTCAGTTTGGCAGCGCCTCGGTGCGGATGTGACAGCTGTTGAGTTCATGGGCCATGTTGGTGGAATGGGAATTGACATGGAGATCTCTAAAAACTTCCAACGTATTCTTCAAAAGCAGGGATTTAAGTTTAAACTGAACACAAAAGTTACTGGTGCTACCAAGAGACCAGATGGAAAAATAGATGTAGCGTAAGTATTTAACATAAAACTAAAGGAATGCCAGATATATTCTTCTTCCCAATCCATCAAACCTATTTAAAAATACAGTCTGATATTATTTTTTGAACAGGAAAAAAAGGATTTAGAATGAAACTTAATTCTTTAGTGAAATTTAATTTTTATCTTCCATTGTAACTTACAGAGCTCATAATTTTGCGTGTCATGAGTCCTAGGTTGCTTATACAGAAGAAGTTCCATTGACTTGAGTTGAAGGCTTGCTGGTATAAAACCAGTGTTATAATGAGATCAGTAATAAAAACAGAACTCTAGATCATTCTTTTCATGGAAGATACTTGCTTCTGGTATAATTAGCATAAATATCAGCATTGTTTATACAGCCACTTTCAAGCCATTAATTCTTGCTACTTACTGGAAGGTTCTCTTGTCTTAAAGTAAGAATGGCAGAGATACTATTGCTGTTGAGCAGAAGTAAATGAAACTACCCCAAGAGYGTATTTTAGTGGTCACAGTCAAGCCCTTTGAAGTTGTATAGGTAAACAACAGTTAATACAGAAACACGTAAAGCAAATTTGATTTGTAAAACTCCATAACTATGCACTACTTCTGTTTGTGTTAATGGATTCTCTATGCAGAAACTGTAGTTTAAGAAAATGCTTGTTGTTACTTAACAAAGGTAAGCTTAAATGTTTTTTCACTGGAATCTTAATATGGTGACTTGTACTTGCTCTATTGCTGTAGCTTGGGATAGTCTGTCCTCCATCACTGTAAAGGTCCAGGATTTGGGCTTCTTTACGTGCCATGCTGATGCTGGTTGGATCTCTCACATAGTCTCTTTCTACATTTAGAATTCCATTTTGGTTCAGGAGTATGCTTTTGAAACATGCTTCCTACTTATCCTCACTTCCCATGCTTTGGTTCTTGTGCTTTCAGAGCATGTGAACTGAACTTGTTCTGGGTGCACCTGAGGGATGCACGTGATGCAGGACAACTGCTAACAGGGGTTTAGTTCTTGGGCCAGAAGAAAACTTGCTCAGAATACATGGCCCTACCATATATACTTTGGGTGTCAAGTACTCAGCACCCCTTTGCTGTACAGGTTTGATCCTGTCTGGTCATGCTACTTGCTATTGAAAATATACCCTGAATTTCTCTCTAACAATTGTTAAAAAATGTGGTAAGAGGTGTTGTCCCTTCCTCCCTCCTCTACTCCTGAACTCTTGCAAGGAGGAAGCATGGGGCAGGCTGAATGATGTGCTTTGGGTGCCAGATCCAGCCAGTAGGTCACCATCTGGGTCATACTAGTTACTGGTCAGAGAGGGATGAGGCTGCAAGTTTACAGCTTAGCATTTTTGCTTTTTATTTTTTTATAGTGTTGAAGCTGCTGCTGGAGGCAAGGCAGAAGTAATAACTTGTGATGTGCTCCTAGTTTGCATTGGTAGACGTCCTTTTACAAAAAATCTAGGTCTTGAGGATATTGGAATTGAACTTGATAAGAGGGGGAGAGTTCCAGTCAATAACAGATTCCAAACCAAGATTCCAAAGTAAGTAAAACTAGTTATTTTCTTTTTTTTTTAAGGAGAACACTTGTTTTTAAAGTTTAACCTACTAAAGTAGTTCTGGTTTTTAATTGCAGAACATATTTTTCTTTTCTGAAAAACTAAAAATTTCTATTCAGCCTTTAAAGTTCTGTAATTTAAAAGTCACTATCTATTTCATGGCACTAAGTACCTCTTGAAGTGTGGTCATTCTGTGGAAACTGCTAAAATGTAGTATTTTATAATTTTGATTAGAGGTTTCAGTAACACATTTGAAACAGACTGTTATGTAAGGTAGACCAGATGTGCTAGGATGTTTTTAAACAGTGTCTTATTCTGTTTCATTGGTCTGATAGCATCTATGCTATTGGTGATGTAGTTGCTGGACCTATGCTGGCCCACAAAGCTGAGGATGAAGGCATTCTTTGTGTAGAAGGCATGGCTGGGGGAGCAGTTCACATTGACTATAACTGTGTTCCCTCTGTGATCTACACTCACCCTGAAGTGGCCTGGGTTGGCAAATCAGAAGAACAGCTGAAAGAAGAGGTACTCTTTGTTTTTTTTTTCAGACAAAAACTGTTTTTCCACCTTGGGCCTGGTTTCACTGTTTAGTAGTTTATCTAGATACTTTATGAAGAATTTCTGTATTTGAATTTATTGCTTAGGTTGTGTGATTGAATGATTCCCTTGTGCATGCCACCCTCCCAAGAACCACAGTTCTCTTTAATGACTTACATTCTTTGACATTAATATTGTTCATTTGCAAATTAATCTTTTTTAATACACTCTTACACCACTTTTGGTGGTTGTTCTTGTACATTCCTCTGTGTGGTTTTGTTCTGTATTGCTTCACTTCATGTATTGAGCAGTTGGTTACATTGTTCTTGTTGGTCATTAACTCAGTAACACATTTGTTTTGCAGGGTGTAGAATACAAAATTGGGAAATTTCCATTTGCTGCGAACAGTAGAGCAAAGACAAATGCTGACACGGATGGCATGGTGAAGATACTTAGTCAAAAGTCAACAGACAGGATGTTGGGTGCTCATATTTTAGGCTCAGTAAGTATAATTAATTGTGCTGTCTTGGCCTTGTAAGGGTCTTTTTATTTAGTATTGCATAGTTGCAGAGTAGTTGTTGAGTTAGAAGTGCTGTTTGTGAAGAGTGAAGTTTGAGTCCACCATAGTTATTTTTTACTTACAGCTCTGTTCTGCACCCCTGTCCTTCTTCCCACTTTTTAATTACTTTGGTGTTAAACCCAGCTTTTTTTTTTTCCCTTGAATTGCTATGGTTATTTGGTTTCTCTGACCAGTGTTTTGTGTGTTGAGTTTTTTTTGGTGGTGGTGTTTGTTGTGTTTGGTTGTTTTGTTTTTATGAATCCTGCCAAATACTTGAGAGAACAGTAGAAATTGTTGATTCAAGTTTTGGAAGTTGAGGGACCTGAAAAGACTGTGGCTTTTTCATTAGTGTTTTTGTTTTTCCCCTCTCTCTGTCTTAAGACTTCAGCAAAGGTGGTAATCTTATGCTGCAGTCAAGTCTGGGSTCGGTAACTTACAGAACTTTGAGTAAAAAAATCTTTGGGATTTCCCCTGTTTGTGAAAACTTGGGGGGTTTTGGGTGKTTTTTTTTTTTTTGGTCAAAGTTAGACCCGAATCTTTTTCTGTTTTGTTTCTTAGCTTTAAATATTTTTTTCAGAAGATGTTTGCAGAAACACTTCCATATGTTTTTGTGTACAGCTTTCTTTAAGAGAAATACTAAAACTGCTCTCAATAAGACATTATGGTGGTAGTTATTTTCTCTCACAATTGCAGTAACTTAGAAACCAGCATGCCTTAAAGGAAGCATAACTGTCTGTTTCACACCAATACATCTAATTTTCTTCATTGGGAAAAGGCTGGGAAAAAGCCTTATGATTGTGGATCTCAGTGCTAAAAATGTAACAGATTTCACTATTTTTGACTCCTTGAAGATATATTCTCTTACTCCTCAAAGATACATTCTCTTAGTAAATATGCATWAAGACAACAAATAAAAATGAGGGTGCAGGTGTAGTAACATGCTTTTGTTTATCTAGTTACCTGTTTAACTTTCCAGGGGGGCATTGAAGTTTTGGGTAGGTTTCCTTTCATGGAAGAATGCCCAGCTTTTGCACAACTCTCAGCAATGAGCGAACAAACACTCTCATTAAGAATTATGTTTAGATCTATGCTAGGTTTGAGCACAGTCACCAATTAGATTAAGTACTTATGAGGTATATTACAACACTACAACACAGCTGAAGTGCTAGTTAAAACGTAACTTTTCATTTTTAGCAAAAAATGCTTATTTACAAGCTGTTACTGATTCAGGAGAACCTGGATAAGGATTTGTGCTAATTGCAAGTACCATTAAATTATAGGGTGCTGGTGAAATGGTGAATGAAGCTGCCCTTGCTATGGAATATGGAGCATCATGTGAAGATGTAGCCCGAGTTTGCCATGCCCATCCAGTAAGTCTTTTCTAAAGGGACTGTTGAACGCCATTACACAAGCATGCTGTTTTTACATGTAGCCATTAATGACTTGTAACTTTTTGTGTTTGGTCTCTACAGACAGTGTCAGAAGCCTTCAGGGAAGCAAACCTAGCAGCATCCTTTGGCAAAGCTATCAACTTCTAAAACGAAAGAGCAGATCTTTGTACATATATAATACAACTCTGAGAATGGACTGTTGGCCCTTATGAAAGGCTGAGTCTGAGGATTTTGGGACTGACTTAAGTGAATCTCTTCATTTTAAACATCAGATATTTAAACAAGTAGAGTTTGGAACAAGTGGAATTATCCAGTCTCTGTAAATTAAATACTTAAAATTACATGTTTATTTACACAATGAATGTTGCAGAAAAGCAGCCTGACACAACTTTCTTTTTCAAAACCAAACATTTTGCTGCTGCATGGGATTATCAGGTGTGCTGGTCAGAACTCTGGTTAACTGTCCAGCATACCTTATGTTTTCTTATTTGAAGCAGTGGTACAATAAACCAGTTGAATGCTGGCACTTAAAATGCCACTGTCACTTCCGCACAAACATGTGTTTCCTTCTGAAATGATTAACTTTAGTATTTAACCTACTTCTTACATACGAGTACCAAAACTTGTTTTGACCTAGTAGTGTTGGGATGTTGGGAGAAGAGGTGCTCGTATAGATCAATTAAAATTATATTGACTTTTTAAAGAGAAAATTACTCTGTGTGTGATTCTCCACGTCGTGTTTTCATATTGAAAACTCACAAGGGGAAAAATCAAGTGCTGATTGAGAAATGAAAGATGGAAGACAAATTCATTGTACCTAATCTTCTTTTGGTTTTAAAGCTTCCATTGTCCAACTCTCTTAAACTTGAAATGCTAAAACTGGGTAGTGAAGCAGCGTTTGCTGTTAAGTGCTATGACATGAGGGTTATTTTGCACTTTCCACACATAAGGGCTGCAATGTCAGCTCTCCACACAATTAAGACATACTTTCTTCTCTTCTGTTTTCTATTTTGTTCTCTCTTTCTTCTGTAGCAAGAGAGCTTAATAAATATTTGACATGGCTGGAGGGTCTTCTTTGATTTTGTTTGCTGATTGGATCCTTTTAGTGTCTACGCTGTTGAATATGTGAGGAAACTCACAAACAAATGGCATCTTTGGAAGATCCTTAACATCTATATGGAGCATGTCCAATTCCAGTAGCTCATTGTAACTTGTTTTCCAAGATGCCATTTCTTCTTTTTTTGCTAGGCTCTTCTGCCTTGAAGAAAACCTTAATACCTGCTGATATTGTGCATGTCCTTTTTCATTATGCCAATGGAATAAGTGCACATGCAGAAAATGGTGCAACAGCCACTTGGTTTTGTGTATAGACAAGATGGTTATCTCTTTCTACCTTTCTTTATAGCTGCTTCTTCAAGTATTGATCCATTATCCACAGTGAGTGATGGAGATGTATGCCACCATTACCATACCAGTTAATCATCAAAACACCAGTGTTAAGCCTAAATGGATATTGTGCAGAGAGCGAACAATGCTTTTTGGGTACTGTGGTGTAACTAGCTAACCACACATGGATGGTATTTCTTCATTCACTGGTAATTTGGTCTGAGTCACCATTCTATATTTCATAGTAATAGGAACCCTTCTTTAGATTTATATAGTTCAAGCCAAGATTTTATTAGATCTCTAACCAGTTTAAGAACAAGACTTGCTAAAGAATTCATTGATGTACCATTGCAGCTACTGAAAATAGGAAGGAACTAATGAGTCATACTAGGTACATACAGTGATACAAAAGTACTGTTTATTTTCAACATCAAAAAGTTACTTGTCTTTGGTTCTTTGACTTTAAAGTCAATATAAAACCTGTTCACCTTATCAGGTCTTAGTGTAATGTCAAAAAGAACTAGTATAATACTTGTAAACCCCATCCTGAACACAAGCATTTCTGCTCCTGTTTATAAGCAAGTGCTATAAACAGCAACCTTCTGGCTGATTGTYTGTAAGAGGGAGCGAACTGTCTCTTCCAGCTCCACCAACTGCTTGGCTTTGTCTTCCAGAACTTTTTGATTGTTTTCATATGTATTTTCCAAATCTGTAAGCAAAGGAAGGGGAAAACCAGTTTAATTGGTGTAAATCATAGTTAAACTACTATACAAATTTATTTTTATTGTGGAAGATAATCTGATTGGGGAAAAAAAAGCAAAGGCTGGAATGGCACTTTTTTGTTTCCTTAACACAGGGATGCAAAGGAACAAGAAAGTTGTTTTCCAAAGGTGAAAATCCAAAAGGATACTTTGAGGGATAAAATAATTGTCATTCTTTGCTCTATGGTGGCTTTTACAGAACAGTGAATTGTTTTGGTTTGTGAGGATTAAGACTATTCAGCAAGTCACTGTAACTGTGCAGGAGTAACTAAGAGAGGAAGAATGAGTCCCTGGCCTGGCAAAACCAGAAGGAAAACTTAGTTCTGTCCCTGGTAGCAAGGGGCAGATTGCCCCTTTCTGGTTCAATCAACTTTAATTGTCAACAGGAAATGCTAATCTGTAAACTGGAACTCCTGTGTCCTGATTAACTTTTGTTTTAACAGCTTTCTGGAGTGGGAGGAATATTGTTTGAAAATGGGGCTCTTGCATGAACAGGTTAGTCCTTGTCCTAGGCGTAGTAGTTACATTCCTTTGCTGTGGTGGTTCTGGGAGCAGTGACAGGTGCCATACCAGAAGTTTGTGTCTCACCTGTAAGTTTCAGCTTATTTTATAGAAATGTTTGATTCAAAAGACTCTATTGTGTCCATAAGAATAAGGAAAACTGATCAAGCCTCAGTAACAAAAAAAGTACCTTTTCTTCTCCCCTTCTGCTGATGAACAGCTGGTTTAACAGCRTGAAATTGCTTCATATTCTAAGGTACCAACTTACCTGCTCAGAACAGCCTTACCTTTGAGCAGCTGGAGTTTGCTGTTTGCTTGAGCCAACAAGGCTTTAGCTTCATCTTGCAACACGCTGGCTTTCCTCCTGGCCTCGGCCGACTCCTCTGTCTTCTTGGCAATGAGCTCTTCCACGGTTCTGTACTTGCCGCTCAGCTCGCTGTTGAGGACCTGTTCCAAATAAACGCAAGATGGAGCTCATGCGAAACCAATGTAGTGGGAGGTGGCATTTCCTCCCTCTAATCCGGGTGCAAGGAGAGACTCCACTGTGAGCTCAATTAACAAAAGCAGAAATAGTGTCAGGGCGTTTTCTACTTACTATCCAAGACCAAGAGCTGGAGTGAAGGCTCATCAGTTGCCCTTTTGCAAATCTGTGGCTGTTTTACAGCTTTAATACTGGCGCTTGGCAGAGATTTATGGGATTCAGTTACACGGTTCTGTAACTAATGGAAGCTGTGGCCCCTAGTACAGCTGGAAAGCTACACATGGCACTGGTCCTGGTTGAGTGGTTGCATCTGGGGAGGAATGTCCTTGTTACCCTTTCAGTAACAAGAACTGAACTAGCTGCCCAGTTTGTTGGTGAAGGTGCTGGAGGTCATGAAGTTGGTTTCTCAGCTGTGCTTTTTGTTGTGGGGTTAAGATTAAGAGGTCCTATGGCCCAACTGAGTTTAACCATTAAGCAAGACAACAAACCACAGCAGCACTGGAATTCTCTTGTGTTTACTTGACAGCACCTGAAATACTACTTAGTGTTTGGATATTGTTGAATCGATGGATAATGCAGCTCTCCTGGCAGAAAATGCCTCTCTGGAGACAGGTGGGCTAACTACAGACAAGAGATGGGAGCAATGAAACTTCCTTTGCGATTGTTTCGTTAATGAGCATTCTTTTGCTATTACAAAGGCGTTTAGCAGATAGTGGGAGCAATGCCATATGGTCACAGAAAATTTTGCATCTCTGGTATTTAGAAATTACTTCACTTTTATGTTAAGATGATTTTTCTTTTTGCTTGATTCCGTATATGCCAAATTCTGGGTTGTTTGTCTTGACCCTATTACTGTCATAGAACCATAAATACTCTATACAAGTGAAAAAAAAATTACCAGTTCTCCTGGTAGATACTAAAGCTAAGGGACAGAAACATTTCTATGAAAGGCTGACAGTGTGACAGATTTCCTGCAGCTATTTCAGAACCTGAAAACTTCTCAGCACGTCTCTCTCTCAGGAGCTGATACCAAAGTAAAAAGCAGCTATCTTTGGTAACTGTGTAAATGTTGGAGTATTTTTTACCCCCAGTATTTGACCAATAAATGTGATGGATCACATGTATTCACTGATGTTCCTTTAGCCAAACCTGGGGGAGTTTTATTGGCTTTTCCTTAGCACTGTTCCTGAGCTTACCTTTTTAACTTCTTCAGCATTTTGTTTTGCACTAATAATTTTGTCTTCTATATTTCCCACATTCTCTGAATTTGTAGCAGCCTTTTGCTTAAGGTCTTCAACACTCTTCTCTAGCTCAAATAGACGTAAAGTAGCATTGTTCAGCGTTTCTGCAGATGCTGCATTTTCAGATTCAATCTAAGAGAAAGAAGGATGAGAGTTAGACTTCCAAAAGACCCTGAATATAACTAACTAGTTTGTGTCCATAGATCTGAGTTAAAAACAGTGGTTTAGTTTTGCTAAAAATGGCCCAATGCAGTCATGGTGAAGAAGCTCACTGTTTGAAAACGGTACATATGGGGCTGCAAAAGCATTAAGGAACACAGTTAAAAAGTATTTGCATTATCCACGCAAGAGTTCACTAATCCGCTGACAGAACTTCAGACACTTGACTCCATCCTGTGATACTGGACTTGTGAAGCTTCTGAACTGGCCAAGCTTCATGAGTATAGATAGCACTATGGTCTCATGAGGGTTTTGAGATAAAGTCTGAAAATGCCGTATCTGACAAGATTACAGCACTTGGCACTTCAATCCAGCATTTGTTTATTTTAGTCTGGTGCTGCACTGGTGGATCATACTGAGTACACCAATACACAACCAGTGTGGCTGACAGGTGTGGCTTGCCAGGGGTCTTCTCAGACCTGCTGTGTTAGAGGGCTACAGTCCCATGGTGCAGGATATGGGGTGAGAAAAGACTTTTGGTGGGGTTTTTTTTGTTGTTGTTGTCTAGTTGGGTTTGTTCATGAGCAAATAGTCCTCTAGCATCTGTCACAATCACTCAAAAGTTGATGTGAGGGCAGGAATGGTTTAGATGCCTTTTAACTGCAGTCTTTGCAGTACCCAAGAGCCTTCCCCTAGAAAGGCTTACATTGGTTTCTAAGTATCAGACTTGGTGCTGTTTCTATATCTTAAGAAATACTCATAAAGAACTCACTGAAGTCAGTAGGTCTTGAGTTCCTTTAATATCTTCATCGGCTTGTTTGATGGCTTTTTCAGCTGCATTTTGAGCTTTTTCAGCTTCTTCCAGTGCTGCTTTCACCATGTCTGCAGTTACTTTAACATCTGTTGCACCTTTGCTGTGGAGCAAGACTCTGTTAATGCTAAAAATGCTCTTACTTTGGAACTGGAAAAAGAACATAAGCTGCAAAGAGCTGGTTTTGCCCCTTAGTGAAAGAATGAGAATTTTACATCAGGGAAAGTTAAACTGCATTTTCTGATAAAATGAGATGAAACAGGGCTGCATACCTTGCTTTTTTAGCTTCCTCCAGTAGCATTTCTGCTCTGGCAATGTCTCCAGCACTCTGCTGCAGAATGACCTCAACATCAGAAAGGCTTTCTACACGCTCACGAATATCTTCTGTCAGGGCTTGCAGCTGCTGGGGAGTGCTTGGCATCTCCATGTTCAACACTTCATTAGCCACTGCCTCAATGCTATCCAGGTCAGCACTGTCTTCTAGCAGATGGACACAAACGACAGATGTGAGTAAAAGTTTCCCTCTGTCACATCTTAGCACTCAAATTCTTGTCCAGCTGCTTTCTTAAGAAGGAAAATCATGGGAAAACTTCCTCCCCCAGATTTACAGAAAATCAAGGTGTTAAAACTACTTCCCAAGGTGAAACTTCCCTCTCAGGAGAGGCCCAGCAACTGTGTAGGCCCTGCTGGCATAGCTGTGTTGGAAGCCATTTGAAGATCTTGGTGCTCAGCTGCACCATGCTGAGGGGGATCCAAGCCCACAGGAAACRAAGCCGACAGCTGTGCATAGATGTATTTGTGCTCCCAGCATAGTCAGCCCTGAGCAAACAGGCACGGAATGGGCTGCTGGCGAACAAGGCTCTCATTTAACCTTTACCTGCTTTCTTACAGAAACTCCCACTTTCTGACTTCCTTCCCCTTTAATACTACTTTGTCTTTCTCGCCAGAACTTATGGACATACTTGGCAAAGTACAAGCAGTACAACAGCCTCAGCTGAAACACACACAAGAACATGTCAAAGTTTGCTCTCACTTTCGTATTGTCTTGGTTTTCTCTTGGATTTTCTCATGTTTCCAGATTTAATCATACACACTGTCTGTCTGGGGGAAGTGGGGGGAAGGATGACACAACTCTTGCATTAACCCTTGGAAGATGATACAGATGTAAAGCTACTTTTCACAAACCCAGAATTAAAATATAATCAAAACATAAGGTTCTTACGCATTAGGAAGTCTCTAATCTGTTTAATAAGATTTCTCAGATCTTCATTGCTTCTGTCCACTTGTTCTTTTGTAGCATTGGTTTTGAGCAAAACTGCTTGTGCATTTTGTTTTGCTTCATCAGCTCTCTGTTTTGCCTCAGAAACCTAAAGAGAGGAAAATGGAAGGCTTGATTGCTTATCTTTTTATGCTTTAGGGCTTGTTTTAAAAGAGTCAGAAGTAATAGTAACGAGGAATGCTTTTTCTCATAAAACTCACGGAACACGTGGAAGCTGGCCCTGATCCATACCACCAGTGCTAGTTTAAACAATTCAGGCTGATCTTTAGTTATCCATGAAGCTTCACTTTACCTTCACTCTAGCAAGCTCCCTTTCTGAGGATATTTACAAGCATGCTGAAGTTACACAACTCAAAAGAAGTATTTTCTGAAGAAAACCAGCACATACTTTGTCAATTACTATCTAAACTATGTTACAATGGAAAGATCTTTTTTCTTTTTTACTATCTTAACAATTGACTTGGCATATTACCATTCTGGAGAGTTGCTCAACTTCTGCTAATGCACTGAGGATGTCTCTGTCAAAATCCATAGCTTTCTGCCAGGCGCTGTGAGCTACGGTCACCAGCCCGTCACAGCCAGGGCCCCCACACTTCTTCTTTCCTTCGTCTGTTCGACAGTTCAATCCCCCGCACTCGGACTCGGCACAGGAGGCTCCGGGAGCAGTGCCACAGGTCTGCAGGGACAGAGTAGACAACGGAAGCAGTCACAGCCTGAGTTCCATTGCTAAGCTGCGTGGGAGCTGGAGTAGGACACTACCAGAAAACTTCTGAGTAAACTTTTTTTTTTAACAAGCAAAACTATTTCTATCAGCAACAGTGCAGTGAGAATTATCCACCACTTGGTCAATTGTTTGGTAACAAAGAAACACAGGAGTTGGTTTAGCCAGAAGGAAAATTAGAAAATTTCCTGTTCTTGTGAGGTTGTTTTAGCTTTTTGTGCCCCCCCACTCTATCATTTGGCAAAAAGAGTCACTAACTCGAGTTTTGCAGCCAAAAAACCTCCCTGGGAAAACCTAGGGGCTGTGCCAAGTTAGCTGCAGCTGTCTCCTGTGAACTGTGAGTCCCTCTTACCTGTTTGGCATGTAACCCAGCAGTAGCTAGAAAGCAGAAAGATTATTTTGTGTGTGTCTGTGTCTCATGATTATACCTCCAAGCAACTCAGTATTTACTGCCTTGATAAACATCTACCGAAGATTTTCAGTCCTCAAGAACAGTCAAGGCAGGAATGTAGGGGAAGGGAAACTAAACAAAAAGACATCTCTTTCTTCCCTCCAGAGAAAAAAGGACGGCTGGGGGAGTGGGAGGGATGACTAGTTCTAAAGGACAGGGGACAATCAGTGTGTGAAGAACTCGCTCTCTACCACAGGCCTGGCCTGCCCAGGGGAGTTAATGAGCAGTGCCCTGYAGCCTGCCTTCACCCGGGGTTTTTTAGGGATTGTTCACTGAATGTGGCTGGCCAACTTCAAAGAGCAACTAAGGGAACACCCAGCCTATCCCAAGAAAAAGTCGCCCTTGAACGTATTTACAGATGAGCAGGCACCTTCAACAGAGAAAATGCCCTTTTGACTCCAGCTCTCTGTAAGTTCTGCTTTGTCTCGAGCACGAGGATGAGCCCGGGGTGATGCTGAGGCCCATYTGAGCAGAGGCGCTGCCTGGCAGGGCACTGTACAGGCACAGCATGTACCCTGTGCAGCTGCAGAAGGGAAGAGAGGAGCCTAGGGAAACCAAGCACGGAACTCRGGATTGGCTTAAGAGGATGGCTCTCAGCCCAGCAGATTTGCTACACTTTTCTGCATGTGGGAACTCTGTCCCTAGCAAAGGACATCGGTTTAGCACAGGGGTGATGTAAAAACAGGTGCTCTATGGGGGCTGGGAAGAGTAGGAGGAAAACCAACGTGAAAGGCTACTGTTTGAAAGCCAGTAGTCTCAGAGCCCACCAGTTAAACAACCCAGTTCTAGCCCACAAAAACAAGGGGTTGCTCAACCAAGCAACATGCATTTTTCATGAACCAACAGTGTATCTCACACTGTCGCACTCTACAGTTCCTCCCCCCCGTCACTTCGTCACAAACCCAACTTTCCTACAGGTTTTATCCCAGCTATTCTCAGCCATGTACCTTCTCAGCCACCTCGGAGAGATCCAGGCTCTGCAGCTTGCCTGCGAGCTCATCCAGAAGGCGTGACTGCTCCTCTTGTTTAGCCTTGAACTGGGCCTCCTTCTCGTTGATTAAGTCTTCCACTTCCTGCCGCGTTTGCGCTGACAGCTCCACAGCGCTATCGGGATGAACAGTGGAGGCATTGACCCTCTCCTCTGCCTCCAGGGACATCTGGAAATACTTGGTGATACTATCCAAGGCTCCTGCAGAAATTAGATGGAACTGATGAGAACTCTGTTAAGTAACCTGAAGCAATGTATATTATAGATATTAGCAGATGACCCATCAGGGTTAGTGATATATCACATCACATTAAATGAAATGCTGGCCTTGGCAGCTGTGTTCAGTGCCATTGCAAGGATGACAGAATTCAGGCAGTTGTAGAAAAAAAACATTTGCTTTTTTGCTTGGTGGACAGTGTGTCAAGCTGGACTTTGAAGTTAAGCCTTCCCTCTGACCCTAGTGAATGAATTCTCCTTGCCCTAAGGGCAAATGGAGATCCGGCCTTTTAGGGTTTTTAGGGGAACAGTCTGTTTTCTAAGGATTCACTTATCCCATTAATTCTTATTGCTTGCCCTGGGATGTCTGGCTTATAGAGTCACTTCTTGGAAACTGGTCAGAGCTTTCCAAAGAAACAACTGCTTGATGAAAGATGCTGATTTATGGAACTGTTGATTTTGGACAACTCCTGGGGAGGCCTTGAGCAGGTGTGAGGGACCCAGAGGGGTGGCTATACTCTGCACCTTGGGGCAGCTTTCCTTTGCAGAATGCCAAAAGTCAGGGACTCCCCTGTTCTACATACTACTTGCTTCACTCTGCAATATCCCATGTTCACTGGAAACAATCTCAGACTTCATGCAAACCAGGAAATTTATACGAAAAATTAAAAATACTTTCTTTGAAGCCAGCTTTCCAAATTTCTAAATAATTTGGTGACATTCCTCTTTCTCCAGCAAATTTTGATTATTGGCACATTTCAGTGTGCCAAGAGGCACACAAGGCTTGGGTGGCTCAGAAGAACTGGGCCCTTTACCATGTGCTCTTAGTCACAAAGACCCATTTTTTTCAACCTGAAGCAGCAGTTTAATAGATTGGGGAGAGCAAGGAGAATGTTCAGGCATATCTTGAAATATGTGGTGCAGTTTCTGCTGTTGCGTCTCATCTACATGTTTGGCACAACACTTTCAGATAATTCTGTTCCCCAAGAATTTGAGCCAGCTTTGCAATATGCAGAGGGAGAGAGACAGGATGAGGGGGCAAAAATTCCTGCTGCATCAGCAACTCTGCTAATGCACAGAAAGAACCTGTCCCCTGTGTTTTATTACAAGTTAGAAGATTAATCTGGGACTTAAACCCATGCACTAATTAAATCTTTGGCCACCCCACTGCTTTCTCCCCCTCCCTGTGACACTTACCCCGAACATCAGAGATCTTGATGAACTCTAGCTGCTCTGCAAGTTCTTTCACGACGTGGTCAAGGCTTTTGGCATCTGTCTCCAGTGCACTCAGGTCAGTGTCTGTGCTATTGCTCTTTGCTGCTAAGGCTGATAGGTTTTCTTCTATGTCAGCTATCTTAACTGTAACATCTGCTGTCAGCTTTCTGTAAAGCAGGCACAGGACTCAACAGGAGGAAGAGGAAAGGCTGTAAGCATTGTACTTCACTGAAGAGTGGTGGCTAGAGACGTACCCAGCTTCTCCCCTGGCAGGACCTGTCCTCCCTCAATGGAACTCCAAGTGATTTGTAACAACATACCTACCTAAAATACTGTTTTGTTTCCTTTATCACACAAAACTACTTTTTAATCTACAGCACATTTATAAACCCAAAGCACCAAATTGCTCAGAAAACAGCTGCTTTGTGTAAGATTAACTGGAGGCAGATTCCAGAGGACTGGTGTAATGCTCTTGTATCATGGCAACTGCATAGGTCAGAGTTGACTACTATGATCCATACATAATTTGCTTCCCATCCCACACAGCTACAAATGTAGTTTTGATTATTACGAGCTCATGGGACAGATTTGAACTTCAGGAAGCGGGGAGGGGGGAGCCTTAGTTTTAACACAATGGATTCTTTTAACTCATCTGTAAAGATCCCTCTTCATCAGGGCTATGAAGGAAAACCTCCTCCTCTAAGCATTCACTCAGTGAGCCATGGAGCAGGCTTTAGCTAGTGGGATAACCCTAAAAGGAAAAGCAAGTGAATATTACATGTCAAGGCTGCTGTGGAACAGAAGTGCGAATAGGAAGCTATTCCCATCCATGGTGATCCCATCAAGCCCAGCATTTCCTCACTCTGAAAGAATCAAGGCAGTATTTAACATCTAAGATCAATTTACAGCTCTCTCAATAGCCCAACAGCCTGCTGTTTTCCAGGACTCCTCCAAAGCCCAGTACTTTTCTATACAGCCAGAGAGGAGCAAGAACAGATACACATATGTTAGGGAAAAGCAGCTCCTCAGCTGCTCTGACCTCCCTCAATACACACAAGAGCTCAAAAGCAGCCGCAACCCCCAGCTCTCCAGAGGGAGGGAGGGGAGCTGTAGGACATAAGCTATCTCTAATTGAGATATCTGTGCTTTAATCCTCGCCCCTTTGCTTTGTGCAGCTCCCTTTACAATGCACAAGCAAGTTGGAGCAGTTGCAGACAGGGCTAGAAAGCCTCTGTAATCCTRCTTAATGTTAGACTGCCCCATCTCCAGACTACCATCTTTTGTATGCTTAGCCCGAAAAGAAAATACAAGGCCTCTACCCTGAGTAAAATGGAAACAATCCTTGTTATAAAGCTGGTGCTTCCCCCCACACATGCTCAGAGTGTGGAAAGGAGCCCAAGTTTCCAACTCATCAGATACACACGGAAATCCAGGAATTTAATCTCTCCCCCTCTTCATTCTCTCATATAATAGCAGTGTTTGTCCTTTGCCCCGGGGCAGCGTAAGGGAAGCATGAGTGGCTCCCTCATAATTAGCTGCCTGGTGAGCAGTGGGAGCAGGACAACCCCTGCCCAGCACGTGGCAGCTGCACTGCTTCTGCCTGCCCCAGCCAGGTTTCTGCTGCGGGATGGGTGCTCACTGCCAGTGCCGAGCATGGCGAGGTGCTCCACCAGCACCGGATGCACAGCATCCTCGCCCAGCCAGAGAAGTGGAGCTGGAGCGTCCTCAGCCCAGCATGGGAACATGTAAATCCCAGCTCACCGGAACTCCCACTCCTTCCCACAACATACTTGTCCATGTAACTACAACTGTACTCACTCTGCTTCCTCAAAGAGATTCCCAATGTTCTTCAGGGGCTCAGCTGCTGGATTTTGAGCAATGATGGTTTTAATTTCAGTGAGCTTCTCCTCCAGCGTGTTGAGCGTCTGCTGGTATGGGCCAGTGACTCCAGTGATTTTGAGGGTATTAGCCCTGTCCAAGAACTGCTGGGTCCTATTAGCCAGCTCGCTGATGATCACATCCCACAGGGCAAAGCACTGGTGGCACGGCACGCAGTCAGGGAAGAAGCCCGAGTAGCCCCGGGAGCACTTGTCACAGCGCAGCCCTTCAACCCCTTCGTTGCAGATGCACTGCCCAGTGGCACGGTCACACTGCGGGGTCTGGATGCCACGAGGGTTGCAATCACATGCTGGGAGGAGAAAAAGGCACGCGTGAAGGCCATGGAGAGGGAAACGACAGTGATGTTGGCAGGGTGGAAAAAAAAATCAGTTATAATAAAGAGGTGAAATGAGTACAGACGTGGTCAGTGTCTGAATCACAAAAAGCTAATTATTGGTGTATCACTTGTGTATGGGGGAAGCAGATTTGAGTGAGAAAGGGGAGAGAGACAGGGAAATAACTCTAGGGAAGACCAGGATTTGCACATTGCGGAAATAGGAACAATAATGGAGCAAGGATGGACACCACTTGTTGCAATGTTCAGATGTCAACTGGATAGTAACTCAAGACAAAGATCTCAGTTTCACTCCAGCTGTGATGAGTGAGTAGACGAAGGCTCTCGGGACAAGAAAAGAAATGATAGGCAGACACATAGCAGAGTTTTTAAAAGCAAAACATGAGTGAAATAGAAAAATTGAACTTGGAACAACGATTTACTGTCTCCTCCAGCACAGGGGTAACAGTCAGCTGAGGAATCCAGCAGATCAAAACCCAAGCACCTTCCCCTGCACCTCCCACGAACAGCACACTGAAAGGAGATAGTTGATTACACAGCACTAACTAAGTGGCACAGCTTCCTTCCACCAGACACTGTGGGTGCTAAAAGCTGAGTTTGTTTTCAAAGAAGAACAGGAAAAATCTATGGAGTAACAGCCCTTGAGAGATCTCCTATGCAGAGGTACAGGGACTAGCTGAGAACATGCTCCTGTCACAGACGGTGGGAAAACATTCACAACACACATCAAGGAGCCTAGCACTGAGCTGACATTTTGGGTATACAGAAAATGAGAAAAAATCTGGCAGTGAAAAGTAGAGTGGAACAAAGAATGTGGTCATGGGCAGCCCGGCCTGAGGTGCTAATGACCATGAGCCTACACAGTGTTTGTCACCCTCAAGTGGGAATGAGGACAATTAACAGGGGTTTTTTTGTTGTGTTTTTTTTCTTTTTTTTTAAATTATTTCACACTTTGAGCCCCAACTCAGGAGTTAGTTTTCACACCTTCTTGAAATGCACTTCTTTGGCACTAACCTGCCAGGGAGAGAAGTTACTCAATTAACCTACTGAAGCACTGTCACTGCTGAAAGCACAAACATGCTTTGTACACAATAACGCTATCAGGAGAAGCGCTTCCATGCAGCGGGGCTGCCACTTGACCTCTTCTCCTCCTTAATTACACAGGAGGCAGCAGCAGCAGAGGACACCACCAACGTTCAAAGCTTTTAATAAAGAGACGGCAGCAAACAACAAAATGAGAGGCTTTGGAAATATGCGCATCACCTACCTACCATTATGGCAGAGTGCACCCAAAGCAGGTCAAGCACATGATCCTTAAACACGAAAAGGACTGTCATACCTGATACAACCCCTCACTAACACATCCATTTACCAGGCATCCTTGAAGGAGGTTAAATGGCTCAAAAAGGCCCATAAATCAATTCACACACCCAAAGCAAATGCCCCCTTGAAAATAGGGCAAAACACAAAGCCGTTTTCAAGATTGTACATTGTTTGCTTCAATGCCAGGACACAGTGGTGGTCTTCAGTTCAAGAATTACACAAAGAGCCTCAGCAGAACAAATCGCTCCTCAACAAAACGACTTTCTTGTACAATGTGAACATGATAGGCAAGAGACAAAAATAACTTCTGCTGCCTGCACAATTGAGCAAAACGGTCCTTTGTTCTTTGAATTATACCCTGACACAAGAGATTGTTTTTACTTTACATCGAAAGTGCTTAAGTAGTCAACTCACCATGGAATATGCTCCCTGCAGGCAAACCGTCGAGTTCCTGTTTGGAGGTCAGTTAACCCTTCTGTCAACTAATAAGGCCCTTGGTATAATGATGAATTGTCCAAATTCCTCTGTATAGAAAGAGGCTAAATGGCATGTGGTTTTTCTCAAAGATCCTGAGGTCTGATCAAATTACATGAACACTCACCGTTGGCAAATCAGATCACTATATTTACTTGCGGATTTAAAAGGCTTAATGTCAAAAAAAAAACCACCCACCCCATGATGGTAATTCTACTCCTGAATATCTGCATGTTCAGGAAAAGCAGATGACATGGCTCCAGTAGCATTTACATGGTAAAGTGGATTCCAAAATCTGGAGCCGGAAAATGTTGGAGAAGGAGAGAAAAAAATTTAGGTACTAACTTGTTTGCAAAGTGAAAACCCAAACTCTGCTGCTGCCTGCTGGGGGATGATAAGAGCAAAGAAGTAATTTATTCTACATGCAGCACAACAGTTGGAAGAATCATCACATTTCCAGTCCTACAAAACTCCCAAACTGAGCTTTGCAGGACCCATGAGAAACTCATACAAGGCAGCTAGAAACATTACTGTGAACTATTTCTCCATTTTAGGATTTTCTATCAAGCCCAGAAGCAGGCAATCCTGGCTCTGAATTACCTCAGTCCCATGAATGAGATGTACATAAAATGGCTTTCAAATGTGCTGGGTTCATACTCGCTCTTCCTTTTCTTTGTGATCTTCCCAAAGCAAGCCCAGGTCAAGATCATATAAAGCCTTCTAGGTAGTGAGGAGCACCTTGAATACTGTAGGCCACCAGGCAAATAGCTCAGTGCCAGGTTTCACCTCTGCCTCAGGCAATGCCTGCCTGCCAAGAACCCACTGGCTTCAGTCTCTTTGACTGAAGGGCACAACTTTGTCCTAAAGGAACAAAGGCACAGTGACAGTGGCAGGATCTATGTGAAAGGAAAGGAGGGCTTCCAAGCTGGCATAGACTGGAAAAGACTGGCACAGGATTGGCAAATAGCTCATGGAAGAACAACTGAGTTACACATCCATCATTCATAATGGTGGGCGCACATCAACAAAAAGGATTCCTGCGACATTTAACTATCACTGCCAACGAACTGGAGTGTGAATACAAGAGATACCTTGATTCCTATCAACTGCTAGAAACAGAATGAACACTATGTCAGAACGATCCAACACCTCATGCCCAGTATTGTGTTTGACCAAAGCACCCCACCATTACTACYAGTCACAGTGGAGTTCTTGTTCCTCCAACACCTCCTTTGTTATGTTCAACTATTTCTGTGGCCATCATGTGACTTAGATGCAGTCCAGTGCTACAAATGCATTTTTTCTTGTGCTGTACCCAAGCATGCTAACTCAAACACCATCTTCAAAGTACCACTTCGTTCAGGAGATTTTGGCTCTAACCAGCATGCTCCTAAGTCTGATGTAAGACCTGAGTAGCTACAACACATCCAGTGTTAGCATATGCCTTGTTAATCTAATCTTTTTCAAGAACAAGAAACACACAGGTACATCTAGGGATGCAGAACTGTTTCAGATGTGGCTCAGTAGCTACCAACAGCTTTATACTCCAATTAACAGCGTATATGTGGTATAGGGAAAGACAAAGTCCTGCAAGCTCCTTTTACGTGGCTTGCCTATGCTTACATGATGAGAAATTGGGAAAAGTAGTTCATTTTGCAGTGCAAAAGCATATAGATGAGTTTACTTCAAGATACTTGGATGCCTTGACCACTTTGAGTTGGAAATTCAAGACAAATGGTTGATTACTTTCCCTTCACACGGGTGGACCAAGGCCAAGGTGAAGGGCTGCAAGTTAATGCAGACAAGGCTACTTGCTTTGAAGATCAGTGTTCGACAGTATTCAAATCTGCAGTACCTCCCATAGAAAACATAGTGGAGGAAAAGAAGTCTTTTGAAATTCTTGGCCAAAGATTTAAGGGTTTTCAAAGAAGCATTTATTAAATTAAACAATAGGTTTCTGTTTTGAAATGTCATTTTGGAACTGGGCATATTGTTTTCTTTAACTGAGTGTGTAACTTAATCTGTCATTCTTCTGTGGCATACTTCAGTGAAATCATATTTTTGACAGGAAAAGTTTTAGCCAAATTCCTCAGTGAGGATCTGCTGATTAGCAGATTATGAGTATAACAGATTGTAGCTCTATCTGTTCACATATGCACGTGCATGTATGTGCATGCACACAAAGCATCCATGGGTAACTTCTGTATAACCTTGATCACTGCGTTTCTCCTGCTTTTTTTTCCTGATTCTAAAGACAGAAGTAACATTCATACATGTATATCAAATGCAGTCTTGTAGAAACCTAAAGGGAGAAAGCCAAAGGAAGCAAATGACTAACTTGAGTGGTCTGCTTTAAGCTCACAAGGATCTATTAATTGCTTTATCTTTCACCTACTCTAACAGCTCTGCTACCTTTCCCTCTGACTTTAAGTATTTAGAACTCACTTTCACTTAAACTACTGTAATTCTATGTGCAGCATATTTGCACGTCACTTAATTTAAACCAAGGCATGTTGATACTACAGCAGAGGTGATAGAATGGATACTGAATGGGCTGTATGAAGACCAGTATCAGTGTTCAATTCCTTACTGGAGGATGCCAGGAAGAAACAAGTGTCAGACATCATCCTACAATGAACAGAAATCATTTTTGCAGAAATGTTTTCTTTACTGCTTGAGACTGAGGGCGGTGAGCATCAAATGTTTAACTCCTCCACAGAAAAAACACAAGGGTTTTGTTCAAACATGATTTCCTGGCATCATTTCCCAGTGGTTGTGAGGCACTACGATAAGAAAACCATTCAGCAATTTGTAAGGTTGAAAGTTTTGCAGAGTTAGCAAATTTCTTCTGAATAATCAGCTATTGATTCAAGTTATCCTGTAAGCATAGTGCTAACTCCTCAGCATTATGATTTTCAGTAGGAATGTTAAGATCCCAGCCTAGAATTACTGGAGTTGTGCTATATGTTAATGTGCTAGCAGACCTTGCCAAAAGGGCAGTTTTCTGGAAACAATCAATATACATTATAACATTTTATGACCACAGATCAATTCAAATTATGAAACTCAAAGTGAAAATTTTATTTTCTTTAGTGTAGAATTTGTCTGACTTCCTTTAGATACTTCTCACAGAAAGAAACAAGACATCTGCTAGTCTTCTCTCAACACCAAAAACACCTCCTATAAAGGCAGCCTATGTGACTAGTTTAAGACCCAGGTGTTAAATTTTAAGACTACAAAACTTATTCTTAAATGGCAATAGGGTAATTTTCAGTGAACAGCTGTTTCTGCACCAGCCGCATAACAAAGACTAAAAACCAAGAAAAATGTTTTGTTAATGTACACAGAGTGTATTTGATAAAAAACAGGAGGTTTTTTCATCTTAGTTCAATTATATTCTGTGATTTTACAGTAAGGCTTGATACTCATGTCCAACACAGAAAAACATTGACACAGGTATGGTTCTCATGAAGGGGCTGTAGCAACATCACCTAACTTCCAATCTCACACAGTACCTCCTACTAACTGCACTCTGGTCTGTTTGTTCAATTTATTAAAACAGTAAAAATCTCCTTTGTATTAGATGAAATATAAACTTCAAATATCTACTGTGCAAGGGCCTTGTTTGAGCTGCATCTGCAGCCACACCATAACTCAGGCTTCCCAGGAGCCTGGGGCCTCCTGCTAGAGACGTGCTTTGTGGGCTGAGGCTGGCACAGAATTCAGCATGCTGAGTCCTGCACTTCGGTTGCTAGGCTTTGGAAAAGCTCCAGCAGAATGCCTTGAGTTTGATGAACTCTGTAGTGCTATTATTTACCTCAGGAAGGATTTTTATGCACATACAAACATTCACGTGCAGGCTCATGTGGAGCTGCAGACAGTTCATAGCTGGAGCAATGGCCAGAAGAGTTCTGCCAAGCGGTTGGCACTGCCCCTGGAGCAGGCAGTGCTCACAGCACAGCTCCTGCTCACTGCAATCTTCCCAGGACATGCAAGAGGCCAAGAGAGACATGCTGGCCTCTTCCCCATCCTCTATGCTTCCGCGGTGCTTGTTTCAGGCATTATGTCAAATTCAGTGAGGAAATGCTGTGCTTTTTCAAAGCACAGGGAGTAAGCAGTCTCTGAAGGCCCTACAGGCTCTTTGCAGTGTGTAATCCCCAAGGGATATCTGTGGGTGCTGAAGTGCACCCAGTGCCCTGGGGTGAAGACGCTGCCCAAAGACAGGCACCCACCTCAGCCTGCCCCAGCCGTCTGGTCCCAGTGTGATCTCTTGGCCATGCAGAGAGGAGTCATCCAACGACACTTTCTCTTCACTGCAGGGAGCATACACTGTAAATCAAATCACCCAGACCAGGTACGAAAACCTGCCTTCTCTGGCTTCTGCTTCACCATCTCTGATCTTATCAACGTTTCTAGAAAACAAGTCAGAGGCAGCACCTGGCAATGGTCACTGCCATCGATGGGGATGGCAGCGAACAGTGCCCTAGAGCCTGGTTTCCAGTGGAGCGTACTGGGAACCTGAGGCCACATCCATAACTCGCTGCTGCTGTAAGTGCCTGGGAACCTATGGGGAGATGTGGCCCCCAGCCTGTCCTAGATGGGCCATTTTGTACCTCTCCATGTAGCTGTGTCCAGAGCTTATTTGCAGGTACTTGGGTTTTTTTAGTATTGTAAAGGGTGTCAAAGCAACAAGAGCAGTACGGTCCCCACTTCTTATCAAGAGCTTCTGTCTCTTGATGCCAGCAACCTGAAGACCTCTTGTGAAGAGATCACACATCACTGTCCTTGGAGTGATTGATTCACTCTGTGATTTCCAACCTTGAGCACAAGCCACTTGCCTTAGACAGGAGGATTCTACCCTCGAGTCATTGGGACTGATGTCCACACCTCTGCATCAGCTCTGTGAAGACTGTGTCCATGTTCACGTGGTTTGGAGTTCTCACTGTTCCACATCCAGACTGGTTTCTATTTTGCTCCCAAACGCAGCACAAAATGTGGCCATACTGGCTGCTTGGGCCAGCATGAATGTGCCACTGAGGGCAGGTGGCAAATGCCACGGTCAGGAGCCCACATGTTCCCCTGCAACCGGAGCAGACGTCTCCGTGACAAAGTCTCATCTCACTTCCAGCTTCACCTTGGCTGCAGGCCAGATCTCAGCTATTTTCCAGGGACACTGCTCAGCAGCTCCTTAAACGGCACAGTTTTCCAGTTTGCCTGCAACCCGCTTACCCCTGAAAACTGCTACCTGCCCACACGGCAGCTGCGCGTCTGTCAGCCTGAACATCACCACTCACTCCCCGGGGCTAAATGAGGGCTGAGAAGTCGATTGTCTCCTTGCCAAGGAAAGATAGGAGGCAGACATGAGGCACTGACCCCACCACACCCGGATGATTCTGCAGCATCACCCAGSTGGATGTGTTCCACGAGCAAGCACATGCTTGGAGCCCATCCAGAGCATCACACTGCAGGCTGCCAGGGCTCAGCCCTGGGCAGCAGCTCTCCCCACCTGCCACAGAGACCTCCTGTTGGCTGAAAGCATGAAGGAAAATCTGCATTTCCACCGGAGTGAGTTTCCTGTATCACTAGGACACAGAAGGGATGGCGGGCTGGAAGGAGAGTGTAGATCTTGCAAAGTAAAAAGGGCTCTGAAGAATATATTTCTCTCTTTACTTCAGAAACATTAAAACAGGTTTTCACATGTTCAAAAGGCAGCAGAAACTCCATGAGAGACCAGAAGTGCTGGTATGCTGCAAAATCCTGCTGATAAGGTATGCAGATGGACTCCATCAATAAACTCCGATGGAGACAACTGATACCAAGAGACAATCCCTGCCCTGGAGCCAGCAGGGTCAGCACACCCTTTACCATGTCAGAACACACACAGCCTCTCCAAAAGGTAGCCTCTCCCCCCAAGAAACCCAATATGTACTCAGGAACTGGGACAATTCCCCTGTCCTTTCATCTGCTGCAGTAACCAAGTAGCTGTGACCTGCCTATCTGCCAAGATAATGGGCTCTAAGGTATCTCTATTGTAAGGGATTTATTAAAGACCACAGCAAGCACATTCCTCCCTGCAGGAAAAAATACCTTAATCTATTGCAAACCCTCCTGGCAAAGACTCCTATTTGAACAGATCAGAGATACAAGTTTGTTCTGGTCTGGACAATGTTTGAAGTTTCTTTTCCAGCTAATGAACAGACTTGTTTATAATGAAAGGACAGAGGCCATCCAGTTTTCTAAACAACCTACTTCATGGTGCTCTGTTTTGCAGCACGTAGCTAAGGCTAACACACTGCATGGTCTCTTGCTTGCTCTTTTACTTTCATCTGAAATACAAGGAAAGTCTTCTACTAAATAAAAAACCTTATTTACTCAGGGCCAGTCTCTGTAAGAAGACACAAGAGGAGACAGTGGTCTTCAGGTACATACAATTGAAAGGCAAAGGAAACTGGTTTCCACACCAATTCTCAAACCCAAATGCTTGTGATATGTTTTCTTATCTTGCTGGCTTACCTGACAGCATTCCAACCTTACCCTTAAGGAAAAGTTGCTTCTAAACAAAGAGGTTTGTTTCTACATAAAGGTCAGGCAAGCACAGAGCTGGGCTCCTGCCACATACCCCATCCCCTAACGCACCAAAACCCTGGGGCAGACCCCACCATGCTTTCCTCTCTCATTTCCAAGGCTCGAATGGGCTGTTGCTGGCAGGGGTATCCCACAACACTGGGGGATGATGGTGTGCACAGGGACATTTCCAAAAGGAGCAGGTGGAGCAGGCACCAGGGTTGGACTCACCTTGGCACTCCACGCCTGGGTCGCCCCAGAAGAGCTCCTGGCACTCCCGGCAGGTCCGGCCTCCAAAGCCTGGCATGCAGTGGCACTGCCCTGTGAACTGCCAAAACCAAAAACCAAACCCATCAGAAGACGAGCCCCTCAGCAGCTCGGCCCTGCACCGGAGCAGAGGCCCAGCCTTGGGTGCATGCCCGCGCTGCCTCACCTCGTTGCAGGCGGGGCCGAGGGAGCGCGCGAGGTCGCAGTCGCACTGCTCACAGCCGGTTCCGCTGGCCAGTCGCCACGTGTGGGGCGCACAGCGGTCACAGGTCTGCCCCACCACGTTGGGGAGGCACCGGCACTGCCCCGTGGCCGCCTCACACCGGCAGCTCTCCGAACCCTCGCAGTCCTCCCGGACAGTGCCCAGGTAGTTGCAGACGCACTCTGTGAGGAAAAGAGCACAGCACCTCCGTGTCAACCTGCCCTCCCGCTACCAGACTGCCCCGACTTCACATTGAGTTTATTCTCTGAGTCCACAGAGGTGGGGGCAGATGCTGTCATGTTTCAGTGCCATTGGCCAGGCCTGGCTGACCCAACACTCAATGACACCCAGCACTGCCCAAGAGCCCGCCTCATATTCCAGGCTGGCCACGTCTACAGCTTCTGCCCCAGCACACAAAAGGCCACAGGAGCCCCTCATTCAAGCAGCCCAGACCTCCCTGCTCTTCTCCTTTCTTCTCTCTGTACAACCAAAGCCCAAGTCTGCCCAGCTCCCGTCAGCTAGCTATGTGGCAGATTTGCTTGAAGTGGCCGACTGGCCAAAGACAAACTGTCCCACCCAGCGACCCACCTGTCCTGCTGGGCCGTGCCCAATGGTGCAGGAGAGGGGGGTCTGCCTCCCTACCACCCATTTCAGCTTCCTGTCAAGGCCCTCATTCCCACTGCCCAGCCACATTTGCAGGAACCTGGCGTAAACAGAAGCCAAACCCTCCACCCACCACCTTATCTCTGGAGAAGAGATAAACAGATACTGATCTCAAGAGGGTAAGAAGCCCCCCTTCCCGCAAAATCCTCCTCCTTTCAGCAAATGTAAATGCTGTCTCTGTTCTCCCTGTCAAATGTAAAGGACCCCTCTCCTGGCCAGGAGCCCCGCCCAGCTGCAGGGCAACCGCAAGCAACTCCAGCGGGAGGTAACGAGGTTTCCTTTTCAGCCCAAATGCTCCCAGGTAAAAGAGTCCAGGTGTCCACTGCTGCCCGACATGGCTGGCACAGGGGCTGCAGCCGTGTCTCCCCACTCACTTCTGCAGTCCTGCTGCAGGGCACTCCCATAATAGCCCTCTCTGCAGAGGTGGCAGTTTTCACCCTCCGTGTGATACAGGCACTTCACGCATGCTCCGGTCCTCTTGTCGCAGGCCTCTGGGTCAGTGGTGTCGATGTTGTTGTTGCACTGGCACGGCTGGCAGGCGCCGCCAACCTCATCGGGGCTCCCAAAAAAGCCAGACGCACATTCATCACATCGACTGCCTGTTTGAACAAACAGGCACAGAGCAAATTGCGATCACGGCTCACTAGTGCACAGTCCCGTAATTGGCAAGACTGAGGCAAGGCAATACAGGCCGTTAATGGGAAGGCATTAACTGGATCATGTTCAAAGCAACAGAGACAGCACTTGGTGAGACCATGACAACTTGGTGCAGAGCATGGGTGGTACCATGGGGGGCACCAAGACGTGGTACTGCAGCCCAGCTGCTAGCACACTCATCCCCTCGTTTCCAGTGCTGTCCTGTCCACCCTTTGCTGACCACCAGTCATCCCTCACCACACTGCTGGAGACAAGGTTCATGGTGGTGCTGGCATCGCCTGCACAAGCCACTCTGCCCTGTCACCTTCCAAGTGAGGCAACTTCCAGCAGCAACCCATTGATGCTGGTGTTGTGGTCACATCTTACACACATGAACACAACCCTTCTCTCTGAGAGGTTCAACCCAACCAGCCACCCCTCCATACTTCCATCAAGTACCTATGTATCCCACGCTACAGACACACACAACTTGCAGTGTGACTGGATCCTGGTAACAGCCACTGGCAAACTGGCGTCCGCTCTCGGGGCCGTCGGGGCAAGGGCAGGGGCGGCAGTGGTCACCTGATCCCAGGATGGGGTCTCCATAGTAACCAGCCTGGCACCTGCAAACAGTGTACACAGCATGCAGGGACCACAGGCAAACACACTGCAGCCTTGCTGTAACTAAGCTCCGATTTTCTACCCGTGTAGAACCGAAGGGCAAAAACACCCTTACTGCTCTCCCTCACCACTCACACTCCTAGCAGCTGTGTCCACAGATGCAAATTTGTCTGGTTGACACCAGTGTAGGACCAGGAGGCCCAAGGCTGAATGTCAGCCCTGCCACTGCAAGGCCTCTCAGAAGGCTTGCAATGGCTCTGTAAAGGCCTGTGGTCCTGACATGTGCTCTTGGCCACTTATGCAGGCATTGCTGTGAGGCACAAGGCTGTGGGGAGGGAAATGGGGGTCCCCACTCCCATCATTCTCCAGGACCACCAGTGCCACTCTGGCTTTCAGGGCCCAGGGACTTTCCCTGTGGCTCCACACCTGCCTGAGGACTAGCACCAGAAGGGAACAGCTGCTGCGCCCCTCCTGCTGTGGGGAAGGAGAGGGGCCAGGGAAAGGGCACGTGTGCTCTACCTCTCGCAGTTGTGTCCGGCTGTGTGGTCCCGGCAGCTCAGGCACTCCCCAGTGTAGGGGTTGCAGTCGTCGGCGTGGCCGTTACAGTGGCAGGGCTGGCAGCTGGGGAAGCCCCAGAAGCCGGGCAGGCAGCGGTCACACTGCCGCCCGTACACCCCAGGGAAGCAGTGGCACTGGCCTGTCTCCACATCGCAGAAGGCATTGTAGGAGCCTCGGACGTGGCACTCGCACGCTGCAAGGACAGGGGGAGAGGGGCTGAGTTTCCATTACAAGACATAAACTCAGGGCCCCAAGCACAGCACAGCCCAAAGCCAAGGGTTTAACATACGTCGGCATCCACTTGGCCCAAACCCAAAGGTGCCAGGGGCGCATCTGTCACACTGTCTTCCAACAACGCTGGGACGACACTGGCACTGTCCTCCATCGGGGTCACACACCGAACTCAGGGAGCCCTGGGGGTCACACTGGCATGCTGAGTGGAGAAGAACATTGGAGAGAGTGAGTACCATGGCAAAGGACACAAACTCCCCGCCTTATCCCACGTACACGCCTTCCCCATGCAAACGGCTCTGCCTGCAAGCGCCATCCAGCTCCCAGGCACAGTTTGCCCTATAAGTAGATGGTTACGTACATAATGCGGTCTCGTGCAGTAGTGCAGAAATGCTGAATATTATGTTCTTGCAGACATCTGTCATGGGAGTTTTCACAACACTCCTGCTGTTTTCCAGACACCGGTATCTTTGGAAAGTTTCCCAAGCACTGTTCGTGACCACGTCTTCGCCCGAGCCTCCCACTGTGAATATGTCCAGCGATTTGCAGTATGGCATGAGAACAAGCTACAAAACAATTTTACAGTGGTGTTACTATCTATAAATAGCATCCACCAAAATTGTGAAAATCCAATATTATCCCAGTTTCTAACATCCTTTTTTGGCTAAAAAGCAAACAGCCAGACAGCATTTGGAAGGGAAATGACACTATTTCTCTAGTTTTGGTGGAACAGTTATGGTATCTGACAAATTCTTACCAAATCTACCAAATTCTTTCAATTCTAAAGAAAAAGATTGACATTGACACTGATATTCATGACCTACATGATACACATTAGCCTCCCCAAAAAGCTAGAGGTCGGAGGACTAGCTGCAGTCCTGTAAAATACCTCAAAAGCCTCTTAGCAGAAAAACAACTCACATACTTTGAGGAACTTTTGAAGAAACTTATCCTGCTTTACATTGTTCTGTTGAAATCTGGCTTCAGCTGTAATGAACAGAGCTGCAAACTACTACTTTGAATTTACACAGACACATGCCAGAGAAGATGCAGACTTTCAGGGTTTTAAGAGCATCCCTGAAATAAATTCTGCTCACAGAGTCAATGAGGATGTATGGGTTCTCCATCTCCGTATCCACTGAGGAGTACTGGGGCAGCTCCAGGCGGACGGTGTAATTCAGCCCCTTCTCAAAGCAGACGGGCCGCGGGAGAACAACGTATCTGAATTAGGAACAGGAAACAATCCTTACTTCAAACGTACAGCACCATAAAGCATTCAAGGTGCCCCTATAAAGCAATCAAGATAACGGAAAGCAGCCAAGACCGGACAGAACAAAAGCTGTGATGTGAGAGAGGTGGTTTGGAGGTTTGTGCAAGTCAGAACCGGAAAAGGTTATCAGCAAGGTAAAGAGTCGAACCGATGTTCACTCACAGGCTGTGCAAACACCTCCCCCTTCCTTTACAGAGTGAACAAACCATACCAGAAAATGAGAATAAACTTAAAAGCTTTGAGTCTACAGACACACTACTAATTATGTTTTTATAACTCACTGAAAATTAAATTCCTCCTATTTTCACAGAGGCTATAGTAAACTAAAAATGTGATATAGTTCTGTTTCAATTTTTAATTTTTTTTTCTCCTTTTGTCCATCCAGTTATACCAACCTGGACCCAGGTGACAGTGAGACCACTTGATTATCATCATCGGGAACTGTGTTGCCACACCGGCTACCTGTGGGAATCTTGCCTGGGCGCGAGACACTGATCACAGCTTTTTCCCACTGATCGGGCAACTGGGGAAAAAAAAAGGCTCATCAGCATCAAGCAATAATTGTAAACTCCTGCAAGCATCCAGAGCTCAGGCCAGGAAAAGTGTGCACACAGACAGGGTGGTCACTGAGCTTCCGGGAGGATGGGGCTGCAGATGCAGTATCAATGGGGCATCTATGGGCCGCAGGTGTGGGCTGAGAGAAGACAAGGCAAGGGGCAGGTGGCCAGCAGCCCCAACTGCAGCACGGCATCACCAGGGAGTTTGGTGACCTCCTCTCCCCTCACTGCTGGGAACTACACCTGAGTATTCACTGCAGTTAGTTGCTGCCAAGCTTCATGCAAGGAGCTGGGGAAATTTTTCTCTTTCCCTTAACTTCCACGTCAAAGCCAACTGCTTGCAAACTCTTGGCTGCAGGCATTCAACATCCAAGATGGGCAATTTGTCTCCTAAGGGGCATGAGGCCATCTGGCCAATAACAAATTATAGTCTAATCTGTCCTAATGGGACTTGTCACTTTTTAATTTGCTCATTAAACAGGTCCTGAAACAATGCAATAGTGGAATAAACTGTAAAACAAATAGTACTAGAAATAGTCAACATCATCTCGGATTTTCACACATCTCAGACATTTAACTAAGCACCTGACCTTGCCTTTGAGCCCTGACTCCTGAAAGTGCCAGGCTCATGTCAGTTGTGCACCAGGACAGCCAGCACCTGCTGGGAGGCAGCAATGCCCATACTCACAGACCTACCTGCGGCTCATAGCGGATCAGAATATCATACTCCATGGAGTAGGGGATGTTGTCAATGTAGAATTCCAGGTACGCCCCCTCAGGGACCCTCACAAATCCTATGCCTGTCCATGACGGTGTGCGGTCTGGTGTGTACTGGCGCTCTATTATGTTCACTCCCTACAAAACAGGGAACAGATATTTCAATACTGATATATTTAATTTGCAAGCCCCATGGGAGCATATGAAGTAATGAGTTCTGCTGATGGATGACTTCAGGATCGCAGTATCCACCGCTTGCATCTCAGACAACACAAATTCTCTTTTATATCCATATATGTGTACAGCATTGCCCTTCCACTTAACAACATAATAAATGCAAGATAGATAAAATAAAACAAGCATGTTCAGCTCTTCATTTATTTCTCTGTTATGGTGCAGAATTAAGTTTAAAAACTTGCTGTGAGTAACTAATTCACCAGCTATGACATCCCGTTCACCGTAAGGATTTCCACACCATATTTGTAGCAGTAGGATTTACTGCAGTGGCACATCACTGTTCCATTAACCATCCAAGCTGAGTGCTAATTACTTCCTGACTGCACCAGCCTGCTTCAAACCAAACCGCTGCTCAAAATAACATTTGAAAAGCAGATCACAGCTTTAATGAGTAGGGTGCCACTATGAGTAGGGTATCACTAATAACAGACATCCTAATCATCGATAGATATTTAACAGCCAAATCAACACATGGTCACTCCTTTCAGTCTGAGGTGTCAGGTTTTTATCTGCTCCTCTTTCTATAAAGCAAAGAAGAGGAAAGGGTAACACAAAATGGAAACATGTGGTGCTCAAATTTCCTGTTTCAAATGTATCTGTGTCCACAAATAGTTCTCTCCATAGAACAACATCCTGTGCATTCCTAAGGAAGCTGCTTCAGTAGAAAGGGATAAAATGTAAGGACATGCCTACATATATGTAAGTATCACTTCAGGATGTTCCCTCATGTATTCTCACACTCTTTGAAGAGAGCTTGGCTGTAAGTTATTACCCTTTGGCTTTGCACAAAGATCAGAGCTCCCCAGAAAGGATGGCAAATGGGACATGAGCAAGGGCATGCAGCTGTGAGGAGCATGTGGGGGCATGGCACTGCCTGTGAATCCCTGCAACTCTGCCACTTAATTTTGTCTTGTCCTAGGCCCCTCTTTTATTCAGAGTTTTCTATTTATAACCAGATTTGTGAGAAAGCTTTTCAATATTGGTTGTTTAAATCGTTTATTCTGAAGGTTTCAGAAGGCAAAGCAGCAGCACATTCCCTTGCTCTGCTTGGCAAGGTGGGGTTTTGTGTTGGGGTCCTCCATCCCTGAGCCTCAGAATGGCCTCGGGTACCATGTCTCCAGTTGGGCAGACACAAATGCACCAAAAATCCTGTGCCAGCTCATGTGCCCTCTGCTGTGGTACAACTTCTGCTCTGCTTTCCCCTTCTGCAGTTATCTGAGAGCAAAAATCCTCTGCCTTGGCTGAAACTGCAAAGTGGCTGCATTTTGCCTGAAATAAATAAATTAGGACCAAGTGCCCCAGTTGTAAGCAGACAAGGAGTGGCTGATTTAGAGAAACCATTATTTCCATCTCCCTGACTCCTTGCTGGAGGCAAAAGTGGTTGATG
Source organism: Amblyornis subalaris (assembly GCA_018881555.1). Taxonomy (NCBI): domain Eukaryota; kingdom Metazoa; phylum Chordata; class Aves; order Passeriformes; family Ptilonorhynchidae; genus Amblyornis; species Amblyornis subalaris. The sequence goes on from JACAXG010000055.1 coordinate 3,885,054, forward strand.
TAATCACCTAGCTGCTGTTAATGAATTGAAAGCAAGGCTGTGTGATGGGCAACAGAAAGAGCCACAGACCGTGTTGTACCATGCCAGCAGGCAAAACAAACTAAAGGCAACCTCACTTACAAAAACAGTTTTTTGCACAATCAACTATGGTTTTAGTCATTAATAAAAGAAATGTTACTGATGTACAGAAACTGTAAAAGCTGTGGCAATGTGCTTAAATGTGTGCTTTGGTCCCTCCCAGCTTCAATGGCACCAAAGAGAAGAGCCAGTGTCTGTGTCCCACCCCTCTTGAGATACGAGGAGTAGAAGTGGGTGTAGTGGGCACACATGCAGTGGGGTAGAGAGAGGGATGGTGACAGAAAAGTAATTGGACAGTCAGGATCAAAGAAACAGGTTTAAAAAAAAAAAAGGCAATTCCTCCCCCCCCACTTATTACATTATTTATTGATCCTAAGATTGAAGAGCTACAGGTTAATGGTTTTCTGATACAATTCAGTTTCATGTTTTTCACATTTTAATTGCAAAACACGCTGGGTATAGAAGACACTTTCAATAGCCAACTGGTGAAACAGCTTTCCACTCTAGTAGAGTGGTCTACTCTCTAGACACTCCAGACCACTAAAACTGCTACTCACAGGACCCAAGTTGGCTTCCTCCGCCTCGTAGATGTAATGATCAAGTGAAATGAAGTAATAGCCAGGTTCCACCTGGCTGCACTGACGTCCAAACATGTGGGGTCGGCATTCACATTGGCCAGATTCACTTGAGCAGCTAAAATGGAAGAGCAACAAATTTACAACACATCTTGGTTATGCTGAGACAGTGCTAGAGCTATGTTCCACTTTGACATTGTAAGTGACACAGGAGGAGAAGCACTCTGAACACAGCTGCATCTAGACATGAGGCGCTCTTGGGCTCTGCAGCTGGGCCATCTGCACTACTAAAATGGCAGCACAGTCCCGGGTACAGACTTGGCTCAACCCAACTATCACTCTCCAAAACAACATCTGGGCTCAGGCTGGAAGCAAGCACAGACCAGGGACCATTTCCAGTAGGCAGTTTCCAAGTAGTTTCTTCTGTTTGGATGGCAAATGGATTTCATGCTATAGATGCAGGGGTCCCCTGCGAGACAAGAGTTCTGGGAGCGTCACAGCTACCACAGACATAGCCAAGAGGCACGTCTGTCCTGCAAGCCAAGGACAGCCTTTGACTTCAGGCTTGCCAGCCACACAAGCAGCATATTTGTTTGTGTGGGCTCAGGCAGAACAAGAACATGCATGACCCCGCGTGCCCTGGGGTGAAGAGCTGCTCTCAACTTGCTGCAAAACATCCTGAAAGGTCACCCATCAGCAGCTACACATGGGGGAGAACTATCCCTGACTGCTTTAGAGTAGGACGGACGCAACCAGTGACATGAAGCAGTCAGGGCCATCACCAGGGAACACAGAAGGTCTATCCAGGGTGACATACAGAGCTCCCCTTCTTTCATAATGAGCCATTTTCTTTATTCAGTACAATACAATACTCTATCCCCAAACTGCCTTTTGGCTGTTTTATTGTCCCCAGAGTGTCTACCCCGCATTATGAAGAACCCTTGAGCACACAATTTTGCACATGCCCAATCACACTTTTTCAAAGGAAGGTTTTTTGGTCCACCGAAATACACCTCTTTCTTTAAATCTGAGTGAGACACAGAAATATTTTCTGAAGTTAAATGCTTCTAGTTTCCATGGACAACCTCCAGGCTTCTCAAGCCCCCATTCAATGAGTAATTTTAAACTGTTTTTGAAGTTGCAGAGATTCACTTAAATGTTCGCTTTGAGATGCCAAAAGTGCCTTAGCTGTCCCAGAAGAGGAGCCGGGAAGTTTCCCCTCCGGGGAGGCAACAACTCCACCACCTGGGTTACACCACAGGGATGAATTTTGGGCGAGGCACGGCATCCCACACCCTGAGCAGGAGCCAGGAGGCAGCAATTCAGCAGCTGAGGAGAGGAGCTCCAAGGAGGGCAAAGCTCCCCCTTCCCAATGACGTTCAAGAGAGAAGTCAGGAGCCAGAGCTGGGCTTTGCGGCTCTCCTGYGGTTGGAGGAAAGCACAGCTGCTGCCTGCCTGTGCCAGGATGCTGCACGTCCACTCTCCACATGGTTTTGCAATCACCAGGCTCAGCGCATGGGAAACAGGCTGGGCCATGGCTGGGCTCTTACCCCAAACCCCTGGAAGCAGCTGCACTGGGGGAGCTGTTATGAGCTGTGTGGTGTAACCCATCTGTGTGCAGGGAGCAAGCACGGGGGAGTAAATAATCCCTAACATCCACACTGCTGTCTGCCAAGGGCTAATAATTCACTCGGGAGCAGACAGGAGAGACGGCCCGTGGGACATTCCCACGGCAATCCCTGATGCAGATGGGGTGTCCGTAGGCTGTGATGACCTATGGGAGTCACACCATACCAGTCCCACACTCCGCCAGTGTGGTCCCATGGGCTCCAGTGGGAAACAGTTCGTTGACCCCCTTGGGAAACTTTTGTGGCTTTAGACAAAAGCATGACATTTCAAAGGGTTTGTGGAAGGAAGGGGGGAGGAAAAAAAGAAAAAGCAAAAGAACGTGCTTGACAAGCCAGGGGTCGGATGCACACCTAGCACACAGAAAACTGCTCTGGTCAGAAAAGCAATCTGGCTACCCAGCACCCTTCTGACAGGGCATGTAAGCCAGGACTCTCCATGCTGATACTGATGGATGCATATTCAAAACCTACAATTTTCTCTAAAAAACGTCTATCTCCCCAGTGGGCACTTCCAGGTCCGCATTCCACCTCATGCAGCACCACGGGAGCAACAGAGCAGCACTGTGCAGCTTGTGTGCTTCCCCCAGCACTGGTGGGCAGACAGACTGGCCAAAGGGCAATTTGGGAGCAAAGCAAGAACTAGCCTGTCCATGTCACTGCCTGAGTCCTGCTTTCATCCTGCAAGAGCAAAGCTTTGATGTGGACCATACCCCGGGTTATGGCCAAGGCAGAGCTTAATCCATGTCTGGTTCCTACCCTGGCTGACAAACGCAGAGCCGCACTAAAAACAGTTTGACATGTTCACTTGCACCAGTGGCACGAACAGAGATTGCTCAGCACAGAAAAGACATGGATGCTTCTGTCATCCTTGCTGCAATCAAGACCTGCCACAATCAAGACAGAGAAAGATGGGTATCAAACATCCTCCTCCAGAGCATACTGAGCCCTGGATGCAACATGAAACTGGGTGGATGATTACATGAGAGTAACTAGGCTGAGACTCACTTGTTGTTCAGCGCTCCTCCCTGGTCGCAGTCACACGGCCGACATCCATCCATGTCATTGCTCAGGCCCCAGTGCTCAGGCTGCAGGAGAAAACATCACCAGCACTGTAATCTGGTGCAGATTTAATCCCATCTAACCCAATGGCACATTTTTAAATAGCATAAGCTATCCCAGACTGCCCCGSAACCCATAAATCCTGCTACCCCTAATGGTTGTGGGTCTATACCCACAAGCACCAACACCACTTCCCTACCTGCTATCCTCCCACCTTGTTGACCATTTCAAGGGCAAGAGAGCCACACGTGGGGTGGTGGGTGTTTGTGTGGGGCACTGCCCTTGCAGGGCTGCTATTCTGCAACTTGCTTTCTGGACAGACCGACAGACAGGCAGACTCGTTTGGTTTTTCCATGTAGTTCACTGCTAGATAAGAGTTTCTCTGTGTTTGTACAAACACATCCAGTTATCTGACAGCGTGTTTCTGTAACACTCCAGCATGCATAAACACTACATGGAAATGTATGTGTATGAAATAATGCCAGCCTAAAATAATGGCCTGTTTAGAAAGCAATTTTTTTGATAACGCTGCTTCCCCGACCATTTCATCTTTCACCCCAGCAAGGACTTCAGCAGGAACTGCCCCAGATCCCTCATCTTCAAAGAGCAACCACAGGTATCCTTAATGTCTCACTCCTTATGGTCCTAGGAATTAAACTGGATGCTCTTGTCTGCCTTGACATACATCCCAGCTCCCCAAAACACAGCACACTTCATGGCTCTTGACATCCCGAGGTGCCCACTCCAGCCTGAACACCAGGCATGTGCTAACAGGCAGTCAGAGACAATGGCCAGCACCTTGCTCCATGCTTCCCACACTCCAGCCTCCCTCACACCAATGTGTCCTAATTTATTTTACAGTGAACTACTTGCCAGACATTGATTGCACTGCTTTCCTGTCACCAGACGCTTACAATAGCAGTTTCCTGTCTCCGAATCACAAGGATTCCCCCCAGGGTGGGTACCCAGAGGATTACACGCACAAGCTAGATTGGGAAATACAAACAGGCAGGTCAAAAGAAAGGATTGGAGTTATATTTTAGAGAGTATTAATCTTAAATATATACATTCAAGCTTCCCCTGAATTCCCCAGGACAGAAATTGCACTCTTTGCCCACAACCTATCCCAGTAAAACTTCCCTGGCTTAGAGACTTATAACTGAAAAGAAATAGAGAGGATTATGCTACGTCCACTGAATACACTAGAAGGATCAGGCGAACTACATTTTAAGGGCTGGCGGACTCCAAGCTACAGCGAATCTACAATAATGTTTTTCCTTTAGCAAGAACATGAGAAAAAAGAAAAAAATCCATCCCACAAACCAACTTCTCCCGACACTAAGAGATCCTCAAAGAGCTTTTGATCACACATAAAGGGAACATATGTTTTTACTCACACTGACAACCYGCTGGGTCATCGGCACTCAGGCCATAGAAACCTTCTTTGCAGAGGTCACAACGCTCCCCCTCGACAAATAATTTACAACGGCACTGTCCGGCAATGAGGCCGGTGGAGAAATCAGTGTAGCGATCGCAGATCCCACCATTTTGGGAGCCAGCTGGGTCACAGTTGCAAGCTAAGAAGGAAGCATCGCACGTGCTTTATTAACTGCTACAAAATTAAAGGCCAAGTCTCACACTGAATTATGGAAACTCAGCTGCTGTGTAGAAGGACTGAATCACTCCTGCAAGAATTAGACATGACGTGGGTTTGGACATGCAAGAACCAGGTAAGCTTCCAGATTCTCAAAGAGAAAACAAAACCCAGCCAGCCTCACTCAAGACCTCCAAGACAACCACCTTCCCTCCAGGGTCTCAAGGCCATTCCCACCCTGCAGAATGGGGCTGCACTTACGCTCACAGACATCGGGGTCCCGCAGATCTCTCTCCGGGTGCTGGAAGTAGAAGGGCTTGCACTGCTCGCAGTTGTGTCCCATGGTGTTGTGCTGGCAGTCGTCACACACACCCCCGCTGGTGTTCCCCGTCGTCATGTACACAGCCATGTCAAAGTGGCACTGGCTGGAGTGGCCATTGCAGTTGCACTCTGTGACAAAGACAGAAAGCAAACTAAGAGCCTGGTCCTGGGGGAAGTGCAACTCTGCAGAAAAGACACACCAGCGTCAACCAAAGAACACGGAGGATTTTACACACGGTCACAAGTTCCCAAGTAACAGCGTGTAACACCCATGGCTCGCAGTTCTGCATTTTACTCCAACTCACTTTTGCATGCGTTACTATTGCGACCTTCAGCAGGGCGCCAGGGTAAGTCATGGTAGAAATCCAAACACTGCTCACAGTTTAATCCTTTGGTATTATGTCTGCACATGCAGTGCCCATGAACCTGTAATTGAAAAAAAAAGAGGAGGAAGAAAAAGAAGAAAAAAAAAGAGTTAGTTATAAAAGAAAAAACCCCAAACCATTCTCCAATCAATGTGCAATAAAGCTAGTACATAATGGATATACTTTTGGAGACTTTAATCTATGTAACTGCATTTAGAAAGGAAAAAAGGGCCATAGGAGTGTCCTTTACCTGCCCAGGTAAGAGTGTCCTCATACAAATTTATCCTTCTTTCCTTACTGGAACTAGTGCCTGAATAAATGCTTTCAGAAATAAACAAGGAGAGCACAGTTCCACCTCAATAATCACAAAAGCCTCTTGGAACTCTAAGTTAGTTGTTTGTTAGCTGTTAATTAGCTATTAACATGCATCTGGTTATATCAGCAGGTCATTAGCCCAGTGCCCTCTTTCCAGCCCTGCCTTGGTTCTCAAAGCAACGGTAACAGACAGTTTGGATGGGGTTTATTCACCAATCCCAGGCTTTGCCTGTGTGTACAGAACAAGCACAAAGCAGACCAACAGAGGTTGTGTGACAGCTGCTGCCATAGACCACCAGCACTACCAGCACTGCAGTCATGATGTTATAGGCAAAGCTTGGGTGGAGACACTGACCCAAAGTGCAGGGCAGTGGAGCATACCCAGCTCGATGGCATCCTGCAGCCCCTGGACAACCCACACAACCTTCCCATATGCTTCCACATCTCCGACCAGTTAATAACTCACCCATTAACAGGGTGCTATTACAGCGTGTCAGGCAAAAATCATGGGGAAAAAAACAGACCCCAGAAGGGATGTGGCACTTGTGCAGCAGCATACCATGGAGGTAATCAGGGTTTTCCTTCAGCGCCTGTGTTAATTAGGGCTACAACCTCCACTTCTCAGCCAGTAACAACTGATACAAACACAGGTCATGTTTGATTCACAGGTGTTTCAGCCTTTGATGGCTCTATTCACTTCAATTTTAGGGTAACCAAGTCAACTCACACACCCGTCTCTGACCCAATAAGGTTACACTCTGACCCACTAAAGTTACACTCTCTTTCTTCATTCCTACCTTTCAATTTCATCAGCTCTTTAACATAATTAGAAAAGGAATGTTAAAACAATCATCACCTAATCTGAGATCTGTTTGATTAACACCAATAATGACAGATGTGTTTGCCGAGGAAGAACAATTACAACTGTTTTGTTGTTTGAAAACCAAGAGTGCAGAGGTGAGGGACAGAGTGTCATCTTTACATCTGTGTTCAAATCTCTTAAAAGAGGCACAGACAAGAAGAGCTCTATGTAGAAAAGTGTGAATATTTACCATTCCCTCCACTTCTTCATCCACGCCCTCCACTGGCGCACACTCACTGGCGTGTCCGTAGCAGAAGCAGTTCCCACGAACCACCATGTCGTAGATGGCATAGTAGTACTTCTCCCGGATCTCCATCCTGGAGTCCAACAGGTTATCTCCCAGAGTGTGCAGCTTGACAAATTTGACTCTCAGATTTGTGATCTTTAATAGGTCTGCAGGAGACACACAAACACACAAAAACAAACCAGAAAGCCCATTTTGGAATTACTTACCAGATATTATACTGAATGAGAGGAAGCCAGGAGTGACTTCCTAAGCACACTTCCTATGGGCAGATTAGATCAGATTTAATTTCAGCACCTACATACTACACATCAGTTCATACTCTCCCAATAAAAAAAAAAAAGAAATTACGTTATTTTACTACAGGTTGATAACTGTATAAGTAAGTTTAAGCTTAATTAAAAATACTAGTCTATTTTATTGTAGACATGCACAGGCACATATGCAAATGCTAAAGGCAAGCAGAAAAGCACCACCTAAAAAACACTGGTTCTTTGGGGTTTTAAAATGTAAGATGTGCAAGGACTTGACATTAAGAAACTGCTGCCAAGTGAACCAGGAGCCTTAACAGTTATGAGACTTTCAGAAAAAGTCTTATTGGCAACAAAGACACAAATAATTCTTCTTTTGTATATGCCCAACTTTCCTACCAAATATAATTAGTTACATTTTGTGGAAAGAAGCAACACCCCATCACCGACCAAATACAAAGACGTTCCTGAGGGATAATCCATGGGAATACAATATTTCAGTAATTAATACCATCTACATGTTTACTTGGATATTGTGAATCCTGTGTAATTTCTTACAGCCCTGAACTAGGCTAGAAAAAACACTTCAAGCCCATGAAAGGAGCTTCTCCTTTAAAATGTTGGTAAAAAAAACCAAACCAACATTAAACTGATATAGCAACCAGYAGACACACCTCTACTTCAGATATTTCCTTTTGCTCCAGGTAGCTTTGCACTGAAGGATGTGAACTGAACCTGAGAATGCATATTAAACTGGAGGTCAAGCTTAAGGCCAACCACTGCAGTTCCCTCAGGCCAAATGCCCCACAAGGTTTCTCTTTAAGCCACGCTGAGCAACAGATCTCTCCACCTTTGCATTCATGGATTGCCATGACCATACAGGAACACTACAGTAAGTTATGGTTTAAGACCACACCTGTGTGGTCTCGCCATGCAGTGCCACCATGGCCAAATGTTGCAAMGTCACGACTTTGTTCTGAAAAATAAAACATGACCCCATTGATTTTAGCTAGAAATGCACAATGAAATAAGTACCTTTGTAGCTCTGCTTATTTGGTTTCTGAATACTGTAAAATTACAGGATCACATTCCAAGGTTTCTCTTGGTAACTGCATGTATTTTGGGGAGAGGGGGGTCTTTAATGAAAATAAATCYCTAATCAATTAAGAAAAGGGCCAACTCCAATGAAGTGTGCAAGAGCAATTCCTCGAGTTCACAACACTGATCCTTATTTCCCAGCACGTCAGGAAAAGGATCCATACACAAAGGTATTCATATGACTTCAAAACTTCTGTTGGGGCTAATGCATGACTTTGTGGCTTACTGGTTTTTGTAAGCAAGTAAGTACTGAAATGCTTTCAAATGAGCCTGAAAGGTAACTGCATACATACTCTGAATCCTTGGACTGTATGGATCTTCAATTCGAAAAGCAGGATCTAAAACACGATATATCACCTGGAGGAAAAATCAACCAATGAAAGATTCAGCTTCAAAAATAAGAGAATCTGAATTTGTAAGGAAAAAGTCTACATAATAAACATATTGGGGAAAAAAAAAGCCTCTGACCTCTCCCTCTGTTGAAGGTTCAATGTCAGAGTATCGAGAATCACAAATTATATCATCTACTTTCTTCATGGGTCCAGTTGAAATCCCAGGAAATGAGCTCTCACAGTCATATGCAAAGTACCTATAAACTTGCCATGTCTGTCCAAAGTCAGACGATCTTTCAATCAACATTGCAGCAGGACGGAATGTCTAATAGTAAGAAAAACAAAAGAGGCTTTATTCGGTTAATTATTACTTGCATTTAAATTGAGCTTTGTTAGCGTGAGCAATCCACATGTCTGGATTTTAATCTCTCTCCCTGTACTATTTCCAATATTTGGAAATATTGGAAATATTTTTCTGATGATTTCCCACTTTCTTCTCAGAGGCAGATAYATGAAATAACACATCAAACCACAGACTACCCATCTTCAAAAGACAACCACTCCATGGCCAAGTGCTTAAACACACTTACAATAAATAAGAAAACTTGTAAGTTTTTTGGATTCCAAACCCTTTCCAAAAAGTGGGGGTTAAAGCAGGGCTTTACAGAGACAAAAGGATTTTTTTTCCACTGCTTGTGGAAAGCAGCACAGCCTTCTTCCTTGTTGTACCTCTTTGCCTGACCTTTTACAAAGGACCTAATGGGCCTCCTCTCCTACCCTACAGACCAGGAGGCCACTGTCAGTGCTTCTCATCCAGCTCTGACACCCAGAAGTTCTTGCTGAGCAGGTACCTCTGATGCTCAGAGAAGCTCCAGGATTTTCCATCTCTCTTTGTCTGACCACATGACCTTTTGCAACATCTCTGATGTTCAGTGCCAGCTCTCCTCTGTGCCAGCTCTCCTCTGTGCTGCCTTAGGAAAACCTACTTTAAGGAGATTGAGACGTTCAGCTTCATTCACTCATGCTACATTTGACTCCCCCAGCCCTCCGTGACCCTCCTACAGCTGGCCTTGCTCAGACTCTGGCAGGCCGAATTTGCTTCACACAAACCACTGTCCTTACCTACATGTATTCAACTCTAGAACAACTAGCTAATGAGATTTTGAAAAGATTTTTAATCCCTCTGACCTAAAAAATATCATGTTTTAATGTATGTGCTGGCTTTCAAAAATCAGATGTTAATTTAACACCTGGCTTGTACCTACCAAGAATGCCAACAGTCTCCTCATTAGTTTTATGTATTCAGAGGAGAACCTCCCAGAGCCAAGCACAAAAGCATTTCAGTCACAGCTGGAAAGAAATTTTCTCTCTGCTTCCTGGCTTAAAGTATCACCCAACTTAGTATCTCACCCAACAAAAAAATTTAGCAACCCAGAAGTAAGGCAGCTCAAGTGTCTACCACACAAAGTCCACAAATCATCACTAAAACTATCCTTCCCCTGCACTCTTCCTCCTGACAGCAGACCAAGCCCCAGCACTGGGGTACAATGGCTGCAGCACCCACATCACATCAGGGGTCTTTTGGGGATCCCTCACTGCCGGCTCCAGCAGAAAAGACCACCTTCCACCTCAGACACCAACTTAAGGCAGGGGGAGAAATCCTAGCTGATGTCACAGGAAAGAGGAACCAGCTGTCCTAGAAAGCTGATGGGTAAAAACGAAGAGATTAATTTGTCATGTGGGAACAGCATTTAGGATGTACAGGACATATTCTGCCATTCCAAGACATCTGTTTGTAAAGAAACAAAGACACTTTGTGTACAGATGTTCCTTCTTCCTGAAGGCCTTTCCATTTGCCAAATGAAAACTGATACCGCGGCCAACTTTTTTTAAGAAAAAACCCCTTGCTACTATATGATTTAGCTAACAATCTTCTAGAACACAACCACCAGAGAGGCACACCAACACAAAACCCAGCTTCAGTATGACTCCTTCTGCAGCCTCACCAGAGTTCAAACACAAGTCACAACTCAGCTCTTCTGTATGATAACTTCAGCAGTGGTTAATGGTTGGCAGCTCCAAAAAAATCAGGCCAAACAGCTCATAAAAAGCCCAAATCCCAAATATCAAATAGAACTGAAGGACTACGAGACCTCTCATTTCCTCATGTTTTAAGGTTCGGGTAAGGCTGTGGCTTCCTTACCTTAAAGGTCATAATGAGATGAGTGAAATGAAACTCAGCCTCCAGGTTCAGCTGGATAGTCACATTTTCCAAACCTGCAGGGGCAAAGAAAAGAAGGTGTTCAGCAAACAAGAACACCTGCCAGTCTCTACATCTAAATTTCACCAAAGCTCTTTACCACTTGTTGTCCAAAATGAGTCTCAGGGTTAGTGCATTTCTGAGGTACATGGGGAGACACCAAGGACCTGCTGAAGAGTATCACAGATGGGATTCCTGTGCATCAACAGCACCAAACACGCTACAGCCAAAGCATGAGCCCGCAGTGCCACTATTTCAGACTGAGAACCCTGGCTGGCACCACTGGATGTGGGGCAAGGATGGGACCACCATGCACTGGTCCTGGCACCAAAGCCTCCAGTACAGCTGGGGATGCTGAGCCCGGACCTGCACGGTGACCCCAGGCTGTCCTCACACACACCACAGCCCGTCTCGTAGCAGCAGCACGAGCTTCTGCAGCCCTAACACCCCCAGTCTCACCAGTGTCTGCTGAGGGCCATTTCTCACCATTTCACTCACTCTGGACTCTCTTGTCCACAGGAACAGCTCTTTTAGAATGTGCTTTTGAGATATTCCTAAAGCAACTATCACAGGCCTGCTTTGCAATCCTGAGAGTTAAGAATAAGGTGAGAAGCAAAAGGTTTTCCACACTCCACTGTACGACTACCTGCAGTCAAGGACTCTACACAGAAAGGAAGAAAAACAGCTAGAAATATTATTTTGCCTTGTGAAAAGAACTCTCAAAACAGCTGGATACTAATTATACTGCAGTTAGAAATAAAAAATAAAATCAAGATTTACAGAGAGCAGAAAGGGTAAGAAATGAAAATAATGAAACAATAAGGCACTTAAATTTTTGACCAGCTGTAACATTCTGTGAAGCATGGAGCAATGGTCCCTTATGCTGTATGCCTGAATAGATGAAAACATGAATTGGACAGAAAGAATCATTTGTTTTTTATTGTTGAAGGACATTTTCATGACCTTATGAGCTAAGAACTTTTCTGTGTGAATGCTGCCAAGCCTGTTGCAAAAAACATGAATTATCTGGAATGCTAGAAGAGAGCTGCTGGAGGCAAGCAGCTTGCTAGGCTGATCTAAATGGTTAAAAAGCATTTAGCGTAAACCTTTCTTTAACAGGCAGCAAAACTGTTACAAATATTGCCTTTTTTTTTTTCATATACAGTAAGGCAGCTACTACCAATGCGTTTGCAGAAATCCCATCCTGTCCAGCTGGCTTTAAGGCTTCAGGGTAGGACTGCTGTTTGAGAAATCCTTGCTGCCTTGTTTTGTGTATGAAGGCATGCCAAAAGCACAACCAGAAAAGTAAAACAGGCAGAGGAAGAATTAAAAACAAAAACCCCATCAAACTAATACACAATTTTTTTTTAACTAGCTGGCTTGTTTATGCAGTTCACTTTATTGTTTGGCATACGGATACAGAAATTCAGGGAGTTCAGGAGGGAGAAGACAGCTTGCAGGGTAAGAAATATCCCTGGTTTTAGTCTCCTGGGGTAGGAAAAGGAAACGGGAGGTCTGCAGGCAGGGCAATAGCCCCCAGCTCTGCACCCAAACCTCCTCCTTCCACAGCCTCCAGCCTGGCAGCGCGGGGAAGCCCTGTTGTGCTTCCTTAACAGCGCCGCCCTGGGATATTTACTCCTGGAAGGCTACTTCGCTCCTGCTGCCCAAATATGAGGGAGATCTGAGGCCAGTGTGGAAAACTCTTCTCTTTAGGAAAGGATTCTTGCAGAGTGCTTGGACGGCTGTTTCCAATACTCCTGGAGGACTCTGTGGGTTTCGTTACGGATTAAGGACCGCTCAGGGCACACAAAAGTAGCCAGTTTTACTCATCGCTCCTCACACAGCATGATCCTTCACAGGGCAGTAATCACCAGGCCAGAGATAACAGCAAACCCACAGGTACCCTTAAACAAAAGGAGGGAAAACAGCTCCCAGTCCCGGAAATTGCTCGGGACAAACCGCATACCATTTTCCGACTGCCACCAGAGCTTCAGGCGATTTGGAGCAAACGTGGTGACGACATTTTCAATGCGATGACTGTCAGGATTGAGAGTATCGTGGAAGGGATCCTCGGAGTCACATATGAAACATTTTTTGTCCTCCTGAAACAACGCGATAATCAGCATTACTGATTTTATCCATGGGGCAATAGTTGCTTCCTGCTGATAAGAGTATTTTCCATCCATATCACATTCCATTCATTTTGCCTGCAGGAGTCATCGAAGATATTTTTTTCGCTGAAATGCTAAGTGTATTTATCTTTATGAATTAATGCAAATTGTCAAATGGAAAATATGCCAGGAATTCCATAAACTTCATTTTTAGGGGAGGCATGTTTTCAATCAAAATTGCACTTTCAGGAAATCTCTTCCAGTGCATGTATTCTCCAGTGCAATGCAGAACCAAAGGCAGCATCTACAGAAAACTGCTGAATTGCTTCTGTAAAAATGCACACGTGCAAAACTGCATCTTAACAACTTGTGTGAAATAACGTTGGCTTTTGGAAGCTGGCTTGGAGATGCAAGTTGTCTGCATTAGAGATACTTCCCGTGAGGCTCGGTGCACATCAAGGAGCCCTCAGTGATTTACCCCTTTTCTCTCAATCTAGCTTGTCAAACTCCTACCCAAACCTTGCATTTTTACCTGTTATTGCAACCCCGAGCTGTGCACATAAAGTCCTTCTGCACACATCACAAGGTGTGCCCACACAAAAGCAGCTTGGAGCAAGTCTGGCATGTGCTGCTTGGGAAAACTGGAAGCGTCTTCATCAGGAGGACAAAACCCCATCATGACTCTTACTACAAACAGTGCTATTTTTGCATTGTCCTAGTGCCTAAACCCACCACTTGCTGATTATAAGGTAGGATGCAAACTGAACCAAAAGGGAGGGTTCCTGCCCAAACCAACTGGAGGGAGTAGATGAGGGAGAGGAGCTCCCTCACCGGATGGCAGTGAGGGAGCCCCAACACTCATCACTGTCAAAAGCTACACAGGCATCACACCTCCAGCACGTTTATGGAAGCAAATGCAATTCTTTGTCAGCCAAGAATGTGACAGCTGGTAGGTCTGCGCCACACAGGATTTCCATTTCACCAATTTTGGCTTCAGTGGCTCCTCCCAAGCTCAGTGCTTCACCTCCCACGAGCCCTCAAAGACTCCTCCAGCAGAAAGAATGGCGAGAGCAGGGATCCCAGGGAAGATGTTCCCTGCTGTTCRCTCCAGGCTCCTCTCCCCCTGCACCTCATGCCACAACTTGCTCCTTCCCCACCAAAACTGAATCCTAGAAGACCTAATTCTGCAAAGCACTCAATGCAGCCAAGCCTCATGTTATTAAGAGGATACTGGCACCTTCCCACGACTTCTGCAATTCCACACAATATGGTTCAGAAGTAACCAGAGACATCCCAAATGCTGAATCGGGGCTGGGAGATCAGGAATATGGGCACATGAGAACTTCTGAAGTGATGYTTTTTACTACGGCACGTCAACATTTTTTGAGACAAGAAAACACAACAAAGTACCTATGTTATTTTGTTCGAGTGATACTTACGTTAAAGTCAATCCCAACATACTCTGAAAACGTTCAGTGAAGCTAAACTCCACGTCAAATAAAGTATTAACTCTAAYAGACAGAGCATTACAGTAAAACTAAAGGTGGAGAAGGGATGGGGAGAGATTTGGTAACTTCAGGGCACAAATGGGTCAAGTGCTACAGTCCCTCCTGCTTCCCGTGGTTTTCCTTCCAAGTGCCAGAATCCGGCCCTATTGTCTCCACAGTAATTCGTCCGGAGATTATCCCTTTACTTTCAGTTCAACAGAGTTCCACTTATAACTGATATTTTATTCTTCTCCACCATCCCTTCTGGCTCAGAGATTTTAAGTTTGGYGAGCTGCTTCTGGCTTTAAAAAGCAACAAGCTCACTAGATGTCCTGAGACAACTTTATTTGCATCTTTTCACTCCGCGACCATACACATGTAATTACATTACGGGGACTGTGGACAAAACATTGCCGGGCCCTACAGCCCACTCTGCATCAGGAAGCTGTCTAGACGGCTTCGAGCCAGCCGGGAAATAAAGCATTAATTGAACTTACTGCGGCACATTCTTCCTTATTGACCTCGATCACGAAAGAGGGGTCGGGAGCCGAAAGCCACGAGGGATTCCCTGGACCCGGGGTCTGGGGTCCTGCACGGGGCACGACGCTGCCCCACTGGACACCGCTGCCCGCGCCTCACTCCCGCAGGCGGCGGCTCGTACCGGCGCCCCAGCCCGGGCGATGCCCCGCGCAGGAGGCGATGCCGCTCCACCGCCGGGACCGAGAGCGGTGCCCGGGAGCGCTGCCCCCCCCCGCGCCGGCGCTCACCTGGAGGTGGCTGACGATGCAGTAGGGCTCGGGCTGGCGGAGGCCGCAGGTGGAGGAGGCGGAGAGGCGGGCGGCGCGGCCGATGAGCAGGTCGCCGGTGGCGGGGTAGCAGCTGCCCTCGGCGCAGCCATAGCTGTACTCGGGCTCCTGTGCCGCCGCGGGCCACAGCGCTGCGCGGCCGCGGAGGGAGAGAGAGGGACAGAGGGTGAGGGAGGGAAGCGGGAGCGCGGCCAGGCTGGGCGCCCCAACCGCCCCGGCGGGCGCTGCAGAGGCGCGCCCAGCCCGCCGTGCCCCGACGGCGGCCGGAGCGGAGCGGAGCGGAGCGGAGCGGGAGTTACCGAGGCAGCAGCAGAGGTATAGCGAGAGGCGGCCCATGGCGGGCGGCGGGCACCGGCGGGACGGGACGGCACAGGATGGACGGGACGGGACGAGTGCCCCTCCACGCGCCGCCGAACGCCGCTGCTCCGGCTGCTCCACGCAGGCGCCGCGGCTCCCGGRCCGCGGCCCCGCGCCGCCGGGTGCCCCCCGGCCCTCCTCCTCCTCCGCCCCTCCGCACCCGCGGGGCCGGGCCGAGCCCCTCCCGCGCGGCCCCCCGCCCCGGAGCTGCCCGGCCCCACCGCAGCGCTTAGCCGGGGCAGGGAGCGCAGCCGTCGAGGAAGGGCAGCGTAGTCGGCGTGGGAGGCAAGGGGAGAGCAGGCTGGGGAGGGGAACTCCTGCCCCGCTGCAGCCAGGGAGCCCCCAGCGGGAGACGGGGCACTCCAGCTCCCCAGCCCACAGGTTCACCTTCCCGCTGCTCCCCAGCGTCGGGAGCGGGCTCTGGGCAGGGTGCGGCAGTAGGCGGGGGTGGCGGGTAGGTGGGGGGAATCACCAATGGGGTGGCCCCCCTCCCTGCCCCTGGCGGTGGAAAAACAATGAAAGAATAGGGCTATTGACCTAATCCTGCCTTCTGACGCTAGTGCGGATGGAGCCGAGCCCCTGGGAGGGATGGATGGATGGATGGATGGATGGATGGACGGACGGACGGACGGACGGACGGACGGACGGACGGACGGACAATGGTGCGTACTTGTGTGGTAGGGCCCAAAACCCGGCAAAGAACCAGAGGGTTGGCAACTGTCACCCGTGATGCTCAGTGGCCCCACTTTGCCCTGTGCTGTGGTGCCGGCACACGTGGCTCAGGAATGCCATTCCTGGGTATGGTGGCCGTGCTGCCATACATG
Source organism: Amblyornis subalaris (assembly GCA_018881555.1). Lineage (NCBI taxonomy): Eukaryota > Metazoa > Chordata > Aves > Passeriformes > Ptilonorhynchidae > Amblyornis > Amblyornis subalaris. The sequence goes on from JACAXG010000055.1 coordinate 3,901,621, forward strand.
GCTGGGTCTGGCCCTGGCCCGGGCAGAGAGGCCCGACAAGCCCGGACCAGCCACTGCCAGGCTGTTTCTCATCGGCTGAGAGGACACGGTGCTGTCACCTTCCCAGGGGCACTGGGGCAGCTGCAAGGAATGAATGGCTGTGCTGGAGCTGCCCCTGCACCCCAGCCTCCCATATCGGTTCCCTGGGCTCTGCTGGGGAACATGGGGGCTTCACTGGCTGGTGGCGGAGTCCCCGCAGCACCCAGGGAGAAGATTTACTGGTGAATAGAGGAGTGTGTATGAAGGATGGATGTGTGGCTGGGACAAATGCCTGGGTCTATATACCCAGGTTTTGCTTGCGCACGTGTAACACATGAACTTGTGTAAATCTTTACCAGGTACCAGTGTCCCTCAAGAACACTTTGCCCTCACTATTTGCAGTGCCAAAGTAAAAACACACCATGGTCTGTCCAGCCCAGCAAACCCTGCCGAGGTAGGTAAATATGTTCATTCTCATTTTACAGATGGATAAGCAGAAACAGAGAGATACCAAGTGACTTGCCCTAAAGGTTAAACACTAGGCTTGAAACATAACCCAAGACTTCGGATTAGAGAACTTGTGGAGCTGTTTCATTAAAGATACCCATGAAATGAAATAATTCAAAGCTGACAGGGCAGGAACTGTAATATTCTAAACTACTTCTCCAATCTGGTCTTCTAAATTCACAAAACAAATTCCGTTTCATAACCCTGTTATATTTTTAAGCTTCAGTACAACAAACATTTTTGTCCCCCCACTAACAGAAAATGTTTTACTTTGCTGCAGTTAGAACCTCCTCTGGTCCATGGGAGATGGGCAGCAGCATCACCCCATGTGCGACTGTTTCACTGCCGCTGGACTTTTTTCTGTCCCGTATTTTTTAAATCTTTATTGAAGTTTTCTCTTTTTTTTCCCCCTGTTTCATAGCCTTGTAGAAGTCCTATCCTTCCTTATAGGCTGCTTTGTGCCTTGCCACAGACAGCATGAAAACACGCTTTGTTCCAGCCTGGGGGTGACCCTGCCATGCGGCATCAGGGACTGAGCTGGAGTTTCAGTCACAGACTGGGGTACCATGGGCCACCATCACTCATAACCATGGTCTTCTTTCAGAGGTAACTGAAACCACCAGCATTTAGTGTGTGAGTGATTAGGAACAGGGAACTTCTGTCCCTCCCTCTCTGCAGTGCTCTGGACAAATAGTGAGTGGGAGTATTAAAGTCTGATTCTTCAAATGAAAGTTTTGTGTGGTGCCCCATCCTTGTGGTTGGTAAACGACCATTACAGCCCCAGAGTGTCTGTGTTTGTGCTGGGTTGGAAGTCTTCCCAAGAATAAAATTTTGGAATTTGACCTCAGTGGGACCCACTTGATCATCCCCTTTCTTAAAACACTGCAGTGATTGAATGCCTAGCAGACAGAGCTGATAATATGATTTTGATTAAAAATATATTTGATGACATGTCGGTTTAGTTAAGTGTTGTTTGCATTTTGATTAATGCCATTGAAGTCAAAATGCTTTACTGCAAGATACTTATTTCAATTTTTTTTCAAGAAACAGTTTTCTGAAGCCACTTTGCGCACAAGGAAGAGGTCCAGGGGGAACTACAAATAGGTATTTTTTTATCTAGATACCGCATTTTTCCAACAAATTAACTTTGAAAAAACACTTTGAAAGTTTTTGCGTCACTTCCAATAGGAAATGCTGCACAGCTGTAAACCTCAGAAGCTGTCACAGGATGGATTTGGTCTTCTGTAGCTGCTGGTCCCATCAGATCTGCTTCCTTTGTGTGTCTGAGCATGCTTGGTGGAAGGCAGGGGAGGCTATACTCAATGCTGACTTTCTTCTTCCTGCTTCCGTTTTTCTTCCAGCGATTTCTATTTCCCCCCATGGATCATCTCCCCTCCAGGCCTGTTTAACTGCTTTTTGCGGAAAGGCACTTAAATCTGTGTTTACAGATTTCTCATCCATGCAGCTTGTGGAAAGCCATATGGCAATTCTCATAGTCAATAGTGGCTTTTAGGAGGAAGTTCTCTTTTAACTTTTTGCTTGTGAATTCAAATTTTTAAAGCCATGAGTGAAATAATTTTGGTTTATATGCAAGTGGGAATTTCTGCCTAAGGGCTTCAGTTTGCCTCTTCCAGGTGCAGTGCAGCAGGGATGCACTAAAACCTGCGGAAAATCCTTCCTTACCTGGAGACCTGCATGTGAGGAGTTTGGCGTATGGTCAAACAGAGATGTTCGATTTCATTATGGCAAAGTCAGTCTAAATAGTCATCTGATTACAGCCTAGTAACTTAGAAAGAAGCCTCACACCTCACAGATTATTTTTTAAAGTGCTAAAATTCAGAAAATGCTAACCCACAAATTATGTGCATTCCTGCATTCAGGTGGGTTTGTTAGATTATATAAAAATTATAATTTGATTCCATTATTTTCACAATAGAATGTGTCRTGTAATGCATGTTGCACACTGCCCTGGAGCACAGCTGGTTTGAGTTAGAGGAGTATCTCTGAAATCGCGTCTGCCAGTAATTCCCACCCAAGCCCCCAGCGCATACCGATGCTACTTTAGCTCTTGTAAACACAGGGTGATAACTTTGCAGTGTTTATCTCCGTTGGATCGATAAGGATTGTTTTATGGGTGCTGCTAGCATGGGTAAATGCTAAGAGCCCTGTATTCCCACAGAGCATTCCTCGTTTTACAGATGTGGTCTGGGCTGCATCTGAGCTCAGAAGCAGCACGGAGCTGAATGAAGTCCACGATGAATGCTCGCTGTGGGACAATCCAGCCAGGAATGACACGACTGGTTTTAACAGAGGAAAACCCGTCATTAGTCTGCTCTGTGTCCTGCAGGAGTATGTACACCAAGGGTGGGATTTTGAAACYGAGGCATAGCTCACTTCAGCCTTTTTAAAACTCTGGCATGTCTATAGCATTTGCTTAGTTTCCTTTTTTATTTATATAAAAAAGGAATTACAGACTGAAGTTTAGGCCAATTCTTGTGTTCTTTATGGCTACAAGAAACTGCTGAATGAACCCTGACTTTTACGAAGTGCTGCATGTGGGAGAAGAGCTGGAGAAACTGGTTTTCAACATTTCTGGCCCTTTAAACTCTCTGCTTAAACCTAAGAACTGGAGTTATTCTCCAGTTGTTGGTTGCATTAATGAAAAATGTGGGAAACCCCTTAYAAGCATAAGAAAAACAGGCTTGCAGGAGCGCCATTGCCAGAGAGATTTTTTAGTTGCTTTCGGCGTTAGGCATCTGTGCACTGCCATCCAGTGGGCACTGGGGAATCGGCTCTGCCGCCCACCGCTAATGGCCCCGCGCTGCTGGGACGTACTGCCCGCCGCATTTTCAGTGAACACAGCGGGACCCTCACATGATCAGGGGTCCTGGTGCACCGCCTGCTCTGTCTCAGTGAGGAGATGGAGGTGGAGGAGTGACAGTACCTGGGGATGCTGCTGGTTGTCAGCAGGGGTGGCTGCAGGAGCCCACAGGCTTTCATCTGCATCACCCCATACGGGCCTGGGCAGCCCCCTGCAGGGTCGTGGCACAAATGCGTTATTTAGGGTTTGGCAGAAGACACTTCTGGGAGTTTGTCTTTGAGGCAGTTACCAGCAGCTCTCTGAGCAGTCCTCCTTTTGCATTTCCAATCTTCCCACCACAAGACGCTGTAGTCTGTGCACAGGAGTGTATTGTAGAGCTCCCTCAAAGACTACACCTGATTACTAAATCAGATGGTTTATTCAAAAGTATTTCCTATTTCCCTATAAACTCAATCGGATGAAAGAAAAAGAAAAAAAGAGAAAATTACATTATTCACTGTGCCAAAATTCTATAGGCCCCTTCAGATGTATTTCCAGAGGACAATCCCCCATGCCAGGATGCTCAGGACCTGCTAATCATGGTGACTTCAGTTGCATTTTACCTGGTGATCTGTTCAGACCCTAACTCTTGCATGTTGCATACTTTCTTTCCTGCTCCATGATTTCATTTTTAATGGCTATSACTTGTTCCTCGAGTTGTCTCAGTTGCTCTGCCTTATCTTGTTTGGTTTGATTCAGTTCCTGAAGCTTCTTCTCCAAATCTGGAARAACAGAGACATGCAATGATGTTCACTTTTGTTGTGTTTTAGAGGCAGTAAGCCCATTTCAAATGGGKAATGTTATATATGCAACTGGAGGGAAAAGTCTGTCTTCTGGATAACAAGAGAAGCGTGTCAGCCTTAAAGAAATTAATTTCTCAGCATGTGCTTTTGTCCATCAGCTAGGATGGGGCAGGACATGGAGCTCTTAAAGGGCTTTGGTTTAAATGGAAACACTCAGAGGAACAGTGTGTCCGCTGATGTGTGTAAAGCCTAGACAATTCGGGCATAATGGGCTTAGGTCTCCCTCACTTATGTAACTCTTTTCTGCTGGTTCCCATGAAGCTACACCAATGTAAACATACTGGTAATGAGTCAAATTCACAGTATTCACTGCCTGTTTCTAACACCCTCATCATCTGGGCATTTGGAGGGACTGGGATGCTCTGAATGCTTCTCCTCAAGGTATAAGCTCGAAATATTTATTTAGTTCCTGTCCTGAAAAATTTTCTCCTGGGATGGAGTTTCAGCTTCAGTTTTGCTGATGTTACATGGTATTTTCAGATGTTGAGCCTGACAGGATTCTAGACCTAAGGATTCCCAGTGGGAATGCCCAGACCTTCACTACAAGCAGAATTAGGTTCCCTRTGTGCAGGGGCATGAGATGTGCACTTCCTTTTTGGTGACCCTCTAAGCCCACACGAGGGGCTGGTGCTGGTACAGCCACAGCAGCCACAGCCTCCACCGCCCATGACCCCTCTGCCTCCTAGTCACGGCCCCGCAGATTCAGGGCACGTCCGCTTCAGTCTCACAAGCCAGTAATTGTACCTGGTTTGCTCTGCCATTGCTCAGAGATTATGTCTAGAGAGGAACAAGTATGGACTGATGGGAAACTGCTGCCCTACAGCTCTATCACACAGGCTCTCCCCCGGGTGATGTAAGGAAAGATAGAGCACAGAGGAAGAATCGAAGGTCCAAATGCCCAAAGCAAGTGCATAAATCAGGGACTCCAGCTAAATCTGCAGCCAAGTTTTATGCAGATTTTGCACTTCCCCTGTTTTTAAACTGTCTAGATAAAATCACTGCAAGTCCCTGTGTGGACAGTTCTTAAAATCTGCTTATAGCAACCTRTTTATGTCAGAAGAAGGACATAAGCCAAATCAATTCAACTACTTTTAAACTGAGTAGCTTCAGGCAGAGATTTTCACCAGTTAAATTGTTTTCAACCTAATTTTGGGTGAACCTGGTCTCTTAGTGTCTGTGGGCAATGACTTCAATCTTGAACTCATGACTGTCACTGTGTTTACCACTTCCTATGGAGGTGMGAACACCACCTGTTATTCTTTTAATCTTTTTTTCAGTCTCTTCAGCCAGTTTTTCTGCTTCTTCTTTCAACCGCTTCACTTTTTCTAGCGTTACTTTTGGAGGTCCTTTGGTTTTTAGCTTTTCTTGAAGAATGGTGTACTTTCTTTTAATGTCAGCAAATTCCTGTAACAAAATGCCATTACTCACTTTGAGAGCATCTCATAATTAACCTGGTGTACAGAAGGAGGGTTTAATACTTTTCTTTAACATACTCTTTGAACCAAACTTTAGATTTCTCATTCTCTTAAATATTAAAAAAATGTATCCTTAATTCGTAGACATCGAAAAATGATTTGCAAAATCCAATAGAAATCAATTAAAACAAACTGCCAGTGGAGTAATCTAAGGGAGGGGGAGGGGCCAGGATATAAAGAAAATATAATTCAAGATATTTAAAGTTCATGCTGTTTTGCTTCTGTTGATAGGTCATTTCTGCAAATTTCATTTTGCCATAAGGCTTAATTCAAATTTAATGAATTATCTGTAGCAACATTGGGGTTTTTAAATTTTTGATTGTAGTAATATTTACTGGTTAATCCGTTCCCTGCTGATCTAGGTTGCTGTAGAGGCTGCAGTTTAGATTTTGCCTACAGTTCTTGTAACTTGGAAGTAGTCATGTTCCAAGCTTGTGCTGTGGATACTTAGTTCTTGCAATTTCAGCAAATTTCTAGCTGCGATCTCAAAAAACCGAGCTACTGGAAAGCACCAAGCCAAACAAAAACTCCATATAACTCCCACAGCAATTTTCTCTGAAGGAGAACAGCGCAGGATGAATGGCCAGGCTGCTTCCATCACTCATGTATTTTAATATCTGGTTTTGTGATTTGTTCTATTGTGTTTAGTGGTGCCCATGGTGACTACAAGTCTTATACACAGTGCAAGAAAAAAATGTCATGGAGTAGCCAGAGAAATGTGTATGTTTTCTTTCATTCAAGCAAACAGAAATGTATGCCAGAAGCCTTAAAATAAAACACAAATTCTTCTTAACGTGTGACATTTTACACTGCGTGGCATAAGGAAAATGTTAACAGTTTTGATGACAGCAGGGTAATGCTTCTGAAGCAAAAATACTATTAAACATGGAGGGATTTTTTTTTCTGCTTACCACGTGACAGAAAGGCTTACATTATCAACATTCTGGGCTCGCTTGTGAGCTGCTTCTGCCTCTCCTCTTGCCTTTGTAGCTTGGTTCTTGTTCATCAGCGTTTTTGCCTGCCATGTGGCAGTTTCATCTTCCATCTCAGTCTGCTTGGCTGACAAGTCATTAAGTTTGTCGTTTGTCTTGTTCACTTGGTTCTCAGCCTAAAATAGAGCAATTGGAGGCTGTGGTTTCTTATGCAATGTCCATCCAGCTTGCAGAGCGTGGTAATGAGGGGCGTAGTCAATGGATTAAGAAGAGACCCTTAAGCAGTATGAAATCAGTGTCATATCTGTGCCACATTCTGGTTTTATTTATTTATTTAAGGAAACTTCAGATTGAACTATCTCCTTCTAATAAATATAGCAAATAAATTAAAAGATTTACAGCAAGATACCTGAGAGATTTGTGTTCTGATGCCTGGTATCTCTTCATTTAACTTTATGATGGTGTCTTTGGAGTGTCCTTGGGACTTCACAACCTTTTTTAGTTTACTATTAATTTCATCTACAGGCAGAAGAGCTTTAGCTGCTTTGCTAAAATGGAAAAAAAGAAGATGTGTAATATCATGGTATGGTGAACAAACATGTTTCAAATGCACCCATGCTGACATGCAGGAATGTTTCCTCAAGTCCAGCAACAACCATTACAATTGTGGTTTGTAAGCTGGTAAAGCAAAACCTCAGAAAGGGACTTTGTGTGGAAGCACCTGAGCTGCTGTATTCAGGGGGAGGTTGAATGCTGCCGGCTGCCTGGTGGTGCACTGCTAGTAGGGAAAACGCGTGGGTGAACATGTCTTTTCTCTTGTTGGTTCTTTCTCACCCTTATTTAAACCACCCAGTGAGCCAGATGTAATGCTCCACCAGGTCCAAGGTGGAAGTAAGTAGCTGCTTTGGCCTCTCTGACTCAGCAGGCAGAGGAGCCAAGAGCTGTCAGGAGCTGCTTCCTTTCAGCGTGTTGGCCCCTGCAGCCTGAGCAGTGATGGCCGCTTCCTGCTGCAGAGGCCCTGTGGAAAAGGCAAGGTGAAATCTCCGTCTGAACTCTCCCTCCAGTGTTACTAGGATGCTGCCAGAGGTATGTAGCAGTCCTACTGTGCACAGTGCCACCCCAGCTGGAGTTGGCACATCAGTATGAGAACACTCTACTTACTCGGCTTCTTGTGCCTCCAGCAACAGTGTCTGTGCATCCTCCCTTTTTATGTTTCTCTTATTATTCAGTTTGTACTTCTCACAATGGTTCATAATGCTTTTGATTTTGCCAAGCATTTCTGTGAGCTCTTGTGGAGTCAGGGGAAGGTTTATTTGCAGAACATAATTTGCCACCTTCTCAATGTCTTCTGGAGGTGCGCTCTCATCTGCAACGGAAATGGAGCTGAGAGTATCCTGAAGTAGCTCTTTCCTCCCAGTAAATGGTCATTATGGCTGCCTACCCTTTGAGTTATGTGGGAGAATAAAGCTGACAGGCACAGCAAGGGGTTAAGAGAATTATCTCCAACATTTTGTAATTTAATATTATGCTTCCAGATACTGCTGTTAGTGTTGTCAGAACTGGCTAAAATGAGGATTTGAACCCACTTTGAACTGAGTTATTAAAATTCTGATGTAGGACAGAGCCTGTGGAGTGTTTTAAATCAGTGCTCAGCACAGCTAGATGTGTCAGAGCCCATTTCTCCCTTGGACCCACAGATCAAAGAGGTGCTGGCGAGGCTGGGGTGTGAATGGAGCTTTCCAAGCTGGCCAGTGGGTGTAATCCCTTCCATGGAGTTGCCACAATATTGAGAAACTGGTTCCTTTGCTGGTTAATGAGAAAATCTAAGCTGCAGAGGAAACCTGGGTCAGACTCGGGTAGAATGGAAATTTACAATAGAAAAAACTGTATTTTGACAATTCCCATTACAAATGAGCTTGCCCTAGCTCTTTGCAAAGAGGCAGAGGCACACACAGAGTAGTCAATGCCTTGTGAAGTCATATCATCAGTTCTGTTTTCTGCTCACTTTCATTTATAGACAAGACCTTGTGTGATAAAACAGTTGAGACATTAAATGTTTGTGGTAATCTCCAGAGCAACTCAAAAAGAATTCAATAGAAGACATKTAGTGTGCAAACAGTAGTGCATTCCTGAGAGCTATTTTCTGTAGAAATAAGTTTTTCCAAAATCACCATTCACATCAATGCTGAGCACAGCAGATTTAATGTGACTGTATGCTTCTCAGCTGTTCCTGTTCTTAAACTTCAATTAACAAAACAGATTTGAAAAAATGCTTTTCTAATTGTTATTAAATGCTGTATGTCTACTAAGAAACATAAAATAGGAGCTAAAGGTGGAATTTTCAGTGGCTATCAAATAAAAATCTGAGACTCTTAGGGAATTAAATGGACTTAAATCTTCCAATTCAATAAAATAATGTAAATGTTTACTAACAAAAGAAGTCCTCTGTCCTCTGCCCTTGCTCCCATTTGGATGTAGAGGTAGGAATGCCAAAGGACTACCAACATGCAATACATAGAAATTTATGAGATCAGCTACATTCAAGAGATTAAAAATAATCCTGCCACATTTGAACCCCTTTGATGTGTATCTGGTAAAAAAAACTTAGAATCTGTTTCCTCCAGCATTTTTCTGCAATCATGAAAGTGGAAAATTCTTCAGGTGTATACGGTTGTTTTGTTATTTTTTTATAAGAGCTGTGAAGTTCTACCAGAATCCTTTGATTCCTCGAGTTACAGTTTACGGAGATGATGGAGCGGTATGTGTCCTAATTCCCACGCTCCTTACGGAGAGCCTCTATTTATGGGCCTGGAAGAAGGGGGTGGAATAACAATTTGAGGATGCACTGGACATGCCTGGCCATTATATATTGTATGAAATTATCTTAGTAGTCCTTTACTCAGATAAACCAGGAACAGAGGGAGTTACTTGCATGCTTCAAATTTAACACAGTAATAAAAGATGATAATCAGAATGTAACAGATCTGCTGTAAAATTAATACAAAGTACTGTCACCTGGGAGAAAGCAACACTAGAAAAAAGGGCTTGAAAAAGTTTGCACAGATCAGGAGGTAGATGAGAAATTTCACGTGTACACAGCTAGGTCATCTTCTGGCTGTCTGTTAGGCTGTATTATATTGGAATATATATGTAAAAAATTAGTCAAAAAGAACATTGCATATTTACCCAACAAGAAGTCTTTCACTTTTTGGATGAACTCCTTAGTGATCTCTCCATCAACTTCGATTTGATTCTTAGCTATCTCCAGTTGCCCATTAAATCGTGAGCCTTTCAGTTTGCTGTCTTCTGCCGTTTTTCTAATGCTTTCAACCTGGAAATATTATTAGAAATAGCAGTGCCATTTTCTGCAGGTTATTTATCATCTCTTGGCAAGTTGAGCTCTGACACAAAAGTAATTTTGATCAAAGCCTCAGCTGGAATCACTTGATATGGCTTTGAAAAGTAGTAGGAGACCCCTTTTGGGAACTTCAGAAGCTGCTACATCTTGGCCTTCATCTGGCCTCAGAAAAAGCCTAAATCAAGCATTTTTTTTCTGCCTGCAGCCACTGCTAAACCACAGCCCCCTTCTGTTTCTAAAAGAAAGTACTGACAGTTATTGCAGTACTGTAGCTTGTCAGTGATCAGATTCAGATCTGATTACAGAAAATGTAATTTCCTTTGTCATTTCATATTGGACTTGCTGTTAAAAAAACACTTAAAGATAACACAAATAAGGAAGGTAGAATTCAAGTCTTGTATCTAAAAGTTATATTTTGCTATTGAATTAGTATTCTTGATAATTTAAATGAGAGCTTTATATCAATTATCAAATTCCAACGGTATTTTGCTTTGCTAGGGGCTTTGCGTTAAAGAAAGGCACAGGTACGTCTGTGGGCTGCAGAGGGAAGAGATTTGGTCTTTCCCCATGCAACAAGAAAAATGCTGATGTTTTTATTTCTGAAATGTCTCAAAATAGTTCACTCATATTATCACAGAGCTGCCTGAGGCTTGTGCACACCAAAGGCGATGTCTCGGCTGCCTGGCTGSCGCTCCCCACCTCGGCAGATGCCTTTTGCTGCCGCCACTCTGTGTCCTGGGGCCCCAGGGCGGTGCCTCGATTGCTCATTTCCAAGCCCGCTGGCTGGGATGCAGCGTCGCGTGCGTTTTAAAAAGAGGAAATGGATGCCCAGGCATCCTGCAGAGACAGGACAAAGCCACAGCAGAATGACATTTCTGCTGGAAAATGTGTTTTGCCTGTAACAGGCATCATCTCTGACTGTTAATAAGAACAAACTCTTTACTGGTGTTTTGGGATTTGTCTGTTTTGTTTCCTTGGCACATGTTGCATTGGCCATACTTAACTTGAATTATTTTTCACTGCTACTGTGCAGTACAGTCGACTAATTGATGCCCTCCTAAACATCACTGAAGGCAGAAAAGCTTCATCTTGAAATTATTTTCAAAAGTTATTTATTGGCAAACATAAGAGTAATATGAAGATGTATAAATAGAACTTAATGCTACGCACAGCAGTAATCCCCTTGCAATAAGCATGTCAGGCTACTGACAAATGCTGCCGTTTGAATCTTTCCCAGTAAAAATATAGACAATACCAGCCTTAAACCACCAACTTCCACAGACACAGGGCACCATGACCTGTGAGTTTGTGGCAGCTGTGAGGAAGAAGAAGAAGATACAGCTAGAGGCACAGTTTCTGGGTGGGGCTGGCACCTGGTACTGAACCATGATATGTCTATGGTGTTGGGACAGGGTCCATCACTACGACACTGCTCTTTGTCCAAAGGGCAGGTGAGCTTTTGTCGATTTGTGACCTCCCAAATCTCATCCTCCATCCATTTCACTGAAAAAATGTAGGTTTGATATACAGCACCTGATTTTCAGGTTCCTGTAGCTGAGTAGTCAGGTTATTTAGCAACACAGCAGTCTCCTCAGCTTTCCTGAAGGCCTCAGTGGAGAGAGGAAGAGCTCCACTGCAGTCTGGGCCACCACACTGCCTGAGTCCATGACTGTCCCGGCACAAAGCTCCCCCGCAGGCTGCTGTGGCACAGGGCTGGTCTCCTGGCACACCACAGATCTGCAATAAGAAAGATGCTTATGCAAGGACTCCTCTGGGGGCCTGAGATAAATTCGTGAGGGAAGGAAGATGTTTGACATCGTATGAACATTGAATATAGGATGGGATTTTCCCTAAGACACTGTGGTCTGGTCTCTATAAAGATGGGTGTCAATGCCAGTTGCAGGTCCCTCTCCCCTGATTTGAAGGATGCAATGGCAGCCCATGGCTCTGAGCATCCTTGGAGGAGCCATTTGTTAGGCTCCATGTCTTGCACTAAGACCTTTGCTTCACTCTTCTTTGGCAAAAGTGCTGAAACTGTTCCCTAGCTATATCCAGCCCATGGGTCAATGGCTTCTTCTAAAGGATCCAGGTAACCTCTAACAGAACAAGGTGCCATGTCTAGCCTTCCATAGATTTTGACACACATGTTGAGACTAAAATCTTAGGTGGATGATCTCTTCCAGATTTGTCACAACTGGCTGAAGGTACTATCAGGTATTCATTGCTGCCCTGCAGAAGAACAGAAATCCCCTCTTTTCCCGTAGGTGATACAAAGGATATGTGAGCACTCCTCATCCACTCCAGGGCAAAGTTGCTCTGGTTAGTTTAAGTTACTCGTGGAGGATGTTTGGGTTAATCTTTCTGAAATTACTCTGACATCCTCTCGAGACTATAGAGTGCTTAAACAGTTCCTTGTGCTGGGCCTGCCCTGGGAACAATGGCTTCCAGATGGTTGGTAATAACTACAGCTGAGAAATGCAGCTGTTTCTGACGTGACTGCATAGCTGTGCCAAAGAAGTGCCATCTTCCAGATTTAAAAATGCACGTAAGCACCCTTTTAATATAAAACCTACTACAACATCCAAAAAAAAGATTTTTCTTCAGCTTCCATTCAAAATCAACAGCACCTACCTTTTCATTCAAGTTTTGGATGTCAGGACTTTTGATCATTTTGAGCTGCTGCAGCACATTGCTTGCTTTTAAGACCTGATGGTCCAACATAGCGTGTGCATGGTTCCTGGTGTACTCGGAGTATCTTACAATAGGGGTTGTGCCCCTGGTCTTCCTTTCTGTCAGCAATGATACTTCGAAGTGTTTCCTAATGTTGCTGATGGCCTCTGTACCAAGAGAAATAGGGTTTAGTACCAACTGCATTTGGTTGCATTCAGTTCATGTGTTTACTTGAATTCTGGACAATTKGTGAGTGACGGGTGATTCAGTTTGTTATACTGGTGTTTGATTTGGGACAGCAGGGAGGGACAGGAACTGTCAATTCTTCAGCCAAACTTTTTAGTCCTTTACTCATCCAGTTGCCAAATAGAAATAGTTATTGATGCTCATAAAACCAGGTAAACTAGATGAAAATATGGTGGATCGTATGTCATCCATAGGATGCCAAGGTGTGTGAGAAGCCAACAGAATAGACAAAAGTATGAAGGAGATGCCATTAATGACACTAACAGCTACTGATSTGCATTCATCAGTAACTCATGCATTGCTGCCATTGTTGATTTGATAAAATCTCCTGACATTTTTGATGTTTTGACATTTAGGCAGGAAAACTGTTTCTGCCAGTTGTCATGAAATGATCAGCTCCCTGATCGTGAGTCAGGAAAGCATTTATCTTTTCTGTTCAGCAAAGCACCCAAGAGTTAAATGGTCTGCTAGACTGAGACCAAAATTTAGATTACAAATGGGAATTTATGAGGGCTTTTTTGTCTCTGGGAAATCCAATTTTAGGATTGATGCATTAAAAAAAAAAAGCACTTCCATGATAATCTTGCAGGCCAGGCAAAAAACACTTTCCAGTGAGAGTCTTGTTTGCTTAGTGAAAGCTTTTCCTTAAGTAGACTCAAAAGGGTTGGAGAATATTACATTTTTTGCAGGTTAATAGCCTGAGAAAAGGATTCAGGCCTTTTGCAACACACATAATTTAAAGCTGCTACTGCTGCTGTCAAGGTTTCCCGGATCTCCAGAGAACTCAAATTTGTCCCCAAATTCCTAGGCAGAAGTATGTGCAGAGTCAGAACTGATGTGTCGGCAGTGAAAAATCATTAGAGGTCACTGGTTGACATCTCTCTTTGTGCTGGTAGCTGACTCAGTTACTAGTTGAAGTCACTGACAAGACACTCAAGTCCTGTGTGCTTTGATTCAGGCTCTAAAGCCTTTGGCCTTGCTTTGACTGAAGCTGAACAATGTTTAGTTATCACGTGAAACCAGGGCTATTTATTTATCTTGTAATTCTTGGAAACAATATACAGTTTAAAGGTAGCTCCTAATACCTGGCAAGAGATTGCTGTAACTCTGTATCTAAGAGAGAGACTTGTTTTCTGTGTAACAATTCCATTGCGGGAATATTTCACAGTGGTTCAGCTCTCCATTAAGTGGCCCAAATGGATTTTCCACATTTGGTTTGTGATGAAGTTGTAGAGATTCCAAGTTCCTTTACATTAAACACAGTGTCTTAGCTCAGGCTTGATTTACAGCCTAGGAAGCTGCTCTCACTGCATTACAGTACCCCATGGGCTGCAAAGCCAGGGGCCAAGGCTGGAAAGCCATAATTTAAAGAGATCTCATAAAGTGCAAACATTCTTTAAGGACATCTGTGTCTTGGTTTTTCCAGTGGTTTTGATTCATCATTAGATACTGATGTTTCCAGGTCAGCTACCTGAATGTATGCCTGTGAGGAAGACTCCAAGTCCTGGTCCTCTGCAAAAAGAGGTAGGCAGGAGCTCGTTCTCCACATCTCTCTAGGGCACAAGTGCCAAATGTGTATGTGGCCATATCCTGCTCTACCCCGGCAAAAAAGAGAGAAAAAAGCAGACAGAGCCATATGTAGGTTGTGCTGCTGGTTCTGAAAGGAAGATGTGGTGAAGGAGCCAGTCTCTTTCCTGGGTATCAGAGAAGCTGGTTATCTTAAGGGAAATGTTATTTCTGTGCTATTAGATGCTTAGTAGCAGAACCAATGAATATTTGTGGCCCTGGTAGGAAACAGSTTAAATTCAAGGTCTTCCCCTCCCCACAGCCCCATGTGCTTTTTATAGGGCTGTTTATCCATCTCCAGAGGCCAAAAGATGAAGTGGGTTTGGAATGTGACCAGAGAGCACCATGGATGCTTCAGCTCTGCATCCACYGAGCTCCCTGAGATTTATTGTTTCTTTGCCTTTCTGCCTTTCTCAGAGTCTACACAAGGCTCATTTGGATTGGGAAGCAGAGTCTGGGAGAGCTGAACTGGCTGCTTGCACAGGGACCTGAGCCGAAGRGCTGCTCCAAGGGGGCTACCAAGTACAACAGGGCACGGGAGCCCTAAATCTCAGTTAATTCCTCTTTTCCCCCCTTCCATTCCCTCCACTTCACATTTTATTGACTTTTCCTTTTTATTTTTTTTTTTAATCTTGTCTAGGCCAATCTTTTTCTTGCCTGAATGAAACACAGAGGAACTGTAAGTAGGAGGGCATTGCTTGTAGTTTGTGTCTTCTGTGGTGGGAATCCTGCCTTCTAGGGGTTCGGATCTTGGCAGCCATCTCTTACGAGAGTATTCTGCTGACCATCTGCTGCCGTTGTGAGTGATCTAGCATCTGTTTGAGATCCCTAACTGATACATCCCCATCTTTCTCCAGAAACCAGTCTGGGACATTGTCATTACAGCTATGAGCAGCTAATGGAGACTATACTTAGCTCAAGCACAGAAAGTAATTCTTTCAAAAATGCCAAGGAACCCGGTTCTGCATTCACATTTTTTGATAATGGAGGGCTACTTCTGTACCAAATAAAGTCAAGTATTTTCCCACAGGAACACTAAGAAGCTGCACTGTGATACTATGCTTTAATTAAACAAACCATTCCTGTACAAGATTCTTTAAGTATTCCTATGAGCAAGAGCAGTCAACTATGGGGGAAAAATCCTTTGCTGTTCTACTGCATGATCTGTGAGTAACTGGGTGACTTTTATATCCTGATATAAGCATTTGGATTCATGAAATTTCTGATGTGACCCTGGCACATGCATCTGAAATTTGGGATGCTAGAAACCATGGCATTTTAAGATAAAAGAGAATTTGGAAAGTCGGTATAAAATGTTGTTAGTGTTTACATTTTTGTGCTACCATAGTGTATTGGGTCTGACTGAAGTAGAGTTCAGCAGCCCTCCCAGTGCTGTGCTTTGCACTGGGAGCTGGAAGGGTGTTGATAACACAGCAGTGTTTTGGCTACCGCTGAGCAGCGCTGTCCCTCGAACATCAAGGGGCTGGGAGTGGGCCTGGGAGGGGACACAACCAGGCCAGCTGACCCAAATTAACCAAAGGGATATTCCATACCATATGATGTCAGCTCAGATATAAAAGCTAAGGGAGAGAGAAGGAACAGGGGGGCATCCATTATTCTGTAATGTTTGCCTTCCGGAGCAACTGCTACGCCTGCTGAGGCCCTGCTTCCCAGGAAGTGTCCAAAAATTGCTCGCTGATGGGAAGTAGAGATTGACCTTTTTTGTTCCTTTTTGCTTATGCCCGCGCAGGTCTTTGCTTGCTTCTTTCTGTCGCTTTAATAAACTGCCTTATCTCAACCCACTGGTTATTTTTCACCCTATTCTCATCCCTGTCCCACTGGGAAAGCGAGTGATAGAGTGGCTTAGTGGGCACCCGGCACTCAGCCAAGGTCAAAACACTACAGTTCTTTTTTGGTGCACGAAGGTGGGGCGAGATAAAAGCAGTTTTATGTATATACACACATATATTGCATACTATAGTAAATGGTAAACAGTAGTTATTAAGTAGCAAGCTCCTGTGCTGCACACAGCATTTGGCAGCCGCACTGCTTATCTCTTTATTTTCCTAAGTTTGGGAACGTGTTCAGACAAACAATGACAATGAGTGAATACAACTCCTTCTCGCTGCCCAGGGTGGATTTGAATGTGGATGATTTTGTACTGCAGACTTCCACGGTCCTTGCTCATCCGTACATAAGCTGTTTGGTACTGTTAATAATACTGGCTAGTACTGTCCTTACACTATGGAATTCATGGAATCTGTCGTCATCCTGGTGTAAGAGAAAACAACCTTTAGGTGATGAGCTATTAAAATCTGCCCTGAGGCATCCAGTGCCTGAGTGGCAGGGAGCGTGGAAGGATTTGGGCAGGTTCCTAGGGCGGTTACCACCTCCCATTGCCTGGGAYTTTACGCGTGAACAGCTAAACAACTCTAACAAACTGACCTGTCGACTGATAGAAGGGTGCCTTGTTTACCCCCATGAACCCCAGCAGCTTCTCGCCCTGTACTGGGGCCTGGCCTGGGCCTATSGAGCCTCTGTTCAATACTCTCAGAGGGCTGTGGTTGAGGCAGGAACCCAAACTGCATTTGAGGACACTATGGCTGAGACAGGGACTCAAATCACAACAACTACGGCTGAGACAGGGACTATGGCTGGGACAGGGGCCCAAACCACAACAACTACACCTGAGACAGGGGCTCCAGTTACAGCAACTACAATAATTGCCCCAGTAGTGAAAACAAAAAAATGGACGTGGCACGTTGCAGGCCTATATCGCCGATTAGGGAAGAAGAAGAAGGAGAGGAAGTAGTAGAAAACGAAGGATTAGATGTAGAGGCAGGCCCTTCAACAAAGAAATCGAAGGGAGTGAGGCAAATCAAACAGGAAACTGAAGTTACTTGGTCCCTGACCTCATCAGAACTTCGAGATCTGTGACAAGATTACAGCCGCCAGCTAGGTGAGTGGATTTCTGCCTGGCTGCTTCGATGCTGGGATAATGGGGCCGACAGTCAGCAGCTAGAAGGTCATGAAGCCCAACAGCTGGGATCCCTTGCTAAAGATCAGGAAATTGAAAGAGGAATTGGAAAAGAAGGAGCAATTTGCAGCCTTTGGAAATGGCTTCTCTCAAGTGTGAGGGCAAAATATCCATTTAAGGAAGATCTGGTGGAATCCCCAGGGAAGTTGACCAAAGCAGATGAAGGTATCCAGTACCTGAGAGAACTAGCAGTGCTGGAAGTCGTCTATAGCRATCTGAAAAATGACAATGTCTCTAAAGATCCCGACGATGTCCCTTGCACATTGGCCATGTGGAGGAAGGTGGTCCAAGGTGCCCCTGCACCATATTCCAGCAGCTTGATAGCGCTGTATCCACACATGGATACACCAACTGTTGAGGTGGCGTCCTCTTGGCTCAGAAATGTGGAAGAAACTCTGGGTACTTCCTCATCCCTACGGGGTGCCCCATCCTCTTAGGGGCAGCCCAAGAGATCACTCCTCTCCTACCCTGGTCAGAGGGAAGGGAAGCCCCAAGCACAGGCCACGTAATGAACTCTGGTGCTTTCTGCGTGAGCTGGGGGAGGACATGAGGAAGTGGGATGKTGAACCCACCTCCAAGCTGCAAGCTTGTGTCTGTGAACTGACAGGGAAGAGAGCTGTTAAGAAGGGGCCACCTAAGAAGACTGTCAGTATAGTTGACGCAGAGAGACAAGAAGAAAATCAGCAATCTCCCAGAAACAAAAGAACTAAAATAATTTCCTACAACCCTGGCGAGGGAACCTCTGATCTGGCATCACAAAGGTCAGATAGCGAATACTCTGACCAAGAACAGGAATAGAGGRTCCCTGCCTTGGCCAGGAGGAGGAAAGGGATGAGTGGGTATACTGGACTGTGTGGATTCGATGGCTTGGCACATCAAATCCACAGAAGTATAAAGCTTTAGTAGATACAGGTGCACAGTGTACACTGATGCCATCAAGGCACAAGAGTGCAGAATCCATCTGGATCTCTGGAGTGACAGGGGAATGCCAGATGTCTGTATTAGAGGCTGAGGTGAGCTTAACAGGGGACAAATGGCAAAAGCACCCCATTGCGACTGGCCCAGAAGCCCCTTGTATCCTTGGCAGAGACTACCTAAGAAGAGGGTACTTCAAGGACCCAAAAGGGTATCGATGGGCTTTTGGTGTAGCTACAGTGAATACAGAGAAGATCAAACAGTTATCCACCCTGCCTGGCCTCTCAGAAGATCCCTTCGTTATAGGATTGCTGCAGGTAGAAGACCAACAAGTACCAATAGCTACCAGGACAGTGCACCGGTGGCAGTATTGCACCAACAGGGACTCTGTAACCCCCATCCATGAACTAATTTGTCAAYTGGGGAGCCAAGGAGTGATTAGTAGAACCCATTCACACTTCAATAGCCCCATATGGCCAGTGCAAAAGTCTAATGGGGAATGGAGGCTTACAGTAGACTATCGGGGCCTGAATGAAGTCACACCACCTCTGAGTGCTGCCATACCAGACATGTTGGAACTTCAATATGAGTTGGAGTCAAAGGCAGCCAAATGGTACACCACAACTGATATCACTAATGCATTCTTCTCAATCCCTCTGGCAGCAGAGTGCAGGCCACAATTTGCTTTCACCTGGAGGGGTGTCCAATACACCTGGAACCGACTGCCCCAGGGGTGGAAACACAGCCCCACCATTTGCCATGGACTGATCCAGACTGCACTGGAACAGGGTGGAGCTCCAGAACACTTACAATATATTGATTATATCATTGTATGGGGCAATACAGCAGAAGAAATTTTTGGAAAAGGAAAGAAAATAATCCAAATACTTCTGAAAGCTGCTCTTGCCATAAAACAAAGTAAGGTAAAGGGAGCTGCACAGGAGAGCCAGTTCTTGGGAATAAAATGGCAGGATGGACGCCGTCATGTACCTTCAGAGGTAGTTAACAAAACTGCAGCTATGTCTCCACCAGCTGACAAGAAGGAAACACAAGCTTTCCTAGGCCTTGTGGGGTTCTGGAGAATGTGTATTACAGGTTATAGCCAGCTTGTGGGCCCCCTCTATCGAGTGACCCGGAAAAAGAACCATTTCGCATGGGGCCTTGAGCAACAATAGGCCTTTGATCAGATCAAACAAGAAATAGCTCATGCAGTAGCTCTTGGGCCTGTTCAAACAGGACCAGCTGTGCAAAATATACTCTACGCTGCAGCTGGAGAGCAGGGCCTCACCTGGAGCCTCTGGCAAAGGACCTCAGGAGAGACCTGAGGTCAACCATTAGGATTTTGGAGCTGGAGTTATAGAGGATCAGAAGCCCACAATACTCCAACTCAAAAAGAAACACTAGCAGCTTATGAGGGGGTTTGAGCTGCCTCAGAAGTTGTTGGGACAAAAGTGTGTCTCCTCTTGGCACCGTGATTGCCCGTCCTGCATTGGATGTTCAAGGGAAACATCTCCTCAACACATCACGCAACTAGTGCTACATGGAGTAAGTGGGTAGCGTTAATTACACAACGAGCCCGAATGGGAAAACCCAATTTCCCAGGAATCCTAGAAGAGATTTTGGATTGGCCAGAAGACAGAGATTTTGGAGCATTGCCTGAGAAGGTAAATCATGCCTAAGAAGCACCACCATATAATGAGTTACCAGAAAATGAAACAGGCTATGCTCTATTTACTGATGGATCATGCCTTGTGATAGGAAACCATCAGAGATGGAAAGCTGCTGTGTGGAGTCCCACACGACAAGTCATTGAGGCTGCTGAAGGGGAAGGTGAATCAAGCCGATTTGCAGAAGTGAAGGCCATCCAACTAGCCCTAGAGATTGCTGAGCGAGGAAAATGGCCCATACTCTATCTCTGTACTGACTCCTGGATGGTGGCTAATGCTCTGTGGGGGTGGCTGCAGCAATAGAAGAAGAACAATTGGCAACRCAGGGGTAAACCCATCTGGGCTGCTGCACTCTGGCAGGACATTGCTGCATGGATAGAAAACATAACTCTGAAAGTACGTCATGTAGATGCGCATGTGCCCAAAATTCGTTCCACTGAAGAACACSAAAACAATGAATGGGGAGATAAGGCTGCCAAAATTAGAATAGCTCAGGTAGACCTAGACTGGGAGAGAAAAGGGGAGCTACTTATAGCTCGATGGGCCCATAAAACATCAGGGCATCTTGGAAGAGATGCTACATACAGATGGGCTCGTGATCGAGGGTGAATCTGGCCATGGAGGCCATCACACAAGTTATCCACCAATGTGAAACGCGCTGCCATCAAGCAAGCCACACGAGTGAAGTGTCCCTGAAATACAGGGCTGTGGCTGGGTTTCCAGTATGGTGAGGCCTGGCAAATTGATTACATGGGGCCATTCCACGAACAYGCCAAGGCAAGAGTTACATCCTCACCATGGTAGAGGCAACAACTGGCTGGCTGGAAATGCACCCAGTAAACCATACCACTGCTCGGAACACGATCTCAGGTCTTGAGAGGAACATTTTGTGGCGACATGGTACTCCAGAAAGAATTGAGTCAGACAACGGGACTCATTTTTGAAATAATCTTATAAACTCCTGGGCAAGAAAACATGGCATTGACTGGATATATCACATTCCCTATCATCCACAGGCCTCTGGGAAGATTGAAAGGTATAACGGACTGCTGAAAACTATGTTACGGGCTTTAGGTAATGGGACATGGAGGCACTGGGATATGAACTTAGCAGAAACCACTTGGCTGGTCAACAATAGGGGATCTGCTAACTGCCCTGGTCCTGCCCAAACAAAGCCCCTAGAAACTGTGGAAGGAGAGAAGGTCCCTGCACTACACAGAGGGAAGTGGCTGGGGAAGGCAGTGTGGATTTCTTCCCCCATGGGAAAAGGCAAACCCATTTGTGGAATTGTCTTTGCCCAAGGACCTGGGTGTACTTGTGGGTAATGCAGAAGGATGGGGAGACCCAGTGTGTGCCTCAGGGAGATTTAACCTTGGGGGGAAAATAATCTGTGATGTAAGTTGTATGTTGCAGGAAGTAAAGTAGCAGGAGTGACACGAATTGAAGAGTGAATTTTGCGAGGAGCAAGGAAGATGCAATGATGACCCAAACTGGGCTCAGGTTGGTGCCCAACCATCAAGTGTACTACTTCTCCTGTCCTGACCACTCATCCTGCTGGAAAGGAGACCTGGAGGGATGAGGGAAGCCCATGAAATGGGCAAATAATACCTATCTTTGAAGGGACAGGGGATAGTAGTTAATGAAAGTGTATGCTTGGTTATAGAGATGATTTAAGGATGCAGTTTAAGTTGTGTGTGAGGGTAAGAAAGGATTTCAGTAATGAGACATAAACATAATGGAACACCTGGAAGATAAACAGATTATGTAGGATCTGAGTATGACGCAAATGGTATGGAATAAGAGGTGGAGACTGTATTGGGTCTGAGGGAGTTTGAGTTCAGCAGCCCTCCCAGTGCTGTGCTTTGCACTGGGAGCTGGAAGGGTGTTGATAACACAGCAGTGTTTTGGCTACCGCTGAGCAGCGCTGTCCCTCTAACATTCATTCCCCCATCAAGGGGCTGGGAGTGGGCCTGGGAGGGGACACAACCAGGCCAGCTGACCCAAATTAACCAAAGGGATATTCCATACCATATGATGTCAGCTCAGATATAAAAGCTAAGGGAGAGAGGAGGAACAGGGGGGCATCCATTATTCTGTAATGTTTGCCTTCTGGAGCAACCGCTACGCGTGCTGAGGCCCTGCTTCCCAGGAAGTGTCCAAAAATTGCTCGCTGATGGGAAGTAGAGATTGACCTTTTTTGTTCCTTTTTGCTTATGCCCGCGCAGGTCTTTGCTTGCTTCTTTCTGTCGCTTTAATAAACTGCCTTATCTCAACCCACTGGTTATTTTTCACCCTATTCTCATCCCTGTCCCACTGGGAAAGCGAGTGATAGAGTGGMTTAGTGGGCACCCGGCACTCAGCCAAGGTCAAACCACTACACATAGGAAGTTAAAATCTAGGGATCTTCGAAACGTTACATGGTTCAATGATGAGAAAGCATTCCAAAATTTCAGGGAAAATGTCTTCCCATTTCGATTCATTGCTGGCTTACCTTTGAAGTTCAAGTAATGAAAACTTTGATGCAGATGTATTTTCTGTTGTAGAAGTTCATATACCAGGTTGGCTTCTTCTCCAATGTCTTCTATGCTCTTGTTAAAGTCAGGAAACTCATAGGGTGAACTGTCAAGGGGATCCATCTGTGTAACTTTGTGTCTGAAAGGGAAAAGACAGTTATGCAGAAGTCAGACCAGATTGTTCTTAAACTACAGCTGAGTTACACAATATTTTAGAGGGCAAGAGATACATTTATAAGTAAGCAGAAACATTTAATTGTAATGGCTTATTTAGAAAACCCTTAGGATGAACTGGAAAATTCCAGCATTTAAGTATATGTCTGTATGCGATAAGCATATATTAAAGATTATTTTGTTCAGAGATCTTTTGAAAACAGTGACTTAGTAGTCCAGCATCTGTGTGCTGATCAGAAGTGGGACTTGATGTGTAGGGATGGCTGGTGGAATCTGGGGGAAGACAGTTTCTCAGCCAAGGGATTTTTTTCAGGAGCAGCCTAGCCCTTACTGAAGGTAGCCCTGAGAATCCCTGATGCCTGAAAGGGCCTCCAATGAAAGGACAGGATGTCTCAAAATTTGTTCAATTTCAGAAATGGCATCTTCAAAGGCTTTGAAGCGCATGTCACAGCCAGGCATTCGTCCTCCTTTATCTTCCAGCTTTGCTGCAAACCTCATTAGCCCCTGAGCAGTCTGAGCAAGGGCAGCAATTTCAGTGTCCCACTGATCAAAACAAAGATGGCACTGACGGCAGGAGGGAAAGTCCTTCTGAAAGCCGCGGCCGCACTGGTCGCAGACCCGGCCAGTGACACCAGCACGGCAGTTACACACGCCGGTGGCTTTGTCACACGTGGGCTGCCRGGTCCCCTCCACGTTACACTGGCATGCTGCAAGGAAGAGACAGCAGGTTACATGCAGTTGTTCCTTCTCTGTGGGATTAATGCATGCAGAAGGTATAATTGTGCATTTCAAGATAATAAAAGCAAGCCACTGTTAGGGTTAGAGCAAGGTGGACTGAATAGTAATGGCTCTTCTTCATSTCTGACTTCCATCTTAACCATAGAAGTAGCAGTATAGATAAATAATATAAACCCTTGTCTGTCTCATACACACAAACATATGAAAGGCTGTTTCTCTACATGTATGTCCCGTCTCCCCTGTAAATATAAAAGGTAAACATTTATGTTGAGGCAGTTTCTAATCCAGTTGTCCCCTCTTAACAATACTCACAAATGCAATGCATCTGGGGGTTGCCAAAGTAGTTTTCCTCACATTCATTACAACATCTTCCACTGTAACCTGGCTTACATGGACACTGGCCTGTAAGCTGTAAAGACAGTTAGGATTGAGTAACTTCCAGCAGAGCCATATGGCTGGATATACATTATTCAGCTGTACGAGGACTTCTTGCCCACAGTCTTTGAACACCCCGGTTTATACAGTATTGGCCCACATTTCCCATCGTCCTCCTGAAGGTTCTGAAAACAACATGCACTCTGAGAAATGGCTTTACTTTACTAATGTCAAAGATTTTGTATGATCCAGTCTACTGATCCTCTTTGAGAACTCATCCTCTGACTATGATCTGAGAGGATCCTTTTTCTTTGCAAAACAGACTAATTTTTTATTTTTGCTGGATCAAAGTACTCATCTTAACATTTCAACTTTAAACTACATGATATATCAATTGTAACTGAAAACCTTGAGGGTATATTGTGCACATTGCCCTAGAAAAATTATTTTGTACTTTGGCTATTAAATTAAAGTCCAGGCAATTACAACTTTGATAACTGCTAGTAGTTCTTTGAGGTCAAGAACTAAATTTGCTATAAAAAATAACAAATCTACTAAATAAACTGGAACAAAGAGAGAGCATATTGAAAGAAAAACATGCAAACACATCAGCAAGACCTTAGGATAAGCTCCTGGCTCTGAAGTCAATAGCAAAATTGCTATTGACTCCATGGGACCACAATTTCACTTCTCTATTCTGAAATGCTGTTTTATTTTTTCTACATTCTAGCCCTAAAATGTGCACAGGAATTAAACATAAGAAAAGATACTCGAGCAGTCTGATAGATGAGGCATGATTGGCCACAGCTGCTACTTTATGAAAATAAACACTTAAAAAATACTCATAAGACTCTTGGATCCAAGCTTGGATTTTCTTCTTCCCTATATGCATATTTATGAGGCAGTTTTTTCCTATGTGACATCTTTTTACAAAGTATTTCTAAGATCCACTTGACAAAGAAACAACAGACAAAGAGAAATTGCTTGCCAGCAAAGCCACATTATCAGAACAGCACATTTGATTTAATGACTGGCAGTGTGATTGCACCAACTAGAAACTTCCAAAGAATTTTTTGTTTTCAGAGAGCATGACAAATAAACAATCCTTATTTATGAGAGGATCCCCACTGTGCCATGTCAAAACACCAGCACCCTGGTTCCTGGAAAGCAAAGTAATTTTCTTGCCTGGTTGCACTGGTTGCTTTGGGAGTTTTTTGGATCACAGTCACAGGTCTGACATCCTTTTCCGCTAGCCAGGTCCCAGTAGCCAGAGGCACACTGGTCACATGTGGCACCCAGCACATTGGGCAGGCAAGGACAAGCTCCTGTGGCTGGGTCACACAGGCAGGCTGCATCTCCCCCCGGGCACATGGCAGGGTGAACACCCGCCAGATTGCACGTGCACCCTGGAAAAAGAAGGACAATTACTACAGCTGATGGTAATACAGACAGCTGGTGGACAAGCAGACCTGTATATAAAGCCCACGCTGTAGGTTTGCTTCTAGTGATCTTGAACATGTTTAATCTCATACATATTACCTATTTTTCTATTGTAGTTTATATATCTATTTGAGAAAACCTACTGCGAATGTTCAGTATTTTTAATACAGGCACAAAAAAATGAAGGTTCAGTGAATTTTGAGTCTTACTAGAATGCAATGTTAAATATGTTGGGGAAGGAGAAGCTGATTTACTGTAGGCACTATCCAGCGTGGGAATCCTCAGCAAGCCAAGTAAGATAGGAATACTTTCTTGTGAGGAGTCAAAAGTTCTTGCTTAGCCATTTCTAAGAGACATCTTCCACGAATGAACAAGGGATGGGCTTGGACTGTATTTTAGAGATTCTCAGAAAAAGAGTTTCTTGAATATACTTATAATTATCTTGCCCATAGAAATTAGATCCTCAATCAGGCACATTTGTGAAAATGATTATTGAGAAAAATTGGGAAGAAGCTTGTGCCTTGCTCTTCGTTACACTCCTGCCTTTCTGTTCAAAGTGCTGAGTTACTGATGTGTCATCATGGAATCTATTAAATTGCCTAAACAGTCTCATTCTAGCCACTTAACGAAAACAACTGGTAAGGCAGGGAGTTCAACAAGGCATCATCTGGTGTACTGAGCATTGCTTAGTTGGCATCAGCCAGCAACATGGATCAACAATTATCTTTGATTCCTTTACTTTTGATTCCTTCCTGAATAAGCTGAATGCAATTTATTTTTCTAACAGAGAGTACTGCTTTCATTTCACAAATGACTATTTCCTAGGAGTGATATTCAGCATGAGATTTAGTGAGACTTGGATGACAAACAATTTAATAGATAACATATTAAGCTATTTATATCACTGATATATTTATATTTGGTATATAGAGAAATATATTTGCTATTCTTATATTTTGCTCTATTCATCTGCTTTAGTTTTGTTCTGCTTCCAAGGTCTAGCCTCTCCCTATAGCCTATTTCTTAAAAAACATTTTTTGATAGTAAAACACAGTTGCAGTGCTATTACTTACTTACTTTGACAGTTTTGATTGAGGGCTGAGCCAAAATAACCTGGTTTGCAGAACTGGCAGTTTGGTCCATGGGTGTTGTGTAAACACTTGGTGCATTCCCCAGTGATCCTGTTACAGGACTCTGGGTCTGTCAAATCGATGTTGTTATTGCAGGGACATGGTGCACAGTCAAGCCCAGGGCTTCCTGGGTTTTTGTAGAACCCACTAGGACACTCGTCACACTGATTGCCTGTCAGAGGAAAGTAAAAATATTGCTGGCTGATGGGAATTCAAGCAAAACGTGTAATTTCCAGTAATATTGTTGGGTGATTCAGACTGTTCAAATGCACATTTCCAATGGAAAAGATCCACCTGTTTGAGACTGTTGCCCTGTAATCCTCTGATCGGTTTAAATTACATCTTCCTCACTGAAATCTAATGGAAATGCACAGTCCTCATCCTGAGTTGTTTGTACCAAGGAATTCCTTTCAGTAAGAGCAAATAGGTGAGCTAATAGGTACCCCCTCACACAACACCTCCAAACATCTTTTTCCATCGAAGTCCATTCAATGGCAGTAGTCAGGGTTAACCACATTTGCAGGATTTTCCTTGGCCTGTCACTCCAACAGCAGCCTTGGAGGATGGGGAGTGCCCAGGAGTTCAGATGAACTCTGTGATGCTCTGTCCTTGCTTGCTGGCATTGCAAATATTTCTGCATTTCATCCCAATGCCTGCCCTGATTGGGGTGCTACCTCTGCGTCTCAGAAACCTTTCTGGGCAGGCTGGTGTTTCTGGAACTACATCCACTGGCTCATCCTCAGCCAAGGACTCTGTTCCTTCACTGTGGTCCTCAGGACCAGAGCCTTTTGCAATCTCTGAGAAAGTGARCCCACTGCCACAGAGGTGACCAAGAGCCTTGCCGGAAAGGAGCAGAAGGAATAAAGTCCAAAACCAAGGATTGCAGTGATTTGTGAGGACAGAAGTCCCCTGGGTGAGTACCAATARGAATAATTTTGGCCTTACAGCAATTACTCAAGCAAAACTGCTCTTGACTTATAAAGGAACCTTGCCTAAGTAAAGATGACAGTATAGGTTTAGTTTTTGTCAGTGCTTCCCGTTAGGCTTTGCTTTCATCACAGGAGATCTTTCTAATGCCCAGGGGAAGGGAAATATCTTCAGCTTTCCCTTCAGGAATTCAAGCTAAGTCAACAAGATCTTAGGAAACGAGGAATCAGTTTGCTGCAAAAACATCAGCATTTGAGACAGCTGAGAATAGAAACCTCATTTCTAAAGTGACCATTTGAACCATGAAGCAGTCACTTTTGGGCATAACGTCAAAGACCATTTCCTCTGTATGGAGAAAGACTTTATCTGATTAGAAAATCTCATCAGCTCTTTTTGATGTTGTATTCTTTCCCATTTGGGCTTCCAGTGCTTCTTTTTCAGAGGTAACGAGCAACTGCAGTTCTCCCCCCTCTCCCCACCAGATTAGTGTAGTGCCCCTGGGAAGGAGGAGATTTCCAGAGAGTGACAACAGAATAATTAATGACTTCACTGTATCCACACAGGTGAATCCCTTTTTAAAACACTAACTGCACAATTCCCATTCTTCCTAGTCAAGACTTCACCACATAATTTCAGTAAACTTGAGTGTTAATTCTTCTTAGCTGTTTTATTACCATTACCTCACTTGTTATTTCTGAACACATGATGGGTGGAAATTTTTTTCTCTTACATTAATATTAATAGTATCAAAACCACTCCTTATTTTGCTTCATACCTGAATATCCCTCGAGACAATTGCAGACTAGCTGTGCAAACTGGGAGTCCTGGTAACAGGAATGTGCAAAATACCTATTGCTTGTAGGTGCCCCTGGGCACATGCATGGGCGGCAGGATTCTCCATCCAGAGGGTTTCCATAATAGCCATCCATGCACCTGCCAAAGCAGTCAACACAAAGCAGGACAAATTGTCAAGTGCTCCATGCAGGTGAATCGATTTATATGTATATATTTAAATTAACATTTCAGGTCATTGTAATGCTGTCTCCATCAATTGGTATGGATATACCAAGCTTCAAAAGTTCTAAAATGGAAAATCAGAGCTGCGTTCTCAAAATCTGGAGCAAAAAGAAAAAGGCATATATTTTCCTTTCAAGGAATGTTTGGGAAGACTTTCACCTGTTTGGGAACAATTTTAATCTAAGTGATTATGATAGGGCATATCACACGTRCTCTGCATAGGCAGCTAAAAGCAGCCATGTAAAAATTCTGTATATTTGCCTATCAGCACATATATTCATCTATTTCCATAGAGACACACACATGGAGTGGCTGACATGACATTAGAAAGTGCTGGCATGTGCAAAAAAAGCAATGATTCATTAAGAGCACTCAGAGAATACTGCATATTTGTGATACAATGTAGGTACTGAGCCATGCGCTGTCTGATATGTTCTGCACACCTGCGGTAATGGCTCTTTCGAGGTGCTGATGGCTGTGCTGTTACCCGGACTGGTGGGGGGCTTTCAGGACTCCCTGGGGGCTCAGCCACTGCTGCCTCTATGTCCCAACCTCCTGTGGTTCTGCAGCTGTGGCAACAGCAACGCAGCGGCTTCTGAGGCATCCTCAGTGTTTGCTCTGCTTTACTACRGCAAATGGGAACACAATTCTCCATGTGTATACAGGCCAGGGTAAAAGACTTGGCTATTTGATTATCCTCACCCTGGGGTTTGGAGCTCCTGCAGAGCCACAGGGCAACAAGTATTTCAGTCTCCCATTTTTAATCTGTTTGCCACCTACAAGTACAATAGCCAAAGACTATATGGTCTAAAAGCACTTCAAGGAAAGCTCAACAGGTTTCATGGGGAAATCCTCCTAAAAGTGAATGACAAGGTACAATCCAACCAAACTAAACTAAACGAACTTAATTTTGATGACCATGTTGAACTCTGATACTGCTGCCAGTGTATAGAACAAAAAAGAGGAGCAGTGTTCTGAATGGAGCTGGAACATGTGGGAAAAGTCATATGGAAAAAATAGGACCAGCAAGCAGGGCATGTTTACTTAAGCCCCTCAGAGATAACTGCAGGTATTAAAATGAATATTCAGCACAAGGTTAGTCTCTGGGCTAACCTCGTGCTGAATTTTACATTTGAAAGCTGGCAATTTGAAAGCTGGCAGGAGTCAGTTTATCTCACATGCAGCGCTTTGCACGTGTCTCCAAGCACATGGTGCCATGGCCTCCATGTCTCAAATGCCTTCTTGCAGGGAGCCTGCTGCAATGCTGTGTGCATGCCCTGCCCACAGTCCACCCACAGGCGTTGCAGGCACATTCCCACATGCATTTGCCAAACAAATAGGTACCTGACATTCAGCAGCTAGGCCCAGTTTCATCCTGGTTTAGGTATGTGTTTCCTGTTAAGGTCACTTATTCCATTTTTAGGTCCCCAGCTACACAGGCATTTTGGAGAGCACCAGTGTCTGGGGGAGTTGAGTATCAACTTACCTTTCACAGTGGCTTCCAGCTGTAAACCYCCGGCAGTTCAGGCACACTCCGGTCAGAGGGTCACACAGCTCTGCATGGCCATTACAAGAGCAAGGACGGCAGTGGGGAAATCCAAAGTACCCGGCCAGGCATCGGCTGCAGCGCTGGCCATYCACCTCCCGCCGGCAGGAGCACTGCCCTGTCACCTGGTCACACAGCGTGCTCAGTGAGCCTTGCGGGTGGCACTCGCATGCTGGAAAACACCGAAAGCAAAGCTGTATCCTTAACGCATTCCCACCAACACATCCCATCACTGACACTGCTCAAAAGCAGCCAGGCAGCAGAGATGGAAAATTCRTTATTCATGGAAACATTTTTTATATTGCTTCACACATAATCCTGTGTTCAAAGCCCTAAAAATTGGGGTATGTGTGAAGAGCCAGACAGTGGTACTGGTATTGGTGCTGGCTGCCAAGTACGCACCATAGCAGCCATGGAAGCCGAAGCCGTAGCTGCCTGCAGAGCAGGTGTCACAGCAGCGTCCCACGACGTTGGCTTTGCACTGACACTGGCCCCCCAGTTTACTGCAGCTGGCATTCAGCGACCCTTGGGGATTGCACTTACATGCTGCCAAGGGGAAAAAAATCAAAACAGGTTCGGTTATCAAGGAGTGTTACTGCTCTCATCAACTTGCAGGTTTCACACTTTAAAATCAAAAAGAAAGAGCTTGATTAGACTTATAAGGGGTTCACTAACCACTGATGGCCATGGTTTGGATTGTTTGATGGTGAAACATTAATGGTGATGGTATATCAGACACCAGCACAAGTCTTGGTGTTGCAGTTACCACATTCAAGGCACTGCCTTCAGCACGCATTTGGGATAGGACAGAAAGGGAGTAGCAAAGTGTAGATCCAGATGGAGATATCCTGAAGTCTAGAAAAGTTTGCTATAAATCTGCGTTTAGCTGGAGCACTGGACATAACCTCCAAGATGTACTTAGACAGTCTGCATCTGTGTGCTGTTTGTTTGTTTCTGGACACCTTGGACTAACTTGTTGAAAGAAGATGCTCTGCTAACTCACAGAGGATGTTTGTCCAGAATGCTCTGGAAAGCACTAGAAAACCAAAGTGATGCATTTCACTGGGAGAATCCCATCACTTTAGGAATCAGGCTAATGGGAAGTTAGCACAGCCCAAGCCTAAATGAGGGGTTCACTGGTTGCACAGCCATAACCTCATCACCTGATATGTGAGTGAGGCATCGGTCCTCCTAAAAATCGCCCAAACCAAGCAGATGCTATAACTTTGGAGACATTGCTGCAAGGCACCCTAAAAGGAGCTGGCCACCAAAGCTGTCCAGAAAAGCCTCTCCAGTTACTGGAAGTGCAGAGAAGCTCCATTTCTCTGGGCCCAACACATGGGAAATTCCCTGAGCAAATGAGCCCAGCAACTCTTTCCATGGTAGGTCCAAGAGGCTGCCTAGGAACTTCAAACCCCACCTGCCACTGTCTTCTTGCTGGAATACCATCAAGGTTTTCTTGGTGAATCTCTTCCAGTATATCAACTTGTGTGCCCTCATGCCTGGAGTCTTACCAAGGCATCCAGCTGGCCTACAGCATCCAGAGCGAGGTCTTAGAAACTYCTCTGTCATTTTACAGCAGCCAGAAAAGTAGGAAAGTTACTGCCTTGGCCATTTGGTAAAGGCATCTGATTCAAATGCTCTTCAGAAGACACAAAATCACTGCCATGGTCCCTGTCACACTGCTCCACGAAGCCCATCAGGAGTGATGAACTGTGAGATTCATGCCACCAAGAGGTGTTTGCAGCACACTGAGGGTTCAGCGGGATGTATGCTGCACATCCATGCATACCACATGCTGATCAGCTTCACTTCTACGTCATCATGGGCTGAGAGCTCTCCAGTCAACATATCCTGCAAACTCAAGGGAAAACCAGCATCTGCCTGAAAGAGCTGGCTGTGCAGGCTGGTCCTTACCGACGGCGCCGTTGTGAATCCGGGCTGACAAGCTCGCTATGAGCCGCGCGCACACTTCGGGCAGGACATGAGGCCCGACTTCAGATGCAATTTCAATACAGTGATACTTCTGGTACTCAGCTAAATCCTTTTCACTGCATAAGTTCTCCACAGAGCCAATTCTGGGAATAAGTCCAAGCTTTGACGTTAAGAGAGAAAAGAAAATATTTTTGATTAGATATCTTGAAAACCAGAATTTCCCACATTCTCCTAATATGCTTTCCATTACAATGTCAGAGGCCTGAAGCACTGGGTTTCCAAATCTGTAGTTGTGCCATTCTGTCATCTAAATTCACATTTATTCTGAAAGTCTAGACATTCCCTGAGTTCTTCAAATAATAGAGACTCTGTATAAAAAAGTAAAATTATAGTAAAACCTCAGATATATGCTCAGAACTGGACTTGCTATGCTGTGTTGGTGACTCCAAAAGCAGTATCTGGAAAATTTTCACTTGTATAACTGTGATAGAGAAAAATAAGCTGCAGGTTCTATGTCCAAGTATAGCCAGCCCTTGTCAGTTCTAGTTCTACAGAAATAATTARAGAAATGGACCTAAAAATACTTTTCTCAAGAGAAGGACCCAAAACTCACCCAGTTCCTGACTTGATGGAAACTTGGGAAATATCTGAACCTGATTCCCAGGAAGTATACAACTAATTTTACTTTTCCAATGCCATCTTTAAAAATATCTGTGATCCAGACAAATTAGAGATATTTTTAAAAACCTAAGTGATGAGGAGCTGCACGAATTTATATCCATAACCACAGCATCTTGTCAGCATAGATGGACTGTGTTCATAATAAATGAGCAACAGATAGAAATACATACTCTGACTATCAACATATGCAACAAGTACGACTTGATGTATTGCTCCATGAAAATTAAACAAGATACAATTCTGCCTTTTCATACAAAAACAAGCAAACACAGTGCCAGTGGAGATAAGCAGAAGCTGAATTCCTATTAAAACACACTATAAATTACTTAAAAATATTTCTAATAAGTCTGTGTAAAAAAAAATCACAGTGTATAAATACAACCTCAAGGGACTTGTGACAGAACTACTCACTGAGTCAATCAAGATGAATGATTTTGCCTTTTTGTCAGAGGCAGAGAGCTGAGAAAAATACACATCCACAGAATATTCTGTTCCTGGCTCCAGGCAGACTGGAGTTTGCAGAAGTGCAATCCTGTTTAGCAGAGATGAAGCACAGTTATAGCCAGGAGTCAGGACAAGACAAGTGTATGGGATGTTGTGAGCTCTCCCTTCCCTCTGTGCCTGCAAACTAATGCCTGCAGCCTGGAGCAAGCCCTGCTGCTGAGAGGAGCACACCCAGCCCCACACTTGCAGGATTTGGGAAAGCTGCAGGACTTCTGCTGGATGATTCACCAAGTGCAATTTAAACTTCAGGAGATTAAACTGAAAATGGCAGGTTTTACTACTGCAAGCAAGGGAGTTTGCAACTCAGTGTTCATATTCATCCTTTTCTGTCCCTATTTGATCAAGACTGTCACACTCTCTTTGCTCCTCTCTGTTCTTTACACAGGTCCAAGCTGAAAAGCTGGTTTTGAAAATAGGCTAGGACAGAGACTTTAAGTCAATATTTCCTTTCTATGCTGAAGTAGCTGCAGTTGGATCTTCCCCAAAGCAACAACCAACCCCAGCAGGGTCTTAGGCTGCTCTTCTGTGTTTGGCAAACCTTTGCCAGACTAAGGACTGGGGCATCAGACTCTTCCTTGGAGCCTATGTGGTGTGCCAGCAACAGAAAAGGCACATGTGTTTCTGATATTCACACTTTCCCACACATTTGTTTCTCTGCAGTCCGTCAGTAAAGGATTTGTACACAGAAGATCTACAGGCAAAAGGACAGGAACAGTCAGACCTCTTTGTAGCTGGGAGAGGCAACTCATGTAGCTCTTGTGAAAGAACCTTGTTTTTGCAGCGTTGACCTGACAAGATACCAGCAGGCTGGATGGCAACACGTGCTAGCCAGTCTTCCAAGAACTATAAACAGAAGACAAAAATTATGGTAATATTTCATATCTGAAAAACCTGCTTTCTCTTTGCAAGGGTTAATGAAAGCCATCTGAATGATTGCACACTACAGTGACAAAACAGATTTTCTCTTTATTCTTTGCAGCACTAAAAAACAATGTTATTTGTGAAAAATGCATTGTATTTGCAATGGCTAATGAAAAGCAGAGACGGAAATGGGACCTCAGCTGGTTCAAATGGAAACAGCTCTGTTAGAGTCATTGGAGTTGTTTCTTTTCTTAGCATAGTGTTATTTTGGAGATATCCTTCATTAGCTGCCTTCTCACACATTTAATAAGAAATAATAAACATAAAAGTCGCTGTAACAAATGCATTTAAAACTCAGCTCTTCAATCCTTAGATAGAAAAGCTACCTCATACCAGCCCATTGAAAAATTGTTCTCATGCTTTAAGACACTGGGAGATTTTTTTGCCTCAGAGTGACAGTCAGAGAACAGAAGACAATAGACAGAAAGAAAATCCTGAGTTGTGGGACTGTCCCAGAGAATTGCAAAAGAGTAAGGCATATACAAAAGCTGGTACCAATAAAACACTTGCTTGTGTTTTTGAAGACATGGGTGAGGACCTGCATTTAACCAGATTTGGATTAACAGATTTCTCTAGACATGTCTTCATCATTGAGAAATCTTCCCCAGGCAAAAAATAGTAATTTGGCTATTTTCCTACAATTTTCACACATCTCAGAGCCCAGCTGGAACAACTGGGAAGCTGGATGCCTGCAAAAGCCCTGGATAAATATCTACGCAGATCACTCCTGCCTGTGCACATTTTCCTGCCCAGAAAATCCCAGCTAGGAATACAGGATGCTCAGCTAAAAGGAACTGCATTTATCATGTATTATATTTATTTATATGTACTGCATTTATTATTTGATTTGTGAGTAAAAGTCCAGTCAAAGCAAAGGTGCCAAAAGAGAAACATCCACAGGATGGAATCTTAGCTGATGCTTAGAAAACACTTGTAGTGCTGATTTTTCATATTTGAGTGGAAAGGGTTAARGGGGTCAGTGGAGGACATGTTACTTGGTTGGTAAGGCAGCTTGTTACTGGGTGAAAAGGCAAGCAATTTTAATTCTAAAGATAAAGAATAGGACAAGTTGTTCATCCTGGTATTGAAAAAATAGACCCTGCATTTATCACAACATCAGAAGACACACAAAACATCACAAGTACCTCAGGCTCATAACGAATTGTGATATCAAAGTCCATAGCAAAGGGAATGTTGTTGATGGCAAATCTCAGTCCAGCTCCGCTGGCAACACGGGCGAAGCCGTGTCCTGTCCATGTGACAGCCCGACCAGCGCTGGGCTGCCGGAAAACCACCGCAGAAACCGAGTCCTGTCCAAACTGCATCACACCCTGCAAAGGCACATTGACATTTTCAACAACACACAGAGTCAAATTATGCAAAAAAAACAAACTCAGAAAAGAGAAATATTTTTGCCACAGTGTTTACTTATCTTAGCCATCAGTATTATCTTCTGAACAAGCTTGAGACCAACAATCTAAGAACTCTCCCAAAAGTAGGACCTTTACAGTCACATGTAAAGAAAAGCTTCCTATAGCTTTGCAGCAACAGCAATAAGAGGGACTAGAATAATCCACTCATCTCTGAATATCTGGCATCTCCAGACATACATGTTGCAAACCTTAAACAGAGTAAGCCTGATTTCATACATGGCTGGACTTTTCATTATAAGCTGAATACATAAATATCAATACTTACAATGGCTGCATTTAAGCACAGGAGGTACTGTGCTAGTTTTGGTAAACTTGTTGGAAAATGGGATATGTTGGACATGTCTTGTAACCAACCAAAAAAAAAAAATTACCTTTCATGAGGACTCTTCTGTTCTAAAAATTCATTGAACTTGAGTCTACAATGGCACTGGACATAGCAGAGCAAACCTGTCAGTGTGAATTATAAAACGTCTGGCTCAACTATGTACCAAAAAAATTGCTTTAATTTGTGTCAGGACTGTAATGTCTAGGACTGCAAATCCCATGTGCTCAGGCATTTCGTTGCCCTTTGTTATAAAATAAAATTTTATTATTTGGTGTAAACTTAAGTAACTACTCAAGTACTTATTTACCTGTTCCAGTCCAGATTTTCTTACTGTTCGTTTCTTGTTCCTGTTTAACACAATTTTTCCATTTTCAATCATGAACTCATAGCCTTTCTTCTGGAAGTAGGTGTCACACCTTGGAAGAGTGCTTGGCTGAACCTATGAAGTAATAAGAGAGGAGCAGCACTGTCTCAACAATGTGGAAGGGTTGTAAGCAACTAAATGAAAATCCACATTCTTAAAACAAACTCTATTCTATGCTGGGCGAAACTCTAAGCTATGGCCCAGGAGCTGATGGAAGCCCTTTTCCCTCACTCCCTTAAAATTAACTTGCACTTTTCTCTCATAAACTATGTCCCAGACATCTGCTTTCCATTTAATTATTGGCCTGCAGGATGATTACTGGTTGTGATTATAGCTAAATAATTGTGGATGTGACCTGCAAATAAACATTTTTTTATTAGTCCTTATCTATAGTTTCTGGACAAAATACCAGAGAAAAAATGTTAATGAAAGCATAGACAAAAGGAAGAGATGCATTCCAGACTTGCATTCTGCATGGGGAATGACTTTTGGGAAGTCCCTCAGGTTGAAGGGGAAAAAAAAACCAACTAATTTTTAAAAAATATTACAAATGGATGCCAAATTCTTGAGGAAATTGGGCTACAGTCAATGCTTTTATACAAGGCAGCAGGAATGAGTCCAATGGAGCAGAGAGCAATTTGATTATTCCCTTGTTGGAGAGTCCCAGAAATAAAGGAGTTCATGATAGCTGTTGGCAACTCAAACACTTTCCTCTAACTTAAATAATTAAATTAATTTGTCTAATTCATGTTAGACCAGCCTGCACTTGAGAAGCAGCAAGGGCAGCTTTGCAGGTCACACCACACTGGAGTGACCGTCCCTTTTTGACCTCCATAGTTACAGGACAGTCATGTCCGTGAAAAACAAAGATGAACTGAAGATGGTCAAGGGACTTGCTTTGCATTTTCCTGCTAAAGAGCTGCTCCAGCTGCTCCCCAGGCAAGGGCTCTTCTCCTCAGACTCGGCTCCTGTGCCACCAACGCATTGATCCCCTCTGAGTACAACACCTAAAAAGCCAAATACCTACCAAAGGTGCAGAGCCAGAAAGGGGCTTTGCGTGCTCAGCTTCATAAATATAATAATCCAGGGGTAAAAAGAAGTACCCTGGCGCTGGTTCGTTGCACTGGCGGCTCACGATGTTGGGCAGACACTTGCACTGACCGTCCTTCGGTGAGCACCTACGGGAGGAGTTGGTAAAGGGAGGACATCAGAGTGCGGCACAGCTGGTCCTCACAGCATGAGGGCAGCTCAGACCCATCCTTGTTCAAACTTTGCTTCATTTCTCCCAGTGCTGGATTGCCTCCATTACCAAACTTCTTCCTATCATCCACCTGCTTGGTTTTTGTTGCTGGATTTATTCAATGCTACTTTTCCATGATTCAGAGTCCATGACCTGGACTCTGTCTGGACTGTCTTTGCCAGTTCCGTACCTGAAACGCTGATCCTTTTATTTCCTGAGCATCTGATACTATCTATTGCTGTATCATTTCCTTTATCTGTTCCTATAAGTATCAATATATCACAATTCTTAATCATCTGTCACCCACAATTATGGAGGCAGGACATGAGATCAGAAAGGCCTTTGATTTGATGTGATATGGAAGTTTTCATATACTTACACTCATATTTAACACACCAGATGATTTACCTGCTCACAAGGAGCTGCTCTACAGCATGGGACTATGTGCTCCTATGTCTGAAGTGTAACAGCAGTAGTGAAGACCCCTGCCCAACAGATTTCTAGAGTAGCCCAGCTGAAACTAAGCTTGCTTCTAAAATTATACATTTTAAATAGGAGCCAGAAAAAAAATTCTAGCATTTAAAGTAGATGTAGGAAGCTAAGCTAAAAATGTCACCTCTGACTTACTTCACATTTCTAATAATATTAGGGCCTCTGGTTCTCTCAAGGCATGCATTTTATATTTTATATTGAACATGTCTTGGATCAACCTGATTCAAAGTTGGCTTCGAAGAAAATAGGTAAATCTCCTTATCACAAGTAAGTGTCCAAGATCTTGACCCGACTTTACAGTGTTTGTATATGATGAAATTATACCTACATTCTATTTTCCCATCTGTACTGTGACTGTAGTAACCTCATCAGAAAATCTAGCGTAAGAGTTTATAAAAATTAAAACCAAGAAAGAACTTGAAAGACTTCAACTTACAAGTTATTCTGGGATCCACCAATATCACAGTCACATGGAGAACATCCATACAAGCTGTTGCCAAGACCCCAGTATCCTACCTGATATAAAGAGAAAGATTCTTTTATGGTAAATATTTAAGTATGCAAAGCAAAACAAAACTCGTTCTGCTGAATGAACAATGCTCTGGAGCACTGCTGTGCTTGGCCATGGGAGAGTGCTTCTCTTGCCAGATAGCAGGGGTGCTCAGCCACTGCAAGAGCCAGATATTTACCCATTTGTGCAAGCAAATTGCTCTGTAAACAGCAAAGACAGCCCAAGAACATAATTTTGCATTTCCTTTCCTTCCTGGGAGTGCTCCTCCTAGTGCAATTTGATTGCACAAATGTTTGGGAGCAGTGAAAGAGAAGCAGACATATCAATGCAAAATGGGAGCACACAGCTGTAAAATTATTTTGAATTGTGACTAATTGTTTACTTTTCTGGCAATGAAAAGGTATGAGATGGGCGAGGAGACTTCCAAAACCACATGCAGAAGTAATAACAAAAACTGGGTACATACGAGGCATTTTTCACAGCGTTGCCCTGTGGTGAACCGCTGGCAGAGGCACTCTCCCGTGGCAGGATGACAGATGGAGAAGGGCAAACTGCCCAAGGGATCACAGTTGCAGGCTGCAGGGACAGAAACGTGCAGTTACCTCTGCAGGCCCCAGTGATGGCAGCAGGACTGGCATTTGCAGATGTGGTGTCAGCATGACAGGCAGTCACCATCCTCCAGGTGGACACTCTGCAGATGTACATTCCCTGGCACCCTCCTGCCCTCAGACCGCCCTTGGAAAATGGACCATTTCCTCGGTGGGTCCCTCTCTAGGGGGAGCAGAGGCACTGGCAGAAGTCCTCTGCAGTGGTTTGCCATGAGCTGATGTGCACTGCAGTCCTTGTGTGTGGCTTAGCACCTGCTGTGGGCATAACGTGCTCACAAACCCACAGTGCACCTGGGCAGGGGTGGGATGTGTTTTTCAGCAAGCCTCTCTCAGAGGAATAGTTCACTGGAAGTTCTCATGGCAAGGCAGCAGCTCCTGCCATCTTGACTCTACTGCAGAGTCCAAATACCCTAATAGCCCATCTGTGGCTTTTCATGCATCTTTCATAGAATTAGAGAATCACAGAATGGTTTGAGTTGAAAAGGACCTTACAGGTCATCTAGTTCCAACCCCCCTGCCATGGGCAGGGACATCTACTAGACCAGGTTACTTAAAGCCCCTTCCAGCCTTGTCTTGAACACTTCCAGGGATGGAGAGTTCACAAACTCTCTGGGCAACTGGTTCCAGTTCTTCACCACCTGAACAATAAAGAATTTCTTCCTCGTATCTAATCTAAACCTACACTCCTTCAGCTTAAGGCCATTCCCCCTTGTCCTGTCCCTACATGGCTTTGGGAAAAGTCTCTCTCCAGCCTTCTTGTAAGCCCCCTCTACATACTGGAATCTACTCCAAAGTCTCTCTAGAGCCTTCTCCTCTCCAGGATGTACAATCCCAACTCCCTCAGTCTGTCTTTCCAGGACAGGTGCTCCAGCCACATGATCAACTTAGTGGCCCTTCTCTGGACTTGTTCTGGAAAGAAGAATAGAAGAGGTGGTTTACATACGCTGGCAGCCCAGGGGGTCGCTGCTGCTTAGCCCGTAGTAGTTTGCCCTGCACTTGTTGCAGCGACCACCCTCCACATTCTCCTTGCAAGGGCACCGGCCGGCCACCATTCCCAGAGCGGGATCCGTGCGGCTCTCGCACTCGCCGTTGTGCAAGGTCCCCTCTGGGTCACAGCTGCATGCTACAGGCAGGGTCAAGGACACACATAAAAAAAGCACATTTAGATGTAAGCATGAAAATGCAATCATAGAGCTGCTGGTAGTCTGCCCTTGGCTCCTTAAGGACTTTTCATGGCAATCAATTGCTACAATTAAATGACACTCAGAGCATTTTCTCCATCCTATGTTAATACTTTACTTTCAGAAGAAGAGCTTTCATGTCTGAAAGACTATTTTTCTTGCATATGGCAAGTATCTAGCGAAAGTAATTTACTCCTCCCAACATTTTGCACCACTTCTGTAATCCCTGAAGGTCACAGAAGCAACATTACTACTGCTATTCATATTTATATTGACGTTGTTCAAGAAAGATTATAGCTCTGCTGCATTTCTCAGCTCAGTTTAGCAAGGAGTTGGAATATGCAGCTCTTTTTACAATGCTCGTTCGAGGATACTGTCGTGCAGCTACTTTGTAAGGCAGTTTGGATGTTATAGGTTTGGTAACATTTTTGCAACCGTGTGGACATTTAAGCACGGGGATGCCCTTAGGGCTCAGAGCAAAGAGAACCAGAACCACCCTGTTTTGAGCCATTCTTACAGAAGCTAAAAAGGGAAGCTTACGGAGGCACGCCTGAGGATCTGAGATGACTTTGAGTGGGTCCTGGTAAAAGAAACGTTTGCACTTGTCGCAGTGTTGGCCGGTGGTGTTGTGCTGACAGTCCTCACAAACCCCACCGCTGACCCCACCACTGGCCTGGTACACGGCCATGTCAAAGTGGCATCTGTCAGAGTGGCTGTTGCAGTTACAACCTGAAACCAAAACAAACAGTGGGGTATTTCACACCATGGCTCCTACTGTGGTCTGGCCACCATTGCTGTCTACCCTTAACACAATGGTTACTGGTTACTTGCATGATTTCAGTGCCCAGCAAGATTATTCCCAGGCCTTGTGTGTTACAGCTGGGGGAAAACATTGGAGTCTTAGGACAGAACCGTGTCCTAAACTTGGAAATGCAGGTGAGTGTGCCTGATATGCAGTGGGGAACACTGCGCTGCAAAAGAAAGCTCTAGCTGAATATTTGTTACAGATCCTAATACATAATTCTTGTATATACTGCATTACTAATTATTGTGGAAATAAATAATTAAGCCTCTAAATTCTTTCACTCACATGAAAGACACTGTGCAAACCAATGAATGTTCTTTTTTGCATCAGCTGCTTTTTCCTCTCTTTATTTTCTTTTTTCTCTGTATGAAAAATAAGAACATGAAACAGCTCTTCTTCTTGTAGGGCACCTATGGATACAGGAATCTGTTTTTCTGGATGAGGCATGGAAAAGTCTCCCTCTCAGAAACCTGGCCATCCCATTATGCATTGGACTGCGATTGTGCTACAACCATCCCCAGCTATTAAAAAGGAAAATATCGTGTTTGAGTTACGTTTGCAAGCATTATCTTGTGTCCCTTCAGCTGGCCTCCAGGGAGCATCATTGTAGAAATCTTTACATCTTTCACAAGACAAACCTTCAGTGTTATGGTGGCAGATACATCTCCCGTGGACCTGTAACATGGTGAGAACAGAGAGGAGATAAGGTGACAAGAGAGGAGTAGAGAGGAGTAGAGAGGAGAGAAGAGGAGAGGAGATATCTTGCTTGAGATATGCCAGCAAGATCAGGAAAATTCGAAGCTCTTTGGCTCCCTCAGCTGACATAATTCTCAATTATTTGAGTAAAAGGTCTGGAGCTACCTGCAAACTTTAACCAAATAGTTTTAAAGCCACTGAGCAACATTTAGAAAAAAATTACTTATAGAGATATAAGAGGAGACTTCAACCTTTTAGATTCTCTGTCTCTCTCTCTCCCTCCATGTCTTCATATTGAGATACATATTTTCCAGGAGAAATAAAACCTCTTGTTACCAGAGGGAAAGAATTTGCAATCACATTCCTGGAATTTTTAATAATCCATTTTTCATGGGGTAGCTTTGCATTATCAGCTATTCTTTGTGCCAATGTCTCCTCTCCTGCTGCAAAGCCCCCAGGCCCAGCTGGAGAGTGGAATGCACCCAACAAGTGGCCATTCAAGTCTGCACACACCATAGGCTACTTACTGCATTACATTTGCACCATTACAGCTCTGGTATTTTGCTGCTATTATCAACATGTCTTGTCCCAGTTGCTTTTGAAACACCACAGTAGTGTCAGCAAAGAGACAGCTTCTGTGCATTCCAGCCCAGGGTTTTAAAGGAAGAGTCTGCATTGAAACATTTAACAACTTGCAGTTGCAAATGGTCATTCCAAAGATTATCAGAGATCTTCCTTCCTCTCCCTTGCTTCCTCCCTCCCTCCATCTCTTCCTTCCCACAAAATACCAGTAGGGGCTGCCCTTTTTGGAGACTGCATTAATGACACACCATCCCAGACTGATGGAAAACATCTCCCCGCAGATTCTGCACGGAATCACACTGGCTGGCATGGCCATTGCAAAAGCAGCTGCCCCGCACAACCATCTCATAGATGGCATAGTAGTACTTCTCAAGGGGATAACTGTGCCTTCTTCCAAGCAGAGCATCCCCAAGGGTGTGGAGTTTAGTAAAATTGATCCTTAGGTTTGTCAACGTAATAAGCTCTGGAAGGAAAGAAAAGAGATCAAGGGCCCAAGTTCAGTCTAAAATGAACAGTATGAAATCTTCAGCTTGAATCAGTCATCCAAGAATTTTGCCATAGTGAAGAATTAATGAAAATGATCCAATATTGGCCAAGACCAGTAATGCCTACAGTGCCAGGGCAAGGACACACTCCTGGCACACGGCTGCATAAGTGTTAGCATTCTCCTTGGTATGGCTCTGTGTTTTCCAGCCACTGCCTACATGCGTTCATGTGTACCTCTGGGACTGTTCTCAAAAAGCAGTGTGGATTGGGCCTGACCTCAGAAGGAAAAACAGTTTAGCCACATGGATGAGCTCTGCAGAGCTTTGCCATTCGCCCCCAGGGCTAGAGAACAAGACTGGCCCATTTTATTTATTATTACAATGTGTCCCTAAGATCTTTAGGTACCTAATTTTCATTGACTTACACCAGCTGAGCTGCTGACCCTTTCAGTGTACAAAACAAACAATACCAGCAAAGGGTCTCTGGAGAATAACTGTAGTGTCCATACCTTGGATATATGGCACATATGGATTTTCTATTTCAAAGCTGGGATCCAAAGCTTTTAAAACAACCTGCAAAACAAATTAATACAGTTCTAGAGATGGGATGAGCACCTACCAAAGGGATCAAAAGATCTGCCTTTAGCAGACCCAGACAAGAGACCTTCAGCTCCAGTAAAATAGCCACATATGATCTGAACCCACAGAAACACGGACACTTGGCAGTACCTCGCCTTCAGTGGAGGGCTCGATGTCTGAATATCTTGAATCACAAATGATGTCTCCCACACTTTTTGCTGGACCAGAAGAGATGTTGGGAAAAGAAGATGCACAATCATGTGCAAAATATCTAAACACTTTCCAGGTCTGACCAAAGTCAGTAGAGCGCTCAACCAGCATTGCTGCAGGACGAAATGTCTGCAAGAAACATTTCAAGAATTCCTTAAGCAGGCATTAATAAGACACCTCAGGGGTGGTTATATTGATATTCCTCTTTGGAGGATGCTAAAATTGTGTGTTTGAGAGCTTGTAGGCTTGTTACATGTACTGTGATGGTTACATGGTTCTCTGAAAAAGCTCAT
This sequence comes from Amblyornis subalaris, assembly GCA_018881555.1. Lineage (NCBI taxonomy): Eukaryota > Metazoa > Chordata > Aves > Passeriformes > Ptilonorhynchidae > Amblyornis > Amblyornis subalaris. Next base: position 3,945,380 of record JACAXG010000055.1, read on the forward strand.
TAGAACCTCTCTCTAGCAAAAGGAAAGGGTAACCTTTCATATAGATACAAGATTGCTTTCTAAGTAAGGAAGTTTACCATAGCAATGTAGGAATTTTGTACCAAAAAAATAAAATTTAGTCATCTGGATCATAATGGATATGCATGAGCTGAACTAAATTGAAAGAGCAACTGCAGTTGTGATATGTCCTAAATTTTTAGGGTTTAATTTTGCAGTTTACTTTCTCAGCTTTAATTCTTGGATTTATAGAAAATAGGACCAGAAGGCACATGAATAGGAAACTATTCAGTCTATCCTCCTCCCCTAAGGCAGGATCAACTATAACTTAACCATACTTGACAGGTGTTTATCTAACCTGTTCTTACAAACTTCTAAAGATGGAGCTTTCATTGCCTCTCTAAGCAATTTATTCCTGTGGTTAAGTAATTAGTGTATAACATTACATAAAAGCTCTGGTAAAAGATGTACCTTAAAGGTCAGGATAAGATGGCTGAACTGGAACAAAGTTTCTAGGTCCAATCTGATGCTGACATGGTCAATGCCTGAAAAGAGAATGAAAATGAAGTGCACACATTGAAGGAGTTGCTGAGAGAGTTTTCCCACGGCGAATTTAAAGATGCCTTTTCCAGCACAGCAGCTAGACCCTTTAGGGCATCCCCATGCACAGGTCCAGCATGCGGCTGGACTGATCTCTGGGGACCAATACGATGTGCTGCCTTCCTGGCACTGTCACCAGCAATGCTGCATGTCACTGAGACCGCAGGAGGTGGCTAAAGGTCCTGCTCACATAATTCAGACTGTAAATGATGGTGATGGTAAGGTTCTGGGTTTGTGTGTTTCTGTATCCACTTAGGTTTATTATAATCTACTTATTTCTAAGAAAGAAAAAAAAGAAAGAAAATTACGGTGTTTTTTTCATGCTAAATAGAACTGTTAAACTCTTCTGTACTGCCAGACATGAAATTTGTCAGGAGCAGAGCTACTGCACCAGGCATCTTCCAAAATGGCAACAAATATGGAAAAAACTCCACAATTCACACAGTCTCTGTAGAGAGTTACAAGAGCTCAGCCAATATCCCCTTTGTTCACATTTGTATGCAGCATCCCAGGGTTCCTGCTGAGCAGGCTGTGCATGAGACCTCATCCCGGAAGAAAGGTAGGGAGAACAAGGAAAGTTCCTCTCACAGCTTTATTTAATTTTTTCCTAAACTATTAGTACTTTACAATACTTTTTTTAAATGAGAATTTGTGTTTTGCGCAGTCCTTACATTATATCTGTAGGCAAATGTATCTTTTGCCCCAAATGACAATTCCCTGACAYGCAAACACCCTGTGGAAAATACATGGCCTCCGTGTACAATGTAGTATTGCCACAGGTCCTCTGGCCACCTCTTGGAGGTACTGAGCTTAAAACTTGTCCATAGGAAAATAGACTTTCTGAAATCCTATATTGCTGCACACAAATGGGTTTAAATCACTCAATATTACCAAATCAAAGAATAGAAGTGGTTTTGTTTCATCTCCTCATGAAGGCAACATCATGAAAGCCAATGACATAAAGAAGTGTCACAGTAACATTTTGCAGTAATATTTTTGAGAAGAAACTTACCATTTTCTGACTGCCACCACTTCTTTTTCCTTTCGGGCTCAAACGTTGTAATGACATTTTCAACCATGTGACTGTTGTGCTGGGTATAGGGATTATACGGGTATCTGGAATCACAGAGAAAGCACTTCTCTTCAGCCTAGAAAACAGAATGTGCAGAATAAAAGCTTAATTTGGTTTCTTCACTAAAAATCAGGTGGATGTACATGTATTTATGCCATTGCAAGACTTGAACCTGTCTTGTTGCTTTGGGTGCCTGTGCTTTTAGTCACTCATGCTTTTCATATACAAGCCAAATAAAATCGTCATATGCATGAAGCATGCACATAGTAAGTATTGGTCCTAGTCTGCCCCAGGTACTTCATAAAAATTACATTTTTTCAGTTGTGGAGAACGGACCTCAGTAAGACCAGGTACAAGGTAAGTAGTTGGTCTGGGCTGACAGCACCACCCTGACCACTGTCAGTGGCTTTTGAAGGTATAGGGAAATTGGGAAAGTTTAAAACCAATGCAAAGGAGGAAAATCAGGATGTCAATAGGATAAAAAGATCTTGTTTGAAAATGTTACAAGCAGAAGATGAAGGTAGTAACGATTAATCAATACCTCATTTGAATGAGAGGCTTTGATAGTGAGGACAAGKAGCTCCTTTTTAAGGTGATAAGATGGGGATTGAGTGGAAGACCAAGGAGAGGTGACATGGTTAACATGCTGGGCTGGGGGATGACCTGTGCTGAGCCATGTGGACAGCCCAAGCAGCTGTCACAGCTGGCAGGGTCCCAGGCAAGTGTACAGGAGGGTGGGCAGGGGTGAATGCACTGTGCAGACTAACTCCATGAGATTTGGGCAGAGCCTGAGTGTGAGGATGCAGGGATAAGCCAAAGCAGAAGGTGATGCCCAAGCTGTGTGCCTGCCTGGCAGGGACAGTGGCAGGAAGAAGAGAGGATGACACAGCACCCCAGAGGGAGCTGAAGGAAGAGGCATGGATTCAGTGCCCATGGCTGGGAGGCTGGCAGAGATGCTGCTGAAAGCAGAAAATCAGTGGCAGAATCTGGGCTGGAAATGACCCAGAAGGAGATGGATGGAGAGGCACCCCACTTGGCACACTCAGGATCCACAGAGAAGCATTAGGAATGGTTTTCACATCTTTGCATTATGAAATCACCTGGGAATTACTCACATTTAAATTAATGAAGAGATACAGATTTACAGGTATGGTATAATTCATGTGTTTTAAACATTGTGATAATTATGTATTATATTCAGTCATTCTATACCACACTTGACAACTGTATGAATGCACATTTTAGAAGATTAGAGAGAAATACAAAAAATACTCTGTCATTTCACAAAGCTCTGGTAAGAAGAGCTCAGATTGTTGAAGCAGTTGGCAGGACTGTGGACACTCACTGTCTGGTTTGTATAGACATACAATATGACACTTGGGCAACTTATGTTTAAGGTTGCTCCATAAACATCTGCTCCAAAGGAGAAGCATGTGCATGTCCATACAAGCCATGTCTGGCAGATCCCATTTGCCTCTGAATTGTGCAGCTTTATACTCTGCTCAACACTGAGATCTCTGTCTTTTCCCTTCAAAACATGTGTAAGTAGCAAATCCAATCGTTGAGCTAAAACCCACTTAAGCTACATTTAGAAACAATAAGACATATTAAAGACTGAAAATGATGTGCAGTGCTTCTTTTCAAAAAAAAAGCAGTTGAGCTCTATTTTTTTCCCATCTGAATCCCAGCTGAGTCCTGGCTCTTGATAGCTTGCCATGTCAACTAATACCCACTTTCACGAGTAAGATTTGCTCTTATCACGAAGCCTGACACAGGTCATCAGGAGGGGAACTGGGGGAGGAAAAACTTTGCTTAACAAAATTCAAGATGCAAAGCTTCCTGGCCTGCCTCCAGCAAAGCATTCAAAATGTGCTGGTGAGAAAGCAAATCGAGTCAAGTGGGACTCTGATGCACTAAAGGTGGCACACACATTTAAGGCAAGCTGATGGAACAGAACACATTGTTAGAGTGTGCCTCTCTCTCGAGCTCTGCAAGTTTTAGCTCAAGCAGAGTTTGTAGTTTTCACCCTCTTCAGGAGATAGCCACCTGGGGTCAAGATATGTTGAAGCAGCATTAAATCACAGCAATTATTGCGGAACAGCTGCTACTTTTCATGAGTCTGTATTTACATAATTCAAAGGATAAATACAGGCAAGTGAAAATATAAATTTTTTATTGCTCTTTGATCTCATCCTTAAAAGCAAGAATAAAAAGCAAGCATCCGACTTAAGGGCCAGAAAGATAATTCAGGCTATTTCAGCAAAGGAAAGAAGTATTTACATTTCACAGAAAACTGTAGATACAATGTGCAGCTTGGAGCAGTGCTTGGTTCCATCTCCATACTTTACTCTGCAAATGTGTCACACTATTAAGCCAAAAGATCATAAACTGCAATTATTTTCCATTGCTTATAAATTAAGCTGTATTTTTACTTCCTTTTCAGCCTAAGCTGTTATTTAGTGAAAATATTTCTATTTGTGACAATTTATTAGCTCAGTGGAGCCAAGTCCTCCAGGACGTGCAACAGGGGAATCCTTATTTCTGCCTGGCACAGCTCCCATACACCCAGTGGTCCCCCCCATCACTGCAGCCAGGGGGTGAGAGGCATTCCTCTATCAGCCACATTTTGGATCTGCCGATCCACCCACATGGCCAAAGGCTGGACTACTGCATTAGGTCTTCCCTTTTCAGAGCTGCTTTCAGCAACACTGGCCTCATTTCAGATCAAAAGAGAGGAGAGGGTATGGTGTGAATTTCTTAAAAGGCTGCCTCAGGTCTCAACAGTGTACGGACGTGTCCTTCAGAGAAGATCCTGCAACTCCCCCTGCATTCACACACACACAAACTGTGGTCTTCATCTCTTAGGCATGAGTGGGAAGAGGACCTGCAGAGCGAAGCTCCGCCAGAAATCCCTGTGCTCAATCCCTGAACATCTCAGGGATGTTTCTCCCTCTTGAGAAGACACACATCACCGTGGAGGCTGCTTGCTGCCAAACCCTCCATATGTGCTGCAGTGAGGCACAGCCTTCCACCAGACTTAATGTCACACTGTCTGATGATTATTCAGACAACTCCCACAGGAACTTCCTAGTCTGGGGAAAATTCCCTGTACAGATGAGAGTATGGTTAGTAAGAAGAGTTCAGTTTATTAAAAAAGAAAGAGCAAACCAACCTCTAGGTAGCCTATAATGCAGTACTTTTGAGGGCTGTTCATCCCACAGGTTGACGAGGCTGTCAGTTGCTTGCTGCGACCTCGGAGAAGGTCCCCAAGGGCTGGGTGGCAGGACCCAGCATCACAGTCATGCTGTGCATGCTGGAGTCTTATCAGCACTGAGCATAAAGGAAGATGAAAGAGAGATTAAATTGCTTTGTATACCCAGCAGTATTCTCCAGACAAAATCAGTTAAATCCCAACACCAGCAGAAAACTAAATTATCCTTTGCCTGTACTCCTTTTGTCCTTAATAATACCTTTTTTGAAGAACTTTGGTAAAGAACATACCTGCTGCAAAATAATCGTTAAAAATATAGCTGGCATAAATTTATGCTAAAACTTAAATTTTCAGTACATTATTTTTCAGCAAAAATGTCAATCTGCCATGAGCAATAATTTATTATGTTTCCCACCCTGACATACTCATTGCCAGTATTCCAACAGAAAAATCATAAGCATTTCAATTGACTCTGTGAGCAGAGTCAGATTTGAATTAATTCTGCTTATTTCTGTTGATTTCTAAGTTATAATGGTGGAACTGAGACCAGGATTGACATCAGGGTTCCCTCAGATTTTCTGTTAATTTGCAATGAATCCCTAGTCCAGTGCCAGAACCCTCTGTTCAGATCCCATGGAATGGTCATTAATAAATAGAGTAATTCTGAATTCTCTAAATAATTGCAGGATTTTTCTGTTTGTTTTGTCTGAAACAAGTTTAAATATCTTCCCCATTATATTAAGACTTCCCTTACAGGGCTTGTCTTTTTAAACAAGTTCTGTCCTGAAACCCTGAACAGGAATGGGTACCTTGGAGGCTTTATCTGTTCAGCTTTACTTGGCTCAACTTGTTATAAAAGGTGCTGTTAAAAAAACCCAACAATTGATACATGAAGATCCCACAGAACACTAGAAATGCAACTACAACAGTAAAAATACAGCATTTTACTGCCAGATTTCAGTCTATGGCTCAGGCTATAATTCAGATGATGAATGACACTTGACTCTTTATGTGTAAAGCAGTGCCTACATTTAGTGAGCCTGCTCTCTTTATTTATACAAATCCATGCTCATTATTCATTAGCAGATGCTGATTGCCCCTTTCAGAACCTGAATCAGACTTAATTAAAACGTGTTTTCTTTGTACTTAAAGATTTCATATAATTCATGAGTCCTAGGCAGGATAGTGGGGAATAAGGACTCACTGTCATGCGTTTCTCAATAGCATCTAGTTTAAAGAAGCACTCTAAGAAAATCCTAGAGAGATATGTAAATCACGTGATGATATTTCACAATTGGCCTGAGTAACTGTAGCATCTGTACTTACTAAGATGTAACAGGATGGCCAGCCCCAGCCTCATGCCTCCCCATCAAACTCAGATTGGTAGTGCTGCAAGAGAAAACTGGTGCATCACTTGGTGCTCTCTCTGACCAGAGCACCCCTTGCACACAGGCGTACCCAGAACCAGCCTTTAGTAAAGCCATAATAAAGATATAAAAAAGGAAACCCTGGCTTTGATTTAGTTCTAGAAAAAAAAACTCATGATGGAAATTTTGGCACCAAAACTGGGATGAAAGCAGAGGGACACTTCACAAAGGCTTTCGGAGAAGACTGTGAGAACATATGCACACTTAGTGCAAAATAAAACCAAATGCTATCAGCTAAAATACTGTAGTATTCTAACACAAGCAACTTAATCCTAACTAGATTCAGCAGTGCTGTTTGCAGAGATCTAACTCTTTCTCTGGAGGTCCTTGCTTCTTTTCATTAACTTAAAACGTAATCAGAGGTCTTYATGAAGACACCACTGAGAAATGCCTGATGTCAGGTGCTACGAATTTTGTCAGAGACAAGATGTAAGTGCATCTTAATGTGGTGAAGAAAACCAGGTAAAGTCAGTATCAATGCAAAAGACTCATACAGGGGAACCTCAGCATGAACCCAAGGGAGGTTCATTACGGCATTATGGCATTCTACCTCTTCCTGCTTACCTGGAGGAAAGTGAGACTTGCCGACACAAAACCTCTGTTGGAAAAACAAAAGGCAGCCATGGGTATAAAAGACAACCCAGCAACCTGCCACCAAGTAGAACTCCCAAACCAAAGTTGCCCCCATCTTTGCACCCTCTACTTCTTCTATGCCTGTAGGCACTAGCAAGGCTGGCATGCCCTGAAGCAGCTCTAGCTGCTGGGGCATCCCTGTATGAGCATGCCCCAAGTGCCGCTTCCCAGCTCCATTCTTGTTCCTCACCGTCCTACAGCCATCTCTGTGCTGAATGAGCTAAGGCATTCAAAGCATTTCAATGTTACAGGCTCCATGTGAGCTTGGTGCACACAGCTCTATACAGCACATGACACAACAGCCGATGAGTACTTTGGCGACCACAGGCAGGGAAAGCTAGCAAGGGTCACCAGGCTTTCATGCTGCTTCAGCTACTCTCACCTGCCACAACCACAGAGAGCCTGGCATGTGACAGGGAGATGATGCCAGCGAGCATTAATGCAGCTGTGCCTGGCTCCCTGGCTACAGAGAGACCTGGCCACAGCTCCACTGTCCAAGGCAAAACGGAGCAAACATTTTCCTCCTGTGCTGGACTTTAAATTTTATACTCTGTCAGAATAATAGACAGACTCAGAGATGATTTAAGCTGCAACCACTGCAACAGCACTGTAGTGAAATACAGGTATCCATGGTAAGAGTGATCTTGGCAGGCACACGTTCCAATTCCTACCCTTACAATGGGACATCCAACATCAATGACACTCTTTAAACATGACTTCCTTTAACAGAGAAACAAGGACTAGAAAAACCCCAACATACTTTAGTTCTATGCTTAACAGGGAAATTAAATACTGAAGAGGTCTTACCTGGGTTCCAGGCAGCCAAGTGTTGCAGCTGGAAATGAGCAGAGCCGAGTGAGGGAAGCAAGCAAAGACATACCTGTGCACTTTCAGCTGGAGAAGACAGCGCATCCCCCGAGGCACCAAGGTGTAGGTGAGAATGAGACCCAGCCTGCAACCTGTCAAAAGGTTGATTTGTGAACTCTTTCTGCTTCTGGCATCAGCAAATATATTCATTGAAAGACAATTGTGACAGGTTAAGTTCATGGCAGAAAAAGTTCATGCAACTGAAAACAGAAGGCTGGGATTCTCAAAGTGCTGGCAAACACCACTTTCTCTGTTGTTTAATTAAACATCTGTTCAGTTGGTCTGGTTTGAAATCAAACATCAAAGTCTTTACAGCTACTTAACATCAGAAATCTAGTGGCACTAGTTTATCTGAACAGGGGCTAAAAAGGAAGACTCCTCACAGCAGGGGTGTGAATGGTCTGGGAGTGCTGATTTGGGGTTCTGGGTGACGGTAAACATGCCTACCAGACAGCTGTGATTGCTCTCATGTCAACATATCGAGCCAACTTCAAATTAGTTCAAACTCTGGATCATCACCGTGAGCACTAGGTTTTTCTCAATTTAAAGCTGAAGACGACATGGCAACCTGAGTCACAGCTTTGCATTTCAGCACAAACTTTGCCTGTGACTGTCCTCGGCAGCAAGCATGGGGCAGGGTGATGTGTGTGTGGTACAGCGTGGTCACAGGAAACGCGGGGATGGAGCAGCTCTGAAATGGTGTTCACCAGCTCATGCACAGAACTGGCCACTGTTTTCTGGTGTCTTTGTTGAAACCTGTGGCTTAATTCATGATAGTCTGTCAAGTATGGTCACATCCTTAAACAGAAGGGTTTTTATATGTACAAAATATGTTTTATAAATTAATCATTGTTTTTCTTTTGGTAGTTGTTATTCTTTCAGGAAGAACAAGGTGTGTGTTCTTTAATCATATTGCAATGCTCAGTACTAAGTGTCCTCTGCCATCACTATGACTGTTCACTCTAGCAGAAATAATTCTTATATTTTTTGAAATTATTTTCCTCAAATGTATGTGGAAATTACTTGTGAGAGACTTTTTTCGGGCTGATTTGGTTTGCACTCATGCATGATTAATTATTGTACAGATGGTTTATACTTAGCGAGTTTCTGTATTAAGAAAAAAGATGAAACGATATATTAAGATATTAATTTTACATTTTATGTGCAAGCAGTATGTCAAATGCTGCCTGAAAGAGTGACATATAACTGAAAAAAGTATTATTATGATGATGATGATGCGACTAAATTATAAAACGGTTGACATTTTATTAGCATGTTTGGTAGGGAATTCAGAATTTGTTACAGAGAAGTTATGTGAGAAGTAAATATCAAGGAAGATTTATTTGCAGAATATAGCCAGTCCTGTGTTCTGATTTATGTAGGACCCCAAGCAAGAAAAACTGCTTGAGGCAGGGATTAAGAGACTTCTTTCTTGCTTCTTTAATCTCTCCACTGGTAAAGGATCTGGATTTATAATGCATCACTCGTCCCATGCTGGCTGGAGGGTAGATAGTGCTGGTGTGTGATTTTTCAAGTCATCACAGGTCCGATGGTTGTCATTTCTTAGGCCCAAGGCATATCCTCAATACACACAAAGGATGGGAATTGCTAGCACTTCAGCATATATTCCCTTCACAGGCACCAACCAGCAGTGAGAGAAGAGGCAGGAGTAGAGGCACCACTTTATATTTTCAATAAGAAATAAAATTATTTGAGCCTAGGATTATTCTTGCAATGTAAAAAGTAAATATTTAATTTAAACAAATCATTTGGGCTTTCTTTGTGTCAATGGAGAAAGACAGYGAACCCTACAGAGTCCATCCCACCACCTTCTTTGGACACTTACCTTAAAKGGATAAATCTCCTTTTGGAGGTGTCTGCTGCTTTCCTTCGGTTATAGGCAGCCCAGCTCTTTAGCTTGGGACAGATGCCTGTATTTTAAGCAACTACAATGTACTGAGATTAATCCCTTTCCTGGCCAAAATCTTACACAAAATCTAATGGTCTGAAAATCAAAATGATCTTGCTACATTTCTCTCTCCCCTCTTCTGTTTCTGCTCTCATTTCTTCAAGCGTATCTTATGCTTAAAGTGCAAATTCACAAAGGCAAAGACTGCATTTTTCGGGTTTTTACATATTAGGAGAATGTAGCCCTGAATAATAAAATCAGAATGAATTGTAAATTTACAATCAAATAAGAGAAGGGTTTTTTTTTGATAAATCTGACCAGAAGAGAGCTAAGGACAGCAGAGGGATAATGCTAGAGAGCTCAGGTGTGGTGGGAGAAGGAGGCTGTCCTATCCCCCATCCTACTCACCTCCACATCCCACTGGCTGGCTGCTCCTCCATATTGTGCATCCTGGAACAAGCAACTACTTTTAAACTTGTATTTAATAATTATTTTTAAAGAGCTTTTCCACAATTCAAAAGGATGTCAAGTCTATTTATAATTTATGAGAAGTTTATTCATTTTCAAACAGTCAGAGCACCTCATGGTGGCCCTTCACCTTTTGTATGCAAGTCAGGTGTTTGAAGTCTTTGGTTTTTCCTCCACAAACAAGAAACACATCTTCAACTGGAATGTTAACTTCCCTGGCAGGCACAGCATTGCTGAGAGTAGTAACCAACACTAAAGACTGTCCTGGTTTCAGCCAGGACAAGGTTAATTTTTTTCAATAGCTGGCAGGGCACGTGGCCAGGACCCTCATATTTTTTGACACCACCTCAGGTCATTGCCAGGGGCAGGAAGAGGAGACTCTCTCTCTCTCTCTTTCCTTCCAGTGGGGTAAACACGGCAGGCGGAAGCTGTCTGGCATCGTTTATTTGTCATAAAGTCCCTGGTGAGTATTTTTGCAAGTGAATCACTCCCACTTTTGCACACTTCTGTTATTAATATTGTTGCTGTTACTGGTTGTTTTCTTATCTCATTGCTGTTTCCAGTAAATTTTTCTTATCTCAACCTGTGATCTTTGCCTTTTGTGCCTCCAGTTAGAGGGGTGGGGAAGGGCAAACAGCAGCATAGTTTTAGCAGGAGTACAAATTGGAAAATAACATGTCTAAAGCACAACAAAGACAAAAAGACAGTGTATTTATTTTAAAATATCAGTGTGACTTTAAAAGTGCTAATCAAGATATATATATTCAAGATACAATGCTTCATGTTATTTCCTAAGGTCTTGACATTTCCCAGCTGGCAGTAGGACTGGGAGAATGAGAAATCTGTCCAAAGTATGTACAGGGTATGTACCTTGTTGCAGTCCCATGTTACGTTTACTCAGTAAGTTCATGCAGTATAACTGGACAAGGGTGTTTCTGGGAACCTTCTCACATCAATAAACACAAGGGCTTGAAATTTTTAATTTTTCATTGCTTTGCTGGCCTATTAATCAGAAATACTTATTCTCTCTAAATTTATGAGAAAAAAAATGGCTTATTGCACATGAAAACATAGCACAGAGGACTAGAAAAAAAAATAAAAGGAATATGCTTCTGCAACATAAAATATGAAGCTTCTCACCAGAAAGCTTTTTCCACCACAGTATCTGTTAATAGGGCATAACAGTGTTCTTATTCTGCTAATGGTCTCTGTACTGCTGAAAATGCTAAGAAAAGATTGTCCTATTTTTATTTGTCCAAATTTGTGGCAATGTCCTGTTTTATGTCCCTATTATTAGATTTTCCATACATGTCAGCCTAGATTATTCTACATATTTTTCTTTAGGTTAAAGTAAATTCTTCTGCAAAGATTAAATTGACGTTGTTTAGAAATTATCTTGAGCTCAGAAAATCTCTTTGGCCAGAGGAACCTCTGGCCCACTGGCTTAGAAACATTTTCTTACCAATGCAGAAACCTTTCACACTATGGTCTGTTTGGTAACTAAGATGTGTGTTTGGGGTTTGATTATTTTTTGTTGGGGTTTTTTTTGGCAGGATGAATAAACAAAAATCAGAAGCCAGGAGACCACAATATAAAGATGAAACAAAGGGAAAACAGTAAATTCCACAAGTTCCCCCAAAAACCCTAGGAAACTGAGATCATCAGGAGGAGACCGACAGACAGCTTCTGTTTGAGAAGTGCAAACAGTGGAGAGACGACAGCAGCAGCAAGAGCATCCACTGCAGAGCTACCAGAGCTCAGTGGTTGGAGCGTTCTCTTGGGAGGCACTGGCTCTGGTCCTCCAGTCAGAAGCACAAAGGGAAACCAGCTTTTCCACCCTCCTGGGAAGCACCTGAACTACTGGTCTCTGAAATGAAAGAAATCTGCCCTCACAGTTTCTCCTTATTTTTTTACAAGAACTTCAAACTTAAATATTATGTTTCAGATAGACATGGAATAAAATAATTTTGGTTCATTCAAGTTCATTTTGGTTAGTAAAAGTGAGATGGACTGAAATCACTTTTCTTTCTTCTTACTTCATTCGCTAGAAGAAATGGTTTCTTTCTTGTATAATTGGAAAAATAAAAGTAGCACAAATCACTAGAAATCAGAAACAGTGTGTTTAGACTGCAATGAATAAATCTTCAGGAAGATGCAGAAGCTTCAGAAAGGTCTGCCTGCACAGTGAAATAACTGAGAAACCTGAAGTTTTCCACCTGAAGTCACCAATACCTGTGACAGGCATGGTGTCTGGCTGTGCACCACTACAGCACCCTCACACAGTCCCTTTCCTGTGGTCACCCACGAAGTCCCTGGTTGCAGAAGACAGTGAGAACAGACAGACAGGAGTCAGACAAACCTGAGCACTCAGCAATATAAACAGCTAAACTGACATTTTGGAGATTCTTCATTTTCAGTCCCAAATGAAATTTAATACAAGGTTTCTGGAGGTATCCGTTGGTTAGAGCGTGGTGCTAATAAGGGCAAGGTTGCGGGTTCAGTTCCCGTATTGGCCATTCACTCAAGAGCTGGACTTGATGATTCCTTTGGGTCCCTTCCAACTCAGGCTATTCTGAGATTCTGTGAAATCTACCAACATATACATGCTAATTACCTAAAAGCATGACAGAATGATGGCTGGCTGACTATCAGCTGTTTAATTTAAACTGTGTCTATCCTGTAACATCTGGAATCTGTACAAACACAGGAAACATAACACAAAAGTCATACATAAGCCAAGTGAGAAGAATTATTAGATTTTTTCATGGACCTTAATGATATAACCAACATAACAGTAGCACAGCCAGAACACTGCATGCTAGTGAGTTGGGAACTGGTAGATAGATTCATATAACTTCCCCAGGATCAAGAATATATAAGCTCTGCTTTCTTTCAAGTATTCAATTACACCAGACGGAAGAAAGCAGAAAAAATTTGTCTCACTTCACTTTGCTGATCTCTTGTCACGTGTAAGGAATGTATTGTCACCACCAGGTAGCAGCAGCTGGGTATGATGGAAACCCAGCCAAGCACAGAAAATGCCAGCAGCAAAGCTGGAGAAGGAAATGCCTCTTGCTTTCAAAAGCTATTATTGTGGCAGTTCCTTTTCGTCAGAAGGCGGCAGGAAGCAATCTTTCCCTTGCTGACCACCTCTGTGGAGGACATTTCAACAGCAATTGGTTTGCTCATGCTTCCTGTCCTTTCTTACCAGGTAGTTTGTGACCATTACCTGAGTGCCTGGCAGCAGGTGTCTGTGAACCCCGAGCCAGAGGGCACTTCAGGGTCTCTGCTATATCTCGAAGGGTAAGTAGCCTGTAACAGAAAACAGGGTAGAAAAGGACCAGAGCTTTGGGGAAGCTAGGATCAATTTGAAGTTGAGGACTGAGAGGGTGGGAGAGGGAAGAAAAGCAACTGATTCAGGTACCCTGGGAGCAAAAGCATTTCATATTTTGAGAAGGTCCACAGATAATCATAAGGACATAGACCGGGCAAGGAAGATGTGAAGAGAGCTGGGCAGGGGATCAAAGAGAATATGTTGGAGGTTGTAGCTGGAAGTTGTGGGTTAGTCAGATGGGCATGAAAGAAATGCCATGTGCTAGCAGTTCATAAAAAAAACTATTGCCATGCAGGAACAAACGCTGAAACAACACCAAGGCAATCCACAGGCATGGCTACAGGGTCTCCATTCCCTCAGAGGGCAGGTCTGCACAGAAATACGATGGCTCTTTGAAGAGTTGGGATGCACTGGACCTACTGAGGTCCATGATGAGGTGCTCACCTAAGAGTATCCTGAACCCTTCAGATTGCCTTGCAGAAGTGTTCTGAAAATTAATTGAAACCCTGGTGATTGACAGATTACACTTTGACTAGATAAAGCTTAATTAACAGTTCTTATTTTTGCGAGGTTCAGCTCTCACCAATCATATTCAAATTGTTACAGAAAGCAACAGGCATGGTAAAATAAATTTTAAAACCACGCAGCAATATATGGAGTTCATGTTCTTTATTATTAAAATCAAAATAATATTCTTATAAAGCAAAACCTTTCTACCAATTTCCCAAGTATTCCTTATAATCTGTTTGGCCTGGTGGAACATCAAGGGAATTACTTTTAAGAAAATTCAGAAGTCTTATTTCTTATAGAGCCCAAACAATCAAAACTGCATACTACAGCATTTACAGTAAGTTTAGGGAAATATACTGATTTCTGCTGATTCAGCATCACCTTATATGCATACTACTAGTATAACTCTAGCACCACAAGTGTCAAAACAACTTGAAAATTTTAAATAAAATACTAGAAAGACTATGTCATACTTATTTTTTATTAATATCCTAGTATGACTATCAGCTCACATATGGCTTATCCAGACTTCTCCCAAACCCTAAGACAGACTTTAGTGTTTTTTATGCAGTTAACAAATAGCACCATCTTTTCCTCTATCAAGGCAAATCATTCTTGTCCCTCCACTATGCCAGCTAACACCATTCTCAACCAGCTAACCCTGCAGAAGGCCAAATACCTCCTACCATCCATGTTTTTAAGACTAGTGATATTTTTCAAGATGAAGTTTTATGCTGGGACAGAGGAAACTCATAGCAAAGGAGTAAAATATAGTGTATTTGTGAATGTAACTTCAAAGAAACTTTGAGAAATTTATTTATTAATGGTCATGTGTCGTGGTTTGACATGGCCAGACTACAGACAGCCACGAAAAACCCGCTCACTCACCCTCCCCTGCTCTGCAGCTGGACAAAGGAGAGGAAAATTTAATGAAGGGTTCATGAGTTGAGATAAGGACTGTGAAAAAACACTCCAAGGACAAACCAGGCTCAACTTAATGACAGAAAGTGGATTTATTACTACCAAAATCAGAACAGGAGAATAAAAAGTAATATAAGCCCTTAAAAACACCCTTTTCTTCCCCCAACCCCTCCCTCCTTCCCACTGACGGTGCAGGGAAGCGGGGTGGGGCTTTTGGTCAGCTGTCACCCAAGATCTGCTGCTGCTGCTCAGGGAGAGGAGTCGTTTCCCTGCAGCACCATGGGGTCCCTCCCATGGGAGTCAGTTCTCCGCAAACCTCTCCAGCGTGGTCCACTCTCATGAGCAGCAGCACTCCCAAAACTGCTGCAGCGTGAGTCCATCCCACGGGCAGACAGTCCTCCCAAAACTGCTGCAATGTGAGTCCATCCCATGGGCAGACAGTCCTCCCAAAACTGCAGCGGCGTGGGTCACTCTGCCACRGGGTGCAGTCCTCCAAGGACAGGCTGCTTCAGCCTGGGAGCAAGGCCTCTCTCTCCATTGGGACTCCTGCCAGATCACAGCCACCTCTAGGCATCCACTCGCTCTGGCATGGGCACCTCCCCCGCGGGCTGCAGGTGGATCTCTGCATCTGCTGTGGACCCCCACATGTGGACACCYGAGGGGACACCCTGCCTCACCATGGTCCTCACCACAGGCTGTAGGGACATCTCAGCTCCAGCACCTGGAGCACCTCCTCCCCCT
This sequence comes from Amblyornis subalaris, assembly GCA_018881555.1. Lineage (NCBI taxonomy): Eukaryota > Metazoa > Chordata > Aves > Passeriformes > Ptilonorhynchidae > Amblyornis > Amblyornis subalaris. Next base: position 3,961,070 of record JACAXG010000055.1, read on the forward strand.
CCTTCGGCACTGACCTTGGTGTCTCCATTGTTGTTTCCCTTACATATTCTCACTCCTACTCTGCCTGGAAAATTACAATTGCACCCCAAACTTTGTTTTGGTTTCTTCTTAAATCTGTTATCACAGAGGCGTTACCATCATCTCTAATTGGCCCAGCCTTGGCCAGCAGCAYGTCCATCATCAGAGCCATCAGAGATTGGCTCTGCTGGACATGGTGGGAGCTTCCAGCAGCTTCTCACAGAAGCCACCTCTGTGGCCGCCCCACTACCAAAAACCAGCCCCTGCAAAACCAACACATCATATGTTTTTTTCAAGAAAACTGTGTTCCAAAGAATGGAAAATAGAACATTAAAATCAAATAAATACTGAAGGTCACAACATACACTAGTGTGTCTTTGTCTCCTGATATGGCCTTGTGCTATGTTTAACAATTCAAGAACATTACGTGAAAGGATTAGTGTTTTTATGTAACTTGATCAATTATCAAAATATTTCTGTTTTGTAATTATGATCTAATTACTAAAAACAGCCAAGTGGTGAAAGAGCAGGATTTATTACCAACCTGACACTTGTAATCTGGACAGGAATTCAGTTCAGTGAGTGATGTTGCCTTCCTCCCCACAGATACCACACAATCTATCAACAACATACAGCAAATCTCTGCCGAATGAAAGACACAACTTTGAGTCAGTTATCTGTCTACACCAAACAATTTAAACTCTTAGGAAAAGGGGGAAAAAAATCCCAGCAAGATTACACTGTAACATTTTTTAAACACAGCTTTCACAGTACTTCACTGGAGTACAACACAGTTCTTACCTCAGCTCCCCTGTGAGCGCTCCACAAGCTTCAAGAAACAGCTGTATAAATTGCATCTTAAACGTTAGCTAAGTCAAAGAAATATTCAAAATAACAATTAGGATTAATTGAACTTTAAGAATGGTCTGKAGTGGTAAATAATTATGTATCAAAACAGTGGTGATTACGTAGAACAAAGCTATTCTGTTTACATGATGAATTAATGGTAAATGGGATTGCTTCGGACAGCCTCAGTAGCTTTAACATCGTCCTCCTTTCAGTGAGCAGGACTGTCCTGCTTTTGAGACTTTATGACAAGAAATCTTCCCTAAGATAACTTAAAAAATGATCTCTCAGAAGACCAGAAGTAGGGCTGATCAGAAAACTGGTGTGAAAAATTAGAAAGACCGAAGCTTCATCAACAGCTTGTCTTTACTGAAACCAGCTACAGACAGACCAAGAAAATGGCAGCCCATGAATAAACACCACGGCAGGAACCACCTGCGATACCGCGCTGCGCCCSCGGCTGCCGCCCGCCGAGCGACGGCCACTCCATGCCGCCTGTGGACCGGCAACGCGGGAAGCGAGGGCTCCCCAGCCGCTCCCGGCGGGGACCGCGGACAGCCAGAGCTTCCCGCCGCCTCCTCCCCGGTTCCTGGAGCGTGGATCCTCCTCATTGGCCGAGGGCGCTCCCGCCCCTGCCGCTCCATGGCGCCGGGCCCGCTCCCCCTGGCGGCCGCCCCTGCCGCCCTCACTGACACTGCGGCCGCCGCTTGCCGCCCTCGTCGTCCCTTCGCTACCCCTTTCACCCCATACCCTTTCCAGTCTTCCCAGCCCCCACCTCTCAACCTTCAAGACTTTCTTCTCCTCCACCCTCTTTCCAGCCACTCCCACCACTCATCTCCATATTTGCTCTTCTGCACCTGTGTTTCCTCTGCTCCTCCTTCTCCTTCCCAAATGCCACCTCGATGCCTGCACGTTCCGGTAAAGCGGCTGCTCTCTGCTCTGAATTCCTGCCTCGCCTCATCCCCTCCAAGCGCTTCCGGCCGATCCTACTCCTGYTATCCAGCCTTTCCCTCACCCTTTTGCGCTAACAAAATGCTTTTTCAGCTATCATGAACCACCTGTGCAGGCGACTGTAGCAGCAGCAAACGATGGGGGCTTGTGTTTAGTCTCGACATACTTTGTCCAGGTTTTTAGTTTTGTGTATCGTGCACATGGTTTCCAGCATTTTAATTAACGCTGAAGTGTGCTGAAGTGCAGGTGGGCGACATCTGTGCATGTTTACATTTGCTTCTCTTGTTTGGTCTACTACCATCSTCTTTGTTATTGTCTTTGATATCAATGTGCTTCATAGCCTGGGAATTTTTTTTCTGTCCTATTTCATTTGTGGTTTGCTTAAAGATACAGATATGAGACATGTGGTTTCCTCTCTTTGCACACAACAAGGGACTTCATAAATCACCAGTGTTAAGAAGTGCTGGGTTTTTGGGAAGACAGTTGTCTTTTTGCATAGATGGCTGCGTTCAGGTCTCGGGGTGCTTTGGGATCTTGTTAAATACCAAACTGAAACAAGTGTGTGTAAAGCAGCAGCTAAGGGGTGGCCTCTTGGCTCACCTGCATGGCTCGCAGTTGGCAGCTGGATTTCTTCCTCATCCTTAGGCTCCCAGAGGTTATTTGGCAGATGCTTATAGGCTGCCACGACTGAGGTGTGATCGGGTGAGCAGAAAACACACAGAGGCACAAGGAAAGGAGTATGGTTTGAATTGGAGTAGTCTGGTACTTGATAGCTGCAGTACAATCATGGTTATGTTGCTTTAGCAGAGTGCAGTCAAATATATTGTGTTAGTGTAATGCACAGTGTTATCACTATGTATTTTTTCTCTGTTTTTCCTTAACTCTGAATTTTTTTTCCCTGTGTTTTCCCTCATAAAATCTCATGGAGACACCTGTAGTTACAAATAGGACTATAGTGGTGCAAAGCTGCAAGCAGTTTTGTCCTGTGCCACTTGTCTGTAAGAGGCATCTCGATGTGGTATTGAGCACTAAGGCTGAGCCCATGTTTGTCTGTGGGCAGATGAGATTGCTTTAGCTCATAGCCTGTGTGAACATCTGTTGAGCATCTCTGCTGAACAGCTAATAACCACATCTATCAGTTTCTCCTTCCAGGCCTCAGTGCTGAGAGCGTTTCAAGGGAAAATAGGGCTTAGCCAGAAAAATCTCTGGCTGCTGAATTCTACCCTAAGACCTAGGCATGTCAATGTAAGAGCTTTATGTGCTGTAGCTAATGCTGCCTGCTCATTCTGAGATGAGGGAACAAATGTACAGATAAACATATTTTTAGTCTGGTTATTTATCTCTTGTAATATCACAGTCCCACCCCATTTTACTTTCTGTCTGATCCAGTTGTTAGTATAGTTGCTAAAATGATGGAAACAGACTGATCAGAATTCAGTGAGAACACTGGCATGTTGCTGCATCTTTCTTTCCTTCCTGTCTGCCTATCCCTAAAAAGTAAAAAATACTCTGAATTTGTTCATACTACTTTCTCATTTTCAGGGTCCTTTTATTCTCAAATGCTGTAGATACTCAAACAGTTGTTTAATTCAAATTGTGTATACTTTGGCATGCTATTGAAACTCTTGTCATGGATCTACTTTTTCCTCTAAACCATTAAAAAGAGCAAATCTGAATTAATGCTGTGGAATTTGCCACTATCTGTATTTCTGGGTGTGGGTTTTATTTGCTTGCCTCATTATCAAAAATACTGGAGTCTTCAGTCTCTTTTCTTTCAGATCTATAAATGTTTGGTATAATTTCTTTTTAAAATCTTACATGGAGCAATTTTTCTTGAATCATTTTGATGTCACCTAAGACGTTAGTACTTCCCAGAAGATATTGGGAGAGCTCCCTTTTTGTCTGTAAGGTGTCTAGGGTGGGTCAGCTACTTGTGGGCAAGGGTGGCAGGAGTATAAAGTAATATGATACCGACTTTGTATGTCTGTTTCGGTAGCAGCATAGATATAAAGACTATTGAAGACCCTGGCACAGAGAATGAGAGTTGCTAGGATTGTAAGGAAAAATCTGGAGATAAACTAACACTGCAGTTACTAAGGGGTAAAGCTTGTGGAGAGGCAATGCCTATTTGCTAACTCCACCAGCACAGGGAAAAGAGCTGTGATTTTGGGTATACATCAGCCCTCTTATTTTCTTTACTTCAGGTCTGAAAAGTGGCTTGTGAGCTTAAAATCTTTCCTTCCCCACTGTTGTAGCCACTGTCTTAACGCCTTTTCCTTCATAATTAATGCAAGATGCTGCTTCTTTTCAAACGCCGCCTGCTTCTACATCCATAGTGTCCAAAGCAGTATTAACACGGCAAGCCACGTTATGGTGCTTTTTCAGTTTGCTTTGGAAGGAGCTTGAACACATCGCTTTAAACGATGGCTCAGAACCTCGTAGGGCCACAGATTCTCCGGAACAGCACGTCCCTTCTGTCACGGCGGGGGTGGCTGCGGACCCAAGGCGGCTGCGGGACCGGCTGCGGGGCTGTGCAAGGAGCTCTGGGAGCGGCGTGGGGCCGCACTCCCTGCGGCTGCTCCCGACTCCGCTCCCCGGCCGGGGCCGGCGGCGCGGGGGCCCGGCGGCAGCCGCCGCTCCCTGGGATGTGCGCGGGCGGAGCACGGCCCGCACCGTGTGTCCATGTGCGCGCCTTACTGCTCATCCCAGCTCGCCCGGGGCCGCGGCGGCGGCCGGCGCATGCCCGAGGGGCCTCGAGCATGCGCGCAGGGGCGGGCGGGGCGCGCCGCCGCTCCCGTCGGCCCGCGGCTGCTGCCGGGCGTCGGCGGCGGAGCGAGCCCGCCCCGGCCGGCGGTGCCATGCTCAGCGCGGCGGCCGCCGGGCAGCGCGTCGCGGCTCGTCGCTCCCGGCCGGCCTCGCCCGCGGCGCTGGGCAGCGGCGGCAGAAGCGAGAGGTAGGGGAGGGCGGGGGCACGGCCTGTCCCGTCCCGCGGCTGTCCGGTGCCTGGAGGCGGCCGGGGTACGACCGCGGCCCGCACAGGTGTGTGGGCTCCGAGCTGGCGGCCGGGGCCTCCCTCGGCGTGGGCAGCCGAGGCCGAGCCCCCGGCGGGGGGTTCGGGCGTGGGGCCGCTCCGCGCCCCTGGGAGCGGGTGTTGGGACGCGCCGGTAGCGGCTTCGCTGCCAAGTTGTCCGAGGAAGCGAAAACTGCCCGAGCCCCGCGGGTGCGTCGGAGTTGCCGTGGCTTCGAGCGGGTGCTCTGGTCTTGAGTGGCATTTGTGCTGCGCTTTGTCCCTTATTTAGCTCGTAATAATAACARTAACAACAGCAATAATAATAATAATCATCATCATAATCGTAATAATGTGTCTTAACGCAGTTGGCTCTTGGATACCTTACTTTCATAGCAGTGGTTTCCAGATCTTTTTGATGTTTCTGTAGTACATCTGTTGAGATGGGTAGGGGGAAGGGTTCTTATCTCCATCTAGGTTTGTAGAGGAAAGTGAATCTGTATGTGTGGGATTAAAGAAACTAATGAACAGATTGCATATTTCTAGCTGGATTACAAAAATCCACATACTTACTGGTGCAGGGTGATTTAGGAACTTTTTTAGTAAAGTGCTCTCAAATTTCCCATGTTTATCCTGTGCTTTTTTCCGGTGTGCTGTTATGCATGTGATATCAGGGAAGATAGGGGGAAAATGAAATGGTGGTATGTTGGCTTCAATGCTATATGTGTAGGATAACAGGCAACCCTGGCTGGTGTTTCCTCTGTGCTAACGAGTGTTATGGCTACAGTTGTGTCCAAGCAGCTGCTCTGCCTTATCTGTGCTCTGAAGCTTTCCAATTTTCCCTTGAGCTACTCTGAGTTAAGATAATTCTTTAAGACACGGTTGTATGRTAAAGGCAGAACCTTGCTTCCCTGATAATTTTTTGTTTATTGCTGTATAACCAAAAGCCTGTTCCAGCACCTATCTTCTCTGCCCACTCCAGCTGTGGTACCTTTGAGTCCTCTGCAACATACACAGTACCATTTGGTTCATCTCTGCAGCCTGACCAAGTGCAGAGTCTGTGTCTGAAGTCAACTCGTGTAGTGAGAAAGTTGCAGGCATAGATGATGAATTTTCTTATGTGAAGTTCTATTTCCAGTAAAGCCTTTTGCTTTGTTATTGCATTGTACAAAGCCTGCTCAGCACCAGGAAGAGGCAGAGCAGGGAATAGATCTTGAGTAATTTCACTAGGATGTGTCAGAGACTTGATGTTCTCTTGAAACAGAGTCAGTGAGTTCACAGATTTTTTTACAAGATGATGATGAGAACTGTCTCACTTCTTGGCWCTGTAGTTTAGCTTGCCCGCCTTGTTGTGTTTAAATAGGGAACAATAAGATGACATTCTCAGAATACAGTAGATGCATGATGGTTTTCATAGCTTTGGAAATTCTGGGTGAAGTTCAGCAGTTCCTCAGAAGAAAAACAACAGTGTCAACTTGTTAAAACATGCAGCGTATTGGCAGGACCAGGTTGTGAGCGTATTTGCATGATTTGGAAACAGTTTAAGACAGTATTTCCTGGGCAGGCTGCTTCTCTCAGCATCCTGCTGTTTAACATGACTCCAAGTGGAGCCGAGATCATATTATGGACAGAAATGATTCTGAAGCATGGAGTTAGGATTTGATCCATAACTTGCTTTGGCAGGTATTTTTATAGAGGAAAAAAAATGCCCATTTTATTATGATCATAATGTTCTACAGCTGTAAAAATGCGAAATGCACCTTTTTTTCCTTTAGGATATAGTTTATGCCCACATTTGCTGAATGTAGGAGCCCAAAGCAGTCTGACATCCTCCGAAGTTTATGCAGCCTATTAGATATTCCGTTCTAAGTCAGTGACTTCCATGCACTGTCAGGTCTGTTTAGCAAGTTTACTTCAGGACTGAGTTTGATTTTTTTTTTTTTAAATTTAAAATGCAGTATATTCACCACCAATAAGAGAGAAAGAAATTAATTGTAACAATTAAATGGTGGATATTCTGGATGTGGCTGGAATGTAAGCAGCACTATCCAAGCCAACTTTAACAGTTTTCTTGAAGAAAGAGTGACCATCCAGTTGTCTACATGTGTTTCTTGAAAATATATTTCTGAGGTTTTAATGGCCTTATTATTGCTTTATGTTAAAGCCAGACAGCTTGAGCAGTATTGCTTGTGTCTTTTAATCACAATTTATTCTCAAATCAGAGGGAATATATGAAGGAGGAGGTGGAGGAGTGTGCTGAAGATGAGGCGACTGAATCGGAAGAAGACCCTGAATTTGATGAAAGAATTGGATGCCTTTCCAAAGGTTCCTGAAAGCTATGTGGAGACTTCAGCGAGTGGAGGCACAGGTAGGCCTTGTTGAGATGCTGATATTGATAGAAACTTCAACATGAGGAAGACAGGCATCTGTGTTCACTTGAAACTAGCCATAATTGGTTTCTTCAATTCTTTGGTGGACTGACAGAGCTCATCCCCGTTAAGTAAAGACATGGTATTTTATCCAAACAGATGCATCCATCACTCATCTGAAGGGAGATTTTTGTATAAAGCTGGTGAGACTCAACCCGATGTAAAGGTTCACTGTAAAAACTTCTAACCAGTTGCAACTGGAAGTGCACTGTGCCAAGGCTGTAATAAAACTTTCTCATTTGTTGTCTCACTAAGCCCTTTTCCTGGTGTCAGGTTTCTGGGTAAGACTGAGTGAGCATGACCTGAAATGATGGTGGGATTTGACACTATGCTTTTGTAAAAGAAGAAAAACATTCTCCAGAGGCAGATAAGTTGAGCATCAGGATGAAGACCAGTTTTCTAAAACTTTTCTCTTGAAGGTATACTTGATTTTAAGAGTAAGGAAAGCCCTGTGAAGAACTAAATGCTTTACTCACGTGCTTATACTGTCCTTGTTAGTCGTTTGAGCTTGAAAAAGCTGTGGCTGGAAAAAGGACCTGTCTTTATGTATGTGATCATAAAATTGTGCATTTAAGTTGAGCTGAGTTAGAGGTAGCCTGATCTGGATATAGCGACTTCATCTCTTGGACTATTGGAATTATTTGCAGATAGGAAACTGCTAGCACGTAGTTCAAAATGGGGAACAAAAATCTCTCTCATGTGTGATTATGTCTGAAGCTCAGTTGAATAAAGTTCAAGAAGCAATTGCAACCTACAGATAAGCCTTTGAAGGATCTATATTACTTTGCTGTGTTTCCTCTAGTGCACTGTTAATAATTAAAGGATTATTGTATATAAAATAATCGCTAAAAAGTGTTTAAATAGCTCTTTCTTAATGTTAGTCCCAGTTCCTGAGAGAACAAGTGAGTTATTTCTATCTTGTAATTTGCATAAAAACAATAAATGCTTATAAAATCCTTTTTTGTAGTATAGCACCATCCTTCATGAGAACTTCACTTTGGTAAATGGTACCTTAAGGATTTCTCAACATTAGAAGTTACTTCAACATTCTTTGGTTTTATCCCGGTAACCTTATAAATGACAATATAGGATTGTCTTTTTCTATGCCATTATGAAATCTGAATATAGTATTCCTGTTTCATTCAGGATTAAGATACCAGTCTTACTTTCTGGCGTGATAGGGATCCACGACATACCAAGACTCTATTCTCAGACTTTCACTACCTTCAAACCCATTACAAAAGAAGTACTCTGTCTCTCAAACAGGCTGAAACTCTAGCTTTGGAGCTGGGAGACCCTTCGGGCAACAGGGTCTGTCTTTGAAAATTCTATAAGACTTTATTTTCCTGTTCAGATCCACACATTCCTTTGCTCAGAATTACCCAGGAATCAACTGTGGGTCTAATTGTGCTTGTGTGGTGCGGAATAGCCAGTATGGCTCCAGCTTTCCTATTGCATAGCTAGGGTGAGTCTGGCCTATTGGGCTCCGAAAGGAAATTGAGAGCCAGAATAGTTAACTGATAGTGCAGTTGACATGAAGAGTTTCATATACGTGATTGTTACATAGTGTCAGCTGAAAGCTAGAACTGGCAGTGTGATGAAACAGTCTGTGGCTTCTTTCCTAATCCCCAAGGACAGTGCCTTTATTCCCCTACTTCTACCTCTGGCCTGTGGACCACTGTGTAGTGAGTTGAAGCCTGTCAGCAGTAGGCTTATTTATTCTCAAGTTGCCCTTTACAGACTCCATAGAAATATTCCACAGAATGCAAATTAAATATTCCTCAGAATGCAAATGAAAAAAACCTACAGTGCCAAAAAGCTGTACAAATTGCTACTACGTTCCATAACTGAAGTGTTTTCAAACTTACAAAAGCCACGATTTAATACAAGTGGCATAGAAGGTGCTTCTGTGCATCTGTTACCGTGCAGCAAAATGGTCTTCCCTTTGCATTGTACAACTTCGCAAGTGTGATGAGTAGGCTGCTTTGGAGATAAGTGAGGCGCGTGTACCACTAAAATATACCGATTAGTTTCCATCCTAAAAATAATTTCAAATCAGTTCTTCGCTTATTTAGCCATTGGCAGAATGGAGAGCTGCCGGTTGCTTGTTGCCAGAGGGAGAATTGCTTGAAATATTGATTTGGGAATCATGACTGTGCAGCTATACACAAATAATATAATGCATATTATTTCTTGTCTGCTAGCTTCTTGAGTCCAAGACTTGATATAAAAACATTGTTGTAAAAAGTTGTAGACAAGTGGAGGCTTGAAAGGGATTTCAAGGTGCACTACCTTCTTCTTTCATGCTTGAAGTTAGATTGAGTTTTGCTAGACCATCCCTGACAGTGATTTGTGGGCACTTTCTTTTATATGTGGAGGAGGATATAGCCTGTTCTTAAATCTTCTGTATAGGGATTTCACAACCTCTTAATCATTCCAGTATTTGACTGTCTTAAAAAGTACTTTCGTGATCCAAAGGTAGGGCTTACTGTCTTTCAATCCTGTGTAAAAACAAATACTGTAGATATGAAACCAGCTTTCCAACAGCAGCTTTTGGATTTATAAATCAAATATACCAGTGTTGTACTGGTAATGCTCAACTTCTGGAATTGTTAGAATTTTGTTCTGCTTATGTTTCTGGATAATATTTCTCACAGTCTGAATTTCTACTTTTTTTTCCTCTGACCAGTTTCTCTGATAGCATTTACAACTATAGCTTTCTTGACCATAATGGAGTTCATGGTGTACCGGGACACATGGATGAAATACGAATATGAAGTAGACAAGGATTTTACTAGGTAACTTTAGTTGTTATAATCCTTTTTAAAATGTCAGTTGTCTGCATTTCAGGAAATAATAGATTTAAAATGTTCATGTGATTTGAAAGCAATTTATAATTGAAATTAAAAATTAAATACTAAAAGGACTTGATTTTTCTTCTGTTGATTGATTTGTGTTTTTTCCTTGTATGTACTCTATGAAGAAGATAAATTGAGATTTCTGCAATGAAGAAGTCAAAATAGTGTAGGTTTGCTATTGAAGGAGCTCCCTGAGGAATTATTTGCTAACAATTCAGAGAACATTGTAATATGTAACTCCACATGAGCTAGGTAAACCCACCACATCTCTAGTTCATGCAGTTAGTATGTTGCCATTATACTTCCTGCTGCTGGAGGTGAACCTGAAGCACTCAGAACTTTGACTGCATTGTCTAGAGATTGCTACTGATTTTGTCTCCAGTTGCAGTCCCCCTGAAGATATGTTTGCTGATGGTTTGCTGATGGTTTCATGTGCCTGTCTGGACTGTGTTTGCCTTTCTTCCAGAGGTGGTCATGCACCATCAGTCTCTGTGAAGTTTATGCAGATTTTATGCCCTGAACACCTTTAAATGTCGTGTGTCTGGGATTTAAATAACTTTAAAAGCTGTTTTTGACTAGTTGCTGTGGTAACAAGCTAAAGATACATATATTAATTGGATGTCTTGTACATCAGAAATAACGAGGGTTTCTGTAATGAAAAAAATATGAAAAATTTAAAGGACGTGCATAAAAAACTCAAGTGGTAGTAAATCCATTCAGACAGCTGGGAGTTTCACATTTAGGTCTATGCTAAAGTAGGTTATATCCCAAGTGAAGCTATCACATGGGAAGGGTAGTCTATCAGTTAAGAGACTGTTGTGGTATTTGGGATATATCCCACTACAGATTCCCCAGTTTGATTATGGGTTAATCACTCAGCCTGTGGTTCTTGACAACTTAAACCAATGGAGATTGGTATCACTTCTTTTCTCCTCTCTACTGACCCCAAGTCAAGCTAGTGTTGAATCCTTTGCTTATGTGATTTCTTTGTGGTCAGCTAAGTCTCAGAAGCAGCTCCCTGAGGTAATAGAACTATGTGACTGTAGTGAGGGGGTTTATTCCTTATAGTTTAAATGACTTTTCTGAAATTTGCATGAAAACCAAGAGGACATGCCCGGAATATCGGGGAATGCCACACAATCAGACTTTTGGTGTGATAGAGGTTATCTCTTGAGTTACAAGTGCTTTAATGTGCTTTAAAAATCCATCTTGCTTCACCCAAATTTTAAACAGCTTAAATTTGTATTCATTGGTGTAAATTTTGTTATTTACAAATTATTTACTGTGTTTCTGCAAGTAATCTGAGATTTTTACCAGTATGTCTCTTGATACTTGTACTCAATGTTACTTAATAGATTTTTGCCTTTTTTTTTCTTTCCAGTAAATTAAGGATCAATATTGATATTACAGTTGCCATGAGGTGTCAATGTAAGTACTCCATCAATGAAACCTTTTGAAACACTTTAAAGCCTCTTCACAAGCAGTTTCTTGGAATATAGTTGGATATTGTTCAAAATATTTTACCCTTGCTGTTTCTTCTGATCTTAATGGCATGTAGTGATCTTGATGGTGTATGACTGATTGAAAGAATTGGTAACGAATGTGAAGAAAAGTATCTGTGCCATCTCTTCTGCATCTTGCAGACCTTACTTTGTCTGTCAATAAGAACAGAATCTGTTGTTCCAGTCTCTCTCTAGCTGAAAGATTCTGAGAGCTCCTTGTGAGACACAACTCAGCAGCAGGAATTTATTACAATTTCTATTTATTTATGAACTTGGGATATATTAACCTGGCCTACTGTTTAATAATACTGAAACCATCATGTAATTTCATATTTCTCATGAACATGAGGGATGCCTTCCTATTAAAGGCAATACTTATTATTAGTTTGACATTATTTAGGTAATGAACCATTATTGTGTTCAGTCTTGCTTGTCCTGGACTGAGAGAAGAGAAAGCATCACTTCTACCAGGAATGCAATCAAATTTTCAGGATTCACATTTTTGGCTAGCTCTAAGCCTTGCATTAATTGTATGGTACATCAGTGTATTTTTATTTTTTTTGCAAATAAACCAAACTTTATCCTGTGCTTTGACTAGTCATGGTCTCTATTCAGTACTTGTAAAACAGGAGAAAATATTTATGCATAGCAGATCCTAGAAAGCTTATATGTGTTGTTCATACAACATCTCTGTAGGTGTTACATCAGTGAGAAGATACGGCAGATCTGAAGAGTTTTTTGTCAATGTCCATCAGTTCATATTGAAGGTTAAATAGGTTGAAGGAACAGTAACATATATTGAAGTTTACCACTGTACTGTGAAACTTCATTTCAACTTAATTTTTTTTTTGCTTGTCTCTGATATAATATTTCTCCCTGTTTAAAATAGATGTGGGGGCTGATGTTCTGGATTTAGCAGAAACAATGGTTGCCTCTGCAGATGGGCTAATCTATGAACCAGTAAGTTGATTCTTACCTTTTTAGTTAAAAATTGAATTTCTCTTGGCGCAAAGCGCTACTGGAGTGGTTTGCTTGCTTGTGGCTTTTTTTCTCCACCAACCTCTTAGAGAAACATTCTGTAGTTGATCTCTTTTGGCCATAGCTTCTGGGTACATTTGAGCATTAATTGCAATTGAATTTACTGAGTACATTAGTGTTAACCAATACTTAGGTTTGAATTTGGTGGACAGATGTTACTAGTGATCCTCTCTTGCTGGTGAAGTGTAGCAGGTCTGGTAGCTTCTCTGTAGTGCTTGATGTGTGATAACCCTAGAAATAAACAATCTGCACCTGGACCCTTGTCTTTCAAAGATTGCTCTTCTGCAATTCTGGCTAGGAAGGGACAGAAATTTTTATACTTGAACAGTAAATGTATTATTTAAACTGCGAAGTCCTTTCATAAACTCTCATCTGTGGTACCAAGTGTGAAGTTGATTATAACTCCCCCCCTTCCCACACCCCAATTGTCTTAGGCTTTCATGGAAGGGATGCTTCCTGTGTGTTTTATTACATGTGTTATTTTTGTTTCAGGTAGTATTTGAGCTCACCCCACAACAAAAAGAATTGCAAAGGTAAAAGCACTGAGGTGCATGTTTATGGTTTGTACTATTTGTACTGGAGGTGAGTTTGAAGTACACCAGCGCTACATGACACAACTATGTCTGGTCTAACAGCTCCTGCTTGTAATTTAAGAATGCAAACTTGTGAAGAGACACTAAGTTACTTTCTTTTCCTCGTTACTCTACGGTCTCTGTTATGGAAAAAAAAATTGGCTTTGGACTTACCTGTGGAATGGGTTCATGCAGCTGCAAGCCAAGATGTATGGACTCACTCAACTTATGTTTCCAAGTGAATGCTTGTAGCACAAGTTATAATTATGGGATCGAATGTGTAAAACAGATACCTAAATGTCAAAGTTGAGCTATGGTAACAAATTGGCACATTCTTGCAAAAACAAATGAATGAAATCTTTCCTGTAACTGAATTGACACAGTGTTTATCACTTAACAGTGATAGCTTGGTATTGGCTGTGCCTCCTATAGTGATAGTCTTGTAATAGAACTGGAGCTAATTTGGGAGTCTGGTTTTGGTATTTTGGTAATACATTGCTGTGAACACTTGAACTTTGAATTCTATATAAAATATCATTCTCAAATTTTAATGTAATGCTTTAATACTGTCACCAACTTTGTTAACTTCTTGATTTGCAACCTGCAATTGAAGATAATAATTAATTGTGAAGCTAGATTTTGTTTTGCTGTTGCATGCATTCACACTTGTCTCTAATCTTTAGGATGCTACAACTAATTCAGAGTAGGCTGCAGGAAGAACACTCTCTTCAAGATGTGATATTCAAAAGTGCATTTAAAAGTGCTTCTACAGCACTGCCACCACGGTAAGAAAAGCTGGAATTTTGTGTCCTTATTCCCCCTTCCTCTTACCTTATTAATTAGACTTCATGTTTTGTTGTGATTATGATTCAAGGTTGTAAGAAAAGACCTCACTGCATTTCAATGGATTTTAAAATAGCATACTTGATACTTGTTTTGGAGAGCTGTTTTATGAAAACCTCTGGGGTTTCCAACCTGGAGGAAGTTTCCAGGTTTTGTGTGTATGCTTATACATACATTTATATGTGCCTAATAGAGACACAAAAATAAATATATGCACACACCTTTTTATTCTATTTGGTCTGATGCTTTCTTCTTAATGGGAATTGATGATGCCAGAGAGAGTAATGCTAAACAAGAGTCTTTTTTTTTAACTATCTTTCTGTCCAGCAGCTTTAAAAAAAGTGCTGCTATTAGCTGTCTCTTAATGCTTCATAGTTTTAAAAGAATCAACTTTTGAATACAAATGTATTTTGTTAGTAAATTCCTGTGTCTAAGATAGCTGTTAAGATTGTGTGGAGAAACCTTGCTGTTTTCACTTTATTTCAGCAACCCAGAAGTGTTGAGAGATTAGGGCATAGAATGCTTGGTCTGCTGAATCTGGATGCTGTGTGATTTCTTTTTTTTTCCCTAGGGGAAAGCACTTTCTGCATGAAAGCTGAAATTCTCTCCACTTAAAAACAGAAACAGCACCAAACAAAAAAATACTGAATAAAACAAAAGAAAGACCAAAGCTGCCATACACACTTTCTGTGTTGTAATCTCCCTGTCTGAGGACCAAATACGTTCTTTCTTCCTAAAGCAAGCCTGAAGATGGCTTAAAATATCTTTTTTTCTCATTTGCTTGATGTCTTCAGATTAATTAAATCCTTCTGTACCTCTGTGTTGCTTGTTAGGGCAGTATTTGAAATGATATTTATGCTTGAGATGTGTTTAAAAACATTTTGTTTTCATCTCCCTCTAAGGAGTAGATTTGGAAATGCGTTCTGAGTTGTTGGCGTCCAACATAAGCGGAGAGTGGAAGGTTTTGTAAAAAAGAAATGTTGAAAGCTCTTCTTGCTAGAGTGTTTTTAATATGACCAAAATGCATTTGGTTCTGGTCATTGTAGCATGAAAACTTTCCCAAGGAGCCATTTTTGGTAGAAGGCAGTGGGAAAATAAAAATCCCTGGGACAGATATACATATAGTCTAATGTTTTCTGTTCACACATTCAGATATCATAAGCCAGTCTTGTAGGCCAGATCTCTGAATACAAGTATGAATCAAAGCTTATTGATTTCAGCAAACTGACCTTTACTAGTTTCCCTCCCTTTCCCAATCTCTGCTGTAGTTCCAGAAGAATACAGTAAGGACAGGTAGATGATAATGCTGTCTGAAAAAGAGTAACTGTACTGCTGTTATTCCTGTTAGACACTGAATATTCTCAAGTACTCTCAATGCTGTTTTTATTTAAACAGGGAAGATAATTCATTACAGTCTCCAGATGCATGCAGAATTCATGGTCATCTCTATGTCAATAAAGTGGCAGGGAACTTTCACATAACTGTGGGCAAGTATGTTCTGTTCAATTCCTGAAAATAAAAAAACCCTTGACTTCTACATTCTATATAGTGCATGTATGTATATATGTGTGCGTGCTTTTACACTTCAGTCAATGACTGGCTTTTATTGACCTTTCTGTAGTCATGCCTGGTATTTTTTTCCATGTAATACCTTTTCTACACAGTTAAATTACTGAAACAGTGCAGTACAGTGCATTGCTGCATGTAATGTGGTCGTTATGAATTTCAGTGTCTTACAGGATGGAAACTCTTGAAACTTGCTTTGTCAGAGGGCGAATAGAGAGTGCAGTTAACTTGCTTAGTCATAGAACAAATATGGTCAAATTTTTGTTAGTCACTTGAGCAGTTCTGCAGCTTTTCATGTAGTATGACTTTGTGACTCTTCCAAGAGCAGAGTGGCTTGATGTGTTTTTGATATTTCTAAAAATGCAAAACACTAATTTTGTGTAAGAGAGTTTTTGTGAGTCCAAGATTCCTGACCTTACTGTTCAGGCTGTCTGTACTTGACAGTAATAAAAGTGTCGTATATGGGGCTTATATAGATATACACAATAGATATCCGTTTCTAAAACATATCTGTATCTATAAATAGCATATATTTAAGCACATACGTGCAATGTTATACATATGTGCATATGTACTTATTATATACGTATATACTATAAAGTATTTATTGAAATAGAGGAGGAAAGGTAATTTTTCTACACCTGTGTGGATTCATAAAACATCTTGCTTTCTTTAGGGCAATACCACACCCTCGAGGCCATGCACATTTGGCAGCCCTTGTAAGCCATGAGTGTAAGTTCCTTCTGTCATCTTCATACCGACATGTTATCATTTCAGTCAGACTGCTGTCTCCTAATTCATGTTAGATCGCTGTTTTAAAGATGTTCTAGCTGTGCAATTGCATTGCAAAAAGAAGTGAAGAATATTCTTTGCAACGGTCTGACTCAGTAACAACTTTCATACATTTAACACTGTTAGGATTATCTTTAGGTTGCTTCTACAGTAATGATACAGCAAAGTACATCTGAGATTCCAGTGTTAACATAGAGACCGTATCAAGTTTCTGTATTTCAGTCCAAACTACCTCTTTCCTGGAAGATATTTTTAAAAGGTTAAAAATTTCTGACCTTTGTCCTTAGAAATGTAATTTTTGGACTATGAGTCCAGATATTAAATGTGTGTTGCTGTCTTATTTAATGTGGGGCATAGGTGATTTACTATGAAAAATTAACTTGGTTAAACCAGTTACGGTTGGTTAAACTTCCAAATGTCTGCCCATGAATTTATGTTAACACAACTTTAATAATTTTATAGATCTTAAGTACTTGGAAAATAGGCAGYGTAATAACTTGGAAACTGCCTTATACTTCCTCTGTATGTTTGATTTATGCAGTTTTAGTCTTTTTAATACAATTGCTTACAAGAACTTGAAGTGTAGAATAATGTAAGTATTTGGCCAACTAGAAATTCCCTGTCATAAAATTATAACTCTGTTCAGCTCCAGCATTGATTCAAATATCGTTACAATTTGGTTTAGAAGATCTTTTCTAGAGAAATTTAACTTTTTTGTTAAATATTTTGTATTTGACTTTTCTTTGAAGCATGGGTAGATCCAATGACATGCACACCAGTGTTTGGTAAATTCATTAATTAGAATATTTTAGTGTGAGAAATGGCTGCATCTTTTTCTCTAAGTACAGAATCTCATAGTTTAAAAATGTTTCATTCCTCTGTATTGTCTTTCAGCCTATAACTTCTCCCATAGAATAGATCATTTGTCATTTGGAGAGCTTATTCCAGGAATTATCAATCCTTTGGATGGAACAGAAAAAATAGCATCAGATCGTAAGTGTTGTTTGTTTAAAAAAGCACCTTGTTTTCTAGAGTTTCCCAWTAGTTACATTTAAAGTATTATCATATTTCATGAATGTTGTGATTTACAAGCAGCATGTCGGGCTAAATTTGGTAGTGAACAGTGCCCTGTTCAATTACCTATGTGGCATCTTAAATGGGCATTTCTCCTTAATATCTGCATCGCTGTACTCTGCTGCTACCCCAAAGGCGATTTGCATTTTTTTCCAGGTTTGTGTTATGTTGAGGTTACACTATGTCTGAATATATTGTAAGGAGTTTTGCAGCAGTATGTTACAGTGGAAAATCATAGATCTGATTGTTGTCATAATGGGAAAAAATAAGTCTGGTTTGATTTAAAAAACAGCACCAGGAGTCTTGGATTCTATTCCTGTGTTTGGTTTGTCCCTTTCATGGTGTATTTTGTGAGGCTATTACGGGGTGGGTTTGTGTAGCACTTTGTTTCCTCAGGTATAAATAAAGGAGAGTAGTAACCTGCCTCATCCTCTCACTGGCATTCCCTGTTGAGAGTGAACCCCAGAACCTTCTACAGCTAGTGTTGTCACAAAGCCGGTCAGTTCCTTGGCTGTTACAGCTCCTTGGCTGTTACAGCCAGAATGGTTTAGTGTGGTTGAAATATATTGCTTTAGTCTATTGGTGCTTGTTCCCATAGAGAATTGCACAAAGACAGAGCAATCAAATGCATGGGCATGCTGATGGCTCTAGATGAATTCTCTAGAAGTCTAATCGAGAGAAAAACTGTAACCAGTTTAAGAAGCATTTAGAAGCACTGTATATACAATTCAATGGCTAAAATTTATTAAGGCCACTGTGAGATGTGTATATATAATGAAGAATGTGACAGTGTGAAACTTGCTCTAGTGCCCTGGAAAACGCTGCATTTCATTTGAAGCTTTGAGTGGCCTGACCTTAATGAGTCTTTTCGTTACATGGGTGGAATGTAAATTTCTGACCATAAATGGGACGTATGTCTTCTCCAGGGAAACTAACTTTGTTCTTGCGGATGGTGCTGAAGTAGTCTTGGCAGTGCCTGCATTCCTTGAAGAATGTCCCAAGTGCAAATGGCTTAGCTCACTTATTATGTCTTTGATGTATTTGTGAATGTCTCAGATAGTCTTTGACTCTGTTCTTGATTCAACAGTAAGATTTTTTTTTTTCCTTCTAGACAATCAAATGTTTCAATATTTTATCACAGTTGTGCCAACCAAACTCCATACATATAAAATTTCAGCAGAAACTCATCAATTTTCGGTGACAGAAAGGGTAAGTAGAAGCAAGAAAAAAACATGGAGATAAAAATCTAAAAGAGATTGTTCATAATAAAAGCTCAAATGTGAAAATGGAGACTTGGTTGTACCGTGGTTTTGAAAAGTCCTCTAACATGAAGAGACTCTTTGTAGAACATTCTAATACACTAGATTTATCTGTAAATCATACAATAGTGATGGTAAAATACATATATGCTTGGTGATGCATGCAAACTTCTTGTATTAATGTTTTGCATCTATAGATCTGGAATCTGATATTAGAATTAATGATAGATATACAGTAATTTCCACTTCACTGGATGCTAATAGTGGTGGTGGTGAAGAAATGCTCCGAGTTTTAGGTCTGTAACCTAGTGTGTGGCTTTACAAATATTTAATTCACCTTTAGCTTTTTATCCATGTGGGAAGCAAACAGAAAGATGCAGCTCACTTGAATATCATGAACTTGCTTGTGGAGTGTAAGAAAGGGAAACAAAGGTAGTTTGTATGAAAAGCTGATCACACAGTAAGTTCTCAGCTGTCGTGTTTAACCTTTGTTGAACCACCAACTTTAATTGCTCTCAAGACTAGAGAGCTTCCACTTCTAGGTTTGGAGAGGCTTTTAATTCTGAATCCATAATGGAAGTAGTTAGTGCAGCATAGTACRTATCATAAAGTACTAATTTTAAAGGCTGCTGTAAATAGGAAAAACACCTTGGATGTACTGGCTGCATGTCTTGTTTTCAGAGACTGAACTCGGTTTTGAGCTTTTATTCAAAAGCCAAAGAAAAAAKTCTTGGTGAAAAGTTTAATTAAAAATGACAGCTAAAGCGAGAGGTGAGAAGAAAGCCTTGGCTGAAAGAAAATCTGGACCTTAGTAGGATGGCAGTTCACTGTACTACAGCTTGTGATGTTCTCCAAGGGAAAAGAATTTTTTATTTCCTCACAATTCTGTGTTGTGCTTCTGAAAAATATGTAGGTAGGGGAAGTAGGAYAGAAGTGGTATTTTGGTGTTCGACTTGGGATGTGCAGGCCACTGAAGGGAAAGATTTTCTTCAAAACTCATGAAAGCTGGGCTAAAGAGGAATGAAGAGGCATTTCATAATGCAGTATACTCCCACCTTCTGCTGGTTTAGCAGTCTGCTTCATGTTTTCTCTGCACAATCTCTGCAACAGCTAAGGCATTCCTCAAACTTCTGGATGTCAGTCAACAGCTTATTTTAGACATTGTTCCTTGTTTTTCATCTTGTATTCAGTTTTTCTCTCCTCCTCCTGTTAAAGATGGTTCTGTCAATTAACTGTCCAGTCTAACTTAGCTCTTTAATTTTTTGTAGGGATGTATTTTTATGAAAGTTGCTACAAGCACAGGTTGCTTGGGAGAAAAGCCTGTGAATAATGATGGTAAAGTTGCATTACGTACTTGTTTGCTCTCGCTGTCTCAGTAGGCAACCCTGTTGCCTTCAAAGCTTATTTGGGTTAATCTTAGGGAACCAAATATTCCTATCAGATGAGCTGGCAAGGGTTAGAACCTACTATTTGCTGGACACCTTAGTACATTTATTTTGAAAGAGTAGGCACATACGCAGACGTGGGAAAAGGTGGTCAGACAGCCACGGCTAAAGCTTGAATGGAGTGAGGTTTAATTGCCAGCGGTGAGGAGAGGGAAGCAGAGTTTAAGTGTGGGCTGAATCTTCTCCACTATTGAGGTTTGAGATACTGTATTTATCTATGCTAGAAAGACTTAATTTTAGCAACGCTTCACTGAGCTATCCGATGCAGGATTAGTTATTTTCAGCAGATTTTAGCAATCAAAAGTTAAACCTTCTGCAGCAGTAGAACCTGAAAGCAGATGAAAATGGTTTGCAGAAAAAGAATTCTGTATCTTTTAAGGGTGGAGTTTTGTGTGTTCTATTAAACTTTGTATTCTTTTTTCACCATTTGACTTCAAAAGACCAGGTAGACTTAGGGAAATAACAGAGGAAATACAAACAAAAAATAGAGTTTTGTCCCTTGCTAGTGGCAAGGTTCTGTTTAACTATCTTCAGTCTTCTCTTTCTTTTTAGTATGACTGATCATCTATCTCCAAATGCTGACAGTTGTCATGCTTTTGAAATATGGAAAGCATTCTCTACTGGTTTGTTCTGTCATTTAACCATTGCAAAGTTTTTGCAACTTGGTATCCTTACTGATACATTATTTTGACATTCTTTTAGCTTCGGTGTGGTAGCATAAAGAGCAATATGTTTTATGACAGTGTTAGCTAATTGAAGGAGTTGCTTATTTTCCAAAGTGGTATTCTGCTTTTTATTTTGTACTGTATTCTGCATGTTTTTTGGGCACAGACTTAAATGTACAGAGAAATGGAACTGTATTATATTGCTTTTCTGTTCAGTCCTGCTTATCGTGTCCTCTCTGTTGTTACTAGCTCAGGCATGGCTGAGCTTGTCTTCAGTCAGTTATGTTCTTTTCTGCTGCCCTTGTATGTTTTCAGCCAGACTTATCTGGCAGTACATTTATCAATACCTTTCTCTAACAACAGAATGACAGCAAACTTTTGAAAGAAGCTTAAGATCGTGTTGAGGTGTTTTCTCATGAAACCTTTTTTTAAAAAGTAGGTATTTATAGCAGCCACACTCTCGATTTTGGTGTCTTTTGGTTTGAGAATTTGGACAAATGAGAAGAAACTAGAAATTTCTTCCGTTAGGACTGAGGTGCCTGGTAGTCGTAGCAAATTTGGGAGTTTTATTTATTGAAGTGTATTTCTTGCTGTGTGACTGTTGTCTGATATCATGTAACTGCCAAAAATTTTGAAAAGAGGCTTTTGCCAAGAAAGGTTGGACCAGATGTTTCTCACGGTGCCTTCCAAACTGGTATTCTCTGATTTATATATACCCTCTTGGGACTCTGCCATTGTTCAACAACTGGCTGTTCAACAACTTAAATCTCACTAAGGTCTAGCGTTGAGTTAAGTGATTCATAGTATCTGATAAAGTAGGAAGAGCTGTGGCACAGTATTACACCAGTGCGCCCCCCTGAGTTCACAGGCTAGGCCAAGACTCTGGCACTTACCCTCACGAGTACCAAAACCAATCCAGTTATAAAAATCCTTGTTTAAAGGACCATGTTTATTCTGTTCATTGCTAACTCTGATTAAATAACTCTTTGTCATCACATCTTGTAAGACTGGTTTTCTTGTGACTAGTAACAAGTGTGACTAACAGCTGTTTCTCTCTTATTTTTTTCAGGAAAGAGTAATTAACCATGCAGCTGGCAGCCATGGGGTGTCAGGAATATTCATGAAATACGACATCAGTTCACTTATGGTGACAGTGACAGAAGAACACATGCCTTTTTGGCAGTTCTTAGTGAGACTCTGTGGCATTATTGGGGGAATTTTTTCARCTACAGGTGATTATCAGTGCTTTTCTTCTTAAGTTCTATCAGAATTTTTTTGATCATGGTGATTGTTGTGGATAAATTACAGGGGAGTCCTGAACCTCTAGCTGGTTTAAGACAAAATGCTGATTTGTGTGCGTTGAAAGGTGCCATGAAAGCTACATGTTTTTGGTGTCCCAATACAGCATTTCTGCTGTTCTGAGGGCCTGTTGTTTCCCTTTTGGTAACTATAGCATAGTTTATTTACTTCTGGAACAGCAAGACTCTTATCTGTCTATAGATACGTATATACACACATACATACTGATATTCTGTGTATTTCCTATAGTTGGGATCCAGTAATTAAATCAGTGACAAAAATTGGGATAAAATTTCCATCTGAAGTAATTGGGAAGATTTTCCTTCTCAATGTACTGCTGGATTTGCTTCATCAAAGAAAATAAACTAAGTTCAAAAAGCAGAATTCACTTACCGGTCAAGACATAATAGAGTATCTGGATTACAAGTTACTCCTTTCCTTGGCTCTCATTTGAAGTGAGCTCAGTAAAGAGACCTCAGACTAAGAGCTGCTTTTCAAAGTAGGTATTTCTGTCCTACAGAAACTATTTTTACCCATGAAAGCTGACAGAGGGAATTATATTTACTTGGTAGCTTTGCAGTTCTCAATGCAGAATTCTCCCCTGCCCTGCCTTTGATATTTCCTTTTTTTATGTTAATTTCTCAGTGTTTTATATACAGGTTTACTGCGCTGTGTCCTGTGTAAGTATGGTGTATAGCTTTATTGTAATGCTTCCATAAATAATATATTTTTACTACTGGTGACAATTTAAATCTTGTTTGACATTGTAGGAATTTTACATGGCTTTGGAAGATTTGTAGCAGAAATTATTTTTTGCCGTTTCAGACTGGGTTCTTACAGATCCACATCGGTAAGGAAAACTTTCCCTAAGTATTTCTCTATGTGGTACAGCTGAGGATGGATGATAAGGACAACTTTGGAACTTGGTCCCAGGAGAATTTAATATATTTGCAATAAACCCTCCCCTTGACATGCATATTAGCAGAGATTCAACAGCTTTTAAAAATAGTTAGAAAACCTAAAACCTAAAGAAGCAAAGAGTTCTCTAAGAAACTGAATTAATGCAACTGAGTCTCTTTGGTGTCCTACATTCCCTTCATTGTCCTTACTATATTCTTTTTATTTCCATATTGCTCCAAAAATTACATGTTTTCCCAGGCCTGGTCTGTCTCCCTGTCCTGATTTTGGTTTCACATATCTGTCTGCTTGGCCTGCAGACTGAAGAGGAGGCACTGTGTGCTGCAGGGGTTCAGTGGTGCTCCTTATTAGTCTGCGGGCCCAGCAGTGTGAAAAAGCTGAGCAGTCTTCAGCTTTCCCTTCATTGGCCATTAATAGAATTGCTTCTCTAGCAACTACTTGATTTTATTTTACTTTTTCCCATTTAAGCCTGTAGATGGCCTTTGAGACCTCTGCCTTTTTCTCAAATTTTGTTGAAGTTTGCTAGCTGGCAAGGCTATGTGAGTGGGGTGAGAGGAAGGAAGGCAACCAGACTTGTGTAATTTTTATATGAGAGACCAGGTAAAAGGCATCCAAGAAATGCCCAAGAATAAAGAAGAGCATGTTTTTGAAGGGGGGGGGGGGTTTAGAGATTCTGTATGCGTTAATAACACCTTGGTTTTGTTTCACTAGGTCCCACTTCCTGATGGCCACACAAGCAACCACTTACCTCTGATTACAGACAATAGTACACATTAGCCTCCTGAGAAAATTTTCTTTCTTCCTGTCTGATACGGAAGACTTTTTTATAATAAAGAAAACATTGTGCAATATGCTGAGACAGTGCTGATGGGCAGCAAAAAAATGAAGCCTTTACAAAAAAAAAAAACCACCAACAAAACAATTTGTGTAATTTTTTGTCTTTTTGAGTGCACATGGAGTCATAGGAAATCGTGAGACCAGTGAGGTGGATGATCCTCTGGAGAGTAAAGGAGTGATGCTGCAATACAGTATTCATGGTCGAGCTGAACATTTTTGTGGTGGCTGCCAGTGACCACTGAAGCATCTCAGTGATGCCTGGGAAGGCTGCAGGTGCCAAGGAGAAAAGAGTACAAGTGGGATATGTGGAAGGGCCAGCAGCAGGCACAGAGGGACAGTAATAGAGCTGAGGTTTCTCTTAAATATGCCAACAGCGGATTGGGTTTTCTTGTTCTTTTGTGATGCTGGGGCGGCTAAGATGCATTTCATACAGCTGGGGAGTGATTCTAGAAAATCCTGAGGAAGAGGGGAACAAGAGAGAACCTGGGGAGTAAGGTGGAGCCCAAGCCATGATGTTTGTCATAGCCACTGCCTTTCTACAGTTCCACCATTCCTTAGTGGAAGAAACATGGAACAGAGGAGTTCCTCTGTTTCCACACAGCTGCTGTTCCAACACTTCTGGCATTGGTGTGAAGGTGCCCAAGGACTCCAAGAATGTGCTCCAGTATGCAGAGCTTTTCGACTTGGAATAGGAAACCTTTTAAGTAAGGAATTTGACTGTAGTTTTGATAAAAGGCAAGACTCCCTAGTAAAAAATCAGGAAATCTTTGTCTGCCTCTTTCTCAGTAAAGAAATTGCTTTGATGGGACCTTTGTTGTAGCCATGCTGCTAATGTGAGAGCCATGGGAGCATCTGCACCCTGGAAATGGATGGGGGGGGAGAAAGGGCAAGAAGCTGCCGATGCAGGGCAGTTGGGAGGTCTGCTAGGCCAGGCAGGAAGTGGGGAGTTGGTAGTAGGTGACTTCAGGGAATCTGAATCTCATTGCTGCAGACAGGTAATGAGACAGGATCTGCAGAATTAATCCTTATTGTTCATGAAGGTTCTTGTAAATTAAATGAAGAGAGCAATATATTGTAAATATGCTATTGAGAAAGAATGTTACTAATGCAAATGGTGCTTTGAGAAACTGAACATCATGTTACTGCTGAACTGCTGGTATACACCTGTGGTTGAACAGTTATTCCACCAGTGTAGAAAACTAATAATATGATTCCTTGTCAGCAAAACTGATTTAATAATATGTTAGAAGATGATGCTGATCCTGGCCTTACTCACCATGGAATGAATATTATAATTAAGAGGACTAATTACAGAAAAATAAAAATCTCTGTGGCGTTGTCAGATTTTGCTGACTTCTGTTAATGTACTTCACAGGACACTTGGATTTTGTTGATGAGCATAGTGTTAATGACACAGCTGATTTGCTATGCAAAGAAAAGGCTTCCTACACAGAAATGAAATAGTAAATAAAATGTGGGAAATAAGGAAAGACCTTTGTTAAATTTGGCTATTGAGAAAAGAGTTCAAGGAAGCTGGGTCCTTGGGGATGACAGCCAGGTTTGGGGTTTTCTGTTTTGTGCTTTGTTTTTTTTTAACATTGATTAAAACTCCAGCAACTTGGGAAACTCTTTGGTTCCCATTTCTCTTTGGCATTTCCTTCTGAAGTTTCTTTCCTACTTCTGCTCGGACTGGTTCTGCTTTGGCTTTTCCTAACACTTGTTTCTTATCTGCCTGAACAGACTGTACTGGTGGGAGAGACTGATCTCAGTTGACTTTCTGTACCAGAACTTTAAATGTTATTTTCTATTCTCACATAAAAGAGCCAAGCGGCTTGGTGTGTCTTAAATCCTTGTGTGGCATACTGGTGTTGTTTTATCTAAAAAAAGCTTGTGTGAGGGCTGGTTGCTAATGGAAGAAAATTTGGGATCAACTTGCAGATGTGCTGCATTGCAGAGTGAATGCAGGATCCGTTGACCTGTGCTGTTTGCTTTCTCACCACAGTGGGTTTGGTTGTAGGAGCGGTACTGCTGACCCTCATATACCATGTGTTGTCAGCAGCTTAACCAGCGTGTGCAGGGGTGTCCTGGAGAAAATAGTAGTTTATTGCAGGGACTTCTTTTGGTCACATTTATTTACATTGTCCAAAAGTGAGTGTAGAATGGAAAAATAAAATGAATGGGTGTCCCAAGGGAAACAGAAACTGAGATGTTCATGTGATGTGTGTTTTCTGAAAGGGGGATAGGAGATAAAAATACCATTTTTTGGGTTAGGAAAGATGGTCAAAATGATGTATTTTTATCCTTTGCTCTTACATGATGGTGATGAGAGAGAAAACAGGGAAAGAAAGTTTTAGCCTTCCTAAGGTGTGTTCATAGAACACCATTTGCAGACTACTGTCTTTCTGGCCAGTTCCCACTCCCAGCCAGTGTGGTTTGGGTTGTGCCCCACTGCTGCCGTGCTCCCCCAGGGAGAGGCTGTGTTAGCAGGACCGTGGTCACTGTGCCGGCCTCCGAGACCTGGAGTGCTGTGCCTGCGTGTGGGTGTCCCCCGGGGCCCTTGGGCCACACCCCAGTGTTGTGGGAAGCTGGTGCCAGCCCCACGAGGTGGGGAGGGGATGTGAACGGACATTGCTGGAGTGACTCTCTTGGTTTTGTGGCTCAAGGGGAAACACCGATCTGGGTTTTCAGTGGAACAGACCACCTCTGGCCGTGTCGCCTGCGAGACAGAATCACACAGCATTGACAAGAAGTTGCTGTAAAATCTCTGAGTTACGATGACATGCTTCACTACTGTGCTYCTGGGAAAAGGCAAGGCTGTAGCCAGCCCTGGCACTGCAGGAGTCCGTCAGTAAGGGCAGTTGCTGTTTTATGGCACAGCAGAAGGTGGGAAAAGACATTTCAGCGGGCGGGGAGGCTGTCGGGGCTGCCTGCTCTGTGGATGAGGCAGC
Organism: Amblyornis subalaris; assembly: GCA_018881555.1. Classification (NCBI taxonomy): domain Eukaryota; kingdom Metazoa; phylum Chordata; class Aves; order Passeriformes; family Ptilonorhynchidae; genus Amblyornis; species Amblyornis subalaris. The sequence continues at coordinate 3,987,937 of JACAXG010000055.1, forward strand.
AAAAGCGAACTGGCAGGGCAGAGGCAGGCTGTGTTCAAAACCTCCAGCTGTGAGAGAGAATATCGGGAAAAACTGATCATGAGCTGACAGAAGGTGTAAATGTAATAAATGTAACTTATAATAATGCTTCTAGATGAGTGTGCTGTGCTCTTGAGTCATGTGTGAGGGGCTGTGGTGGGTGTGGGTGGGCAGTGTGATGGGGAGGCTGTGGAAGTCAGGCTGTCTAGGATGCCACTGTACCTTGTGGCTATTGTCTTACCATCTGCTCTGGTTTGTGTATTGGTGCCTACTGCAGGACACACCACAAGAAGGCAATGAAGTGGGTATATGAACAGAAATTTCCCTACTTCAGGCTTTTTTCATTCTTTCGCCTGACTTTTCTAGCAGATGTTTTGGAGCTCTTGCTGGTGGAGAGATGGGGAAGAAATGAATGTCTGTGTGTAGCTGGAGAGAGTTAACAGATGTTGCAGGCTTTCTTTGAAAAAGCAAACCCAAGCTGCTTTCCCCATAAATTCTCATCCTAGAAATAGGTAAGTAATTTGAAAGAAAATTCAGCATTTTTCATCTCAAAAGCTCTGTGGTGGGGACCTGCACTGTGGGTGTGGTGCCCGGCCTTTCCCTGCAGCTGCTGTCTCTGCCTGGGGTGGCTGTTTGGGGTGGTCCATGGCAGGACAGGGGCATGTGCTGGTGGAGTCAGTCCTGCTGGAACTAGGCAAGGACTTTCCCTTCTGCCCTGCACAAGATCTTTTTAAGCTTTTCAGGGACTGATTTGACAAACAGCCTTAAGTAGAGGGTGTAGTTGCTTAGGAACAGTGAGAGGCTGATTATATTTGGTCTATAAATGCAGCTGTGATTAACTGTACAGACAAAACCAAGGTCAGGGAGGCAGCTGTTGCCTCATCCTTTTGCTATCGAGTTCTCTGTGAGAAGATCCGGTGCTAAGGATGTCTTGTGTAATGATGCAGTAACACTGAAGCAGGAGGGATGTGATCACCTTGCCACATCTCCGGTGGCAGTCATGATACTAAAGCTCTCGGCTCTCTGTTTCTTCAGAGGTAGCCAAGTGCCGCAGCTTTCTTCTGGGAGGATGGGAAATGAGAACAGCTTCTTTGGGGATACTTGCAAAGATGTCTCTGTTTTTAAAAGGCACCCCAGAAGGTGGGGGTTTGGGAGGTTTATTTACGCCTTGCTTACTCAGATTGGTACAAAGTTACTTCTTGTAAAGACACTTTTTTTTTTTCTACCAATGCTCAGGGAATGCAAATTGTGTCTAGTATTTGGCCTTGGCAGTGGTCCTGTTGGTTAGAGAAAATGTCCATGCTTGCATATAGATGTAATGTTTAATAGTTAATGCTTCAAGAAGCCTTAAGGGACTTTGCCTGCTGCCTTCAGCGTGCTGGCAAGGGTTTGATGCTGTAGGTCTGTCCACCATTTGCCCTTGCACACCTTGCTAGAGCACCGGCGTGCATTTCACCTGGCTTAGTTAAAAGGATGTGAAATGCTTCATATTTTCCTTCTGCCATGGCTTAGCATCTTTTTCAAAGCATTTCTGGTTGCTGCTGGCCCAGGAGAAGGCAGTGTCACCTTTCCCTGCCTTCCAGAGGAGTTTTCTGGGAGGTGGTCCAAGAATTCATCAAAACAGGAACCTTCAAGGCTGGGTGGTGCAGCCTCCCCTGGGGGAGAGCTGAAGGCACACTCTGAGAACTGTGGCTTCCACATACCGGAATTCAAGCAAAATCTTATTGTGGCTTCGTTTTGGGTTTTTTTTTTTTTTTTTTTTTTTTTTTTGTATATACATAGAAATGTTCAGAATCACAGGACCGGCAATTTGAGGTTGCTTCTGAGCCCCTGCAGAGCCCAGGTGTTTGTATCTCTTCTCGGGTTTAGCTGTAATAGCCATAAAAATGGAACTGAATGGGTTTGGGTTTATTGGTTTTTTCCCCTTGCCAATTTTCCTGTAATTACAAGGTGGGAGCATGTYTTGCCATGAGATTTTCTAGTGCCAGAGTGCTCAGCACATACGACTATTTTGGAAAAGAAAAAAAATGTGAGGGGGGAGCTGAGTTTTGACTTATGGATGATATTTGAAATTTACTGTTTACCAAATCTTAGTTTCCTGGCTGGTGGTTGGGTATTAGAAGTGACTGTGAACAACCATGGCATTTAAACTGAGCAGGGCAGGGTGGCCCAAGCATTTGGCTCTCCATCCGTCAGGTGCTGCTTTTGCTCTGCTTCAGCCAGGAGCGTGAGCTCTAGTGGGGACCTCTCCTTAACATTTAGAAATTCACTTTGCAAATTTTGAACGTTACAGGAATAACTGGAAGCTCATTAAACCTTTACTTGCATGTATGTGATTTAACAGCATCCTTTGAGTTTTGCCTGAACCTGATGATACTTGCCTAATGCAAAAGAGTTGTCGCTGTAGCAGGCTATGGAGACTTGCAGAGAGAGGCAATACTTTTACACAGCCAACATCAGCACAGGGGGAGCAGATGGGCTTTCAGTCCTCTGTCAGCAGCACCTGAACCTGTCACCCCCCGTGCATGGTAAGCTGCAACCTCTGCTGCTGCTCTTCCAAGGGCTCATAGCTCTGAGAGCAGTTCTGCAGCTTTTTAAAAATATTTATTTATTGTGACCTCTGAGGATACGGGTGTGAAGCCGACATTTCTGAGCCTCAGCCTTAGCTCAGTTGATTGTAAGTCCAAATTGCAGAGCCCAGGAGCCTGGCAGGTGGTAGCGGGGGTGGATGTTTCRTCTAATTCCACAGAAAACAGATGTTTTCAAGGCAATTGCAGAGATGCCATGGCAAGAAAAAAGCAGAACTGAGAATAACTGACCTTACGTTAGGGTATTTATAGTGAAAAGAGCCAGGTGTTTCTGTTGCYGCTACATCGGTCCCTTTCCATGTGGCCTATCCCACCAGGCTGTGTCCTCATGGCACGATGGTCCTGTGCAGGCTGGGCTCTGCGGGAGCTGCCGGAGCCTGGAGGAGGGGAAGAGGAGGCGATGCTGGAGCTGTGTGACCCTGTGAGCTGAGCCGCTGTACCCCGTCACTGTGGGGGACTGACCCAGGGCTTGCGGGCGAGCCGGGGCCTCCCCCTTTCCGCTGTGACTGGTTGGGGGTCATGCTTCACTTAAAAAGGGAGCTTGTCGTGAAGGATTTTTTTCCTCTTTGCAGCCTCGTTAAACAGGTCTGCAGAGTCGAGGTGGTGCAGGGCCAGCCCGGCCTGGGGTGCCCGTGAGAGGGAGCTGTGGCCGGGCCAAGCCGGAGTGCTCTGGCACTGGAGCTGCTGAAGCTCCTGGTGGGATGCAGTCCCACGTCGCTGGAGGGGATTCCAGCTCGGTCGCGCCTGCCCAGGCATCCCTGAGGACCGGGGACTGGCCACGTTTTCTGCCCTGGCCTAGCTGCTGCTGATGACAGCCCTGAGGGATCTGTGGGGCGGCACTGCCAGCACCAAAGCCGGGCCCCGGCCCCCGCAGGGCTGCTGGCTCGGCTGCTGAGCACTGACGCTGCCAGCTTCTGGTTGGTATTTATTTCTCTCTCTCTCTCTTTCATCTTGCTTTCTCTCCCTGCTCTCTGGCTCTCCCGCCTCTCGTTTTCCTGCAAAATGGTTTCAGTGCTTCTCGGCTGGAGGGGAGCAGGGTCAAGGCCCCCCCGGCAGAGCCTGCCCCTCTCCCAGACACAGCTGTGCCCTCACGAGCCAGTGCCAAGACGTGGCACGGGAAAAGCACGGCAAAAGGCACGGAAAAAAATGGTTCAGAAAAGGCAAAACACTGGAATTGCCACGGAAGAGTTTAATTTGTTTCCCCTTTTTCTGTCTGCTCTAACTTTTCAGGTCAGTGACACTAATGGGCTGTGGTGGAAGTGAAGTAAATAATCATGTATGCCAGAGACAGCACATTGATTTTTAAGYTTCCCCTCACCAATTAGTGACAGCCTTTGTAGGGACTGACTGCAGCACTTAACAAACCTCTGGCAGCAGGAAAAGCAAAGCAAAACAGAAGAAAAAAGAAAACATCTTTGCTTACTTTTTTACTTTCATCATGTTTTTACCAGAACCCTATTGGGATAGTTTAAAAAAAATTACTTTTTTTAAAAAATAGATTTACTGGTGTATTGYAATTCCAGTTTACTACTCAGTCCAAATAACCCATATAAAAGGTAGGTACCAGTCAGTATGAGGCCACTGCAGGGGAAAAAGTTGTATCACAATTTGATAATTCTTGTAATCCTGGTACTTAATTGAATAAGAACCAGTGTAAATATTGAGGAGACTTGCTGAAGTAGCTAAAGCTGGAGGCACAGGTCACAGGTGCAGCAAAGAACCTTCCTGAAGCTGTCTGCTAGAAATTTCACTTGGGTTAACGTCTGAATTTTTGCTAAATGAGGTTTCCATTTGCTAATACAACAATAATATATCTTATGGTTTCTTCCTCTTAAAATCATGAATTTTAAAATACAGATATGCAGTAAGTATGAATCTCCATTTTCATGTGATTAAGCCACTCTGTATTGAATAACTAATTGTTACAAATATACATGCCTTCCTAACAAAAAAAAAAATTTGGAAAAGTTACCAAAATGGTATGCTGTCACTCACTATAGCTGTTCAAGGGCCACGAAGAAGGCTTTATATAAGAGAACTCATCCTGGGATGAGTTCATAATAGGGATGAAGAACTGATTAAGACAAAAATAACAGAACACTTGCTAGTTCTGATCAGAAAATTTGGTTCTCTTAAGGCAGGTAAGGGAAGCTGTTTCCAGATGTTTCATTAAAAAAACAAAAGCCAGAAAATAAGTGAGGATTGTTCATATGCTTTTCAACTTGAAAGACTAATAGAAAAATATGGCTGTCACTGTCTTTTCACCATTCACTGAGACTCACTCTTTTCCCTTACCCCCTGCTCATGTCTCTGTATCTGAGGCGTTCATTGTAAAATGGATTATTTGTCTTGCTGGCTGCAGGTGCATGGGGATGTTTAGTAAGTGACAGTAATGAGAAATGCTCATGTTTAGGGGTTAAGCCACTCCTAAGAGGCCTCATTCTCTCTCCTCCCTTATGTGTCCCACTTTTGCCCCACAGTGGTGCATGAAGAAGTAATAGGGTAATAATATGGGACACTAGAGGCAGTATGAGATTTCAGAGTAAGAGGAATACCATGATATAATACAGAAAGTGCATTAATCAGGCGATGCAGCTTGTTTACAGTGGGATTGACCAGGAACTGCTTGTAAAAGAAATGAGGTTAAAATTAATGAACAGGTATGAATCTGCATATGTAATTTGTCAGAGCAAGCAACCAATAAAGAACGACTCTAATTAAAGCCAGGAGCATGGGAAGGGAAGGATACTTTTAAAAAGCCCCAAGAGTATCCAAGCAAGCAGTAAGGTCACTGTGTATCTTTTGTCTCCTTGTCTTGAGGATTAAACTCCACTTCTCCTTAGCTGCACTGAGGAACGTGGCTTTAATTACCTGTTCCAGCTCGGGTGTCCAGTCATCGCCACACCACATGCTTGTTTCCCATGAGCAAACAGGCTCTTTTCTGAAGTAAGGGTTATCTGTTTTCAGGTGCTGGATGTTATCCTAAGTATACAAGAAACTACATCTGATAGAGCTTGTCCTCTTATGTGATCAGCCTCTACTGGTTTTCAAACAGCTCCACTCAAACCAGAGTGAACACAAAGTTACGGATTTTTTTTCCTCCTCCCTTAGTTTGTCAACAGAGAGGTTTCTGGGAAGAGGTTTCCTTATAGTGTAGGTTTCAGCCGTGCTGTTCCTCCTCTTGGTGGCAGGTCCTGGCTGGGGAGGGGATGCCAATCCCTGAGCACTTCTAACAAGAAGCACYAACACAAGATGTTCTCTACAGATTTTCTTGGAGTACTAAAAAGTAGTTGGTGAAGACACAGCAGGGTCCCCATGCTCTGTGTGAATGAGTGCTGTACTGCTAAACCATCCCTGTGGGTTACCACCATGGCAGAATTTTTCTCTCCAACCACAGATAATTCAACAGCGGCCAGTTGTGTCAAGTTTGCAATGAGCTCTTGACTCTCCTTTGGTTGCTGTTTCTTTTGTTCTTTGCCCTCYCTGTAATACTGAATATATGTGGCCTGATTCAGTCTATGGATCAGTGTTATCCAGAGTCTTGGAGAGGTGAGGAAAGACCAGGATAGTACACCTGTAAGGAGTACTATCTTACTCACCTCCTGCCTCTGGGAAAGGCTGCACAGAACACCAAGTAGAAGACAAATACGAGAAGGCAAAAGGGCTCAAGACACGCACTATGAGACAGAGCACAAGTGGGAATGCAGCTGTGTCAACAACAGAGCCAGGATTTTGCATCATCCTGAAGGAATTAAATGCCACAAAAGCTGCACCAAAAAGTTCGTCCTTGAAAATTCAATGATGAGAAAGTAGACTTATATTATTAACAAAGCACAGTTTTAATAAAAATGTTTAAGACTTACATTTCAAAATTACTTACAAATAAACTTAATCACAATGCACATATTCTTTTTTTAAAAAAAMCTATTCTTTATAATATATATTTTCTGAGTTATAAAATCCCATATAAATAGCAAATTATTCTCAGTATGCAGATTAAAAGAATACATAAAAACTGGGATGCATATCTGAAAGGAAYCCTGCGTATGCACTCCACAACGGGCAGGAAATAGAACAATGCTAGAGTTGGACACAAGAAATGCTGTTGCCCCAGTATGTAATTTTCTCAAAAAAACCAAAAAAACAACTGAGAGCTTTTTGGTTGTTCAACCTTGTTTAGCTCCATAGACTCAGGAACGGCTCTGGATACTCCACTCCTTGAGATYTGGGGAGCACCCTGGGGATTCTTTTGGTATCAAAAAAAGAAAATGACATCTGTCTTCAGATGGACAGAAATAAGGCACTTCCTTAGAGCAGGCCAGTGCGGGCTGTAAGCAGCAGCTTGGACTTACAGACAGAGAGCAGCAAAAGGTGTCTCTTAAATGACAATGTGAGGCAACAAATTTGCAAGAGGCAGCCAATTCTTACACTCTTCAAGGTTCCTGATTATCCCCCAAAATAACAATATATACTAAAAAAAGAATGAATAAGTGGAAACTTCATGTTAGAAAAATCAAAGTGAAAGTTCCCTTTTTTTTTAGATTGAGGTAAGCTAACAAGCAAGTTGCACTAAGAGCATGTCTCAGCAGCATTTAGATCAGAGCATTCACCCTGTGTTTTCCCTTCTCTCTTCCATGAGAGCTGCACAAGAGACCTACGTGACTGGCAGTGTTCCCAACAGTGTGGCTACATCTCCTACAAGCAGGCAGACTGCAGCACTGCAGGAGGACACCGACTTGCAGAAGCCTGTTGGTGTGTTTAAATTTGGAGCTCTTTTATTATTGTAGCACAATGGGTTTTTTCTGGTCATAATGAAAAAAAGTCAATTATTCATGGAAGAAATACAGACAATTCTGGCTGTTGTTTTCAAAGACTAATGTAGTCATTACATATTCCTTTAAACACTGTCGTTAGATAAAATATAATGTTTTTTCATAGGGTCATGAGCTCTTACTTATTACTAAACCATGAATCATAAGAGCAAACTCATACATGCAAACTGCAGTAAACACACAGAGGCTTAAATTTTGCTTCCTATTAGAGTGTCAACTCAGTAGAGATAATGAAGTAAATTAGAGCCATTTATAGTCTCCTGGCTTATTCCCAGTTTAACTGGGATCAAAAACCGGATGAACAATGTTATACTGGAGTTGAACCATAGTTGCTGAGAGCAGAACTTCACAAGTAAACAATGGATGCATGATAACATTTTAGAATCTGAAATTCTCAACACTTTTCTGTCCTTTCAAATACTACAAACAACTACTTCTTGGTATTCTATGAATACTCTCATGGCAATTTTCTTCCTGGTTTTAGTTAAAAACAACAGCAAGAAGTTGTAAATATTGCACAGTATGTTAGGATGGAAGACTAGAAAAAAGAATGGCAGTTGCAGGGTGATTTTTCAGTCCAAAGAAAAGCTCTTCATTTTTTCTGCTAATTCCTGTCTCATTTCTATATGTTTTTTCAGATTTTGCACTTCATGAGGCAGGTTAATGTCCCACACTGACACACAGGATTGTAACTCTGGGAAAAAAATAAAGAAAATTTGAAAACTGCAATAGAGATGAATTTTTGTGTAATTAGAAAAGGTTATGCTTATCTGCTKATTTTCAATTACTCATAAATTCACCCAATGAAGCATGATCCTTAGGACCCACAAGACAATTACATGACACTTTATGTGTGAGGTGATGTAGTTACGGGTTACAAGCTGCTTGTACTTGCTTGTACTTCTTCAATCTCCATTCATGCAAAAAACTCTTTATTCATGAAGAATTCACAGCTTTTTGTGGAATAGGAATAATTGAGAAGACTTGCATAAGTTGGGGCTCACAAACTAAGGCCCTAAGGATTCTGGAGTCTCTGAGTCCTCTCTATAATTAATGTCACTCTTAAATAAAATAAAAATGCTAAAAAGGCAATAAATGTTCTTATAGTAACAGGAATTGGGGAATGCCGTAATATAAAACCCAGTGCTCTTAAGTTTGACTCATTTCAGTCAGCTCATCTACACTTGCCCTCCTTAACTTTATACTATCATGGCCACATTTTTAGGAGTCCCTGAAACTGTGATGAGATAAACGTGAAGAAGGGCATTGATTGGAGCATCAACTGTAACAGTTCTTAGAAAAATCCAAAGATGAAGATTTTCTATCTTCTAGCACTTTGCTATCCTAATTCTGAGGAAGCTTTTACTGGTCTGACCAAAATCTCCCTTGCTGTAACAGAAACTGGTTAGTCCTTACCCTACCCACAGGGAATATGTAGAAGTCTTTATTCTCTTGCTCTTTATTTACATATTTGAAGCCTATTACCACATCCTGTCTAAGCTTTATTTATATTAAACAACTTAACTTCCTGCAACATTTCCTAACAGGTTGCATTTCTCTCCTCTGGACTATTCCTAGTAGTCCAGGTCATTCGGCAATATTCCAAATGGATAGGCTACTCCAGCAGAGGCCATATTAGCACTCAGTAGAGTGCAAGAATTAGCTCATGTCTTACAGACACCACTTTCATGGTGTGAGAGCAGTGTTTGCCTCTTCTGCACCCATGTGACATGGCTGTCTCATGACCAGCCTCCAATCGATTATAACCCTTTTCATGCAGCACTGCTGTTTAAGCTGATCATTTCCTCATTCTGCTAGAACAGATCATTCCTAATTAAATAAAAGGTCTTGCATTTGTCCATACAGAATTCTATCCTGTTTCCTTCCAGACCATTTCTTCTATTTGTCAGGGTCACTTCGAGTTCTAATCCTGCCCTCCAGTGAGCTTGTCTTAGCTGTAAATTGTCTGCAAATCTGAAAAGCACATTCACTATTCTTTCGTCCACATCACTCATGAAAACATTGAGAATTCCTGACCTAGCACAGACACCTCTGGAAAGCCATTTTATACATTCTCCAACTACACAATGACATTTCCTCTCCAAATACAGTTTCCCAACAAGTTGTATTGTATCCTTCAAACAGTGGCTTCCTCAGATCCATTTTTGGAAGTTACTTTTAGTTTGTATGAGCTCAGATATGCAAAAGAAAACAAAAACTATTTAATAATAAGTGTTTCAATAAAATTATGTCAAATGATGATCATCAACTCTTCACTCTCAGTGAGCAGTCAAGCACAATAGTGTCTACTTCACTAATAATACAAGTTAATAAAACACAGTTCAGGTACCTTTGTGATATTTGYTGTCTTCGGTGTCACTTTTATAGCAATATCCCAAAACTAGGACGACACTCTTGAGATTCCCTTTTTCAAAGAAATAAAATGTCAAATCTTAATTTTAATCAGAATTTTGTAATTTAAAGACAGAAAGAGTAGATGACATCAAGGCGCTAAGAGGACAGAAAGCAGAGTTCAATCAACCGGACCCTTTATTCAAAATCATTAGCCATGAAAAACCCAGACATAAAGACAATATAGTTCATGTCTCCATTTAATGTTGGGGTTTATCAGAGTTCAAGGCATAAGCTTGGGATCAGCTGACCAGGCTGTTGAACAAGCCCAAGAACAAAGCACCCTATTATACAGCACAGGCAGTGGTAGCAGAGTCACAGGAAACAGATGTCACAGCAAAAGGACAGGCTGCAAGTGAAGTCCCAGTGCACAGCAGAATGTACCAGTCATCAGCTCAGTTATGAAAAAAATAAACCAACCAAATCTGACACAAACTGAGTAAAAATTTTGAACTAAAAGTTTTAAACTAATGATGGCATGTAGGTGGGAAATGGAAATAGGGAATGGTTCATAAGAAGGTGCCTACTGAATAATGCAAAAGACCAGGAAGACAGGAGTGCTTGGATTATAAAGGGATTAAAAGAATGTGCCAGTGTTCCAATATCAACTTTCTGCTTATTTCCAACAAGACATGTCTATAAACACCTTGCAAAGACAGACAGAAGCTGTTATGTGTTATCCTGCCACAGCAGCACCCTGTTCCTATCGGCAGCACAACAAGGGTGGAGAGCCCTTGACTTTGAGCTAGTAGAGGAATACAGGACCCAGCCCGGGTCATGGAGCAGGCTGGGGAAGGGACAGCCCTCACTCTGCAGACACTCCAGCTGCAGCACTGCACCTCACACCTCTTCATCCATGAAGTCTTACACTCCCAGGGGAAAAGATGAAGAGGCAATCAGTTTCTGGGGTATAAACAGACTAAGTATGGCTTAACTGTGAAAGCCACAGTCTTGGAAGTTTCCTAGTGGGTCTCCCAGGATCTCTGCAAGGTAGGGAGAGGTTTTTCCTGCCCTGAGGAGGTCAGCATTATATTCTCCTCTGAGAGTGATGTACATCTAGTTATAGTAGAAAAGGGATGGTGGGAACCATACATATCTTCCATGCTCAGATTTTTTATCACTTTTATTTTTTTCTGCAGCCAGTCCTATCCATACTCCTTACAAAAGTGATTGGAACTTAAGTATAATGTTTCTTATTTAGACCTGGGTCCTGTCTTACTATATAGACATCTAAATTTGAACTTGCAAAATGAACTATAGATTTACATATCAATTATTCTCTATGGTAAGTCTCATGTCTATTAAACATCAACGTGTTAGGTGACAGGATTGGAAAATGACATTGCATTTCCATATTCATATAAGAACTAGAGATAAAATAATTGACTCAAAGTCTGGCAATCTCTTTTTCCTGAAATATTTACATCTGACTGACATTATATATTTTAACCTTAAATGAAACTATTTAATACAAAAATATTTCCCTCTATGTTCTCTGATTTCACATAAGCAATGTGGTACTATTGAAGAACTGCTCAGCAGCCTCTTTGCCATTTTCACGGATTCTGTGAAAATCCCAGTGGAAACCAAGTCCTCGAATTTAGGAAAAAAACCCCAGCACTTATAAATAATTGCTGCAAAACGATGATCAAAAGAAAAAAGTACATATCAAACTGCATATATCAATCTTATTTGCCGTTCTTCAGATTTGTGCAAACACAGCTAAACTCTTTCTCCTGAATATTAATTTGTCTATAAATAAAATTCTGATTAAAAATGTTGAGGTAACTAAGCCTCAAGGCCTTTTAAATCACACTCTATTCTATACAATATATTTTCCCTATCAGTGACAGCAATAAGTGAGGCAAAAATTATGTTTTCATCATAACTACTCTTTACAAAATGCTAAAAATAAAATGTCCCTTTATAATACTAACACCGTAACTATCAGGACTAGAAGGACTGAAAATGCCATGCCATAGCTGGCACCATTAACAGCTGAGGACTGAACAGATTGTACAAATTTGCTGTTTGAGGCAAAGGCAAATCAGAGGAAGATTAGGTATTTTTGACTTGTACAACACTGCCTGCAGTATGGCCTAACTATAGTTTACGGATTCTTCTGGTGCCAGAAAGGAAGAAAGAGCCCCGAGAATAAGTTCATGATGGTAATGAGAAAACATCCACAGCCTGCAACTGTGAAATTTGCTAGCAGGATTACAGTGTGTTTCTGAATTCCCAATAGCTTCAGTGTCTTTTTTTTTTTTTTTTTTTGACAGCAAACTTTGACACTTAAATAACACTGACAGGGAAACTCCAGAGTTTTTTCCAAAACACAGTGGAAAGTGATAGGAATCCACATGTTGTGCCACAAAGTACTTTTTGAAGTAATGTGTATTTTGAATGTATTAACCACTGCAGTACCACGAACTTAAGATGATATGGCCTTTATTACTTTTGGGAGAGGTGCAGGACAGCATACAGTTGAAGAAAGTTTCAACAGCCAGAAGTGCCCCTTACTCAGCTACATTCCTCTGGCTGTTCCTGGTCACTACTGAAACCCCGCAACTCCTGTCTGCCTACAACAGCTTGAAACAACTGTCCCTGATAACAGGAGCAGCACATCTGTACAAGTCCACATCCCAAGTCCAGGTGTGTAGCACTTTCCCAACTCTGCTGTGATCTGCCTGTGACCCAAATCTAAAAGAACCATTCCTGAATCAGGATGGGAGAAGAAAACTGGGCAATAAGCAATTAAGGAAAAATTATTAAAATCTACCATGGTCCACAGAGAGAGAAGCCAGAAGTGTAACACTTGAGATGGAGAGGGAACACAGGCAGACACAGGGAAGAGAAGAGGATGACATGACAGAGGATGGTGAGAACTGTGCTGAAGTACAGCACAAGGATGCAGTGAAGGTGGGGTGTGTTCATGTGCAGACCAGTGACAAGCCAGGGAAGAGCTGTTGCTTTATGTGGGCACAGGTATTCAGCCTGCTGGTATTCAGCCAACACCCGAGTGTCTGACGCTGACTGAAGATGACAGCAGYGGAATAGAATGAATGAACAAATCATGGATAGTGCTAATCTGTTCCTGGAACACCACAACAAACAGGACACAGCAAACCTAAACTTAGCACTGATTTCAAAGCACGCATCACTTGATGGCTTTACTTACCCAGCTGAGCTGTTATCATGACTCGAACGGAGTCGCAGAACTTGTCTATAACTCGTACAGGACGACGTGTTGATAAATCAAGAAGCAAGATATGTCCTCCTCCTGTCCCTATCCACAGTGCAGTATTTTTCTGCAGGCAAATTGTCTTCACTCTTCCAGAATAAGCCAGTTTATGTTTTGATTCCTTATTTAATTTTTCCACTTTGTTCCTACAAGTATGGGAAGAATTTGTATTGGAATCTGGTGGCACACTATTCTGCAACTGCTAAAACGACTCTCTGAATACCAGATTTTCAAGCAATCATTCATCAAGACAAGTCACAAAATTCTCATGCAACCAAACTGGGATGAAGGATGAAAACTGTTGGACTACTAAGAGCCAGCTGGTCTGCTTCAGAAGACCTTTAAATAGGACACAGGTACACTTCTCTGTTTCTCCCAGTCTGCAGGAGGTTAATGTCACTGCAAAGTGTGAAGAGCACATCTACACCTGCTCCTAACCTCACCACAAAAAGAAATGGATGTGGCATGCTAAGGGAAAGGAACAATTTAAATGCAAATGAAAATCACTGTCACCGTTAATAAAACTCTGATCTCCTACTGAATTTGTGCACTTGAGAGAGAAGACATTCTTGTTCAGGGGATGCAGAAAATAACTGAATTAATATTAGTACCTGAAGGACAGCAAAAGACTTTCTTCTTTCTTGTGCTAAATGAATCTTCTTGACATCGTAGAGAAATTGTGAAATATAGTAAGGGTCTTTAAAAAGTGGGATTCTGCACGGAATATTCTGAAGTTCTGGGCCAAAAGAGGATAGGAAATCCACACTTTCCCAATGAACTGTGCAAATCCCTTACCTCTGGGAGGTTAGGGTATCAAGCTAGAGAAGGCAATCTGATATTCAGCTTCCTATCCACCAAGTCAACAATCTGAAATAAAACACTTACTTAAGAAAATGTGCACAGTCAATTAGTTCAGAAAGTTTTTCTGTCTTCTTGTCCCAGATTTCCACAAAATGGCTGTTTTTCTTTGCCAAGTAGATGGATTTGTCTATTGCTATTGAAATAATGTTTGCATCACTGTAAGCATTATGACAGAACCTAGAAGAGAGAACTCCAGTTAGATACACAGAAAGTACCTAGTAGAAAAACTTGACTACTATGAGTGGGATTAGTTTCCCTCTGACTCTTGCAGAGTCACTCAGTCTTAAAACCAAACTAGGCTAAAATACAACTGAAAGGCTTTGCTTTAATCTTCCTACAGTTGGACACAAATTCTCACATTAAGAGTTAGGCTGACGACATCCTTGGAGGCACATTAATGCTCAAAGTCTATTAATAAATCTTTCTCATCAAACACTGATTTGTCCATGTGAGAATTACATCAAACACTCCAAAACCTCAGTGAATGATTTCTAAATAGTGAGAAGTCAGCAATCAGACATGGTTAAATATATATAGGGCAGAGATATGCACTCATATCATACTGACAAACATGGAAGGACAAATACTATGATAAGTGTATATGTATAATTCTAAGTAGTGTAAACAGAGCCTGGACTAATGCAATTGGAGGAGAAAAACTGATCAGTTGCACTTATACATTTTCTGAATAGATATTGAATTCATAAATCCTTTATAGTGTAAAAATCTACATCCCTTGTTTAAAAGCAGTAACAAATACTTTCGACACTACTCACTAATATTCCACCTGTATTGCGGAAAGAAGAGAACAGAAACAAGCAAACTCAAAAGAACAAGCTCTAGAACAAGACATTACATCAAAGTACTGTCAGACATCTTTAACGAAAACAAACGAGCCAAGTAACATCACTTATAAAAAAACTTACAGTTGACTTGTCTTTGTTTCAATGAGCTTTTGAACAGAGAAGTCACTGGTTAAGGCAATGATTTTTGTTCCACAGCCTCCCCAGATTACATTTTTTTCAGATAAGCATGAGGATTCATTTAAGCACATCAGTGGTGTGCTAACATTTCCTATAGTCAGTATCTTCAAAGGTGTAGCACCCTTACACTGCAAGAAAAAATATACTCTGAATTAGAAACAAGGAGGACACAGACACACAGAATCTTGTTAAAACAAGGCCCCACACAGCCTGCTGAATTAAATTTACGCATCCAGATTTTCTGAATCATTGTGGTTCAGAACACTTCCATAATGTTACTAACTGAAAAGCACCATATTCCCATTATAGATGTCCCATAGGAAACAGGCTGTGAGCAGAAACAGGATAGAGTAGGGAATGACACTTTCTGCAAGCCCTGGCACAATTCAAGAACTGGTTGGAAAGTCACATCCATGTCTTTGAAGACGTCCTACACCCCTTAATCTAGTCCTGAAACGCATTGCACCTCCATAATTGCTCTAAACTGCATATGGTCAGGAACTAAACCTTCAGGTACCAGCTCATATAAACAGCTCCCAGCACTTCTTTATGTGTTCTGTGAGCAGAACTCTGATCTACAGAAAACCTAAACAATATTTTATTTTTGAACATAGCTGTTCTACAAAAATTTACTAAATGAGAATAAAAAGGAGGTATTACAGCAATAAATAAGGAGATTAAAACTGTTAGAATATTCTTAACAACAACCATCAATGTCAGCCTCTAGTCAGTTTGCCAGGCCTTTCAAAGGAATTTTTCACCTCTTAACTCCATTGTTTGAAGCAGTTATTGTAAAACATGTGCAGTACATCTAAGACCACAGTAGAAAATCATTTTTAGTTTTAGACATGCAATTAAAAAATAAGCAGCATGAAATAAGGTTACTCTTGGTAACTGCTTTAGATATTACTGATAGCACCTTGTAGAGCAGACAAAAAAGAACAAGTCTACCTTTACTGCTCTGTCTTCAAAAACTGCCAGTTTGCCATCAGCTGTGCCTACCAAGAAGAAATTCTTCTGTTTGCTGAAATAGAATAAAATAATGAATTCTAGAAATGCCTTAATCAGGTAAGAAAAATTTAAATGAGAAGTCTCTAGTATGTCAAGTATTTAATTAAATACTAAAAGCAAACACAACCTCTGTGATCAGAAATGTAGTCCCTAATTACACTGGGTGAAAAATTAAGTGGAAACACACAAAAAACAAGCAGTTGTCTGAACAAAACTGCATAGTGTACACAGATGCCATTTTCTGAACACCTCTGTTTAGTAGTATTTTCAAAATGTAACCCAAAATATTTAAAATTCATTTATACCTTTGTTTTGAGAGAGAATTACAGTATAAACAAGTGATGGAATCTGACATTTTCTGCAGACGATGCCTTCTTGTTTCATCTTCTGTGTTAACTGCCCACAAAGAACCAGACTGGGTTCCTGCTACAATCCAGTTTTCTTTCTCAGTAGGAAGAGTCACTAAGGCCAAACTTATAATTTTACTGTCTGCAATATCCTGAGTCACAAAAAAAGAAGAAAAACAACTTGGTCATGATTTCAGTAAGGGTAAATGCTAGTAAATTACTAATGATAAAAATATAGTACAATCTTCTTGGACTCTGAACAGACCCTTGGCCTAACTTTCCTTTTAAGAAATCCAATTCCCTATTAGCAGAATACATCTTCAACTGTGCCACCTATCTTCAAAGTGCTGGGAAGGACTCCTCAAACAGTACACAGGAAAATCTCTCAGCTGAATGCTAAAAAAAAATATTCTCTTTATTCTAATCAAGGTCTCAAAGCCGTCAGAGAATTGAGAAAATGGAACTACACTGCAATACACATTCAGTTTAATTGCTAACAGTGAAAGTACTGGCCTAATATTTCTTTTTCTCATTTTATTTTTAGAAAAATAACCCATATAATTTATACCGAAGCTACCAATTCAGATGTATAATGGACACAGATGGCAGATGGAAACAGAACTTTAATAACTTTGATGATGAGTCACGCTGAGTTCTGGCACACGTTCCTCACAGCACATCAAGCCTGGGTAAAACCTTTCCCCTTTTCTGATGGGACAGGACTGAGACGTACAAAAATCAAATGAAAAGAGCTGGAGAGCATCTTCCAAAGTGGCACAAGGAGATGACATTCATGGGAAGTGAGAAATTGTTAAGAGACTACCTGGATTGCTAGAGGAGGTAGAGAGGTATGAAGGGCTGCCTAACTACTACTCCTTTCTGTGGCCTCCATGCTAGAGATAGTTTCCATCTCAGTGGAAGAAAGTAATCCAGTAGTGGAAAGACAGTTGTATGAGAAAGTTCAGGCTGTATAGCAGGAAGAGAGTAAAAATCAACTGTTTTTCTTCTTCATTTCATGGATACAATGATGACTCACTTATGAGGAATCTTTGTTCTCTCAAAGCTTAGCTTTGCAGAAGTAATATCCTGCTGTTGAAATGCAATTAATTCTGAAATACATCTAGGTGCCAGAAAAAATAGAAGAAATGGCAACTTTCCCACATACCTCACAAGTATGTCCATCTGTATTTAGATTAACAAATGAAAGTTGTGCCTTTTCTGTGTTCCCATTGCCTATCCAGACTCCTGCCTTCTTGCAGCTTTGATTGGCAGCCACCATGCACTCTGCTGTAGATGTGCTGGGTATTGAGACATACCTCATCAAACAGATAAGCTCTGCAGAATTCAGGATCTCATAAACCTACAAAGAAAGCCACAGCATGCACATGGTGACAACAATGGCTTGTACAGTGATAAACAATAWGCAATGCGTAACAGTGTTTCATTGAATACGGACACGGTATCAGCAGGTCTGGTCATTTGTACTATTTTTGCCACTATTAGTGGCAACCTAAAATTATTGTACTATAATTTGCCACTATTAGTGAGCAACCTTTGTGCACT
This sequence comes from Amblyornis subalaris, assembly GCA_018881555.1. Classification (NCBI taxonomy): domain Eukaryota; kingdom Metazoa; phylum Chordata; class Aves; order Passeriformes; family Ptilonorhynchidae; genus Amblyornis; species Amblyornis subalaris. The sequence continues at coordinate 4,005,793 of JACAXG010000055.1, forward strand.
GAGCAACTCCAGTTGGTGAGATTAAGGCATATTTGAAAATGCCACCCATTTCAATAAGAAGGCGATGTGTGACAACAGAGAGCAGGTTTCAGATTCACAAGACTGCTCCTCCTCTCACATGCATGGAACAGTGTGTGACTGCACTGACACTATTTAACCAAGTCCTTTTTGCATAGCCCTAGTAAAGACCAAGAAGTAATCTGAATTGTGTTACCCTACAATTGTTACACAGCAACACGGGAAAACAGCAGCTAGAAYACGTGGTTGAAGACTTGAATGAACAGTTTATTCTGGATGGCAAGAGCAGGCAATATTTCATGGCTGTTTCCATTCCAGAAAAAACCCTATGCCTCTCATTAACTTAATGTCTGATTCCTTTTCAGAAACCACAACAACTTTATACTGTCATCTATCATAAAAATGCAAATAAATACACTAAGTAATACCTGGCAAGATGTTGGTCGTTCCTGAGGATTTTCCTTCAAACACTTTTTAATTAAATTTTCAACTTTGGGCCAGGGGGCACACCCATATTCTTTGACAGGATCTAGAATGTAAAATTAGGTAATTTATTAACCAGCATTTACCATCGTTCTGAGTAACCTTCTTCTTATTTTAAGGATTCACCTAACTTCTTACTGAGCTGCTCTAAGAAATATCACATTCTTAGGCAAAATGTCAGCATGAACAGCTTAGAATTGCACATCTGCCATTAAATGCTAGAGCATGAAATGCTAGAATTAGAGTCCCTTTAATTAATAGCAGTTAAAGCAAAGGGATTTTGCTTTATCTTTTTCTTTAATGTCCCTGCGCATGGGACTGAATCGCAGATACATGTGGGTTGTGTTTCGATTAATGTTGACCATTCAAGGTATGTCACTTCAGTCAATAGTCTGTCAAATTCCTGTAAACACTATTTTCCACATTTATTCTTCTGAGTATAAGGAATGCATATGAACTTCCAGTAAAGGATATAGCAAATAGATAAACAGCTCCATATAGTATTTACAAGACATGGAAGTTTAAATGCTGACTCAGTGCTTGGAATATATATCTTATGATTATAGGTGCTGAACTCTCTAAGAACAAATCACTCACGAATAATGGTGCCTGTATTGCTTTTCCTTTTAGTTCATCATAATCCACAGCAGATATTCCAGTCCTACCTTAGACAGAGGTAACATTAATGATAAATACCTGCAAATGAACATATTCAGTGCAGCAAATGACAGGCACTGTTTACTTGTGAGATCAGCCAGCCCCTCTTTTGGTGGACATAGATAAATGATGAGCATGTGCACAGGTGGAACTGTACTATCTCCAGAAATTAATACTTCAATTATTTCATAGGGCTCATAATACAGTCAAATGGACAGCTGCACTCAAGAGATACTTAGTCATCAGTTCCTGGGATATTCTCTTCAGGAAGGGGGTTGAAACTGTCTGAGCTTAAAACTGGACTGTTCTCCTTAAGGAGCAGAAAACGTACGAACTCTCTGTCTCTTGTAATGGAGAAGCCACGCCAGATTGAGTGACACTGCTCTCTCCTAGATGGAGGAAAACATTCCTTAAAGAATGTTTCATGAATATATCCCCTATTGCTGGGCAATAAATAAGAACACCAAACATTAAGCTTGTAGTGCTTTAAAAATTCAACAGCTCTTGACACTTTGGCACAAGTTGCCCAAGACTGAGTTACATTGTCCAGATGATTACATCACATCCAGCCTGATAGGCTATTTAATCTTCCTTCCAGCAGCCAACAATTACATATTGTAAGGCAGATGGAATATGACGAATGTTTTATTTTTCTCAGTAAGAATTTGTCCTGGGTTAGTTATATATTCTATTACCACCCACAAATCTGGATAAATTTCATAATTACACACCTGGGACTCCTTATCTCTACTGAGATAAGCACTCCAGCCGACAGGAAGCACCACCCACCCTGGTTATTTGATCTCAGGTAACGGCCCATTAGGACCACCCAGCCTGACTAATTAGCCTGAACCCCATCGGAAGACTCCAGATCATCTCTGAGAACCCTCGGGAGCATCTCGGAGGACCCTAGGGCTCATCCAAGCTCATTACCAAAGCAACCAATAGAACATCAGGAAGATCCTCTTCCATTGTGAAAGTCCCCGCCCCTGGGGGAGGTGCCAGCCAAGAAGCACAGCATAAAACAAGGGTTTTGGATGGGAGAAGATACCCTCGACTTGACGGGACTCCGCTCTCAACAGGACACTCGACTCGACTCGGCTCCACTCCTCGGAATTGGATTCAGCTAGCTACTCCACTCCACTTCTCGGGATTGGACTCAGCTACTCCCCTCCACTACTTGGACTGGACTACCAGGCCTTCCTGCAGGACCAGTGCCTGCACAGCTACCACCCTGGTCAGCAGGGTGTCAGGTTGTACCGTGACTCTGTCGGTTTGTTTAAGCCCGTGTTTCTGTATTACTGCATTTATTTTAACCTTTTTTTTTTTATTAAAATTGTAATTTTGACCTAACATCTCTCAAGGTATTCGGTGTGGGGTTAATTTCTCCTGCTGGTTTACAGCCAAAACAGCACAGAATTCAAGTGTTTTTTTAAAGATTTTAAGACATGTAGCTTCTCAGTAATGGATATTTTATTATAATGTATCTCAGTCAAAGAACAAAAGTGGAATGGTGCTTATCTTCATGCATGACATGCATTTCACAGTAACCAAGTAGCACAGTCGAGTCCAGACATGGTACCAGAAGGTACCTTCAGCAACACCCATTTTAGCTGGCTCTGCATGAAGTCCCAAGTATACAAACTCTCTACTTCTTTACAAAGTGAATCAGCTAGATTCTTTGAAATTACAGTGGAATTATAATCAATGTGATGCTAAATATATGTCTATTTCTCACTATCTCAAGACCATATGAAATTAGGAGAAGGTTCTAAAAATTGTTATTATTTAGCCTCCTTCTCTGATCACTGTCAGATACAACATAACCCATAAGAGATGCTGTTTCTGGAAGAGGCAGGACAAATGTTGAAACTTTAAGAAACAAGGCATACCTGGCAACTTTCCTTGTATTGCTAATTCATCAAATTCATTTGGAAACTTCAAGCCTTCCATTATTCTACCACCTCCTGTTAAAATGTCATAAAGCAGCAAGCCAAATGAATAAACATCAGCTTGCTGATTGTAAATAACATTTCCTCTGGCAACCTCTGGTGCTCGAAATCCTGCAAATAAATCATTCATTAATAGTTATGCTTCATATCAAGATGAAGTCGTCTTTATACTTTTAAAAGTAAACAATAATTGATAAAAATGGCACAGGAAGTGCAAGGAAAAATATCAAACTATTTCTGGGCTGGCAATAGTTCGTATTTGGCAGACCTCCAAAAACATCAGCAGTAAGTATAAAGGAAGGGGATAGTACATCAGTTATAGACCTCTTGCACCATTTAATATAAAATAATTACTTAATCAATGAATGCTGAAAATCAAGGGCAAGTCTGGAGTCTTTATTGAAGGTCTAACGATTAACACTTGAAGTCACACTCTCAAGCACTATTTAAAAGACCTAAAGGCACTTTTCAAAAGGGTTGAATTGTTCTGTGCTTTAGAATGGATGCCAATAGGTTCTCTAAAGTCAGGGAACAGTGCAGGTATTTATTTACTTCAAAAAAATATTAAGACCTATGTACACATTACTGGAAATTAAAGCAATAGATTTTAGCAGTATCATTTCAATATCACAATAACCATACTAAAACAAGACAGTGAAAAATTATAATGAATGCACGTAATTTAATTTGTTCTCTTTTTAAACCTTTAGTATACTCCTTGATTCTTCTGCAAGGGGTTAAAACATGAACAGGAGGAAAGGCCAAGAGGTAGAAATCTGGCATCACAATTTGTAATATGGTTAGGACTACTTTTTGTGATTTTGACTAGAATATAGATTTGAGCTACTTCTTACAGACTACATAAAAAACATATTAGCTATTTCAGGACATAATGCACTTTAAACCAAAGCATATTTCCATACCTGGTGTGCCTTCAGAGGTTTTTATTCCCATTCGGCAACAATACTGGGCAATGCCATAGTCRGCTATTTTTGCAATAACAGCTGAATTGGGATATAAGGTAAAAAGCAACACATTGTGAGGCTTTAAATCACGGTAGATGATCATTGCTGAATGCAGGTACCTAGCAATCAAAAAAATATTTATTGAAAGCATTCATAATGCATCTGTACACACACACTGAGTGCCTTATTCCCACAACAGTAAATCGTGCTTTCAAACAATAAATATTGTGTTAAAAATGTCAAACATCACCAACATGACACAGCCCTACTAGATTATGACTTTAGAATTGTTCTGAAATACTGTTTACTGGCACACACACACTGCAGTATTTTAGTACCAAGTTTTATCTGAGGAGTTGCTGACAGCTTGAAAACTGAATCTCAGAAGTTTAAGCTACATTGATCCCTGAGCCCCCTTGCAGGTTTTGTCATTTTGAAGTCAGACTGCAACAGCTCCCGAGATCATTCATGGACTTTCAGAACTTGAGAAATGCACTGAATTAATTTCTTTGAAATTTCAGTACAAAACCAACAGCCACAAAGAAATTGCATCCAGAGTCTTGCAACTCCTGTACTTACATGAGCATCACTCATTAGCAGAAAAAGAACAGGTGACAAAAGTACATGTTATATATTGCTAATCAACCATAAAAATACAAGCATTTGTCTGACCCAGGAAGTATTCTGCTTGGGATGTGAGAGAACAGAAGTCTCCATTTGCAGTATATCCTATTTGAAGCTATATCCTGTTTTTACACCAAGGCAGAAGTCACATTTACCTTAAGCCATCAGCTACATGTAGAGCTATCCTGTGCTGAAGTGTTCTAGTTAAACTTGCATTGTCTTGTTGAAGCAAACGGTCAAGAGATCCTTTGAGGGCTAATTCCATCACCAGCATCCGGGGACGGATTGCAGCAGCCAGCAAAGACACTAAACTGGGGTGATGGAGGTGACAAAGCACTGCAAGCTCCTGCAAATTGTAAAATCAGATGAAATAGTGCAAATAGCAAAATCTCTGTACATCTGAAGTAAACTGAGGAATGTTTGGAGTGAAGACTTGCAATTTACTTAAACTTTTAAAGTTCTCTAGGGTTGGTATTCCAAGAGCAGCATGACAGAAAAAAAGGCAGTATTTCTTACTTGTCTTAGGAGCCTGAGGGAAGTATGTTTATTGAAAATCTTTACAGCAACCTCTTCTCCACCATAGGATGCGCGATATACAGATCCAAACCCACCATCACCTTTTGAACAATGAAATTGAAAAGACCATTACAAAAACTGGGATAACAACCATTTCTCAAAAAAAAAATAGCTGAAAAGGTTCAGTTTTAAAATGTGTGGATGATCTACTGTGTTAAGCTTCATGATCAGTAAACTAAACACATAAAAAACAGTGTCCTAGCGTGTAAGTTATTGGAAAATTCAAAGCTCAATAACCTGTAAGTCAGAATACTTTAAAATAATAAATTTCTTCAGAAAAGAAATCTTTAAATGCTTTTCATATGTTGCAGAACTGGCTTCAATAGATTTGTTTACATAATTTCTGTAAAAAAAACCAAACCAAACCCTACAAAATAACGCTTACCCAAGAGAAATTCAGGAGCTTCATCAAATTCCAGGTCATCATTGTTCAACATAATATTTCTAGGCAAATCAGCCAATATCAGATCAGGAGCAATCTGAGCAATTGGAATGGTCTGTCTTGGTTGATCTGGATTTACCAAAAGGTCACCTAAGAAAAACAAATGAGAAAATGGAAAAAAGAAAAAAAAAAAAAAAAAGAAGGGTAGGCATCATTCAAAAGGCACTGAAAGGTACATGGATCTGAGTGTGTAAGATCAAAATACCTAAAATTAGATTCATAGGTGTGCATGTACATATAAATACATATATATATATATTTATATTTACATGTGCACACAGACACACACTAATTAAGTTTGCCATTCAAATTCTTGGATTTTACATGTTTAAGTATTTTCAAGGTTATGTATATGTACCAATCAAATGCAAAAAACATTGCTGTTATGTATCAACACCAAAGTAATCAAGAGATTATTTTTTGGTATGTAAAAAGAAAGAATGCTTTTAGTATGTAGAATGTCATATTGGATATTGTCTTTTAAATTACTGTTCTATGTGATCCAACCAAAAGATCGAGTATCAGTTTTACTATGTCCTGGATTCAGTTCCAAGAATGAAGCTGCATTATCAGTATTTCAATTAAATGATTCTTTTCATTACTGCTATTTTTATATGACCACACAGAGTAGATGCAATCTGTCTCATACTCTATGTTTATATATACTAAACAGGTCTTACATAAAAAAAAGTAACAAGTTGCTTTTGACTTATACTGTAATTATTTCTTACAGAAATGAAACATTTTTAAATAACGTGAAGTGCCCAAATGTTATAAAGGGGCTGTTGCACAATATTTGTCTAGATACAGGTATACCTCTATATATCTCACACGGCATAAATACATACCTTCTTCAGCCTTCCTAAGTAAGTCATCAAGTAGTATTTTTTGGTGTTCTTCACCATCTTGAAAGCTGTACAGAGCCCATTTCTTCAACAGTGTTTCCCCTTCACCACATACATCTATATCCAACAAACCTGGAAACCATTCTTCCATAAGAGAATCTATGTGATCCACAACTTGCCCCAAAAGGATGCACCCTTTAAGAAACCAAACGGGGAAATTACAGACTCACTCTGCCACACTTTCAATTACAAAGATAAACTCTACATTCCAAAGGCAAAAGCACAACAAACCAAAATGCCAAGCTGCAATCAAACCCGAGCAAAAGAATTAACCTTTTCTGCAAGAAGGTGCTGTAATTTTCAAAAAACTGTCTGGGTTGTTGTCAAATACTGCTGATTCCACTAGACAATAGGCTTCAGGTGACCAATTCAAGTAGATGCCTTGTCTCCAGTACATTCTATTGGGACGAAGAGCTCTCTCTAGAAAATACAAAATTAGATTAAAAATCTGATTTCTAATACGAATGTAAACTTAAAAATATCTGGAATAATTCATGGTACTTTGAATATATGGTTGTAGGATTATATGTACCCAAATAACAAACAAAATAAAGGCAGGCAGGCATAGCCCCACAAAAGCTGAATATTTGTCAACCGGTGTTCAGTTCTGTAAGGCATACCCAAAACCTGTAAGTATTTCATGAGATGGTAAGTCATGCAGCAGATAGGCATTACAGAAATGCTTAGGTACGTTCAGGTTGATGCACAGAGTATCTTAGGAAACACATGGAAAAAAGCTGTGATTTCAATTTTTCCCATCACATACTCATGAAATAGCAGGATGCAACTGGAATTTGATGTTCAGAAGAAATTCAAATGCCGGGACAGCAGGCACGTAYGAATGATATTTGTAGAGCATTAGCATGTGAAAGCATGGAATTCTTGGGAAAAAATTAAAGACATATCCCCTCTTTCTGATAAACGCAAAGCTTTGAGACTTTATTAAAGGGAGAATCAATGAACCTGAAGAAAAGCAGTTTGTTTTTCAGTGGGGAAGTCATATCCCTTCCTGTATTCTTTCTGGAAGCAAATAGCAATATTGCATAAATATAAGGATTTCCTCTATCTCTAGCATGTGAAGGTGAGAAATAGGCTGCTTACAGCCTTCACTTTCTTTTGCACATCACTGTGAAGATCAGGCACTATCTGTTCTGGATACTCCTAAATTACAAAAATGACCACTGTCTTTTTCTCACATTTGTGAAGGGTACAAATGTTAGCTAAAGTGAAACAATGTTAGGAACTAAAGCTTTAACACGCAGGTATTGGCATTCAAAGAAAACTTGCACACTATTCCTTTTGAAGATAAAGGTTTGTACCTCTTCCTGACAGCATGTAAGGTGATATCTCAAGCAACCTGTTGATCAGCCTGGACCAAAATCCCATAGGAAAGTAAGGCATCTCATAAAGTCTGATGATTATTTCTGAATTTTCACAGTGGGGAAGTTCTACAACAGGTCTGTGATCAGACAAACTGAAAGAATAAAAATATTAAGACAGTATTTGATGATGTACTTTATCCAACCTGACCGACGATATATTTTGTTTATTATGTAAAATGTATTATTTATTAATGAATGATCAGATGATCAGGGAGCTAACAGATAGTGTATTTGCTTATTCTGCTTGCTTGTGCCAAAGTGAAGTTCTGGCTGTAATTTAAACACAGCAGAACCTCACTAACAATCATTAGATATTGAATGTAAATATGAGAAAAATCTGAGACATACATAAGGCAGGTAAGACATTCAGACAAAATCTTCCTATCCCAGGGCTTTGAAGGACATAGAAACTCTAATCAGTGCAGCCATGCAACTCTCCATTCAGCAACATAAACATTACTAAACACATTACGGAAATTCGTAACTGAGGCAGAGAAACTGTGTTATCTGCTTCAGATAAAACAAAAATACAACAAAGTCATAACGTGTTTTCTGTCACCACATTTAATATCTAGAATTTTTGAAGGAGATACTGACTCTGCGTAACTTGTCTGTGGTTCTCACTTCAAGCAAATAGATTATAGAAATTCATGGTTATCTTTTATATTGCAATAAATATCTGTGATGCTGGCACACTGCTTTGTGAAGCTAAGCTAAATTATAATCTCCCTGCTGTAGTCTTGAAGCATGGTAACTGTAAAAGAAATATTATCCTCATAAAGCATTTCATCATTTATGGTTTCCATTTACCCACCACGCTGATACGACATAAGCCTTATCTGTTACAAGATCACCTTAACATGTCTCTTCTGAAAGCATTTACTAAAATGTAGTATACGAAGTATATATCATGCTTACATATACCAAATTGCTGTGATGATCTGTGAAACTAGTCAGCCTGATGGGAGGTTTCTATTTTGATCTACCTCTACGGCTGTCATCTGTGGGTTTAGCTCTTTGCTTACCTGCTTGGGATTAGTAGTTGATCCTCTCCTAATGGCAAAGCAATCTGAAACTTTTCCAGAAGCTTGAAGTATTGAGACATATAGATCTTAGGAAACTTGCTCTTCTTTAAAAGGAATTTTTCCACATCAGAGCGCTTTACAATTCCCTTAGGATATTTAGAAGAGCCTTCCACTTTCACCATCAGAATCTTTAAAAAAAAGTAAAACAATTTCAGGTGCACATTCATCATTAGACTGCCTTTTCCTGACAAACTTTGTTCCCTGAAATATTTTGTACAGCCTAATACTTAAGGGGGGAAGGGAGGAAAACAGATGGCCCTTCACAGTGAAACCAAACATTTCCACAATGCCAACAAGAAGACTGCAGTGACAAAATGTAACCTGTTCAAGCCACTTGTGTGCTACCATTCTTCAGTGGCTTTCACTGTGCGCTGTGATCTTGTAGATCTTTTCTCAGTCTTAATCCTATCAGCTTTAAAGGCTTAAATTTACATTTTTTTCTATCCCATTTCCTGCACTTAAGGAAAGGTGACGTTTCAGAGGTAAGAAAATCTGAATATATACAATAAATTTTGAGTGTTTCTAGATCAACATTTCAACACTTAAGCAGTCAGTCTGCTGCTCTCCCATTCCAGCTCCTTATCACTCACTTTCCTCTGCCATCCATTCGAAGCATACAATGGTACTTCTTCCCCTCTCTTTATAGCTTTAATCCAAAGTACCAGCTTTCATCTCAACCTATTGCAACATATTGCAGGATTACTTTGCATTCATGGGGTTTTTATATTCTACATGTATTCTTGTGTCTGTTGCAGTTTAAACGATATTGGATATTACAGTGTAAGAACGGAGAAGCAATGAGACAGTGCAGAAAGCAAACGAAACTGAAAGAGATGGGCCCTGAGAAAATTCTAGATCATGAAACAATAAAGAAATGGTGAAGAAGAAACACTGATAAGTTACAGTGGCTTTAGACAAGGGAAAACACACCATGAATGCATACACAAAAAGTAATCAGTCTGACCTGTGCCATGATTTTACACAGCCACTTAGGATCTACAAAATACAGATCTCTTAGCTGTAGTGCTGGGTCTTGAAAATGAAGGAGAACACCTGCACAAAGAATACTGTAATTAGCAATGCATTGGCCAAGCTCAATATCAAGCAAAGTAAGCACTCCACTCTGGGCTCGTTTTATTATGTGGCTTGACATAAGCAATTTGAACAATAAATACAGCTATATTTATGTCAATATCTCAGAAGAGCAGAATGCAAGCATGGTTTATTCAGCCTCACCTTTATTTTCAGACTTTTTGTTAGATTTGTAATCTGACTTGCTTTTTTTGCCAAGCTCTGTGTGGTTTATTATTTAATCTTAGGAAGCAGTACTGCACTGAGATAAGCTGAGAACAAGATGTATTCCTCTAACCACTATTGTATTTGAGCTATTTTAGCAATTGCGTCTTCACCTTTCTACTGCTGTCTAACCAGCAGTACAATGTTTTCAAGAAGGGATAAGAAATGGCAAGAGATAAAAATTGTTACAGTAGTGATCCTTCATGTCACGGAATACCCTTCCTAACAACCTGGGTTAACAAACTAATGTTATCCAAGCTTAGACAGTTCAGCTCATGACCTTGTGGAAACCTTGTGCAAGATTTAAAAGCTATACAGATCTGTCAGTTGTAGATTTGCAACAAAGTGCTAACAAACACACATTAAAGAGAATATTTTACCTGACTCATTCAGAAAGTGAATGGCGTGAGGGAGTTCATTTTCATCCAATTGTAACTGGCTTTCTTGTACCAGTTCCAGTAAGCGTTTCTGATCAATCACAGGAAATTCTACTGGGACATTTTTACGTTCCAGCAAAATTCTCTTTTCCAGCTCCAGGTAGCTGTCAGGAATTAGCTGACCAACCACTGGTTGATCTCTGATCTATAAAATTAGGAATAATAATTTTAAATGTATTAATTTATTCACATGAAATGCAGACAATAAAACTAAGAAGTAAGGTGGGTTTGTCCACTTAATAGTAGCAGCAAGAAGGAACAAGAACACTCATTTATTGACTAACATGTAACTAATTCTTCTTTCAGTACTATAATGTCTTTCAATAAATAAATTGTCAAGGAAGAAAATATTTCCATATTACATGTACATGAGAAATAACAAATGAGGTCTTCTCGGAAGACATAATTTCAAAGAGAAGCTTTGGTTCAAAGTAAAAGGAAAATATTCACTGTATGAGCAGATGATGTCATACATTTCAAGTTAACACAAAACAAGACTAATTAATAAAAAAAAAGATACCTCTTGTAATATGTAATTCCTCTAGCCATGGCTTTAGATAAACTGGAGGGGGAAAGGGTAGCAGCTCAATTAAGTCTCCACTGCTAACAGTCAGTGGATAAGAGAAGAGAATGAAATAAATTTAGCCACATTAGTGACACTTAGGGAAACAGTTGGGTGCTTTGTGCCTGTTTCCTGAGCCTCAGTTCCTTTATGGAGACACTCTTTGATATTTGGTAATCGCTAGCACCCAGTCAGGTTTTTCTTTCTCTGTGGGTGCTGAGCTACTCACTTTTTTTAGGAAATGGAAAACAACTTTCCCAATATTTACAAACTGGCTTCTTACCTGTAATCTTTCTCGCAATGAAGTTGAACACTAATGCACTGTGTTTTTATGTGTCAAAAATGTAATTGGTACCTTGTGCAAATGAAATTAGTACCTTGTGTAATTTCAAAGACTTCAGATAACTTGATGACAAGGCTGAATGCATAACTCACTCTGTCTGACCTCTAAGCAGATACCTTGTAACATTCCTTTCACAAACCACCTACATCCTTTATGGTAATTATCTCCTTTCCTTCCGGCCACCCTACATCTGTGTATAAGTTTAAACATCACTGGTGTGAGTCTAGTCATAAAGACAGCACTTGCTGCATAAAATCTTCAAAGCAGTAATTCAAAAGAAAATTGGGTTCTTATATGATTTATGAAGTTCTGCCATTGGCTTGAAGTAGAACAGGACATCACCTTTTTTCCTTAATATGTTATGACACTATATATGATTGATATTGTATAAATGAAATAAAAAAAAGTATCTTTCTTTTGCTACAGACTGGATCCTGTCTTTCTGTAAGCTCCATGCCTGGGCTAGTCTCTTCATTCACACTTAGAGCTTCATGCTGTGGCTAAGAAGAGAGCAGGAAATGACAAATTTGGAGACAACAGAACTACAAGTGCTGATGCTAGAATTTAGGAGGACCATTCAGTCCACAGGAACTTTTTTTCCTGCTTTAATTCACTTTCCTCTTTCTAGCAATAGTTTCATGCTATGTAAAATTAAATCGGTAAATGGGAAATTAGTTGGTTTTCAGAAACCACAAAACTGTATTTCCTGGTATCCTGAAATCTTGCAATACTTACTTTAATTACATGATGCCAACCAACAAACTGAGGTTTTATTCAAGTTTCTTTGTAAGAAAAAGATGGCTCATTTTTCATTAAATATTTGATTTACGGCCCTACACTTGAAAACAGAACTTCGCTGGGACTTTTACTAAGTTGATTTTTTTGGTAGAAAATCAAATTAAAACAAATCTGGCGATTTTCCTTCATTATTTTGCTGTGCGTAACATTTTACAGAAGACAAGATGACTGTGCTATCACACTAAAATGTATTTAATTATGCATTAATGTTTAAAAATGTATTCACTTATCTAAAACTAGGATCTTTCCAACATTACAAACAGTATGTAGCTTACCTTGAAGTGAAGACTCTCCTTTATTATGATTTTCCGAAGTCTGATAATGGAATCAGATTCTTCTGTAGCATTCACAAAATGGTAATCCTGGATTGCTGGGAAGCCTCGCTTATTCAGCAGCTCTCTAGTAATTTTAGTCATGCAGGCCTTACGTTGCATTTCATCAGAAACATCCAAGTGAGTGCCAACAAGAATGACTGGGGATGTTGAAGCCCGAGCCTGTTAGTAAGATCCATACTGTTGATTAACTCAATAGTGAATGTTGACTTTAGTGTTTTATATTCACATAAAATGTGGGCCATTTAGTTAAAATGATCAATAAAATGAAAAAAGCCAATTCAAAATATTGCTCAAACATACAAACTATTCTTTTGCACATCACTTCGTACCATTTAAAGTACAAAATGGTGCTGATTGTGTCTTTGTATGTCTAAAAATACTTTAATATCCAATTTCAGCTCCTGTTTATCTTACTATTTGTATTTTCTGAAGAGTTTTTTTCTTCTTCTCCTATCTAAAAATATTTGTGGTTAATTTGCTGTCCACCTACAGTTCCCAGAAAAGCAGAATTCCATTCTGTATGGCTTACCTTGATGTTAAAAAGCCATGGCTTCATAGCATCCACCTCTGCTTGTCCTTTGCTGAGATCATAAACAGCAAGATATAAAGCTCTCTGGGTCATAAAATGAGGATGGGTACTGTAGAACTCTTCCTGTCCTAATGATCAAAAATTTCCATTGTTTAGTACTTCCTTGACTGAACATCTTCAGATCACAAAAAGGCAGCAGAACACTTGTTCTCAGATCACTAATTCACAAATGAAATTCATGTTTGCAGAAATTTATCTAAATTGACAGGAAATCCATAATAACTGAGTTTTAGGTAGGCACTCTGTGGTACCTCATTGATTGAAGTGTAATGCTGAAACACAAGCTTTAAGTTTTAAATCAAGAAGTGTAAGATTTAACTGGATAAACATGGTTGTGGCAAAGACGACCTAAAAGGTCATAATTCTTTTAAAGCTCCAATACCGAATTTCTCCCTCACTCCTTCCTTTACTTCTACCTTCTTCCCTCCCTTTCTCCTGTACTTTCAGCAACTTTAAAATAAGTTGACATAATTAAACACTTAAAATCACAACTGAAGCTGGACATCCAGCTTGAATGCTCCTGGTCTACGCTTATGCACTGTGATAGACTGTATTTAAATGATGACAGATTGCTGTTTAAAAATAACTTTTCTATAGCCTAAAATAGGCCTGAATTTTAGAAGTGCTCCTGTAGTCCCCCGAACTTAAAAAGTTTTCCTGAAATACAAGGTTTAAAGACTCCCCCTAAGCACTTTGATTTTTGTGATCTTACAAACCTGTCATGCTGTAGAGCCTAGAGAGGCCCAGACTATAAAGAGGAGAAACAGAGTCGAGTGAAAGATTCTTCCGGTGATTACAAACTATTTCTCACTATTCTGAAATAATTATTCTAAACCATTATACTTGAAATGAGTGGTCAGACCACATTTGGTGATGAGAAATTCCTAAAGCTTTATACTAAATTTGAGGGATTAGCTGCTAAATTCACTAATTTATAAGTGGTCACTGGACTTCTGGTGTAAGTTTGTGTAATTCTGCTGTCCCCAGAATTACCACAGGCTGACTCTAAGAATAAGTAATACATTAAAACATTAGAAAAGATGTAAAGGAACATAAGCTCATGAAATACCTCCAAAGTCCCACACATTTAATATAAGCTCTTTCTTCATTTTGCCTTTCCCTTGAATGATCCAGTCTTTGACATCAATGCCTACTGTGGCTTTTGGAGAGCCCAATTCAGTCCGTTTGCTTTTCATTAGTTGTTGGAGCAGGGTAGTTTTCCCACTGCCAGTGTTTCCAACAATCATGAGCTTCATTCTATTATAAGGTACAGCCTTCTTCAGTCGTTGTTGAAGAAATCTGGTATAAAAAAGTTTGCAAAACTCACAGAAGTGTATAATAGAGAAAAATACCAACAGAACTCAAGAAAAGGGAAAAATCTAAAATCATACCATTTTCTTCAAATTGTCAGTATCTGATATTACTGGTCTTTTAACTGTCTACTCTAGCTTCTGATTTGAAAGCTAAAGTTTTATTTAGAATATGTCCTTTATCTCAAAATTGTGCTCTGTGCAGTGCACTGGGGAACATAAGAAACATATTACAAATAATTGGTCAGCATCATTTATTGCATAGTTTATAGAAGCATCAAATTCAAGAGGTAATACTAATACGGTCTAAACCACTCTAATCTATTTTAGGTGTGTCTGTTGMTATGATAACCTTCCACAGAGCAGCATGCTGGATTTCATACAACAAACAAGCATGTCATTTCAAAACAACGTGTTATTTTCTTAATGCTTACTGCAAATCCCAAGAGAGCAAAACAGGAATATTCAAGAACAACAGGGCAACAAACCTGATAATGTCTCTGGCTTTGCATCCCACATGTTTGAAGTCTAAATTAAGATGGAGTCCTTCCAAAGGAAGATCCCAGACTTTGGACAGTCTTCCCATTTCATCTGGAAAGAATCTCAAATCAGGATTATGACTTACATCCAGAGAAGTCAAGTTCTCTAGGAAGCCAATCTGAGGAGGAATCTAGGTAAAAAAACATTTAATGGGAAATTAAACATTAAAAAAAATAATGAGTATGAATACATTAAGTATTTAACAAAACTAGGTATTATTTCTACTGCTGTAGTGGTTTTTTTAATAAACAGGCCTAATATCCCACACTAATAGAGAAAGGACCTTGTAAGTAGTTCATTATACAAACTGATTATAAGACACATTCCAGGCGGAAAATAGAATATAGCGTTTTTCATTCACAGAAAGTACTATTTGCACTTACATACCATTTCACTAATACAATGTACAACGGTACGAGAGGTGACACAAAAATCAAATGAACATTGAAAAATCGCATTCAATTGAAAAGAGATTTAATTTTCTTTAGGTAGAATCTTACACTTTACCTCCTTTAACTTGTTGTGGGAGAGGTGTAACTTTTCTACCCTAGACCATGCACATGCCTTTTCATTCAAGTCCAAGATGTCTATTTGATTATGATTAAATAATAGCTCCCTTAAATTTAGTGATTTCCAGTGCACTGGTCCAGGCAGGCTTATGATCTTGTTTTGGCTTAAATCTACTGATCGCAAACTAAAAACATGAAAACAAAAAAGAGAGAAGTTAGCAAATGAAAAAATAATACCCAAATTAGCTGGAACTGGATCTGTATTAATTTTTAACAAACAACTGGATTAGCTATCAAAAGAGATGGCTTTCTGACTGAAATCCAAACAGCAGTAGATATGTTTGTAAACACATGTATGTGCAGAAATTACATAGTTTGCCCACATTTTTTTGACAAAGTTTTGACCAGTTTATGGTACTGCGAACAGAAAGCACACAAAAATACATGCAACACCTTATTGATTTGTCTGAGCTGGGATATGTAGAACTTGAAAACTGCACCTTTTTCAACACATCCATTAAATCTGCTGTGAACATTAGCATGCTGAAATTGTGCAGTATGATGTTAATAATGACATGCTCTATGCACATTTCATTAATGTCAGTTCCCAAATCTGTGGATCTGCCCTCTCTATTGTGCCATCAGCACTCACATTTCCCCACACCTATCAGATCACCCCTTGCAAGCACTCCTTCCACAATCTGATTCCAGTGATCTGTTAAGGTCAGTGACTTCTATAAAAAAAGCAGAAGTCCAGTTTTCACATGAGTAATGCTTTGAAGGTATAGCAAAATAAATGTCACATGCATCTTTATCACAATTCCTTCTAGAGGAAGTATTTTTCTTTGAGAATAAATATCTCATGTTATGTGGGAAGTGAAAAACTCATCTCAGTAGTCTTGTGCAAAAGTCTGCAGAACTCCAAAAGGAAAAATTGCCAATATCTTTTTATTGTTGGTTCCAAGGAAATATTAAATTAATTCGAGTATTCTCAGCAAGAATTGTCAGCTTCAACTGTCCAGGGATATATTTTCAAGAACAGTGATTTGAATCTGAGGAACAGAATTTCCCAAAATCATTAAGAAAATGTGACTCATTTGTCTTCAGTTAAAAGCTGCTAAGTTCTGGATTTAACCTGTTAGTGAGGATTCCCCGAAAATCAGGAAAACATGCAGAATTTTCCGTGTAACAACAATTTTGTCATCAGACTTTCTTTACCAAGAACTTGACTTTAACTTCAATAAATAACAACTTACTGTGGTAGAAGAAGAATTGCTTCTGGAACATTAATAAAACAATTTTGGGATAATTTTAAACTTGTTATGCTGGATGACAAGTCAGGTATTCTTTCTAGAGCAAAAAAAGAGGTTAATCCTATTATTTTAAAAAATGGTTTAAATTATTTTTAAGACTGGAGTTCAGACAGACTAAAAGATCAGTCTATCATTTTCATACAAAGGTACCAGCTCCCAAAGGTAGAATTCAAATCATTTTTTTTAAAGCTTATTTAAAACTAAACTCCCCAAATTAATTAATATATTGGCTTTTAACAAATTATATATTGCTATCCTTCACCTCGTAGTGGCATAAACACCAAAATAATCTTACTTACACTTCACTGTACTGCCATGTGACCTAGGGTGTGTTTTTATTCACATAAAAATGAGTCTGAGGGCTCAGCTGTGTTTAATGCAGTTCTAAGAGTTACCTCCTGAAATAATGTGACAATAATTTCAAAATGGAAGATTTTATGTCTTGAAGAAAGAATAAGTTCTAACAGTAACTTGTGACCTCTTACAGTATCATTGAAAATCTAATTTATATAATTTGTAATTTGCATAGATAAAGTAATTTTGACACCTCTGCATAAAATATGCCAAGCCACTGACACACACTCTGGATGGACTCAATTCAGTTCCTTAACACTGAGTTCTAGTGAAGGGGATCTGCCCTGTGCTACCTGAGCTGTCTGCACAAGGTTTGAAGATAAAACACAGGAGCTACAGAAGATCTGCTTTTTCTGGACCAGAAGCTGTAAGCCAAGTGGGGTAATTCAGGGCATCTCAACCGACGCTGCATTCAGGCAACTGAACCAAACATTCTCTCTTATTCTGAAGATAATGCTGGATATAGTGTGGTAAATACTTAATTATAGAATCATTTAGGTTGGAAAAGAYCTCTAAGACCACTGTGTCCAACAGTTAACCCTGCACTGCCAAGTCCACCAGTAAAGGCCTAAAGGCCACATTCATATATCTTTGAAATACCTCCAGGAACGGTGACTCAACCACTTCTATGTGCAGCCTGTTCCAGTGCTTGACAACCCTTTCAGTGAAGAAACTTTCCCCAATACTCAATCTAAACCTACCTGGCCACAACTTGAGGCCTTTTTCTTTTGTCCTATTGCCTGTTCCTTGGGAGAAGAGATGACCTCCACCTGGCTACAATCTCCTCTCAGGCAGTTGTAGAGAGCGWTAAGGTCTTCCCCTGAGCCTCCTTTTCTCCACGTTAAACACCTCAAGCTCCCTCAGCTGCTCCTCATCAGACTTGTGCTCCAGACCTTTTCTCCAGCTCYMTTGCCCTTCTCTGGACACGCTCCAGTACCTCAATGTCTTTCTTTTGGTGAGGGGCCCAGAACTGAACACAGGATTTGAGGTGTGGCCTCACCACTGCTCAGTACAGGAAGACACTCACTGCCCTGGTCCTGCTGGCCAGACTATTTCTGGTACAAGCCAGGATGCATCTGTGTATTTCAGTACAGTATTAAACCTGTACTAGTACTAGATTTGCAAGTTCAATCTGAATGATTTCCTGTGCCTTGAATCTTCCTCAACAGTAGGTACAATCTCAAGTACACTCAATCTTATTTTTACAGCATCCACTACAAACGTAAAAACAAGATGAGTTAGCTGAGTCAGATCAGATGACTGGAAGAATCCTCTGTCCTTCAGTGATCAAAAGCTGATGCTTAGGAAACTGTATAAATAAGGACAAGTACATAGGGTATTACTCTCTTCTCTTCTTCCAAGACTCCAAACGGCAGTGGCAGAGGAATTTTGTGACTCGGAATAGTTTCTAGAAGGTGAATCCTATTTCCACAGATACTTACCAAGAACATTCATCCTGGCATTGAACTGCTCCAGTTTTGTACAGCCCATGAAGACATTCTCAGCAAGGGATGAAATATTGTTCTTACTAATGTTTAAAATTTTCAGTTCTTTCAAGCATAGGGGTGAACATAAGCATGAAATTTTGTTTCTATGATAACAAGAAGAAAAAAAGAAATCAATGTTTTATTTAGAAACTATTAGGTAAAAGGTGAAAGTAGAGAGTGTTGATATGACAATGTTATCCTTACACCAGTAAAACAAAAATAAGACTTTATCTATAGAAAGAGTGACCAGTCAGCAAAAACACTAGTACATGTGGCAACATGCAATAACATGACTGATATTAAGATCAGTTTAATTAATTTGGAGAGCAAGTGTCAGAAGGTATTGYAAGGTTTAATCTCCTGATTACATACTGGAGCTCAATACCACACAAAGAGGATTGTTGCATTTTTGAGGGGTTCTGTGTGCTAAAGATATGTGTTTGCAGGATTATAATTACAGAATTACTATCAACATAAAAAAATTCATAAAAAAAGGATTCCATATACGGAATGCAATTCAGGATGAGTATATAATTTTATGAACAATGTATTCCGGGGAGAAGAATACCAGAAAGAGAAAGAGCAAAGATCCTGAAAATACAGAGGTAAAAGATCCATGCAGCACTGTTTTGCAAGGGCAGTATTACTAACAAAGTCCACCATCTTATTTATCATAAACTGTAGCAAATGAATGATACAGTCTCTGAAGTTTACAGAGCTATCACCAATTGCATTGTTAAGAATTCCATACAGGTATGAATTGTCTCACTAAGAAATATGATAATAAGGTGCTGGCAAAGAAAAAGCTACATATTTTCTCTGTTTCTGTCATTTGAAACATTTCCATACCAATACCTAAAATTCCATGAATACTACTTCCAGAAAAGCTTTTGTCCATATGAAATACAGTAGAAACTGTATTGCGTATACAGAAAACCTAGTTGAATATGTCACACTAMACAGCCCTGTGGATTAACAGGATGGCAGTAGAAAGATACTGAACTACAACATATTTAATATGTTACCAGAACAGCAATGCTATTAGATTCTATCAAGGCCCAAAGATATTCWCATGCACTTTGCAATGCAACCCCAAAAATTGTAGCAATTTACACATTTGGAAGACAATGTCAGTGTTTCACTGGTGACTAAACAATCCTTTCCATGCTGTAACAGTCATCTTTCTGGATGACTAATCTGTTATGTCCTGTTATGTTTGTTATCCTACAGCCCATTTACTCATGCTACTCACCCTTCCAGCAAGAGCTGTTCCAGATTTTCAGCAACATTTGTAAGAAATTCGGGCATGCACACCAGCTGATTGTATGAAAGGTTGAGTTGTTTTAGAGTTGGACATCTGAGGTATGAATCCAAAGCAAAGGAAGGTCCAATGTCATTTCGAGAGATATCAAGATTTGCAATACAATTCATTTTCAGTAAGTAAGTTGGGAAAGAAGTAAATCGGTTACTGTGCAAATCCAAATAAGTCAGGCATTTCAAGTTCTGAAAGAAAAGGACAATTCGCTTTTAAAATGTTAAAAAAATTCATGAATTTATATATTTATAATTCAGTTTTATTTTTATACAATTTATTAATTTACTTGTATTTATCTCACAAGGAAAAATAGCAGAAAATAGCAATCATACCAATGTAACCTATAATATTTCCATTACAAAGCAAAGTATAAGGTATTATTCAAAAATAATTAGCTCCATTGCAAAAAATTTAAGATATTAAATGCTTGCAGTTCTCAGTACTATTTACATTATTATGCTACTTAATATCACACATCTTAAAGCAGTTCTCTGCAGTAAATKGCTTAAAACAGTTCCATGAAAATATTTTTATTTCTAATGAACATAAATCCCCTGAATGAAAATTCAGTGAATGTATTAAGCATGCAAAAACATACACCCTATGCTATGGATACATTATTACAATATGTATGGATTACATTATTAGAGATCAACAATTTATTTTAACTAATTTCAACCTGTATTACATAAAAGTATGCAGAATTACTTCACACAGTTGTTCTGGAATGTTTGTAAGAGCATTTTGGTGGAGCTCCAGTTTCTCAAGGTGTTCCAGATGACTAGTTAAGCAGCTATTCTGGCTGATGGCATCAATGTTCTCCAGCTCATTTGATGAAAGGTCTAGTGACTTAATATATTCTTTCTCTGAGATCAATGAAGAAAGACTGTCTGATGGTCTTATATGTGGTGAAAATTTTGAGACGCCTTCTATTAAAACAAAAGCGTGAAAATATCATTATTTCATTTATCACTTGAATAAAATTAAGATCAATCGACTTGGGATCTAAAGATGTAAAAGAGAGTCAATGTTTGGATATTGGTTAAGGTCCAAATCCATGAAGACTTTTATTAAGACAGGAATTTATAAGACAGTAGGGAAGAGATGGATGCTTATGCACTGCACAACAGAAGGGGCTTTTGAAAGCTAATAAGGGCACTCATGAAGTTCCATTGCCTACATAAATTGTTTGTGAAGCCCAGGAACAAAAAATCCCTACATATGTGTTATTTGTACTCCACTGTAGTAYTTCCAAAACGCACCCTTCTCTTTGTAAGCAAAGATATAATCTGCCTCAAATATTTGCATGTGAAGCATTGTGAAAAGCATTAAGGATGAAAAATCTGTTATATACTGTAAATTGTCTAGTTTACTTACTGGTGGATTCATCTGAGAGCAAGAATTTTCGTCTTTGTTTCATTAATGGTTCATAATCTGAGCCAGGTCCCTGCAAAATCCGAAAGAGAAAAAGCAGTTAGGAACACATGCATGTTCTGAAACGATYTGAATTCAGCAAATCTCTTTTTATTGTGGTTTCTTTTTATCAGAGTTTATAGGGAAAACACAAAGAAACTGTATACTTTAACTCAAAATAACAATAGATCATATCTTTTTGAAACATATTGATCCATGCAATGTGAAAGAATGGTAGATTTGAAGTGCAATGGAAGTAGTGCATTTTTGGCAACCTAAAAGGACTTTCACTAGGGTGGGGTGACAGGTTGGAACAGGATATTACAAAAAACAACTTTCTCTAGGGAAGCCAGTCTCTCCAGTTTCCCTTTACAGTCAGTGGAAAAAGACAAGCTCCTTTCAAAGGAACCTGACTTTGATTCCACCAATTTGTCCACTTAATTCTTCATAGGGAATCGGTCTCCCTCCACTGATCATTGTCAAAGATCAGCTTCACTATGGGGTACTTAAGTCTTTGTGAATGAGTCCACGATCCCTGTATTTCTATTTGAACCTCAGACTGGAAATTTGAACAATTCACAAGGGCATCTACTTTTTAGTGATCATAAATTTTTGCTCATAAACTCATCCATACAGTCCACCACAACAGAAGGAAACACTGAATGGCAACAATGAGACAAAAGCCCATATGATTACACGACCTTTCCTAACACTTCGTTATTAACAATTTTGGAGTAGGCAGTGCAGATGGACTTAAAGACCTGGAATGAATAAGGATCTGACTTACCACAGAGTAGGAATGTCGTGGCAAAGTAGGAGAACCTCTTTGACATGCCATTTCCCTACAATATAAATCAGCAACTGCAATGGAATTGGACTTCTTTTTTGTAAAAAGTGAACCTTCGCTTCCTTGAACAAAGGAGGAGAAATAGGTAAGAAAACGTATTTAAAAATGAGATGCAGAATTCAACTGTAATATAGATGCCGACCTACAAAGGAGGGACACCTTTTAAAAGCATCGATACCGGCAGGATCTCACTGGTTAATTACGTGTGCAATAGGCCAAGAACATTGTCAGTTTGTTTTAGAGCAGAGGGGCCATATTAAACTGACATTCTTCAAATAGGACCTGCAGGTTGTTACACTGATGATTTATGATTTAAAATTTCCATTGGTTTGGGATTATTGTATACGTTTCTTAACACATCTTTCTGCTACTTCAGTGTAAATAACTTTTAAAAATACAAACTGTTTGTATTTCAATAGATAAATTTGTACTCCTACATTTATTGAGAATGAAACATCAAATGCCACTCTGGATTTGGTGATTTAGGAGACATTTGGTGTCATTATCTGGAGACAATGCTCAAARCTACTTCTCAAAGCTACTTTTAAAACTCCTAAAATTACTCCTGTTACCAAAGCCTGCATTTTTTTACGATAACAACTTTTCTGTGTGGGGCAACAAATAGACCTACAGAAATGAAAAGCAGTGCTGAATGATATCAGGAAAAGAACAAAACAGAATMAAAAACTTCCTTAGGATGCTCTGATTCCAAAATTCAAATTCTTCGTCTGTGATTTTAAGGAACCGACTGTTCTAAAACAAGAGCAACATTTGAACAACAGAAAAAGACACATTACAAATTAAGGCTACTTACTCTTATTACTAAGTTGCTGATATTATAGACAGAAATGCTGTCTTTTTATAAATTAAAGGAATTCATATGTCCTGGTTACAAAGAATGATGTTGGGCTCAACATAAACCTGTCATTTACACTTTCTGATCAATCAGTTATCTTTGGGATAGGGCTTGTTTCACCTACTTTATTTGTTAATAACACAGTTCTCTATACCAGATTCAGTTGTGTGAACTTGATTTACAGACAACCCAGAMAACAGAGGCGTTTCTAGGCTGCAGTACACCTGACTTCATGATAAGACAAACTGGGCTCTTGAAGCTCTTGCTTTTTGTTATAGACCATAAAGGCAGCTCAGAAACAGAAAAACAGTCAAAATCTAAATYTGGTTGCATGAATCCCACCCACTCTTTCTCTCTACAAAAATCTGAATGCATGAAGAACTCATTTTAAATGTATAACTGAATAAAATTATTTTCCAATGTTACCACAAACAAAATTTTAGATAAAAGTTTTTTTGTTCATGGGAGGTGTTACATCTCAAATACAAATAAACAACTGATTTGCGGCCATAGTCCAGCCCTGGTACACTAGATTGGCATTATAAAAAGAAAAAAAGAAAAGAAAAACAATTACCTTCACTATCAATATCATCACTCAAAGGAAAAATACTGTCCACTAATGGATCAGGTATGAAATTCCAATCACAGTTTCTATCAACTCCATCTTCAGAGAAGTTTGGATCAGAGGAGGCCCTTGATCTATCCTCTGAAATATTCTTCATCTGGAATTTGAGCACCATCCTTGCCAGTGCAGAACCTGCATCTGCATGTACAAGAAATAGAATAGATAGAATATTCTCCAAGAAATCCAAGCAGCTTTAAAAAAATAACAGAAATAACTTGATTTATTTTCAAGTTTTACCAAACTTTCTATAGACAGCTGAATGCTATGAAGAGATCCTCTACCGAAAGTCTTCATCYGAAACACTTTCATAGTACCATTAAGAGATATTAGCACATTTTGTACAGTAATTTCTATATATACTCACTTTGTTTTCTTATTGGGGTAAGTTTATCTGGGAACAAAGGAATGAGCCAGGAAGGTTCTAGTCTGCCAAAACCAAATCCTCCAAGACATATACTGCTGTTGGTGACATCAAGGCTAAGCTTCTTTAAGAGCAAGCTGATGATTTGGCTGTCTCCTCTCTTTATACTGATGGTCAATGCACTCCGAACATCCTGCTCTCGAGCACCACTGGCTAACAGCAATTCCACCAATTTTGGATTATTTCCTTTCTCACAAACCTAATAGAGAAAAGTAATTAAAAAAAAAAAGTATGTGAAGCATTCAAACAACAGCTCAGATTGCATTAAGAGGCTTGTCTCAAATTCAGATTCACTTTATTTTTAGGATTGCATCTCTTTCTCACTTATCAATTCCTTACTCCTTGGAGCATATGCCTGTCTAAGGTGTCTGAGTACCAACTCCCATTTTCATGAAGGCTTTGTCCAAACTGTATCAAATGCTTGAGTTCCACAATTGTAATTTTTGTCATGAGTGCACACAATTTTCASGCAAAAATGAATGGTAATTTATCTAGTTTGGTTATTGCATGTATCTGTTTACTGGAAAATAGACACTTGGGGGTTATTCTGCCATATCATCTGGATAGTTGATGAACAGGCAACAACAGCAAGTCTCATGAAGCCTTGCTTAATGCTGGGGAGCTTAGGTGTACTGGCTTTAACTATCTGAAAGGAGGGTGTAGCAAAGTGAGCCATCAGTCTCTTCTCCTGGGCAACTAGTGACAGGACAAGAGGACATGGCCTCAAATTGTGCCAGAGCAGGTTCAGGTTGGACACCAGGAAGAACTTTTTCACTGAATGGGTGGTTAAGCATTGGAACAGGCCGCTCATTGAAGTGGTGGAGTCACCATACTCAGCAATGTTAAAGAAACGACTGGACACGGCACTTAGTGTTATGGCTTAGTTGACAAGGTGGTGTTCAGCCAAAGGCTGGACTTGACTRTCTTGGAGGTCTTTTYCAACCTTAATGTTTCTATGATTCGGTTGGCTTTACTCCTCCCAGTCTCCAAGCCTGCACTGCTACACAGACCAGTATTGATTGAGAATATCAAAAATATTTTCTAGAAATAGTTCCAGTTACTTCAATAYGCCCATTGTGGTTTACTAACACTGGTTTGCCTACCTCGCACTCCATGAATGGATCATTTGTTCCAAACCCAGCCGTGCTTCATCACCCAGCCAGTTCTACCAGTAGAAGTGAACACTTCCTAATTCCCTTCAGGCACTACTCGAGGGGTTCTCTCAAGCTRTTTAAAACTTTGACACTGAAGTAAAATTAAGAAGTGATCATGCCCACCGCTTCCCAAAAAAAACCCAAAATAAATTTAAAGCTAGTCACATGTAGTAAGTAGCACATGTGTGTGGGAATGACCTCTCTGTTGGCAGGGCTGAATCCAAACAGGATGTTTGTCTATGGCCTTATTTAGGATGCTGATGTATTTCAAATAGTTGGTGCTCTAGATGTGGCCACTATCCGGATAAAGATCTTTCCTAGTGTGACTGTAGGCATTCCAAGGTGTTATAAACTTCAGCTACGTTGATAGAAAGTGACAATTCTAACCAGAACAGTTAAATCAGCACAAACACTGATGACTACATGCATCTTCAAGTCAGTACTTCATTGAAGCCAGGTTTGCACATGAACAGGGGAAACAATCAGAAAGCCTGGACTTTAAGGTGAACTTGCAGAAGAACTCAACAGACACTCTATGTGACAGTGCACTATGAGCTTCAATAAAGGGAATAGTGTTGCAGTGAACATCAGACTGAACGCGAAGTCACTGTCAGCAACAATGGTTAACACCAYTCCAGTCAGTTAGATTGCACTGGGTATTGGTGCTGTGTTCCGCTAAATAAACGTTTACATGAAAACAGAAAGGAACCCAAAAGCACAAATTCTAAAGCAATAAAATTACATATATATATTTTTTCCATATATTACCTGATAGATCAAAGAGTTTGTCTTTGTCTTCTTATTAATATCAGCTCCCAGTAGAAGTAAACATTCAGCCATAATACTATTGTATTCCATACATGCTTTTTCCAGCATCATATTTTTTAAATCATCATTTTCAGCTATTTTAGCAAAACATTTACAACACAGGCTTTGAAACTGAATGGGAAGACAAACAATGAAAGTTAGGACAAAAAAAGCACCAACATTTTTCAGCTGTGGAACCATCAAAGAAAGAAGATACCTGTTGATCTCGCTGGTCAGTGAAACACATAGACATTTGGTAGAAAATGACAGTGTCGAATGATTCATTTACCAGCAGCTTTGCAAAACAAGGTGACAAACCAAGAATTGCCAAGATTGCATGAAATCCCTAAGAACAAAATGAGAACATTGAAAGAAGTACAGTGCTGAAGAGTGCCACTTTAAAACAGGTCATGCAACAAAATCAAACTTCAACGAAAAGATTCGTGCTTYCTCTTTTCACAAACAGGAGAAGATCAGGAGAGAAGGCAGAAATAGAAGGTGTCTCTGTGTTTATATAGCTGTAGTTTCATGCTTGTTTAGCAGACCCAATTAAACAGGTATTAACTGACACTTTGAAAAGCCAAATTATGCCCCATAATGTCTGACAACATCCTGCCTGGCAGTGACAAATGTACTTGTGATTTCCTGCTAATGTAGAGAGGAAATAATCTCCTTCTAAGGATATGGAATGATATACATCCCTTGTTCCAGTGTGTGGCTCTGTAATCTCTGAATTTGAAAAGAATACATAGACTAAATGAAAAACTTAACAGGTGTATCCAAAAACTAAGAAGAAATACAAAATTACCCCATGATTCTCCAAGTAAAGTTCACCCAGAAGGGTGAACTGGGTAAATTATGGACTCTTTGCCCAAACCTAATTGAAACTAAATCACTTAAAGTAACTTCCTTATTCCAGCACATTATTTTTATTTCTCTCTACATTGGTTGCTAAGCTAAATGTGGAATGGTTGGGGGAAAAACAGCAGCAAAGCAGGGAGGCTGTACTTGTGATGTTCTCATATTCATCTGAAAGAGAAGTACAGAAACTCTCACAGAATGCTGATCTCACAGGCAAGCTCTATTCTGCTAGAAAAATGAAACTGGTAACAAACAAGGAAAACTTCTGAAGCAGAGGAAACAACTTTCACACAAGGAGGACTAAATGTGTGTTTACAGACAAAGAACTCTCCTTCCATACACAGATATGAGTCCAAAGTCTGACACAGTATTCCAATAATATCCTTTCTTAAATACAGCATTCACACACTAAGTTTATTGCTGGTGACAAGGCTGGGAACTAAGTTACCTTCTCTGACTCCTCAAAGAAGGGCAATCTCTATATATCTATAATGATGGTTACKTCACGAAATGGTTACAGATTGACAGAATGATGCATCATGACTGAGAAATTTCTTCTAGTTTGCAGATCTCAGAAGTTTTAAACACTTAACCTGTGCTTACATATTCTGGATTGAATATATGCTTCCAAGAAAACCATCTCTATGACAAATTAATTAGTTTGACCAGTTTTTAATTAACCAGTTTAATTACAAAGGTTTATACTAATCTAGTAATTTCAATAAGATCAAAACGAAGCAAGTAAAATAAGGAATTATACTTCAAATATAAGTACATTAAAATAGTTTTCTAAGGTTTTGGGKTTTGTTTCATCTTTGTACACAGAAATAACACATACATGCATCTGGATTTCAGTGACTTCTTTAAATCGTCGCAGAGTAGAAACCAGAACTGCTGACAGGACATGCATAGTTGCAATACACAAACTCTTTCTTGTAATCAAAGAGCGTAGAAGACTCAAACCCAAACACTGTATGTCTAGAACAAAAATAAATATTATTGAGACACCGATAATTCAGACATTCTGTGTGGAATAAACCCATGATTTAAGTAACCTTTTAGCAACATTCCAGAAAGTTGCACAAGCTATTACAGGGCCAGGCAAAACTACAACGTGGGTGAATCTGAGGACTACACAGCACTGCAGCCTTTTCTCGCCACGCAACCTACATCACATCCAGCATTAAAGGAGCAACAGATCAGTTACAGRCCCTCCTACCATGTCATTCTCATTCTACTGACAAAACACCTTCCCTACCTTGTTCATCTGGATACATCTGTAGGGTGTGAAGCACAGTGTCAGTAGCTCCTTGCTGGGTTAAAATTTCTAGTGCACCAGTGCACTCAGCTACAGAAGCAAGTAGTTTTAGTCCACACTTCTGAATGCTAGGATTTCCAATAAACTAATGGAGAAAGGAATACAAAATTAGATCAAGATTGTTCTGCTTACAATGGCAACAAGAGTCGTTTGGTCTTAAAGCTGTTCTGTAACAACAAGTGAATGTTGTTCTTAAGTATGTGAAATTACAGCTGATATGATAAGTAACAATAACCACAATTTCAAAAAGATTTCCTTATCAACCATCAGTTTCAGCTGCTCATAACTTGCCCAGATTTTCACCTTTGATTCTGAAAGTATTCCCTAGCTAGTTTTCTAATGGAGAATGGGATTTTTTTCCTSAAATTCTCAGTACAACCACTGGTAAGTTTACACCACTTTTCTAGGTCAAGCAGAGGGAGAAAAYGTACTTCCTTTGTGGTTAAAAAGGAATAAAAATGTGGGGTTTTCTTGAGAACTGGCACAAGTAATAAACATGATGGCAACTGAAAAAATACGAAAAGAAAAAGAGATGAAGCAACATACCTATTACCACACCTCATCAAGATTTTAAAATTTTTGTTTAGTTATTTAGCAATTCAACAAGTTATTTGTGATMATTTTTTCCCAATTTCCCCCCACTTTTAGATGGAAGAAACCTAGATGAGGCCTGGATCTGAGAGTGTCACAGCCATCACAATGACTTGCAAATCTGCAAAATTATTTCAGTGGAGTCATGCCCATTTTCCTCCTTATTCTGTCTCTAGTTTTTCATTAAATTCTAGCATCAATTTCTAGCCCTTCTGGCTGATATTGCAGTACACCAAACCAAAACCAGCTGTGTTGGAAAATGCAACCAGGATGGTCACAAAACACAAAGACCTTCTGAAGCAARAATTATTTTACCTCCTTTGTTAACTCCTGTATCTGATAGCCTCAGGTCAAGATGTCCTTTAGACATTCTAGAACTATTTCACTGATACATTACTTGCTCTGACTTCTATAACAAAAGTAAGAGATATAAATTGCCTTGACTGAATCTGTTTGGCAAGCTTAAAATTCCTGAAAGAGACTTCTAAAAAATTAAGAGTTGCTACATTTTGATTGTGATCGTGTGAACCTTGAAAACCTTGTAGAGATTGGATTCTTCTGAAAGTCATGAAGTTAAACCTTTCTGATCACTAGGATTTAAGGTTAATTTGCTCAGCAAAGTTCCCAGTGTTTCCTCTGCACAGACTGAGTCTGCTTCAGCAGACTTTCATTTTTCAGCTTCCCCTTCAAGGCATTCTGATCATTCTGTTTTCCAGTGCCTGGAAAAAGTTGAACAGTGAAAAGAATGGAAACAACTGAGTTGTCCACTCAGTTCTATGTGTAGGTGAGGTGTAGGAATGAGGACACTTTTCATGTATACAYCAGTCTGTTTAAAAAAAAGGAAATCACAAATAAACTGTATCCTTGAAAAAAAATCTAGCTTTTTAAAAATATCCTTTCGTTAATGTATAAAGGATCATCCAATATACCCCAGAAAAGAAAGWAAGAAGAAACCCTAAAAGATTAATAAAACTCTTGAGTTAAGATTAATTCTATCAAATCAATAGGAAAATCAATCCAGAACTAAAACTTACAAATGATTCACTGTTGCAAATGTAAAATAATGACAAAATCCATTAGAATAAAGCTTTAACTGTACCCTGTTTAAAGCATTAAGGACCAATGAGTGAGTTCCCTCCAACAGACACTGGCTTTTAATGACTTTTACTGTAAGTGCAAAAGCAGCATCTCCCACATCTCTGGAAGAACCATTCTGGTGTTCATTCTTTGTATCTGCAACAACAGAAAACAGCCTTCCTCAGAACAGCAGGTTTCATATTCTCCCCAGCATAAATCCGATAATACAATCTAACAATCAAATGAACACAGAGGTGAGTCAGAGAGCATATTTCGGATCTTATGRTATTTTCAGAACACTGTATTGCAGAGACTGGAGTCCCTCCAGATTTACATTGTAATGTGAGTACACTGTGTTTGAAAGGAAAATTTCACCACATATTTGCTCACTGCTTACTATGAAAATACAAAGTCGCGCCAAAGAATTTGGTCTAAGGTACATTGCAATATATTGCCTTTTTGAGCTATGGAGTTTCCTGGTGTTCCTGATACCTACTTCAGAATGCCTCTTCCTTCAGGTAAGGAGACACTACACAGAAGCTATGAACTCTTTGTTCTTGCTCACTTGGCAGCACATCGTAGGACAAATTTTACACACAGATGACATTAGGTGGAATGTGAGCGTAACATGAAAGAACAGAGAAAGGTCTTTCAGATTTACCTTTCTTGCAGCTTTTGGCACTTGCAGTCAAGTGATACTACAGAAAGTACTCAGAGATCCTTTTAAAAGTCACTTCACCATTCACAGTTGTTGTGATTACTATTTTTCCAATGAATTACTTTTTTATTCCCTAATTAACCTCCGACTTCCAACATCCAGTTGGCGGTCTCTGTGTTTGATTACACTTTAAAAGAGCCTCACTTCCAGGATACTGCCAAGCCTTGCCTACATGTTAGAATACATGTATCTTAATCCTGCTGTTTATCCAAAAAAAAGGCAAGTATTAGGACTGTAACTCAAATAATAGAAGGAAAACGAAAACCTGCAATCCGTCTGCATATTAGCCATGTTACTATTTTCAGAGTTACTGGTTTTGTAAATGTTCAACTAAATGGTGAGATATTTACAAAAAGTTATTCTGAAAAAAAAATCGGTACCCCATGTCTGTACTCTTACACTTAATAGCAGAGGAAAAAAGCAAAATATATAGCAGTACATTGATAAAAAGACTTAAAACTTTCCCCAAATTCTACTAAAGGCATAAAACTAACAAAAGAACATTTTTCCCCTGTGGATTACCAATAAAGAGGGATTTTTTGAAAGGAATTTCTAAGCTAGTCAGTTTGGTTTCTCCTTTTTGATACAAAGTAGAAAATCAYTGTGTATTTTATATCTCTAAATCAATGTCCAATTTTTATGTTCCTTCCAAGAGATACTTTCAAAACAATTGCATTTTGTGGTTCAACAATGTTCATGTCATTATGATGGTTTGTTCTCACTTAAAGGGGATTGATGATGAAAATCATAATCACAGTGATAGCTYCACACTCATTCCCTGAATTCCTTAGCTAATGGAGCTAACTCTTCACTGATGAAATCAAGGGAAAATCAGCAGTGATAATTTTGGTCTGTTACCTTCAATACCTCATAAATTTTCTCGCATCTTGTATGTTCCTAAAGACTTACAGCTGTTCTCTGCTATGTACAGAACTGCAGTAATTTTTTGAAGTCCCAYTAAAGGCTGTCTCATTAGACAAGAAAGACTAAAACCCAGCTATCTGATTCTATTCCCTGATTCGGAGTATGACTTCGGATGACTTACCGGGCATCATGAAGTGTAAAAGGACTCGAAGTGCTTCCAGTTGTACAGAGAGTGATTTTTCATGTTTCCTCATGGCTTTTACAACTTCTGATACTGCTACTGTCATTACATCCAGATGAGGAAAACTGAAAATATTGTTTATTGAATAAACAAAAAGAATGCATTTCTAAATTTTACGTGTATTTGCTTCCTTAATTAAGACTACATGATAACCCTTTAGAACACTGTAGATCTGAAAGATAAATTAAGCTGTGGTACTTTTCTTCATCATAGCAAATTATTTTTATGCCATTCCATTAATTCAGTCTATGTAAATAATTCCATCCTAGCCAACACAAAATTAATATTAACACATTGCTATTTTAATAATCAGAGGTAATATTGTGGGAAATTTCTTAGCTCTCAATGGAATTCAGTGTGGCTAACAGGAGAGGAGATCACCTAGCAATAGTCAAATCTCACTGTTCRAGAACCATGAAGGGAAGAGCTCCCTACACACATCCACCTGGGCATTTGACTACAGGGCTTACAAAATCCCATGTCTTAAGCAGRGCTGTCAGTCTGTGGTCAGTTTTAATATCAGTGAAACAGTCAACCATTTAAATCACTTACAGCACTGAATCTCACACCCCTTCACCTTGGAAGTGGACATGCATTTCTAATTGTATTACCTTCCTTCAAAAACATGATTCAGAATCCTGCAGGCACTTTCAACCACTTCAGGAGAATGTGGATGTTTCCTCATTATATCCAAAACATTCATATGTATGCCTTTTGCCAAAAGTGTCTTCCTAATATTTACTACAACACAAAACAGCAAGCATCCTATAAGTAAATCTTTCTTTATGTATAGTTCTCAAAAACAACAGAACTACTTTTTTCCCTCTCTTTCTTTCCATGTTTTCCCCTCACCAAACACACATAATAGTATGAATCAGACTGGAAAACAATTTGAGCTGAAGCTGACTTCCGTTTGCATAGCTTAATCAAACACAGCATAACTTCTGATTGTCTAAAAAGTTTCTATACATCTGCTGGTTTTACTTACATAAAGTTAACACATGGGAAGGAGAATGTATAGCCTTACTTATATTTTCAAAAATGTTTATTCTTAAACTTTTTCCTTGTAATTGCACTCTGTGATCATGTAGGAAAGCTGGAATTTAAAACTTTCAAAAAACCTTCTAACTTCCAAAATGAAACTTCAAAAAAGAAATTATATTTATTCATTCTATTGACTTTGTTAATTAATTTTTTGCAAATTCAAATATCCAAGCACACGTTGTAGCTATAACTGTAACTAATACAAACCAGAACACTACAAAAATAGACTACATTATCATAGTAACTACCACCAAATCTTATTATTCCCAGTTCAGTACACTCATTTCAGGTGGTTAGTTCAAGCAATACTGCATTGTGCCAGAAGGTTTTACTAAGCTTCTTTACGTCTATCATTTCTGCTGTAAGCACATTCATTTAGGGGGAAAAAAAAGACTAATAATTAAAAAAAGTAGAAGAAAAAAAGAAAAACTTGCTTTAGATTTCCAAAAGGAATCAGAGGCCCACCTGTCAGCAACATGTTATGAAAGTACTTGGTATATGACAATAGTATGCATACATTTATGAGATCTGTTCCTCAGTATAGATACATATTGATCTCATAAATAACTATAAAACCTTTTCAGTGTTAGGTTTTACGTACTTGGATGGCTCAGTAAACTGGTGATAAAACAATGCTTTCTCACCTAGAGAATGGTAATTAACTGCTAGGCTTTTTCTTCCTATCTAGCCAGTGGTTTTCAATGTGCAGTCTGCAAACCACTTGAGGTCCATAACCATTTCAAAGGATTCTGTGAAAGTTATCTAATATAAGCAGGCCAACTGTCAGTAGACTTAAATACTCTACCCAGGGGTCCACATCTCCACTGAAAAATTTTGAGGGGGTCTGCAAATTGAAAAAAGTTAGGAAACCATGTTAGGGACACAATCATGACTAGAGCAATCTTGACAACTGTCATGCACATGCTTAAGTTTCTACACAATTTGATCCACTGAAGTCAACAGGACTGCTAAAATCTTCTGTGTTAGGCAAGAAGATGGTATTTGTTGGGCTGTATTCCTTATTCACGTGATTTTCAACAAATCCTGCTCTTGACGAAATTCAAACGTGATAAATATTTAAACAAGCATACAAAGAGAGCACACTCCTTCCTTGTCCCCTGCGCCAAAAAGTAGCAATTGCAACACATAATCTGGCAGAGAGCTCTTTATTTTCATGTATTTTTTGATACTAGCCAACAATAGCTCTTTCAAAGCAAGGAACAAACTTCCTACTGAACACAAGAGCATAATGTTCTAATCACAGGGAATATTGTATTCATACAACAGTACACTAAATTCTCTTTAATATTTATGCAATAATAACTTTCTGCTCAATTAGAAAGTAAAGACAATTAAAGTCCCTTACCATTTTGTTGTGATAAAATTGCCAAAGTACTAGCAGCTGCCTGAAACACTTCTTTTGAAGAGGAGTGCATCAGCATGGAGAGCATCACTGCTCTGTCTATTGGGAACCTTTCAGAGAGAAACAAATCACTGCACATTGACTGTACTACAGCAGTTACTTCATAATTGCACTTTAGTTTTCTTAAAAGGTATTATGTGACATAATGAAATTTTCAGATGATTGTTCTTGGTTTCTAATATGTTTCCAGAGCAACAGCTGACAGAAAACCCGTTCTAACCTACGCAGCTTTGTATAGTCTGAATCTCACTGAATTCCCTTGGAACCATGTTTTCCAAGTGACTTGAGGTCCAGAAAGGGGTACAAGCAGGCTTACTAAAAATTGAGTGACTAAAATTTTAAGGAACTCTGAGAAATAGTTTAAGTAAAATGGAAATCTGCATCTTTTTCATGCCTAGATTCTCCCTAATGAGGCAGCATTCCCTCTACAATGCCTTTTCATCCAATTTGCAGGAAAATCAGCACTGCTTTTCCACACTCCTAACATGCTAGGCATCTTAATCTTGTCTGTTTTCCCAGGTCTTACATTCTTTATCCTTGTTGCAACTGAAGACAAAATTCCTGATGAACTGTAAAAATTAGCTCTAATAGACTGTGTTCTGACTCTTTACTAAAACAGCAGCAGTTCTGTCTGAGTCAAGGTTAGCACACTTTGGAAGAAACTTTCCCAAGTGTGGTTGATCATCATGCATTTCATCATATTTATAAAACAGGAAAGAAAACTAAAAATAATTGAAAAATTAAACCCCACATGGCCTAATAATAGGCACTCATTTTTTTCACTTCCAAAAATCCAGTTCAAGACAACACTGACTGAGTATCTCCATCTCCAATCTTCTCATGAAGGTTGCGTTGATACAGAAACAGATTTTTCAAAGCCCAGCACGCAGCCTCCTAAATATAAACCAAGACAAAAAGATTAAGAAAATATACCTTTAGAAGATTAAAAATATATGAAAAAACTTAAATAGTTTGACTGCTTTTCAGTCCACAAAAGAGGTACAATATGCTTTCTGTTGAAATAGAACAAAGTGGACACTGTCACATTCTTCATTGCTGGGATAGGCCTGAGTTACAAACGTGTGACAGTCGCATTATTGGATTTGCATTTTGATACCTATTTTAGGCCGAGATTAATTCTTCTGCTGATGGGCCTGTGTTTGGCTGCTGGATACAGAGGAGGTACATAAATAACAATCTTTGCATGGCCAAAGTTTCAAGTAACAAGTCTCATCTTAACTACCTACATCTGATCCAAAGGAGTAACTGAAACCTCCTGAGATGAATGAAGATAAGAAAGGCAAGAAAGGTTAAGATTTATTCTAAATCTAATCCAGTCCTTAAGCCCTTTTYTTGCCTGGGGATATATGTGAGAAAAGGATGTGGCTAAACATTTCATCCAATACATAATGCAGTCTTCCCATACTTCCATCATCCAGAAATTCTCACCAGCACATCTGTACTTTTTCGGTGCAGTTCCAAAGCTCTGTAACATGCTTCCAACCAGCATAATTTTTCTTCCTCCTCCTCTTCTTTCCTTTCCTCTAAGTCCCGGCTTAAGAATATTGTTTCAGCTTGAAATACAAAATATTTACAATAAATTCTTACTGTGAAAACAAAACACCTATGTCATAACCTTCCTGTAGTCATGGAGGTGCTCACACTGGCAATGTGTTCAGTGGGAAAACAAGCCTCTTCTGTGAAGGGAGAAA
Source organism: Amblyornis subalaris (assembly GCA_018881555.1). Lineage (NCBI taxonomy): Eukaryota > Metazoa > Chordata > Aves > Passeriformes > Ptilonorhynchidae > Amblyornis > Amblyornis subalaris. Next base: position 4,042,042 of record JACAXG010000055.1, read on the forward strand.
TCTTTTGATGTAAACTCTAAGACAGATCTGAAAACTGTCTTCAGGGTTATAAAGAGAGTAAAAGACTCAAGTGTAGTGTAGTAAATTAGTCACATAGTTACAGATCATCTAGGCTTTGGCTCTGAAAAGACCTGCATGTACCTTTTTTTGTTGTGTATTTAYGTACAGAATACCACAGACATAAAATATAACTCTGAAGCATTTGCATGGAACCACTTATTAGAGTGTCATTTACGCTCTGAAGCAACACCATTAAAAACAAAATGCAAATTGCAGTTGCCAAAGGAGAAATATCTGGTCCCAGAAATCACAATAGAACTTGAAATATATCGTTTTATACCTGTGATTTTTCAGCAATTAAGGGAAAAAAATAATGGAATGTGTACTGATTTCTAATCTTTGCTATTTTGGGGACTCTTAAACAGCATTTCTACTGACTTTTGTATGGAACAATTATTCAAAGACACAGATGATCAGATTTTTAGTGTTTTGCCACTAGCTAAGTAATTTCTGTTTCAAAATAACACCTGAAGTGTACTCAAGGAAAAGTTTAAATCTTTAAATTGACTTCAGAACTTAAGCACAAGCATTAATTTTGTGTTGCTATCAACTGCCACAATATGAGTACTGTCATACCTGGCAAACACAACATCAAATCAGTGTTGTTATCACTGGAGACTTTGTGTTAAGTAGGGATTATCCAACATTYGTCTATGAATAAACAGTTGGCTTTGTTTAGATCTGTCAACGTAACTTACCAGCTCTGAACACTGCAGATGTTTGGCATATGATACGAACACAGCCCTGTCATAGTAAAACAGCAAAGTGTAATCATGTAGGAAATCCAGCTTTGTTGAAGCTATCCTGCCTGAGGCTTTTGTGTTAAAGAAATGGAGTTTGAAGTTATTACAGGAAATTACTAGAATGAAAAAAACTAACAAGTAGACAGAGATTTACTCACTTAGAAGAGCTAAACAACTGAGAGCTGCAGCTTGCAACTTTGCATTTTCAGGGTATTTTGTAACAGCCTTCACAATGACCTCTGGAACCTTATGTAATACAAGGATATTGAAAAAATTTCCTGAAAACACATAATGGATTAAATTAATACAAACACATATCTAGAGTTTTACATGCATTTAACAKAAATTTCTTGGCACACAATGCACAAACTTTGTAGCAAACATTGGTTTTCTCATTACAGGGCTTGATACAACAACATTTTATTTGTGGAAAGAAGAGTCAAGAATAAAAACCAGTTGAGATCTAGATTCTTTGTGGGCCTTTTTTTTTTTTACAAAAGATAGAGGTTTAATGCAAAATGAAACACACACTGTCATCAAAATGAGAAAAATGCAGTTGGTGTATCACTTGCAGACTTCCTGCCAGGGAGCAAATGCAGTCCTGGTCCTGACTTCCTGCAATGATTCGATTTATCCTATGAYGCAAGTAATTTAACCTTGGTCTACTCTCAGGTTTTGCCCTCCTCATTAAATAGATCAAGGTCAGTATTATAAATATAGAATAGATACCTTCTGGAATAGCAGAAAGCACTACCTTTTAATGATAAATATATTTAAAGCAGAACAATTATTATAACGTAACAGTTATTTAAATAATATAGCATTTAAATAATATAATATTTAAATATTATAACAGTATTTTATGTTAYAGGTTGAATATAAAGCACTCTTTAAAAAGCAAGAAAACTCAAATAACTTCCTTGTTTGTTGTAAAAACCTGTATCATGCATAAAATAATAAAGCAACACTCACTTTGTCAAATATAGTTTGATAGCTATGGTTTCTGTTTTGATATTCAATTTTGTTTAAGTCTTGATCAGCAAAAATCAGAGTAGCAATGTGGAAGATCAGTAGTGTGGTCATGTTATATCAGCATYGCTGTTTCTTAACGTATTTTAATAGAAAAGGTATATTTGTGTAAATGCGTTACTTACCTAAAGAAATTAATAATCTTAGGCTATGTGATGAGTAATTCTGTTGGACTTGTGGCTGGCCAAACAGGTATTGGCCAGTTAAAATTCCAAAGACACTCAAATCTAGGATAGTCATTACCAGATTAGCAAGAATGCATGACAGTGATTTTGGAAGCTAGTAGATGCTGACTTTATCATTTCATGCCAGTTAACATGGCTTTAGGAAGACAGTATCCATCAGAATAATTTAGGAAGCAACACTGGCTGTATATATGGAAATCTTCCAGAGTATTTCCAGTACCACCCAGCAATTTCACATCTGTTTCCACAACTGTGTGGTGCTGYGAATACCTCTTCCATAACTCTTCTACAGTGGCTCTTTATTAAGATGAGGGGCTCAAAGAAGAAACGGACCTTCTGGCTGCTTTTCTGCTACTCTTTGTTGTTGGTCAGTATAAACACATGGCAAACATCTGATTGAAACCAGGCTGGTTGCACTTAGGGCAAGATCGAGGCATGTCAACCAAGTTGCTGTGTCCCCATAAGTGCCTGGTTTCCCTGCCTATCTTCAGTTAGCCTTGCAYAGCAAACCATTCAAGGGTAGCATCACCTCTTGCCAAAAGCCTGCAATTACCACCTCAGCAGCCAGCACATTTTCTTGAAAATCGTATCTGGCTTTCTAAAGGGGAACAGGAAGTTGCTCTGCATTGCACTCAAGTCTGATCTGTATTTTCTACAATATCTATATGAAGAAGTGGAAACAGATGGTGAAAGGGTGRGACCGACTTAAGAGGAGTCATGCTCTGGTACCAGCATCTGCAGCAGATTCAGGCCACCACCTGCAGAAACTGGGAAGTCTGACTCTTGGTGAAGAAGAACCAGYCATGGAGGGAGGGCTGCTCAGACAGCTGCTCACAGTGGTTTTGTAGGCAGCAGTGGGAAAAACATACTTGTTTTCATTTGAACTTCCTACTAYGTGGTTCTTGGCAACTGATCAAATCAGTTTATTATAGTCGCGAATGCAAGAAGAGAGCTGCTAAGAGAGGCACGGGTTTCTGCCACTGGCACAATTTCTCTTGATGTGACACCAGCCCATGTTAGCCCAGACAACCAAAGCACTTTTGCTCAAGTCAAGGCAAGTCCAGAACCCAGTGATCCATTCAGCAGCACAGGCAGTGCCCAAGACAGGCACCATCACTGTCAGGAATGCAGCACAGGTCTCTAAWGGTAAATGCATTACAAGGAGGAATATTAGAGTTTTGGAGAACACTTTTCAACTAATTCTGTAGCAACAGTTGTTTCCCACACATTCAGCATTGGCACTTCAAAAAATGAAACCTAAGGTAATTTTCTTCTTTTCAATAGTAACTTTACACAGAATCGGACCTACTGATTTCCCATTCTCATATTGTGCTTCTYACCCTTTTTTGTGTCATTACTTCCCCCTAACTTGCGTCTTTTATGGCAGCTTCTCATTGTTACTAATATTTAACACACAAGGACACCATATTGACTGTGGCCAGTGTTACCTCAGTATGTTTACATCATTAGACACATGGATCTATACACCACCCTGAGGATTAACTGCCGTTGCCTGTAACGCTGCCAGTTAATTCCAACTCTTACACAGTCAGAATAAACTAACTATAAACAACTTTGTGAACTTACCCAATGTAAGCTTGTGCAACAAACAGCAACTCACTTCCTGWACAGTTTCACTATTGGGGAAACTTTTCATCATTTCCACTATAACATTGTAGCAGCGAACATTTCCAGACATGAGCACTTCAACATTGCTGGCTAAAGAAAGAAACAGAAACAAAAATTGCTTCTTAAGAGAGGAGAAAAAAAAAGTTGACTGGATTCTAATTCAGACTTTAGTTATATAGATTTATTTAGAAAACTGTGACTGTATTTCAGCTTTTGSCTTGCAACTTGACAGAAAGGTGGCTTTATCTCTTGATATGGCCATAAAAGACAATTACTATGAACACTTGGAAATGATTCATTAAGTTCAAAGTTCAGATTAACACTTATGGTTTTCTTCCATTCTGTATGAGATCATGTAATAGAAACCTCCTCCCAAACTAAACTAATCGTTTTTCTTAAATGTGAACAACTGTYTTATAAATCCTAATTCAATCTTATAAATGGTGCTTATAACATGATTGTGATCAAGTACACATTTTACAGTATTTCAGTAATATTCCCAGGGGTGTACAATTCAGAAACAATTTGGATTTTTTTCTCATAAAATTTATTCCATAGTAATTTATTAGATTTAATAATTTTTTCTGAGTTTTCCTTCCTTTTTCAGGTGGCAAGTTAGGAAGTTATTATTTTCATATAAATTAGTTCTACCGTACACCTATTGTGTACTGAAGGTACAGAAATTTTCATCTAATGTTCCTGCAATCTTTYGAAAGCCACTGCAAACCCTGTATTTCACAGAATCACAGAATGYTGATGTTGGGAAAGGACTGCTAAAAGGTCACCTTGTCCAACCCACGTACTCAAGCAGGGCTGCCTCGAGCAGGTTGTCCAGCCGGCTTCTGAGTATTTCAAAGGATGGAAACTTCACAGCCCCTCCAAGAAAACTGTGCCAGTGCTTGGTCACTCTCACCCTGTTTACTGTTTATTACGCTGGCCAGACAGAGAAACCAACAGGAGAATCATGGGCCCATAMAAAGACAGAAAGCATCTATTCCTACTGAAGACAAAGTGATCCTCTATATAGTAATTTCAGACAAAGCAGCATCATGGTAGTTAAAACACAGTGTGTGAAAACATCCTTGTAGTATTTCTACCCAGGGTATGAGACAGAATCTGAACTAAAGAAATGTTGGCCAAAATCCTGGCCCAAATGAATGAAGGGGAGTCCTGTCACTGACTCCAAGGGAGTTAGCACTACTCTCCTGAGGTCTATAAATTTTCTTAATTGTTCTTTCAACAGCTTAGCTTCCCTGGATACAACGTAAGAGAAATAGTCACGACTGTATTACTAAGGATAATTAGTCTCTTTAAAAGAGCAGCGTATCTTCAGAATAATATATCTCTAAATATTAAATAATGATAACCTACAAGATGAAAAAGCAAGCTCTGAGTGGGAAGCATTTCTGAAGCATGCTATTTGATAGTAAAGGAAGGTACCTTTCACAATGCTTTAATATGACCGCGATTTATCTCGTCATTCTCAACTGAAAACACATATCCCAAAAAACAGTATTGCACCACTTCACAGTAAGCTATGATTTCAAAAGTGATAATTATGAATATAGTAAAATATTCAGAAGATTCCAAAATTGATTACTGCACAGAAAACATAATGAACTGCATGTTTAAATCCTGCAAGATCCAAGCAATGGCACAGCTGCAGGGAGTCACCGTTTCCCAGAACAAGCTACAGAAAAAGGTGGAACAGATCTCATTCAATCTTAACCACCAAAACTTGGTCATCTAGGTGCTCTCAACAATTGATGAAGACATCTGAGCACTCCATATGGTGATTCATCCCAGCTGTAACAGACACCTGGTTTAGGGTTAGGTAAATTTCCTCTTGAGGGGAGTGTTTCTCCCTACGAAACAGGGGACAAGCCTGGCTGGCTCCCTATGCCTGCCATTTAGATGGGCAACATTCTGTGATCCATCACTCCACTACACACTTTGGAGGACAGCAGTCTCATGCCATGAATACTACTGAGATTTAAGCGTTCTTATATTGCATTGGAATAAACCCTTATCCTTCAATTTCYTATGACATGAGCCACAACAAAGTCTACACATGTATTAATGAAAGAAGGCATAGTGAGGTACTCATTTGGAATAGAGACTTGAACTTCAGGATATGGGGAGACATTTTACGACTGGATAAGTTACAGTGTGTACTTACACTGAATTATCTTCTCCATGGTGGCCTTAAAGGAATTTATCTCATTGAGTTCTTGTGGGATGTCACAAACCAAGAGTATGAATACCAGCTTTGCACATTCATGTGCAAGTAGTTTCTGTTTTTCTGTCTACTTTCAATCTTTCATATTAGAAATGAGAGTATTAAATATCTACTTATGAGCAGGTCTTTTTCATGCCTTTCTCTTATTACACTTTGTGTAATTATTTACTGTTTTGAAAAGCACTTAAAATCCAGCATCCTCTTCCCTAGAAAACAGCAGTAACTTCTGGRCTAGGTTAAATTATTTCTGACACAAGGAATACTAAACTTTTTAAACACAAACTGGAACAGCAAGAAGTTTGAGAAACAGAAACTAGATAGGTTGGAGTATGACGAACTGTGGGACACTCCAGTCTAGTTCTTGTTTTGTGGGCATACATGGGGCCAGCATGGTTCCTACAGAGCCAGTCAGGATGTTTGAGCAAGGCTTTGTAAGTAAACATGTTTGCAGGAGGTACAACGTTATGTACCTTATGAAAGACATGGAGAGCAGAACTCTGCTCTATGCTTGTCAAAATTGTGACTAGCAGCAGGAAGCTGACAAAAGCTGCCTCTGTGTCAACAACATCAAATTGCTGTCAACAAATTGACACAAATCACCMAGCACATTTCTCAGGATCTGATTTTGCATAGAACAGGGACTGCTGCTATCACAAGACAAGAGTTAACAAAGATTTTCTTCCAGTCTCAGTGCACAATACCTGTAAGACTATCACATGCACAATGCTACCAATGCTTGTCATTGCAGCCATCACTGAATGACCAGAGTGAATGTCTGAGCTCAGATATCTTTTCCCAGGCCTAGCCATTGAATTTGTATGGGCAATTTTCCCTTTGTGAAACAGACTTTGCCAAGAATGTTCTTTACCTGTTACTCAAATTCATTGAAGATGTATTTAGTCAATAAAYACATACTTGAATATTTTTCAAGTATTAAAAGACGACAGGGCAGGGTCTTGAACTTCAGTGTCTAAAACCATGATAAGCATCTTTGTTACCACTTACTCCAAGCGGAAGAAAGTATTTTTCTGTTATTTAGGAGMGATTTCTATTTTAAAGGCTAAATATAAAAAATATCCCATATTTAAAAAAAAAAGAAAAAAAAAGTATTTCCCAAAGAAAACAGGAAGGTCACTTATCCGGCAACTCCCAGCCAGTTCTCACTGATTTTTTGCAAGCAAAGATTACTTTTTACAATCACAGAAAGCATGATTCTGTMCCATAGCCCCTCATGCAGGCTATGGGACAAAAAGAATTGAAAATAACTTCTAATAATACACTTACGTGGACCAGCTAAGGAATGYAATGAATAAAGTGCAGGAAGAATCACCTCTTCTTTCTCTGGAAACTCTTTAAATACTTTCAGTATGATCATGTGATCTTTGCTTTCAACAAATTCAGTCAGCTGCTCTTCTGGAACTACATTGAAAGGCAAGAGATACAGTATGTTTTGAGGAAACAATTCTTATCCTGGTACAACATGAGAAAAGACAACTGTTTTAGTCAAGTTCCCTTATATTTTCTATGTTTCACAGAAAGTAAAGTACCCACCATACACATCACCTTTCACAGTCATGGCTTCTTTAACTAAAAAGTGAGCTACTTTATAAAAACCTTTTTCTAGCTTACTCTTTATGTAATTGAGTCCTGACTTTTAAATGCTACCTTGTGAATCAGTATTTTAGAAGTCTTTTAGCCTTCTTCACAAACAAACTTCAGATAGTCCAAGACAGTACATAAGAGAGGGAAAAGTTAAGCCTACAGTGAAAAAAAAAAAGATGGAATGTCATTTTGCATACTCTGTCATTTTATTTAATTACTCAGTGCTTTTTGATAACAGATTTCTTTCCATAAAGACTACAGCCATGCTTTAAYAATATCTCACCTTAATGGCTTAAGGTTTTTCCATTCCAGGCCCCTGTTATTTATACTGACATAACTGTGTAGCTGTGCAATGAACCAGATAAGGGAAATGGGGAAATGACCCAGGCTGAGAAAGAACACCTTTTAAATTTCACAAGCAGAATMATTTTCTGAATCTGGTTCAAGATAAGGCTAGGCGAACATCCACATAACAATAACTGACAAGGTGGCTGAGAGGGTCACATAATTCCAAGCACCCATGTGGGATAAYGACTTACAAAAAGCAATATAAAATGGTGCCAGAAAGAACCAATCTGAAGAACTAGAAGATATCTTTGAAGTAAACAAGTACAGCAGAGTGACAGCATTTCTCAACATTTATTTCGAATCAAGAAACTCAATTCAAAGCAAGGCTGCTACAACAAGGGGACTTCTGGGTGTAACAAGCACAGCTCCTGAGATTTCTTCAAAAATCAATACATGGTGACTTCATTTGTCAGAAGAAACAGGAATATCATATGGACACATGATCATCTTTTAGCATTGTCAGGGTCAAAAACAGAACCAAGTATTTTTCTAAAGTACAAACACTGTGCTTCATTTTGGAACTGTTCACATTACTAAAATTTACCAGTCTTTCAATACACAATCCCGTTTTTGAGAATTAAAATCAAATGTCACCATTCTTTATTCCAGTTACTGACTAATGTTAAATCCCATCTTTTCAGTTGACTCTGGACTTAGAAATGAAGGGATATTTTGATTTTTTTAAAGATGTCATGTTCATTGCTCGAACTTAGAAAATTTGTGATATTGCTTGGAAAGTCTGTTTTGTGCTAGCTCACAGAACAGACATAATACAAAAATCAATTTGGAATGCAAAAATTCATTTATTGCATTTAAATAAACATCTGCCATCTCCTCCCAATCTATACATTTTTCTAATGTAATAAACTACAAGTTAAAATACCTTTCTCGAAAAGTTTGTGTAATGCTTTACACCCATGTTGCTGGATCTCTTCATTTTTAGGGAAGCTGTGCATGGCATTAAACACCAAAGAAAACACATCCACCTCTTCTTCCAAGAGCAGGAAAGCAATTATGTCTGAATAGAAGAGATTACATRTTGCACTGATTATTTCTCAACATTTTCACTGCAACAATGTAAAATCCAAAATTTTTTAGTACTGTCCTTAAAATTTACTCTGACAGTTCAAATCCAGGTTTGTATAACTCATGACAAAGTTATCTCTTAAGGCAGCATTTTACAATAGAACTGAGGTTCTAAAATTTTACTGCCAAAAAGAGAGTTTCCTCTCTTCAGTCTTGCTCCCACTTCGCACTGCTTTGGTATTTGTCTGACCCTTCAGTGAGTCAGTTCACCTCTCTAAATTGGGAGAAAATTAACCCATTTTAAAAAAACCCTTTTTTGCAGTCGTAGCAAGCTGAAAAGTTTCACTAAGAAGTAAAGTTGATGGAAGAAAAAGGGCAGGACTGCACTGCCCGAGGAAAACTAGAGGGGATTTGAAATGGTACATGTCAGCTACAGTGAACTATAAAATCGGTCCACTTGGGTCACAAAGCCACATTCTCAGCCTGAAACTGGACTGAAAAGCCAATCGCGCTATTGGTCGTATGACATAAAAAAAATTCTGAAAAAATACTGCCCTATAGCACAGGTAGACAAAAAGATTCATATTCATACCTAGCTGGGTAAAAAAGGTGCAAAATAGTACTCTTATTATTTYGTATACAAGTACAAATGGCAAGTGACTTCATGGAGTAAAACAGAGAAAAATCCAGTCTGCCATGTACAGTCATAYACTTTGTATCACAGTTCTGTGTCTTAAAGGCTTAGATGAAGTAGGAAAGTAAAACASACAATACCTGACATGAGGAGTAGATTTAATGCTTTTAGTCCTATTACTGAAAGATTTATATTTCCTTTGTGGACTGTAAGCATTTTAAGAATCTGCCTAAAAATTAAAAACAAAACAAAAAAAAAACMGGGAAAAAAAGAGTTATGGCTGAAGAAATATTAACATACACTTTAAATCAAACATTTACTTTGAAAACAGAAGTAGTTACAGAAATTGGCAAAATCTTAAAAAGCTATCAATATATTTTTTCAAAAAACTTATATTTCTGTTTATGTTTTTTCAAGTTACCAATGAAGTAATGTTGGAATTTTAACTACAATCATACTTCATTAAAATAATGATGTATATTTTATCCRATTTAATTTTTAGTTGGTTATATAAATGAATTCTGCAGGGTCATTCAGGAGGTGGTTACTCTTCAGAGCACTGGGCTGTGGAGCRCCAGGGAGTGTGGACAGCACAGCACTGCTCTGCTTGCAGCAAGAGCTCAGTTACAGTGAACAATCAAGGGTTTGGTGGAACAGAAGCAGCAGTTTCCCAGCTGAAGAACTTGAACAACATCTTGATGAACTGTGCCCTAAGTTTCAGCCATATAGTACTTCCATGATGCCGGACAAATAACTAAAAAGAGACATTTCCTAGGCTGCCAATTGCAAACTCCTTACTTTCTGTGTGGCCCAACTTGAGACCCGTGAACATCAACCTCTGAAATGCTGCATCAGAGCCAACCAAAGCTGACTGGTTAGAGAGAGCCAAACAATGCCAAGTACTGCAAAATCATGTAACAAACTGGGCACTTAAAAATCAGTTGATATTTTTAACATATTTTGCTCAGACTACTATCTGTAAAACAGTGACCAAAAATCTGTGCAATCTCCTCAATAAATAAAATTTTAAAAGCATTGATTTCACACTGAATGAAGCATATCTCAAAAGGGGGGGGAAAGAAGTTGTGTAATTAAAAAAGAAATTAAAATGGATACACTTACACACAAAAACCAACTAAATAAACTTTTTTTACTTTTCATTATTTTAGAGCTTGACTCTGCAATTTTAATAATCTTCAAACGTTGCATTTACAACATCTAATAAAAATGGATTGTGCAGTAGTTTGTCATATTTCAGTTGATATTCTTGACCTGTCTTGRAAAACATAAGCAGTACTTAAAGTTTCGTCCAAATTTCATACCCCAGCTCTGGCAATGATGTTGTTTGTCTTGCTGAAGTCTAAATTTATAAGCTGGAATGAATGTATCACTGTTTTCCCTTCATATTATGATGTTGCTAGTTTCTCTCTCCTCTGTTGCAGCACTAGAGTCACAGTCATGATGACCAAAGTAGACACAAGAGGCAAAATCTGATGGGAGATGTAACATCCTCCACCTTCAGAAAACTCTCTCTCATACACCCTCCCATTTCAAGTATAACCAAGAAGAAGGATGTAAAACTTACCAAAGCTCTTCTGCTGTAGGAGAGTTTAACATAAGAGATTACAAAACATCTCATGAACTCTCTAAGTTTGTAGAAAGAATGCAAATACACTGAAGGAAATTCTCCTTCTCTTCACAGTGATAGTGACTATTTAATTATTTATCACACTGTCTGTCAGGAACATCTAAATAAATAGCAAACTACCATTTTTAAATACGACTGCAACGTAGTCAAGTTGGATCATAGCTGAGTGACAAAAAAAAATGCTTTTTCTAGCTTAAGATTCCTATTCTCCTAAAATAGTTACACAAAAGGGAAAATCTCTCACAAAAAAAATGACCTTTTCTTCTCTATTGTAACTGTTTCCTGCCTTGCTGCAAACAGCATGTATTCATTATGGTGTTGATTCACYGCAGTTCTAGTCCAATCCACGCACATGGAACTCAAGATGTAATTTAGCTGGCTTGGTCTGCCTTTGGCACTGACAGAAATGCCTGAGCAACTCCCCCACTAAGTTTCTCCAYAGCAAGGAAAACTGTCAACATGTCAGACAGGGATACACAGTTGGCTAAAATATTGGTAGTGAGAAGGAATCATGTGCAGCAATGCTATCATCAGATCTTTTGTGAAGCTTGAGTTTGAAAAGGATGCTTTGTTAACTGCACACACTGCGTGGGCGCTGAAGAGGCTGTGGGAAAGATCAGCCTCCAGAAACTAATTTTTCTAGGACTTGAGAATGAACAGCAGTATCTCCAGCTCTCAGAATAACTTTCAGTCAATTAACAAGCTTATAAGCTGCCCAAGAAATTGTAACTAGCACGTGCAGCTTCAGCTCAGTTATTTCTTGCTCATGAAAGCAAAATCACTTTTGCTTTCCAACAAAAACTGCCAACACATATTTCAAGGGGRTTCATTCCCCTACTGACCATGTATTCTAGCCACTATAAAACAAATAAACAAACTCCCACAAAACCAAAATGCATCTTCATGCTATCTTTCAATAGCAACCTTTCCAAGGAAGGGCATGGTGAAGACCAGGGAGGCAGATGCACGAGGTTGTAAGGCTGTGCTTGTTGCATGTCCTGAAGGTAGCCATCTGTACAAGAGAGAGGACACAAAACCAAGCCCCCAAACCAACCCCCATGTGTATCATGCCTAAATCTACAATTAGCATTTGTGCTACTGGGCARCTATTCAGCCAACCTATGTGGGTTTTCATCCCATCTAATCACAGACATCCAGAAAACACTTGCTTAGGCTTCCTTTGACAGCTGATGGACAGAGTTGAGCAAGTCCAAACCACAATTTGCTTCACTTACTAAAAAGACGGAATGAACCATCCTTTCTGAAGGTAACTGTATCCACTGACTTCACAGGTAGTTGAGGTGATCAGTACAAATACTTACTTTTAMGACAATAATACTAGGTGTGACAAAACCTCCTCTTCTTGACTGACACTACTTTAGGCTTGTGGATATAATTCCTYGCATTTGAAAGAACACACACAAACATCCAGGTAATACCAYATCTGTCAAAAARGTTGCTTGGGTTTTTTTTTTAATGTTTAAGTGGAATTTCCTGTATTTCAGTTTCCCATTGTTTCTCATCCTGTTACTGAGTGTCACTAAGAAAGGCCTGACTCAATTGCCTTTACTTTCTGCACCAGGTATTTATACACACAGGTAACATCCCTGCTTCTGTGAGTGTCACATTCTGAAGGCTGAAGAAATTCACAAAAAAAGCTGATGTAATAACTTTATATATTTCATTGCACATACATGCTGCCAAAATGACCAAGCATTCYGGCAGACTCTTTGCATACAAAATACTTACTGGTGAACACCCAGTACTTCCCAGTCCTTCCCAACATCCTTAGGAGCTATGTTTTGTAGAGTACTTGGACAAATTTCTATTAATTTACAAAGAAGTGACCAGCCCATCTGTAAAACAAAAATGCAGCTATTTTAGAATAGATATTCTGCTTGGAACTTCAACATTGTCTTCTAATATCCTTGGCTTTTGCAGGACAGTTGTTSTGTTACCTAGCTAAATCAGTAAGAGAAAATTAATTAACGAAAGACAAATGGCATGAAAAGTTAGAAGACGGATGTAAAACATATGCATTCTGAATGCATATTCTGAATGCATTGCTTGTAGGGTCACATCACTCTAAATCTGCTTCAGCACTGCTTGAGGATAAAGGACACAGAGTTAAATGAGATGCTGACAGACAGAAACATATGATGTGATCCATACTACGTCATCATGGGTCAGGGAAAACCCCTGCACTATTACAAGTAGTCCAGCTTTATTGAAGAACGTGTGTTTCCATAAGAACTTGCCACAGGTTTTTAAAGGTGTTCAATGTTTTCAACAGGTATGAGATACATAAACAATTACCACACATTTCACATTCTGGCCATCAACCCTCACTACTATGTGCTTTCAAAATGCAATGAAGGCAGTAGAAGTTTTGAAATCATAAAGAATGAAAGACAACTAAACCCAATGTATTTGTTCTTAATAACTACCTGTTCCATCCKATGCAAATTCTTTGACTTTCAAACATCTGTAAATAATGCCAAAACCTGAAAATGTTCCTCTTTGATCTTCTGTATTGGAGAAATCTGCTCTCTTATGAATGCTTACAGGCTGATACAATTGAATCGGGTGCAAAGAGGAAGCAGTAAGCAAAATCTGTACAAAGAAGTAACTGATGAAAGAAATCCCCTCCGTATTGAACGAAAAGTAGCGAACTGTGAAGTTTCAGAAGTCAAGATAAAGAAGATTTTACAAAAAGGAATTTTAACAAGGCATATGAGTTTCCTCGAGCATGTAAGTAAATAAAAAGGTGGAAGCAGGCCTGTGTGCTTTCAGAATAGCGTCAAGACGGAAGATAATATGTAACAAAGACTATATGTGTAACAGGATCAGTTTTTCACAGCAGAGTTATGTAAAGCAAAGAGATGAAGATGGCACAGCCAAAACCAGGAATGTAAATGGCTACCTCCAAAGAGTTTAACAGCAAAGTTCACAGAGAGTGCATGATCCCTAACCCTGCAATCAGTAAGTCTAGAGACATGGAATTACAAGCCTGGTAGTRTAGAGTCACCCACAGGAACAGCATAAGCTTGACTTTAGACAGCTTTCCTGACAGCTTTAGAGAGTATGAAAAAGGTGATGTAGCGCCCCGGGAACTGGAATTCTGCTTTTGTCTTTCACATACTTGGTTACAGTGTGAGCATAGCCCATATCTGCAGTACTTTTGTTTCTGTTTCAGTTTATATTTGTAATTGGCTTAAAACATTTGGCTCTGCAACCTTAATGTCTGCAGATTGAGCTTGACCATAAACCAATTTCCATGCCCTCTTTTCCTTGGATAGCAAGTTGGCTTGCTCTACATAAGACTACAAATCACTTACTATGGACATTCAGGCTGTTCTGTGTAACTGAGTCCTAACTAAATGTAGGTAACAATGAATAGTCTTAGCAACCATCAGTCCTCCCCAAGATAAGGACATGTAATTCCCTAAATTTCCATATTCTAAGCAAAACAGAGTTTCTCAGTGACAGTCAATCAGGTACAATTTTCAAAAACATTGTAGAAGTGACTATTTATTAATAAWTTTTTTATTCCATAGAAAAGATTTTATTTTAGAAGCCCCACTTCTGGCATCCTAACTGTTCTTATAAAATTTAGAATCTGATGAAAACTTGCTTAATGACTCTAGAAAATTCCTTTCTATATTAAAACTGTTTCTGATGAAATTTGTATTCCCATTAAACACTTTTATTTGGATTGTTAAGACTCCAACTATTGACAAATATTTATCAGAACTGTAGATCCAGAGAAGATCAGTGGAAACATCTGACTTGCTGATATGTGGTCTATTTTACAAGATTAAAATCACAACCTGAGATAACAGAGACCTTATTAGCCGTTTAATAATTATGTAAGAAACTAAGAGTCTTTATATAACAGAAACCCTAAAGGTTACAGGAAAGGGAAATAAAGCAAACAAAGATGTCCTTATAAACACTTAAACAGATCCCTACATACAGAAACAGTTGGTAGCAGCACTGAAACTTGTCATTTTTAARTTAGACCCTTTTCGTTTCTAGCATGCAATTAATTTATATTACATTAGGTCACACCATCTACATGAGACAATAAAGCTCTGCTGACTGCTCTTTACTCAAGTGCACTCATATTTTGCTCTAGAGTTKCTAAGCTGCTCCAATCATTGCCAGAGTAACTGCAGAAAACTACCATATTTACTTAAAGAYATTTATTTTACTTTCAGGCACTACTGGCTTTCCAGACCAGTACCTCTCTACTTCTGAAGAAGCTTGTACGGTTTATGCTGGCAGTCTGACTTGGGTTAGTACTTGCAATACTGATCTAGACAAAGAGATAAAAATATTTACTAGGCAAATTTACCCTGTACAAATCAGTGGAACAGCAGCACAACACGATGCTTTGTAACCAGTTAAGGAGGGGAGGTAAAGAAAATTCTCACTTCAGGTATGTCTCTKACTGTGTTTATTCTCTTATGTGAGTTTTTTGCAATGCCAAAAGCAAAAGGGAGCTGA
Source organism: Amblyornis subalaris (assembly GCA_018881555.1). Lineage (NCBI taxonomy): Eukaryota > Metazoa > Chordata > Aves > Passeriformes > Ptilonorhynchidae > Amblyornis > Amblyornis subalaris. Next base: position 4,057,694 of record JACAXG010000055.1, read on the forward strand.
TTAATTCATTTATTAAATAAAAATTCATTAATACTGCAAAGAGACTGCACTGAAATCAGGACCTCATTACTTCGCCACTGTGATAAAGTGAGAATTGTTTATTCACAAAGACTGTAAACAAATAGCAGTGAATGAAGCAAGGAGACAGAGCTCTACTCASATATTGTGAATGTTTGCAAACATCAGAACTGGATGTGAATGAAGAGCTGCTTAAGACATTTTATGAGGAATGGGATTCGAGCTTTGCACTGGCTATGAATTTCACTCTCCAACACAACACGGTAATGCAAAGGAGCTCCAGAACTTCTAAACTGAAACATTGTATGATTGCAAATGTAGGCAGGTAAAAGAYTGAAATTAATTTTAAAATTCTACATTAATTTAGAGTGAGGTATTTTAACACGTTTAAAATGAAAATTAAACAATCAGTATCTTCCTTATGCAATTCTGAGTGTCTTGTGCTATCATTTCACACCCACTTCTTGTTCTGATTGATGTTTTACTCCCTAGTTTAAACTTCCGGGCAGAGGTTTTATAAACTGTTATATATGTAATATGCCTTATCTTGAAAATAATTGCTGATTCATCTGCCTGTATTTGTTAACAAACAAATGTTGACGATCAAATAGTAAAATAAATAAAAGCTTCAGACACTGCACAAATATTTAGTCTTCAAAGAAAACCAGAGATCACTGTTATTTCAGATTAATCACTACATCAATCACAATTTCATATTTAATCTGAATTTTGAGCTTTTGACCTCTAGCTAAGGTCTAGTAAACAAAAAAAAAACAGAAACAAACAAACCACACAAGCCCAAGACCTTAAAATATATTATTATTTAAGAGGCATTTGCAAAAATAATCAAGTGAGTTGCACAGAAATCTGCAGCCTATAAACATCCTCTATGCAAAGCATAATCAGAAACTTAATATATGCCTGCCAGGAAGGAGCTGCTTCGAATGACAAGTCTGGCAGCTATACCATAAGTAGAACACCAAATTGTGCAAGTGCCACACCTAGTCCAAACGGGCCAGCGCCAAATTACAGGAGCAGGCAGGCAGAACCTTAAATTGCAGAACCTACTCTTAGCTAAAAGATTCCCCCCTCCTTTTAAAAAAACTGTGCTAGAACAACTCTCAAAGTTATAGCTACATATGTATGAATTCACATAGTAAATTCTGCTTTCTGAAAGTTTGTCTAACCATGGCAAAATGCAATATGGACACATCAGATGTTATGATGTTATCCTAGATAACATTATTGGTAATTTAGAACCCTGCATCACACAGTATTCGCATTACTTAATTTTTATTTTCTATTTCGCCTACTTCTGCTGTTGAAACAGAGACGCAGCGAGTSGCGTCTGCAAAAAGCTGGAACGCTTGGTCCCTTTAAGTGACAGCGGTGACAGCGCCTTTCTAGAGATCACAGCACTTCACAAAGCGGCCCAGGGAACAGCAAGTTAAGGAGAAACCAAAAAGCCGAACAACAACTTTAATGCCGGGAAGGGCCGCGCGCTCGGCTCATCCCACGGAGCGCAGCCGGCGCGGGGGAAGCGGAAGCGGCCCCGGCCCCGGCCCCGGCCCCGGCCCCCGCCCTGCCCGGCCCCTGACCTGCTGCACGCCCGCCGCTCCCGGGTACAGATCCACCACCAGCAACAGGGGCACGTGGACGTTTTTGCCGCTGAAGAGCCGGGGAGCTGTGGGGGGACAGAGACAGAGACACCGCGTTAGGGACCGGCGGGCGGGACACGGTAGGGCCGGGCAGAGCCGAGCCGAGCCGAGCCGAGCAGGGCAGGGCGCTCACCGCTCTGCCGGGCCGCCAGCTCCAGCAGGTCGCTCAGGGTCTGCACCAGCGTCTCCAGCCGCTTCCTCTCCTGGACGTTTTGGAGCCGGACGACCAGCTTCCTCAGGGCTTGTTCCTCCCCCGCCACCGCCTCCCCCTCCTCAGGGCCGCCGCTRGCCATGGCCGACCCGCTGCCCTCTCTCTGCTCATCCGCCGCTCGCGGGACGAGGGCAGGGCTGGGTTGGGCTGGGCTGGGCGCTGCAGGCCCGTCCCGCTGCTGCAGCCCCGCAGCGCCGCCGCCCGCCCGCCGTCACCCGGCCCTCCCGAGCCGCCCCTGCCGCGGCCTCCRGCCCCTCCCACGGCGCTGCTCCAGGGACACGCCAGCGGCCAAGGACCGGCCCCCACGGTAGCCCCCGGGATACGCCCGCAGGAGTCGCGCAAGCGCCCGACAAACAGAACAGACCCGCTGGCAGCTCCCCCCGCACGGTGATTGACGAAACAGCGGCCCAATAGAGCTGCCGAGCTGGACGCGGGGTCCGCCCAGCAGTGCCTCTGCTCTATAAAATTCTCCGGCCAGGCAGCGGTATGGACTGGGTGACTTTGGTTTGTGAGTTTAAGGGGCTTTGGGGATGAGGATTTGTGACCCTGTGGGATACTCACACTGAGGCAGTGTGTTCCTGAAGGGCTGCACCCTATGGAAGGGTGTGGAGTTAAGCGTTGGAAGAAGGGAGGGGTGAGGTGAAGGTGTTTTAAGACTTCATTTCCATCTCTAATTGCCCAGCTCTAATTTGTTTGGCAATAAACTAATTTCCCCCAGTTGAGTCTGTTTTGCGTGTGATGGTGATTTGTGGCTGATGTCTCCCTGTCCTTTTCTTGACCTAYAGAGCCGTTTGTTATATTTTCTCTCCCTCCTCTAAATGAGTAGGTGAGTTATAGAGTGGCTTTGGTGGGAAGCTGGTATCCAGCCAGGGTCAACCCACCACAGTCCTTTTTGAGTCCCACTGCATTACTCTTGCCTGAAACCACAGACGTCTGAAATCTTCAGTGTGTATCTTCTACCCACCTTGATAGTAAATGTTGTGTAGTTGCAGTCTCCCTGCTTGTGCCATCCTGTGGTGGACAGCTGGCATGTAGTCCTGGATCACTTGTAGCTCCTTCAGTAAATAATTTGTTGTAATTGTAGATTCGTGAGCTAGACAGCTCGAGGCCTGAGTTAATGTTTCCTCTTCTTTCCACTTATGTCGGCAAAGAATAAAAAACTGTGCTAGTGTTTCGGAGGTGTCTGAATAAATAAAGGAACTAGCTTCTAGAGATCAGGTGTCTCAAACCCTGAACTTGTAATGTGTCTCCCAAGCTTCATTCCTCTACAGGTAGCAGTTCCCTGGAGTGCTGTTTGGAGAGGATGCCAACTTCTGCTAAGTTTTTGTGAATCTGGTAGGGTTTGACAAATGTCTTCTAAAGTTTATTAATTAGTTAGACTAGAGGAGAATGGAAAGAATGAGGTAGTCTCAGTAAGCATCTATATTGTAGAGTTTCCTAGGAAAATCTGGTGAAGATATATAGTAGTATCTTCACCAGAATGAATAGGGGGAATGGGTTCAAATGTAAAGATAGTAGCTTTAGATCAGATATTAGGAAAAAAATTCTTTACTGTGCGGGTGGTGAGGCACTGGAACAGGTTGCTCAGGGAAATTGTGAATGCCCCATCCCTGGGAGTGCTCAAGGCTGGGTTGGATGGGGCTCTGAGCAACCTGGTCTAGTGGAAGGTGTCCTTGCCCACAGCAGGAAGGTTGGAGCTAGATGATCTTCAAGGTCCSCTTCCAAACCGTTCTATGATCCATAGAAGTAATCAGAGGTTGTGACTGAACTGTCTTGTCTTGATGTCTGGCAGGAAAATTGAGCTCTGATAGTAAGATGTAGTTGTCTGAATGGCATTCTTACCAGAGCATGGAAAAAGGGCAAAGGACTTTACTTCTGGAGCACCTCTTTAATGTTTTTCTGCTCTGGAAGTTTCATGTATTTCTGATATCTTTCTAATGCTCCATCAGCGAGTGTGGATGGCTTAGCATGAAGACCACAACAAAGGGCCACACCATCTTTAATTAGTTTAAACAATTCGTTCTCTTTCTGTGGGGCTCAGTGTGTTTATTCCACATCATCTGTTCTTTATCAGCTGTAGCTTATGTTGGTTTATGCACATAGTTTGAAAAGACTGTACAGAATCACAGAATTAACTAGGTTGGAAAAGACCTTTGAGATCATTGAGTCCAACCTATGACCTAACACCACCTTGTCAACYAGACCATGGCACTAAGTGCCACATCCAGTCTTTTTTTAAACACCTCCAGGGAGGGTGACTCCATTTCTTTTTGGACACAGGCTATAATTCTGTATCAGCCAGTCTTCTGGCTTGATATAGCAATTTCCATGGCCTCATAATCCAGTGTATAATGCATATTGTTATACTTTCCTGAAATTAGTGTAATGTTATGCATGAATGGAGGATGCAGTGACCCATACAGAAACTTTCTAAGTGAATGTTAGATTTGAGTCTACTGTAACTGTATTTTGTTTTAGCTCCATGTAGTAGTTGATTGGGGTAGGAATTCAGAAAACCTGCAAAATATTCATTCTGCCTGCACATGAGAGCATGGGGATAACAAGGCAGTGTATGGGCTCTCCCCTGAGACCTGCCTGGCCTAAGTCAGGACTGGAGTCTGAGGGTTCAGGCTGAGAGAAGGGTTAGGCTTAGAGGCAAAGCAAAGCCTCAAGTTACACTTGATCTGGACTGAAGGGAACTGCCAAGGAAGGGTTGGGCTTCCAAAAGCTGTAGCCACTCAAGAACATTGGTTTGGGGCTGTTCCTGGGATTCTTGGCTTGAAGCTTTCTCTGTGCCTATCCTTAGGCTTAGGAGAAGGGTAAATCCTAGAGCTTCTKTTGGAGTAAGGCTGTAGAGGGGACTCCAAAGGAAGGGGCAAACTGCTAGAAAACACCCCAGAAGCCCCACAAGAACTTTTTTTTGTCTGAATTATGGCCTGCAACTGAGTCTAAGGCTCATCCCGTTCTGTTTAGAGATGAAATCCAGGTTGGCGTTCCATGTTGATTTGAGCTGTATAGGGACCGTTTTTGCCTTCTGTTCTCAGTCGTCTCAGTCATGTCTCTTCTGAAAATAATTTTCTTGTTTTGGGCCCTTTTCCCTCTCTTGGCTACATCCATTATCATTTTTGGAATAAAGTTTTCCGCTTCATGTTTTAATGCAGTCTGTCCTTGATATTAACCATCTCTGATTGGCTTTTGCTATCAGTTGTGTAGCAGTTCCCTTATTTCTTCACCCTTCCTAGCTTCAGTTGACACTGATTTGAATATTCTATGATGCTTATAAGGTGAGCTATCAGGAAGCAGAGAGACACTCTGGGTCAGCTGTGAAAGGACTGTGTGTTGCAGTGTGATACAACCGAAACTTTCATCTTTTTCAGAACCGAAACTTCATCTTTTTGACAGGAGAGGGAGGCTGTGTGTAAAGAAAGACCGTAGGCTGTTGTTTCTGCATTGCTGGAAAGGACAGTGTTTTTCTGGAACAGTTCTTTTCTCTGGACCATTGCTAGTTCTGTTGGGCTTTTTGGGGGGGAACTCTTTTTGAATTTTCTTCTTGTTTGGTTTTACGGGGCGGGGTGTAATGTGTATGTGGGAATGAATTTGGGTTTTTGAGGGGATAGGTTCTGAGTGGTTTTTGTTTGGTTTTCTGAGGGTTTTTTTTGTTTGTTTTTTGTTGTTGTTTTCCCCCTCTTTCTGTTCTCCCATTATTTCATCTGCAGTGCTTTATATCACCTGGTGAACCTGCAGAAGCTGTGTTAGGTATTGCCTGGGGACTCTCCTTTGCAAGCTCTTTCTGACAGAGAGCAATGTCAGTCAGGTCCATTTTTTCACATTCAGTTTTGTCTCATCATGCTTCCCCTAGAGAGGAGAATGAAAATTTAATTACAGGAAACTTTATAACCACCTTTTTTGTTTTTGAAGTCTGCTTTGAAGAGCAAATGCATATTTATCACTGAAGGCATAATACTCTGAATAAATATTCTTTCCAGTGTTACATCCCCATTCTGTGTGTTTTAACTCTGCATTTCGAGAGGGGGTGGTGTTAATTTGAATGACAGAAAGTGCTCAGAYAGAGCCTGTTCAGAAATGATATGACAGTTATTTGATTCACTCCTGGACAAAATGCTGATAAATGGTCCATCTGCTTTTATCTTGTAACCAGCAGGGGCTCTGTGGTGTTAATAAATTCATTGCTTCAGAAAACAGTAGCAGAGCAGGTATTCTATCTTGACCTTTTCAGCGCTCATTTTAGCTACCAGGGCTTTAAATTTTAAAAAGATTAAGTACTGTCCCTAGGCCTAAGCTTGTTCACTGYTCTCTGTATGTGAAAGTGCATCATCTTCACAGTCTCCAAATGGATGGGCTTGGACAGGCACTCTCTTTGCTGGGTAGAAAACTGTCTAATGGCTGGGCCTAGAGAGTGGTGGTGAATGGTGATACACCCAGGTGGTGGCTGGTCACAAGTGATGTTCCCCAGGGCTCAGTATTTGGGCCAGACCTGTTTAATATCTTTATCAATGGTCTGGACAAGGGGAACAAGTGCTCCCTCTTGGTTTGCAACAAGTTGGCACCAAAATGGGAGTGTTGATCTGCTGGAGGATAGGAAGGTTCTGCAGAGGAAGCTGGACAGGATTGGTGGGCTAAGGCCAATTGTGTGAGGTTCCACAAGGTCAAGTGCCAGGTCCTGCACCTTGATCTCAACAACCCCATGGAATGCCACAGGCTGGGGCAGAGTGGTTGGAAAGCTGCCCAGTGGAAAATGACCTGGGGGTGCTGGTGGACAGCAGCTGAACATGAGCCAGTGTGTGCCCAGGTGGCCAAGAAGGCCAGTGACATCCTGGCATGTGTCAGAAATGGTGTGGCCAGCAGGACCAAGGCAGTGATTGTCCCCCTGTACTYGGCACTGGTGAGGCCACACCTCAAATCCTGTGTTTAGTTTTGGGCCTCTCAGTACAACAAAGACATGGAAATGCTGGAGTGTGTCCAGAGAAGGGCAATGGAACTGGTGAAGGGTCTGGAGCCCAAGTTTTATGAGGTGCAGCTGAGGGAGCTGGGGGTATTTAGCTTGGAGAAAAGGATGCACGGGGGGACTTTATCACTCTCTGCAACTGTCTGAGAGGAGATTGTGGCTGGGTGGGGGTCTATGTCTTCTCCCAAGTAGCAAGTGATAGGACAAGAGGAAATGTCTTCAAGTTTTGCGAGGGGAGGTTTAGATGGGAAACTGAGAAAAATTTCTTTACTGAAAGAGTTGTCAAGCCCTGGAACAGGCTGTCCATTGAAGTGGTTAATTCACCATCTCTGGAGACGTTTAAAAGACATGTAGATGTAGACTTSACAGGGCTGGGTTAATGATTGAACCCCATGGTTTTAAAGGACTTTCCCACTCTAACTGATTCTATGGAATGTATCTTTCTGAAAGCAGATGCATTATTTTGTTGCAGCCGGTGCCAGCTGGTAGGATGCCGCAACCTTCCCGAGAGCACCCCTGCGTCCAGCGTTGCCTCGACGTGGTGTGACACCACGCTGTAAGCCRGGAGTAAAGAGTCAGGAGGGGCTCTTCTGAGGTAGCAACTTGTTCACTGCACAGRTCCACGAATCAGGGGCAGAAGAGCACAGACTACAGGGGTGCACAGGGTTTTATACTGAACCAAACAGGGGTGGAGAGAATACTGGGAACYAATCACATGAGRGTAAGARGGAGGAGAGAAAGGCAGGACTACAATACATAAACCAATGAGGGTARGTGAGGGGAGGAGCAGGGAAACAAGACCAATGAGGCACCGAGGAAGGGAGAACTTTCCAGAACAAAACCATATAGGGGTACACAGATTGACAGACTAACTGAACAGGGGATGTACCAAAAACAGGGCCTAGGGGGGGAGACCTTCCTCACTATTACAGCTGAGGGGGAGACTTTACTTAGGTGACTGGCCTACCCCCTGCAGCGTCCCAAGCTGCAGGCCAAGCCACCACCACCTTATCTGAGGTTCAAAAAGGTTTTAAGTATTTGACCTGCTTTTCTGAAATTGTCATTAGGTGTGTTCCTTAAAGTGAGCTTGAGTGTTATAAGTGTACGTATGCATTATATAAATATGTATGAATATTTCCATTATGTAGTTAAAAGATTAAAACAAAATACAAACAAAAGTGAGATTTTATTTCAATTTTGTACATATAATATGTTACATTGGGGTGACACCTAGTGGTGGATATACTTCTAATACATAGTACGTGGTCTRTGGGTCCTTTGGTTCTGAGTCCTCTAAGTTAAACAAAGGCTGCTTGAAACTATGCTTTTCTTAGGGGAGGTCAGAGAAGACCTGGATTACCTGAAAAGAAGGGCTGTCCCTGGAGTTCCTGCCCTTTACCTTTCCTGAAACTCATGTTCCCTCTGCCTGCTTTTCCCTTCTCATCTTCCTTTGGGGTACACTGCATTGCTATATACTGCTAGATCTATATGTTAATAGAGCAGATGAGTACTTCAAAGCTGAAGTAAATTTTCCTGCTGTTTTCTGCTGAATAGCTGATGATGCACTTCATGGTTCTAAATTAGAAACTGAAGGAGATGTTCAGGATGTTTTCTGCCAGTATCCAGCCAATTAAACAGCTTCTGTTAAAGGGACAAATCTTTCACTTTATAGAATCATAGAATGGTTTGGGTTGGAAGGAACCTTAAATACTATCAAGTTCCAACCCCCCTGGCCGTGGGCAGGGACACCTTCCACTAGACCAGGTTGCTTGGGGCGCTATCCAACTTGCACATTTCCAGAGATGGGGCRTCCACATCGTCTCTGGGCAACCTGTTCCAGTGCCCCATCAGCCTCATAGTAAAGAATTTCTTTCTAATGTCTAATCTAAACCTCCCCTCTTTCAGTTTTAAGCCATTCCCCCCTGTTCTGTCACTACATGCTCTTGTAAAATGTTACTACACACCTTTAGAACCCCTTSTAGTTACTCTTTGCATCCCTTGTCAAGTCCAGCTCCAGCTTCACTTTAACCTTCCCCACCTATCTCTATACAACTGAACTGCATCCCTATACTCTTCCTGGGTTACCCATCCTTGCTTCCATTGCCTGTGCCTCACTTCTTGCCCTTAAGCTTGACCGGCAGGTCCTGACTCAGCAATGCTGGTCTCTTGCCTTCCTTGCCCAATTTCTTGTGCCTGAGGATCACTAATTCTTGTGCTCCATGAAGATGTCCTTAAAAATTTGCCAGCTCTGTTCTACTCCCTTGTCCCTGAAGAAAGCTTCTCAGGGGACCATATTGACTAGTTCCTTGAAGAGCTGAAAGTTTGCTTTCCTGAAGTTGATTAGGCCTTTAAGGAAAAGAAGAAAACATGACTGAAAAATTATTAAGTAGACTTGTGGCTGGTTTCTAAGGAGGTGCAACATAAAGCCAAAATTTCCAGATCACTCGCTTCAAGGTTATGTTCAAGAGAGCCAGGAGGAGGAAGTTTAAGGGTCACCTGATCCAGAGRGAGCAGCTGATCTGTGGGGATGTAGCACTTGGCCATGATAGTGCAAAGTGATGTAGGTTTAGAAAGGAGGCTCCCATGGCTGAGGATAAAACAGCACTGAGCGCTTGAAAACAAGAGTAAGAAACAGTCGACACTTTCAGAGTGGCTGGAATATATGGACCTTGGATATAATAGGATGTAGCAGGGCYGTTGGTTTATGCAATATGGTGAACTTCATAATGTTTGGTCTACTAGAATGTACCACCTCTACTAACGCTACTTTCTAATAGTGTAGACCATCCTAGATACACTACAATGCCTACATTGTAGGCAAGTGAATTTRCTCACCAGACAGAGGCCAGCACTGTGTCTGACCTGCGTAGCACTGGTCATCTTGGGATTATTTTACTTCTTACTTATTTAATTTYAAAGTATTTTCTTAATAACTGTAGCTAATATTATACAGCACCAGTGGGTTTACAGGGCCATGTATGATGCATTTTGCCTGTGTCTAGGGTTTTGTAAATCTTTTCTAATTTAATTTTTATGGGTCTCTTTCGTTGTACCATAATGTCTGTCATCAGCTTTTATAAAAAGTACAAATATAGACAGGGATGCAAATGAGTGTAAATCCCTCAAGTAGAATTCAAGAATGTGGCACCAAGGTAAATAATAATCCAGCAATTTAATTTTCCCTTCTCTGTCTGGTCAGTTATTAGTGGATTGATCACACTGGTTTTAGTAAGGAAGAAGGTTCTTAGCTCTTATATAGACAGTTATTCATATGACTTAAGTATTTACTTTGGCAGTTTATAGAAAAAATATCTTATTGGGTTTGCCAGTGATTATAAAAAATAAACTTCCTGATTTCTACAAACCTTTTTAGGTTTACTAGGTCTGTTTTTAGTTCTTCCGGAGAATGCATTGTTGTCCATTACATGTTTTTGCACTGGTTACAAATCAAAGTAATTTTCTTTATATGAAAGAAGAAAAGGCTTCAGGGTGACCTAATTGGGGCCTTCCAGTACCTGAGGGGAGCCTACAAGAAAGTTGGAGAGAGACTTTTTAAAAGAATATGTAGTGACAGGGCAAGGGAGAATGGCTYCAAACTGAAAGAGAGTAGGTTTAGATTAGATGTTAGGAAGAAATTTTTTACTGTGAGTGTGGTGAGGCACAGAAACAGGTTGCCCAGGGAAGCTGCGGATGCTCCATCCCTGGAAGTGTTCAAGGCCAGGCTGGATGGGACTCTGCTAGACCTGGTCTAGTGGAAGGTGCCCCATGGCAGGGAGGTTGGAACTAGATGGTCTTTAAGGCCCTTTCCAATCCAAGTCATGCTTTGATTCTATGATTCTTTACAACAGCCTGTTTCATTAGTTTGAATGTAAAAGTTGTTCTAAGAAACACTCACTGGATTTGCAAGTAGCTAAAATGATTGAGAATTAGACAGTGTTCTTATGTCTGCCCAAGCATTCTGGTGCTGTATCAAGTACCAGATGCATAATAGCTAAGCTATCACGTAGCAGGTCCTAGCTTACCACTGAAATAGCATAAACTTCCCATTCCCTTTATCAAGAGGAYATCTTTCTGAATTAGTTGCTTATCTAGTTATTGCCTTTTTCAAACTAGAAAAAAAATCCAATCTATTAACATTCTCAAAGTGAAATAAAGTAGTACTARTTGGTAATGCTCTTAATTTGCCAAGTAGTTTTTTTAAAATATTGAAATTGGTTTAGCCTTTGTCAGCAATCACAGTGGTAAGGCCTGCCCTCATTATTTCCTCAGGCCTAGTGTTAACTTCATTAATTTTCTTGGGAAACTGAGAATTTAAGTGCTTCAAACTCATCTATTGTCACTGCAAGGGGCACCTGATAAATATTTTCTCTCTTGATAATTGGATCAGCTTTAGTTCCAATAAATTTTACTGTATGAATCTTTCAACAAATTACCTACTGTATCAAACACATTAAATATTTTTGCAAGGTTTTGTGTACCAGTATGCTGCTAGGATCAAGCAATATAATTATTCTAATTTCACAGTAATTCTTAAGTTCTATCATTAATAGCAAATCAAGGGTGAAGCAAATAACAGGACTGGAAGGGAATATTTCTCTGGTTTAACCCCAGTCCGTAATTTTCCAAGGATAAGTTAGCATCTCTCTTTTCTTCTAAGATAGACTCTACATTTTCTCAGTCCAGTTCTGGCAGCTTCTCCAGTCTTTGTTCTCTACTCCTATTCTTGTCCCTCAGAGGACTTCTCTTACTCCCTAAGGCATTTCTTGACTTTGGCACGTTTGTTTCCTGTGGTCCTTCACCAAACTGGTGGAAGCACGAGTGGTGCCTGCCCCAATGCCAAGACTCGTGCCAGGCATCCATGCGGCAAGAYGATCAAGCCCTGCTGCCACATCAGGCTGCAGCATCAGTCCCCTCCCTCTTCCAGCTTGGCCAGGTGCTTGCCATCCCTGTTGCTGCTCCTAGCAGTGATTGTCTTGGATCTTCCACAATGCTGAAAAAATTACAATGGCACTGTCAAATACCATGATATAGCATTATTAAACTGATTTGAAAAGCATTATGGTATATAAACTTCCTAATGGTACAATTCCGTCTACTGTGCGTAACTGATTGTAGTGTTGAAATTACATTGCAGTTGCTAGAAAACTACTTAAATCACTTCAGTAAATGCATTGCTGTATGAGCAGTATATTGTGATACTTAGCATGCTGTCACTGACACTGAGCATGTAAACATAGCACACTTGTGTAGTTCCTGTACTGCTTGTGGTGATAGACTACAAAGTCTATTTACACTGGCTGTTCTTATCTTAGCAGTAAGATACAAACCATGAGCCACAACAAAGTCAGTCAAATATCTCAGTTAATGTTCATCACAATTGTGCCAAGTCCTCCATGCTTTTGCCTCTTTCCAAAGAGGGTATGTGAATCAAAGTGCTCATGAGAAAGACAACAGAGCCTTTGGCATCAAGGGTGCAACACCGAGTGCTCCCAGCAGCACCGCTGCTTGCTTTAATGTGCATTTATCTTGGTGTTATCAATACTGGCTGTGGTTGGCTTTCTGGCAGGCTTCCTACCACATCAGTGGGTGATGTTCCAACTCTGGAAATGAAAGGGTACAATTTTATTTCTTTCCCTTGCAGTCTGTTAACAGGAGTACTGAGTACAAAGTCCTTATTGTTTTACTCAGTATCACCAGTGTAATTAAGCCTCTCTCAGAATTGATTTGGCATTCACTTCAGCCACTGAATAGCACTCCAAGTCGTATCAGGGGCTGGTTACCTACAACAGTAGTGGCCTGTCCACCAACTCCCAGTAGGACCTTCTARAAGGGGAACTGTGCCATGAGCTCTGCAAGATCACAGGGAACAAAACATTTATTTGGAATACACGAGTGGCTCTTTTTTAGCGATGTCTTTAAAGGAGAAAAAGATTAGTTAGATGTTTACTATTGAAAAATATTAATTTAAATAAGCTTTGTCTCAGCTGAGTTCTTAAACAGAAAGGAAAATGCAGCCTTCATGTGTGCTGGTCATTGCCCTGTCCACCTGAGCACTCAGGAATGAATGTCCCCAAGCCACTGCTCAAGTCTTGGCCCACATGATGTGTGGGGATGGACACCAAAGAGGTGTGAGGACCAAAGAAGTTTGGCACTGTGGAAACTCAGAGGCTTTGCAGAGAGGAGAGGTAGGCAAGCCTGACTGGGAGGATGGGATTCTGTTCAGAACATGGTCAAGTTGAGGGCCTGACGTAGAGGCCACGTCACCCTTTCCAGTCCTGAGTTTCAGTAGTAGTAGAGACCTTGTCTTAATCCAGTGGCCATGCTCAATCAAGTGGTACTGCATCTGCTTGCAGTTGAAACAGCTCATCATAGTGGGGAAAGGCATCTGACCATCCTTCCTGGTGTGTTAGTAGCTCACTATTCATTTTCTTCTGTGTGATGCTGGTTTAAGCTTCAGCACTGGGCTCTAATATTCCCCCGCTATGGTTACAGAGACAGGCTCTGCCCCAAAATAATGGGTAAGGCTCTTTGCAGTTTTCTAGGATARTGACTCTGGCAAGAAGGGAAGGATGAATATAGGATGCCTTAGAGTATGGTATCAAGATGTGTCAGAGCTTGGGAAGCCACAAATCTATTGGCACAGACAAGGTGATGTGATATTAGCAAGGCTTATCYATGCAACCTCTGAAAAGCAATCCCTGCTATTATCTTACCCCAGTCACTCTGGGGTTTCATTCTAGACTGAGCTACTTGAATTGCTAGGATATTTAATACACTGATGAGATGTCTGGCTACTTCTGGGCTTTCTTTTTAGGATTGTTTTGTAACATGAACACAGTTTGTAAGGACTTTTTGCTGTTTCCTAAGGGAGAATGGTTTAATTGGTTGGTGGTACATATGAGTCTTGCAATTGTATGCAAAGTGACGCTCAACTGCTGCTGGTTCAGAAAGTTTTCAGCTGTTCATGTGAGAATTTCACGTGTCTGATTCATTGTGAATGAGGCTGTGAGTGACAGAGTACCTTGCAGTTATTTTTCTTTCCTTCCCTTTAAGACTAGAAGAAAAGCAGAGCTATTCCTTCCTGCTCCCCCATCCCCCCACCCCCCAAAATAGCAAGTCTGTATTTGATCTATTTTCTTTTCTTTTTTTCTTTCTTTCCCTAATGCACAAAACTAGGTCATGAAATCCATCTGTAGACTGCCTGGCAAATTTCCCTGAACTTGCTTGAAGGATCAGCCTACGTTTCGATGCAGCCAGTGTCTTTAAACACCACTGGTTATAGGAGGTGTGTGTTGGTATAGAAGAATGCAGCCTTGCTTTCTCTTGGATAATCAGCCAGTAGTACCACGCAACACAAAATAGCACTTAATTTCTCAGTCACAAGTACTGTTTAACAATATTATTTGAGCTGATTTTTTCTGCTGTGTGCACAAGTCTAATACTAGAAACTCACAGACTTCTGTTACTATTCAAAGCATGGGGATTTCCCTGAAGAGTTTCTAGATGGGTATTTGATCCTGGTGTTTAASACTTTCAGGAGGTCTGAGATTCTCCTTCCTCTATGGTAAAAAGTGAGATTTGGTTCCTGCAAATATACTCTACAATAAGACTTTCAATTTCTTTTTTAACTTTTCGTAATCAGTGAAGTGGGACTTACTGTTGATGTATGGCGTCAACCTTTTGATGAATACTGTCCCCACATGTCTATTACCAAGCTAAAATCAGGCCATATTTAGATGCATGAGTTGAGAATATAGTGACAGGAGTAAATATTTGGAGACTGCAAGAGTATTCCAGAAATGCCTGTGTTGTTAATATATTGGCYGGTAGTTGTACTCTCCATAAGATAAACCTTCATAAATACTCTCAGGTAATAACTCATTTTTTCCTCACAGAATAATTTAGTCCCAACAAAATTTGTCCAGTGCTGGAGAGGATCTCATGGACAGCAGCCACCTCACCATAATCCTTTTCCCTTGCAACRAAAATTTCCATTCCCCATTATGGCTCGTTTGTGAAGCCCAGATCTCAAATACATCCATTCTATTAAAAGAGGTCAGTCCCAAATTCACAGTTAGATAATCTCATCCCTTAGTTGTAGATTAAAAATTCTTGGTCTTTCATTAATTATTTGCATTTCATTTCTGATCTCTCAGCATTTGTGCACAGTAGGGCTCATGTTCAGTCCATGTGCAAAACAGTCTTCTTTTGTTTCATGACAAACTGGGACAAAATGAACATGAGCAAAACTTTGAACCTAGATGATTAGTATAAATTATTATTGTTAGAACTCTTTGCAAAGTATCAGTGAAGCAAAAACAGTTCAAGTTTTATAAGCTATTAAAATATTTATGAAAATCACTGAACAGAAAGAAATTCCTCTTTTACACCGACTTAGTGTGTATTAGTGGCTGACAAATTTCACTAAGTCTTAATCTCCACTTATACTCAAAGATTTAGTACTGCTTCTCAGTTCCGCGTGGTTTTGTGCCAGTCACCTGCATTGCAGGGTCACCAGCCAGGCAACGATATCSTTGTCTGGTCTTGCTGATTGGCATTGCTTTTCAATCTGTCAGAGTTTTCCGAATATATCGCACTGTCTTTAAGTTATTCATTTTTGGTTGGAAGACTGTTTTGCTCATTTTTTGTCATGCATCAAATTAAATCCTTGTTTTGGGCAGCTTCTTGCCATTGTATTTTGCTAACCTTTTCCCACAAAATAGTGGGTTGAGTGTACTATGTCAAYGGATTGGCAATCATTAAGAAGTCTTTGAGGCTGAGAGTTAATACTCCTGACCTGAAATTATTTCACTCTTATCTTATTACAAATATATTTCTTCATGTGACTGTATTGCTTGATGCACTGAAATAATGTTAAAATTGCTTGTATTGCTRCTATAGCTTTACTTCTCTGCCTTTGATCACAGTGGTTGCAAACAGCTGTAGATGTCTCATGCTTATTTGATCAATTATGCATTGATTTAGTCTTTTTATTGGTAAAAAATTGTGCTCTGAGCTATTTTGAAGTATGTGCACCAGAAGATTTTGGATTCAACCATTTTTGGTGTATCCTATTTTCTGTTTGTCTGGAGATTGTTCAAGGTTTTTACTGTACAATTAATCATATTTTGACTTTGGACAGAGTCATAAAGAGACTGTGAAGCATTTTGTATCACAGTCAACTCCTCCAAAATATCTGTTACAGAGCTAGTTTAATTTTGGAAACTGTAATTAGCTTTTTCATCATTCTGCCACAAATGGAATTTTTTGAAAATTAAGTATATARGCCAAAATATTTGTAGTGGAACATAAGACTACAGAAATATCCAGATCTGGATAATGGCACATGTAAATATTGCTCATTTTCTTGTGTCAAAGGCCTTTCATAAGTCAAGGTAGATACAGAAGTTGCTCTTCGCTTGTCCTCTGATCTAGTCACTCCATTGTACAAGGCCACTAGGTTAGTCAGGCACTATTTGCCTTTTATGAAGTCAGAAATCACAGAAAACAAATATGCTAAGATTAAATCAATATCTCAACAGATCAATAAATCAACAGATCTCTTTGCTGCAAATGAAACTTAGTAGAGCACCAGTTGTATGCACAACTGGTGGGCTATGGACTAACAGTCTAGACTGTCCAAATCTCTATAACAATCATATAAATACTAAATTCAGTCATTATTACAAAAAAAGGAGAATATACTCAATATTCAGGTATARGGTTTTACAAGGCTATGGCTGCAAAAAGAGTTTAATAGAATATTTAAGATGACAGTGATCTGACATCATCATTGTTTCTGTCAGATTCCTTTTCTTTAGGAATGTAAAAAAATATATAAAGTCTGCAAAATTATTACTGTTCCTTCCTTTTTATTTGCTAATTGAAAAATTTACAGATGAGACTTAAATGTGCCATGTTAGCATATCCCAAATATCCTCTTAGTGCAGAGAAGGTTAACAAAAAGTTCATGCAATTCATCCTCATTCATCAGCCTCACTACACTCTCTGCAACAATCCCTGTATTTAGCCTTGTATGTATTGTTCAATCTTGCATTGTATTTTCACTTCCTCTGTAAACATCAGAGGTGAACCTGAGGTTTTATTTTAAGCATGGTTTTGAGATCTTCATTTTCTATTCTACTTCATGTGTTAGACCTGAAAGTGTTTAGTAGGGCAAAAATGCTCAGTGTGCACATTGCTTGCAGAAGTTGTTGAAAATAATCAGAGTATTGCTTTGTGATATTGCTACAATATGTTGAACTATCTTTAGCAAATTAAAATCATTGTTTATTTGCAAAAGCTTCGTGCAYCATCTATTTGTTGACAGGTCTGCATTTTCTGCTGATGAATACATCTCTGAATAATATGCACTTGTTTTTGAGATAGTTGCTATGAAAATCTAGTGACTGCTGCCATTCCATGCTAACATGATCTTTTGTAGGCTTCAGTTGCTCTGGCAAACAGTGAAAGCATAAAGCTGAGGAAGGTAGCAGTCTGAAAATACAAGAAATGTGGAAAGTTTTTGAGAAGAGCTGTTCTTCTGGAGTTAGAATAAGCAAAATTTGAGTGGTTGCCAAATTTTAAGCAAACTTTATACTGCTACAGACCRAAGTAGCCAGCATTTTTGTAAATGGGACATACCTGTGTGCTGTGGCAGAGTCAGGGAGGTTTTATGAATGTCTTCACAAAAATCTGAAGCCTTTCTGCCTTCTTGTTTATGAAAGTAAGTAACTGAGAAACAAAGTTTTTGGTTCTTGTTTGCTGATGCAAAAGGACTGTAATACGTTTGTTTTTTCTACACAGAGCACCAAAATTTCACTTGGTCTTTGTATGTTCATATTCTATTGTACACAGAGTTGAAAAGTCATTGAATATTTCAGCTTTTCTTTCCATGGTCTTGTACATCATGTACATCAACACTGTGGCTATGACTTATCTCACGAATAGTTAAATTCTGTGGATGCTACTTGTTTCCTCTCTTTACAGCTGCTGTTTCTGTCCTAGGAGTCCTTTTCACTGCCTTGTGTAGAAATGCTGCATTTCCCAGGCTTATTCACAGCTCTAAAGCCATCATGCACCATTGTGAGGATTAGATGCAATTAACATCATCCTCTCTCAGCAACATCCTCTGCTTGTGCTCTTTTCTTTCCTGAAGTGTTCATCACTAAATGGGTATATTGCTGTATAAATCTATGGTGCACTGACATCATGAACATTTTATAATTGGTTCTGTTATCTCAAGAAGAGAAATATTCTATCGAATACRTGGCTGATTTTCTGATCAAGGAATCGAATGATTCCTGTATGGGAGACAGTTTGCTGAATCCTCATCCAGGCTCTTTGGTCTCAAAGAGAGAACTGRGTTGTGCATGTATAAAGCTGTGAATGGCACAAACTGCATAGGAAACGTTTTCCACCCTCATTCCATGCAAGAGTTAGTGGGTGTCAAAGCCACCTAGCCCATGGTAAGGTACAAAATGTAATTTTTCATAACATGCTATTCAGCTGTGGATCTGGTCATCACAGGACATTGTGGAAGCTACAGATTTACATGTGTTCCAAAAATGATTGGATTAATTCATAGAAGAAAAATATGTCAATGACTATTAAGTACAAAATTCACTTCTGACTCAGGAACTCTCTGAGATGATGATTCCGGGAAGCAGTGCTGAAGCTTGCACTGTTCAGATCAAACCTTACCATCTGGTAGGTCTGTTCTTACTCATTTGTGTGCTTCTGTAACCTGACACCCAGGGCTCTACTATGCAAATGCTGGGGAGAAAKTTACCTTGAAATGTCCATGCAACTGAAGAAATGAAAGGTATCACCACAATGAGAAAAAGTCCCAATGGCTCAGTGAAGCTGAGAGGGAAGCAGTAAATATCACAAAGTGGTTGAGACTGGGAGGAACCTCTGGAGGTCTTCTGATCCACCTACCCTATTCAAGCAGGGCCACTTAGAGCTGGTTGCCCAGCACTATGACCATGTATCCAAGGAGGGAGATTCCAGCACCTCTCCAAGCAACCCGTGCCATTGCTCAGTCATCTTCATAGTGAAAAAATGTTTCCTGATGTTCAAAGGACGTCACCTATGTTTCAGTTTGTGCCCCTTGCCTCTGTTCCTGTCACTGGCACATCTGAAAAGAGTCTGACCCTGTCCTCTTTACACACTCCTTTCAGGTCATTTTCTGAAAGCTGCTTTCCAGTTGGTTGGCCTGTGATATCCTGGTGCATGTCCTTGTTCTTCTCCAGCTGAAGGACTTTGCATTTYTTATTCAGCGTCCTGGGGTTCCTGTTGCCCTATTGCTCCAGCCTGTTAAGGTCCCTTGGGATGGCAGCATGGCCCTCTGGCCCCTGCTCCCAGTTTTGTATCATCTGCAAACTGGCTGAGCATACACTCTGCACCTAATGAAGGTGGTAAACAGGATTAAACCTAGTATTGACCCCTGGGGTACATTGCTGGTTACTGGCTTCCAGCTCAACTTCATGCCGTCAATCACCACTCTGGGCCTGGCCATTCAGCCAGTTTTTGGTCCACTTCTCTGTCTGCTCATTTAGCTCATACTTCAGCAGCTTGCCTGTGAGAATCTTGTGGCAGATAGTGTTGGAAAGGCCCACTAAAGTCTAGGTAGAATATATCCACTCTCTCCTCTTGTCTACCAGGCCAGCCATGTCATCATAGAAGGTTCTCAAGTTTGTCAAGCATGACTTGCATTTGGTGAATCCATGCTGACTCTTCCTTATGATTCTTGTCTTTCATGTGCTTAGAAATGGGTTTCAGGATTAGCTGATCCATCACCTTTCAAGGGATCAAGTTGAATCTGACTGGCCTGTAGTCCCCTGGGTCCTTTTTGAAGATAGGMTGACATTTGCTTTCCTCTGTTCTTCAGGCACTCCTCCCAATTTTCATGGTGAATCAAAGGTTATAAAGAGTAGCCTTACAGTGGCATCAATCAGTTGCCTCAGGTTCATCATCCATCCCCAGGAAGAACTCCCCGATGTTTGGACCATCCGATATCTAAAAGGGAAGTCTAGAAGCAGCTCTGTCTTGTAAGTTGAAGCAGGAAAAAAGCAACACTGAAGCAAGTCTAAGAAATGGGAGATTATTGCTAGTGGTTGAAAATAACTGACACATAACAAGTTGAAATGATTTCAAGCTGGAGTTAGTAAGTGTGATGCTAATGCTAAAACTGCTACTGAAGTAAATAAACAGCATCAATACCATCAGTAGTTCAGCAGGTAGAGCCCCYGGATGTTACTGAGGATATGGGTTGTCAATATAGAAAACTCATTCAATTGGCGTTTTTAGCTTGATTTGTATGCATGAATTGTGTTACTGCCAGCTGCAGCAAGTTTTGGCTTCAAAGGACAGCACCATGACACTCTGGAGGGAATGGCTGTCCTCTTGGGCTCATCATCACACTTCAAGTGCAACTCTGGACTTAAGAGAAAAGGTTTTAATGCTAGAGTCCCTTTCTAAGCTATTTAATCTTTATTCCCTGCCAAAACCAAACTCAACACAGTAATCTGTTTGGACAGATGGAGGCAAAGGCTGTCATTTTCTACAGCTTCATACTGTTGATATTCTGAGTGTTATTCTGTTTGACCTGCCTACAAACAGCTCACGTTATCTTTCCCATTCCTAAATTCCTCTGCCTGAAATTCAGTTTTGGATTACAGCTCTGACAYCACAAAGTGGTTCTAATTCCCTTCTTCCAGCTCTTGCTCAGTGTCACAAGCATCCAGTACATCTGCAATATTTCTTTAGAGAAGCACKGCTTCTCTGCTTCCTCAGCTTTACCTTGTGCTACCACAGATGACAGTTCAGCTGACAAAACAAAACTTTGTATCATCCACTGACTGTGCTAACTCCTGATTTCTGATAATGGCCATGTTCTTCCAGATGCTGCAAAAACAGATCTACAAGTGTGAAATCAGTAGGCTTTAAGAATTGGAGTATATCCACTGACTCCAAGGAATGCAAGGAAAGGCTTACTTGCCTTAAAGGGCTAACTTCTCCTGAATATATATTTTCAGTATTATTGGAGGAGTGTAGCTTGGGATAGTGTCTAGTGAATATAGTTAAGCTTGAATTTGCCGTATTAACTGCTTTAAGGACTTGTAGCAAAGGAGAAGGAGRATGTTGCCTTGATGCATGACAAGGTGACATGTTAGCAGCTTTATTTTTCCTCTTTGTTTTGGGGAATGTTGAGCTTCACAAAGATGCTCAAGCTAGAGGAAGCAAAAGTCATGGTCTCTCTTGCAGCCTTATCTAGCCAAAGAAGAGACATATTAGAAAAACATAGAGATAACATAGAATTGGACAAAATATCCAAGTCATTCATGCATGAGAAGATTCCTTCAAGATACTGAAGGGAGATGCAGAGGTGAGATACCTGATACCAAGAAGAAGGTAGAAGGTAGAAGGCAGGACTAGCATTCAGTGATCATCAGTTGGACCCAAGGAAATGTTTATGTCTTGGGCTTTTGAATGGATACACCAAGAAAAATACAGCCATAGTGGGCACTGACGTTGGCATTTCATTGCACTTCTAAGGTTCTCTTTAATACAGGATGGGAGCCCATCTTTTGAGGTAGAGGGACTGAATTCCAAAAATGGATGCTGCAACAATTGGAGAGGAGATTCTTTTTCAGAATTAGAGTTGTTGTCTGGGACGACCTGTTCAAACTGCGTGGGCAGATGTTGGCCTCACTGATCTCTCAGCCTCCCTAGGCTCTCTTTTTAAAATTCAGTTTCCTTAACCACAGATCTGTAGAGCAAAGTCTTCTGCCTCTGAATGTAGGCAGAAATATCATCTCCTCAGGACTGCCAGGATTCTCTACAGCTTCCATGGCTGCCAGACTGTTACTAATGCCAACTGCAGAGTTTTTAATCTTCAAGGTACAAATTATATCTGGAGTTGAGCTTCTGAAACTGTTTTTTTCTCCTTGTGACAACTGCTTCTTCAGCATTGGAGTTGTGTGCAAATGGCTCTTCTTTTCATGGCACTGATCTTTCAATTCAAAATTGTAGTAATTTCCTTTAGGAAACTATCCCAGGGACTACTACAGAACTTTTGCATATTTGGGGAAGCAGATGTTCCTGGGATTGGGCCTGTTGGTATTCGTCTAGCCCCTTAAGGTTTGCCATGATGTGGTCGGTTGACAAATGAACACACTGGTCAAGGTGTTGAGGTGGCTAGTGGAAGTGCATCAGTGAGGGCTTGTGTGATTATGTTAGAAGGAGGCACACAGTGTGTGCCAAGCCTTAGGCTGGTATTTGAACCTTGGGTAGGCTGGTGTCTGTGCCTGGGAAAAGGATCTTGGCTTTACCTTTCTGGTAAGGAGAGGAATTCTTAAAGATCTTGGTGTCCCAAGTGCAGCTGCTGTATTCATCTTTCTCAGC
This sequence comes from Amblyornis subalaris, assembly GCA_018881555.1. Taxonomy (NCBI): domain Eukaryota; kingdom Metazoa; phylum Chordata; class Aves; order Passeriformes; family Ptilonorhynchidae; genus Amblyornis; species Amblyornis subalaris. The sequence goes on from JACAXG010000055.1 coordinate 4,079,955, forward strand.
AGTCTTCCAAGGGTAATGGAGCCTTTGCAATTGATTTCTTGGTAGGAACCTCATGGGAGATAACAAATGGGATTCTGTTCTTGTTGATGGCCCCAGTGCAGCTGAGGGGCCCCTGGATGGTAGGGTCTGCTCAGTCTTATGTTATATATATATTTGGGAAACCAACATTCGAACTACTAAGTCTTCCCCAGCAAACATGTTCATTGTGGACATGCAGGGGTTTCTCTACTCTCTTTTATGCATTAGTGACGGCATAGCTCTGGAGGGCAATGGTAACTCCTGTCTCCAGCAGTATAGTGTCCTGGGAAATGGTGCATTAGTGCTAAATAGCAAATGTTAGATTCCTTTACATTCAGAAAGTTGTGGTCSCACTGTTCTTCATCCTGTGTGTATACATTAGTCATTCCTATCAGAAACAGAATGATGACGGCTCAGGTGAGCTGGCCATCAGCTATGGTACTAGCACAGCAGTACCATATATCTGAATGGGCAGGTCAGGTCCTTAACCTGGAGTAAAACCTAGGATCTGTGGAGCAATTCTTGTGATCCCACCTGCAGGAAAAAGCCAGGCTCACAAACTGGGAAGAAAAGATGTCAGARACATCTGGCAGGAGCAGATGTCATTGCAGAGAGTGCTGTACAAAGGCAGGACCCATCCTTAAGGTGTCCGTTTCTGTGACACAAGCAGGCAAATGGTGCACACAGTACTATGGAAATGTGCAGGTGAGAAGAAGTCACCTAAGATCATAGAATGGATACTGARCACTGCAAGTGCAGTGTGGACAGAGCAGATACGGTCTGTATGGTGCTGTTTGGGCTGCAAGGAGGAAACTGCTTCTTGGGGAGATGTTTGTGGTCATGTAGGTGTAATCTAAGATAACTGTAATGCAATTTTTGGTACCTAACCACATCCAGCTTAAATATGCATGTCTGATGAGTTMAAGGCATTATTTAAATGTCTATTTAAAATCAGGTTTCTACAAAGTGTTGCCTTTTACCTCTGGTCAGCATACTGTTCTTGCAAACCAAAAGAAGCTTGTATATAATAGATGTACATTATTATATATCCACTCAGGCATGTTACTAGCCTGGGAGGCCAAGTCACCTGTAGCCATCACCATTCAACTTCTGAAGGGAACACATAATGATAATGTATGTGTACAGGATGAACAGTGCTAACAGACATATAGATAAATAAATATGTACAGAGAGAGACCACAGTAACAAGAAACATTGATAACATTTGTTCTGTAGGAGGTCTTTTTTAGCTCTAGTAATAAAGTTGCATTTCTCTCCTATGAATGTCTCTCAAACTTTTTACGCAAAATCTGCGTTAACAAACACAATAAACTGGGCCTACTTTAATAGCTATTAGGTGGAAATTAGTCTCTTTTGGGGAACAATTAGAGCTCCTCCTAGTGCCTTTGGAGTAATATTGTAGAGGAGCTGTACCAATTACACTCAAAATATCTTGCAATATTCACAGAAATAAAAAGTAATTAACAGCTTGCATTAGTGTTCTCATTATCTAAGTTCTGAACTGTTTCAGGGCTACGATTTTAATTGGAAAATGATTGGAAAGCTTTCCCTTAAGAACTATTCCCTTTTCCTTTTTATCTCTCTCTCTCTCGTATATAAACAGATTTTAGAGTACTTGTTTGTGATACTGCTGGTGGGGAAAACAGTTACAGCTTTGGTTTATTAGAGTCAGACAGGACAACTAGGAGAGCTGCAGAAACCTGTGCATTTTCATAATGAGGCTGTTTAAAAGTACCCATCAGCATGTGTAATTATTTTCTGTTTATCTTATATTTTCAAAACAAATGTGTACTCTAAAGAATATTAGCTAGCTAATTGTGGTTAGAACCTAATCTTTGTATGCCAATAGCTCAAACTGAGAGGGAATTCTTCTAACCTATTTTATTTTATATTATTTTTCCTAATCTCTGAAAACTTTTGTAAAGCAAAATTTTACTGTAGCAAGGACATATAAATGCTAAATAGTACTTTTGTAATAGAATAACACTAATATTTACTGCAATCTATATAAATAAAAGGGTTTGTTCAGCCTGGAAAAGAGAAGGTTTAGGGGTGACCTAATTGCTTCCAGTACCTGAAAGGAGCCTACAAGAAAGATGGAGAGGGACTTTTTACGAGGGCGTGTAGTGACAGGACAAGGATAAATGGTTCAAACTGAGAGTAGGTTTAGATTAGATATTAGGAAGAAATGATTTACTGTGAGAGTGATGAGGCACTGGAGCACATTGCCCAGAGAAGTTGTGGATGTCCCATCCCTGGAACTATTCAAGGCCAGGCTCAATAGAGCTCTGAGCAACCTGGTCTAGTGAAAAGTCTCCCGGTCCACAGCAGAGGGGTTGGAACTAGATGATTGTTGCGGATAGGTAAAACCTTGCAAAAACAAGATAATCTTCAAGGTCCTTTCCAACCCAAGTCATTCTTTGATTCTATGAAGTATACTAAAAATTTCTATGACATAGTTGAAGCATAATGGCAAATTTAGTTTGAGAAGTTCCACCTATTCCGTGTCAAACTAGCAGACAGGTAGTTACTGACTTTGCTTATGTTAAAATCGCACTGTTGCCAAAAGGCAGCAGATATTGCTTTTAGAGCGATGCAAAATCCTGTTTTAGTGAGGCAACATTGTAGACTTTAAGCTGGTGAAAATTTTGATATGTGTCAGTTGAACTATTCTTGAGCTTCATCAAAAAAATTGGCATTGCATTGGGTACTTTGGCTGACAGTGTGATAGAACTATCCAGCTTTGGGAAACTGGGATATTTTGGCARTTGAAATCCACTGAGAGGAGATAAAAACCCCCAAAAACCTTGGAAAGTTTTTGCTTCTTGGAAGTGTTGACTATGGCTTTATCTCCTCATAGGTATAAATTGAGAATGTCTAGGTAATTAAATATACTGCTCAAACATTTTCACTCTGAATTAATCATCTTGAGCCATGCTTTTCTACTTTCCTGTGCTCTTGAGAGAGCAGTTTTAAAAAGCACACAGTTATTTAATGCTTGAGATAACAGGGGATCCAGGACTCTTGACAAGCCAGTGGACTCATTAGGACAATAGCAGATCACACTAATGAGTGGGGTACCAGCTGTCAAGTGATGCTGAAAGTATGCACAGGATGAAGATTGACTTTCAYCCTATTTCAGCTCAGTATTGAATTGGTCTCACAGACCACTTGGACAGTTTGTGCAGTGCAAGGACTGTGCTTATGGCACTAAAGCAGGCAACCTGTTTTCAGAGCCCATGATCTTTCTTGCTGCTGAAGAAGCATTGTGCCTGCCTAGAAGCACTCTAGGTTGCTATGGTAAAACATTGCTTATGTAGGGAGATAAAAAATGGGAATTTAAGCCTTAGCCTTTGAATGATATCTCTTTTTCTACCTTTGTGAGGCACTGAGTCCCTCCTAGTCTTTGTAAGGAGCCCAAAATTGAATCCAATCCTGGAAACAAACTGAAGCATCTACTTTTCAAGTTACTGCAGGGATAGCATGTTAAGAGTCTTTGTCTCTGAGATGCTTCCGTCTGCTGGTAGTGTTTAGGGCCATGTATGTCAAAGGAGGATTCCTTTACTGGCCAAACTAATCTGTAATGAAATAACATATTTATCATGGATAGAAGAGTCGACTGTCTGAAAGGCAAGTGGTTTTGTTTCTTTATCTGACTTCACCAGGACAGTGAAGAAAACTTAAAATTCTTCTTAATGTAGGGTTAAAAGGCAAATTGTAATGTGATGCAGAACACAGAAGTATACTGCCTTAGCAATGAGCTGATTAAAGCATCTTCATCATTACTAATTGCACTTATTTGCATAGAGGATATTGTTCAGTTTGGGTGAGCGAACAGAGATATTTCTGAACTTACTTGGATATAATTTTTGTAAGATGTCATTTGGCTTGCAATAGTCTTATCTGGATGTCTTGGGGGACTTTATGATGCTATGTATCCCAATTGCCTGCTTAATGCAAAATATTAACTCTGTGCCTTTAAGCTGGGTCGAGAAGCCAGACGCTGTGTTTTGACTGCTTCAAGGACACTCACATTCCTGGCTTATTGCTGCCACTCTGGCTGCGGTTCTTCGGCAGCTGAAGGCGAAGGGAACACTTTTACTTTTTTCCCTCTAGCAGCCAGACAGCTTTTTCTGGGATTTTTCCTTCTTCCTTTGGAACTGTACAACAGACAACGGAACTCCGGGGCCTACACTCTGGGCCCAGAGAGGGGCTTACACCATCCTAGGCCCGGAGAGGGGTCTACACCGTACCCTGGCAACCAACTAGAGACAGAGCAGAAACCACACCCAGAAAAAAGGACTCTGAATTCATCCAGGTTCCTCCATCACGAGAGGTTTATTATGTAACATTATTTATTTTTTCTTCCCTTCCTCTGGTGCCTGTGTTGCACCCCCCAGCACCCTGGTTTGTTAAATAAACAGTTTTTTTCACTTTCCTCCGAGAAATTCCTAAGGTGGGGGGAAGGGGGTTTTAGAACCCTATCTTTTGCAGAGCAGATTCTTCGAGTCTTCCTCCTAAGTTTGTCCAAACCATGACACTGGATCAACAATGACAGCTGAAATTGGAATCATACATCTCAGACCTTGAATTCCTGTATCTGTTGAATCTAAAGCTGTTACCACCCTAAATATCTTTATAGTCTTTCTGTTTGAATTGTGGTTGAATGGTGACCATTGTAAAAGAAACTACTTCCAAGTAGATATAATGACAAAATTCTTAATTTTGAGTATCTGCTTCACTACACTTACCCCTGTTTGCATTTGTTCAGGACCTTTTCTGGCTCCTATTGCCACTTGAAATGTTTCTGGTGAATCTGTTCTCAGATGTGACTTTTTATTTATTAAGTGAATGAAAATAAAGTGAAGGATCAGCCTTTTATTTTGAAAGAGGCCAGTACTTGTGGACATGTTATGTGTGTCATGCAGAGAATGATGGATTACACGGTAAAAGGAAAGCTACACTTTTCCATTTGAGGTGTTTTGCTCTCAATGTAAGGTCTGGTTCAGGGTTATTCAAAGCACATAAACAATGGAGTTTTAGTTGCATACGATACAAGACCTCAGATATTGAAGCCTGTACTTTTGCACAGGACTTGTTGGACATGGAACAGCAAGATGCTTACCATGCATTAATGCAATATATTCTGAAATACACTATTTCTGTCAGGTAATTTTTTGATTGCATGATTTAACTAATAGTTTCTTGCATGCTATGTACATACTTTTCTGGTCAGGTCAAATTCAAATCATTAATAGTCACATTGATTTTTGGTTTTTGCTGTTAGCTTCAGGTATTATCAACAGATTGCAAACCTGATAACGAATTGTACTGCTAGAACYTGGAGTTGTTATGCAGCTGTTGTTATTCCTCAGATTAATCACATAAAATGACTTTTGCTGATGTACAGGTTACCTTGAACAATCCAATTAGATATTCAATATTCATATTGTCACCCACTTATTGTAGACAGAAAACTACCCATTTTTAGCATTCTGTTCTAGTATTACAAAATATGTTTGACTGGACATACAAAAGGAAATATTAAAACAAAAATGTAATTGAGACCACTGAAATTTTGGTTCTAGTTTTTTCCTTCCTTTCTTCCTGCTGTTTCTTTTCCTACACAGATGGTTTCTAACATAGGTTTTGATAGGACTTGTAGAGTTCATATCACATGCAAGCATGGCTCTTGTGGTCTTTTTTTCCATCTAAACAGGCAGCATACAGCCCTTATTCTCTTGGTGAATTGCATCTGCTCTGTAATAGACGGAGAGCTGGCAGAAAAATGGCTGGAGTAGTTCTGAAGGTGAGAAAAAAAACCAGGTGAATTATCCTACCATGACCTGCATTTCGTATTCCCTATTCTTTTCTTTCCTTTCTGTTTTGCTACTTTCAGTGTTCCTAAACCATTGCATTGAGAGGCACAAGAGCACAAAAATAAGGTGTGACCTTGAGCCTGTTTCCCTTAATGTGTAGCATAACTTTGTCATATCTTTTCTTTGCTACTCCTGCTGTCAGACTTATTTCTTAATAGCATACCRCAAAGGCTTAAAATTAAAGTAATCTAAAATATCTATCAGTAGCAGAAGAAAACCTATTAAACAATGGCAAGTGAAAATCTAAGAGCTATCTTAGGTTAAATGTTACCCACATCAGTTGGTATACCAGAAGTGTGAAACCTGATTTTGAATCATCTTGATTAGAAAATGATTTTTTTTTTCCATTTATTGATCTGGAATGAGATGGATGCATAATTCCTGTGCACTTAAACTAGCTCAGGCTATGAGTGTGCATTAAAGTAGGTAATGAAAGATTCTGGGTTTTGGGTTTCTTAAGTTTGCCATTTTAACTTCTGAAAAGCTGATCACCCTCTCACTAAGCAGCTAGCTTTTTAAAAAGGGCGTGATTTCCTGCATGGAAATTTCTCCTGCTGTAAGTTACTAGTTCATGTCTGTTATTCTTAAATGTCATGTGATTAAAATAAAGCCTAAAATAAAGGCTTTGTCCTAGCCAGTTCCTAATATCTGACAAATGGTATTGTGCTGTGTAAATATAAAATGATTRTATTAACAGAATGTTATTACGAAAACAACCCTGTGGAAGTTGTAGCACTTACTGGGTTGGTTTCATAGTATGGAAAGCACATGGAGCTCCATAATATTGAGAACCAGACTGCTTGTCACACCAAGCACTGCTCTGTCAGGACTTGAGTCCATCTCTTGGTTCATGTACTATGAAATTTTAATAATGTTCTATTGAGATAAGTCAACTGTGGAATTAAACTTTCCTTCTGACACTCAGCTTAAAGGAAAGAAAAACATACTTCTTTAGTAAATACCATATTTAATCTCCATAGTTCCAAGTAGCTCTGAGAGTGACTAAACTCACTTTCTTTCAGGATGATTATCAATGTTCACTCCAAAGCTGRGTTTGCAGAGGTGGCCACCACAGTACCAATGGAAGACAATTTTTTCAGTGATGACTAATAATATAGGCAATTTGGGTGGACATCCTGGGCAGTTTGAAATGAATAATAATATTGAATTAAGGATCTGCATTCTGTTTCTTTAGATTTTATTTGGGTGATAATTTTCCTTTGTCTCTCTTTTAATTACCTTTATGTCATGTGTAGTTTATGTCATATTTATAAAAGTTAGTGTTTGATAAACATTACAGTAAGTGAGTAAAGTACAAATTCAGTTCAATATAAAATACATTTATAATATACTACATTGTTTATAAACATATTTCACTGACTCTGCATTCAGTTAAAAAGCCAGCAAGACTCTGGGCACAAAGGAGAAGCATCAGAGTGTGAGCTGTCCTTATAAACTTGMAAATATGGTTGCATTAGGCTAAGTTAATCACTGCAGAGGCAAATGAGCACCAGACCTAGAATACTAATAGTAGCTTCTGGCCATAGCCTGTGCTTCATCCAGGGGGACATGTAGTTGGGAGAGGGTTATGAAAAAGCATAATGGCAGGATCAGATGGAAAGGAAAAGGTGAAGGAGTTTCTGTGGTGGTACAGACAGTCTAGTTATTTGGGATTGACAAGCCTGGGACCTGTGTCTACCAGGGCTGGAAAAGGAGAAACAACTACTAAAAACAGGAGTAAGAGAAAGAATTTAAAAATAGCAAAAAGTAAACCCAAATGAAACCCTACTGGATGATGAAAGGACTCATCGAAGAACAATTGTATGGCAAAGGACCAAGAACATAAGGTTCACCTTGTGTGTAAGTCTTTACTTAGAGCTCAAAAGGAGTAGACTTGGTTGGAAGATCACGTCAGCCACTTTCTTAAACAGAAGAGGTAAAAGAGAAACTGATGCAGCAAACTGAGGAGAGGACAATGCCAGATAGTGTAGTTGGGGTGCTGCTGCTACTATATATTTCACAATGGGATTAACATACCTTTCACCACTGATTTGTTTTGAGCTGAGTAGGCAACTCTGAATGTCATCTAAATCTGGKTTTTTTTGTTTTATAGATGAACTTTCTTCAGCTTCAAAAACTGTTGAGTTTAAGAAAGCCACAAGCAACTATTTCAGGACTTGCTCTTTGCCCTAATACAGTATTTTCTCAGGTATTAGAAAACCAAAAAGYAGTGTTTTGTAAAACAAGTGCTGTTATTGGATGCTGTGTAGGAATCAGTCAAAGCCTGATGGAAATTTCATTGGGTTTTCCGGAGTTCAAGAAATGCCYTGTGGTGTCAGAGCAATCTCTGATGGTGAAAATTGAAAATGCGGTTTAGGGAGAGCACACAAATATAGCTGCTTTGTGCCATCCATTCCACTTGTACTCCTCCACTATCCATATTCATTGTGTGAGGAATGTTAGAGGGGAAAGTCCTAGTCTGTTCCTTCAGCATCTGCTTATGGACCAGGATCTGGTACAACACCTGCTTGAACATTTTGCCTCTACAGCTTCCTATGGCAAAAGATTCCACAAGTTCACATGGGGAAAAAAAGCAGTTTATACRTTTTGAATCGATCCCCTTCTATTTTCAGTGAGTGATCTATAGTTCTGATACTTGAAGGATTTGGTGGAAAACTTGTGCATGTAACTTTTCCTCTGCTTCATGGTTTTGTAAGCTTTGCTTGTATGCCYCCTCAGCATTTTTAGTTCTCCTTGCAAAGCAGCTGATCTCTCCCTTTCATCATTCTAGTTGCCCTTTTGTGCTTCTTCCCTCTCTCTGCTATTTCCTTCCTGATGTGTGGAGACCGGGGCTGCAAATTGTGCTTGAGATAAGAGCTTGGCAAGGTTTTGCACAGAGGCAGAATGGTGCCCTGTGTCTTCCTTTGCTGCTCTTCTGGGTTCAGAAGACAAACTGCATTATCAGCTGTTCAGTGCTGCAGTGTGCAAACCCCTGTCCCAGCCATTTTCCTTTGGYATCTTCCTGATCTTGAGGCCATGTTTTCATGGTGCTTCCCAGAAGTTAAATAAGCAAAGACCCCTGGAATGCCCTGACTCCGGCATGTGAATTCATGCTCCTTTTGGAAAGTTGCAAAGAGGGTATACTTCTGTCAACCAGAGGCTGACCACCCTTCCCCACAGCGGGGCTACTGACCAGAATGACTCTCCATGGATGATGTTTGCACAGTCACAGGGGTGCAAGGAAAGACTCCCCAGGATCCTACTTGTGGTGGCTCTTGCCTGGTGGTTGTTCACACTGCTGGGTAGGGAGGGAATTTCTTATTTCTAGCAATGAATATTTGACTGTACATCAAATCCCATCATTTATTTTGATTTCCACATTTTTCTTTCATGAAATGTTTAATTCCTTTGCATCATGGGCTGTTTTCTACATTAGAAATTCACTTTAATATCAATTGCTTTTGAAACTGTCAGATTTTGAGAAGCAACTAGTAAGGCAGGAATAGTTTACGTGACCAGAAACTGAAGCCTAAAATACTCAGTCACTGCTGCAAGATTTTCATTAACATTTATCCACAAATAGCTATGGACATTCTATTTWAAAAACATCTTATTCCTAGAGCTATATTACTGCAAAGCTAGAATATACCCTTCTTTTCACAGACATTTCCAACCCCACATCAAAGCAGCCTTTGCTTTCATATGGTTTCTTCTACAGAAATGGTCCTATTAATAAAGCAAATGGCAAAAGACCAGGCAGTATTGGGTCTTGGAAAGTGTACTGCAGATTAGAAGCATATAGGAGAACCCAGTGGGAGACCCAGGCCCTGAAGCCCAGGGATGAAGATGCCTGACTGATGCACTCCATGTGTCACCAGCAATGCCTCACAGGATATTTGCCTGTAGAGAATCAGCCACTGGCTCCCATAACACCTTCAGACCATCCCCTCCTCTCACCAGCCGTCTTCCTGGGTTTCCATGAGGCTGAGACATAAGGTACTTGCACCTTATTGCCTCTGTTTCTCTGGGCTCCCAGTGTTCAGAAGATGAGGCAATTAGAAGRCAGTGTATGATTTTGGAGTGAAATAGACAATCCATATCTTGGGGACCATACGTAAGAGCAAGCAATCTTCGTGTTGTTTTCCTATCGACACTTTTCTGCCTTGAAGAAAAATATTAATTTGAAAATGGGAGCAGAAACATGGCTTTTCTTTTATATTTGATTTCTTTCTTTGTGTAGTTCACTATTCACAAACTGTGAACATGTTACTTGAGAGTCTATTTTATTTCTGAGGTATTTTTGTAGCTATGTGAGCAGTGTTYGTGTCTGTCGGCCCCAGGCGAAAGGTAGAAATGCCTACGAAGGCACAAGGAAGCATCTGGATGTATGGTAGGTGTTGGGTCCATGCYTGAGGCTGACAAGGACTAATTGTCACTAATAGCCGCCTAAAAGAAGCTGAGCAAGGTTACAAAGCATGTAAAGTGTAGGTTCAGCAAAGTGCTAGCTCTGAATAGCTGGAGAGAATGCAAACCAGACAGAGGGTGTTCCTCTGTGAAATTACCTTCTTTGAGTTGTTTGATAAACCATACTTCAAAGTAGTGAGTTAGAAATTACCTGCTATAAAAGAGATTGAAACAGCAGGTTGTCTTACAAAAGTCCTATGATTTGAAATAGATTCCTCAGCTTGTCTACAAGAGCCAGATCTCTGCCTTCTGAACACACTGCAAAGTCTCCTTTAGGAGGTTAGGAAAAGGGTTTATGTACCATGAAGGTGCTTTTGTTTGTATCCTGTGGGTAATGTTTTCTGGTGTCTGAAAGCTTGCTTCCAGGGAGCCTTTGCTGAAATTCTGGCTGTACAGTGTAAATGTAATGCTTTGGATGTTCGAACACTGAATGCTTTAAAGCGTTTATTAAGGAAGGTGGAGGAAGAGCAGTGCAGATGGGGAGATCAGTACCAGCAATGGATTTAAGTTCTAAGGGCTGTTGCTGCCTTTTCTTTCAGAAATACTCATAATTCTTCAGTTTGTGATGGGTTTTGGTGTCCAGCAGGGGAGGTGCACTGTGCTTCAGGAGTGTCTCTTCTGCATTGCACAGAATTCTGATCAGCGTTTGGGGAACTATAAGCTGTTAATTGCTATTTCCATTCTCTTCCTTTCRGTCCTTATGATAATTTTAGCAACTGCATAGGAAACCTGCGTTTCACACAAGTGCTCGGGATCCCTTGTTCCCAGCCTGCCAGCCACAACGGCTGTACTGAATGAGGTAAAGAAAAATGATATGGTGTGGAAGGGGTCTTCTTTAAGGCAAAGGGTATAGACCACAGGTGTAGCACATCCTTCTTACCCCCAAAGCCAAGCCAAACTTAGAATTAGGCCCTGAGTCTGTTGTCTGACTGCCCTTGGGGACTATCTTGAGTCTTRCTTCCAGCCCCTGAGAGTAGCCAGAGCTCCATACTGAATCTCTGTGTTAACAACCAGCCAGCACAGATAGTTTTAAGGGCTGTCAGTTGTGATGGTAGAGGCTCAAGGCTTCCTGTCTTAGTGCTGATTCCTTACAACAAAAATGTTGCCCTGAACTCAGTTGATTCTTTTTTACTCTTTTCATTCAAAACAACTCTTTTAAATRGTGAAGTGAAGCACACAGGAGAAAGGTTTACAGTCAGATGCCTCAATGTCATGAGCATGCTCTGTTTTTTCAATAGGACATTCAAACTGCTGGATAGATGCTCAAGAATACCTGTTTAGGGCTGCTTGATCCTCATGTTTTCACTACTTTACTTCACAGCTAAATATTACCTTGAAATGCTGTTAAATGTACATACCTATTCACAATTTCTTGGCTATACTGGCTCCCAACATGTTTTCTGTGTCATCTTCAGACAGAAATGTAAGTAGTGGAGAAACACTTATGCATGAAGAAATACATCCATGTGTATAGACTGAAAATTGTGTCATTGCTCATAATTAAAGCCAGAAAAAATAAGAATCTGTAAAATAAATCTTTCAATATGAAATGTAAGAAGTGTGATTTCATCAGTTTTGAAGGTGATTGATGATGTTGTATGAATGCTTACATGTGGGAATGAGAAATGACAAACTTCTCAGTGTTTTAAACAAAAGCATAATAGCTTGCAGGTGAAGTTTCCAGCTGGAAGCTGCAATCTAGTAGATGAAGATTTCCACATATGAGGTAAATTTTCTGACATGCCTGCACTGTCTAGGTACTTAAAATGAGATTAGGCAGCTTTCTAAAAAATTATTGTATTCTATCCATTTTAAAAGTCCATTGACTGCTCTGTGCAAAGAGCAGAATTGCCTCCTCTGGCATTTGTCTGTGTGTTCTGAAACTCCAAATGCTCAGTTTACCCACCACACCTGCACATGGCTTCCATAACCATCCATGACTTGAAAGTCATGGGGCTTTGCATTACAAATTCATTATGTGTAAATAAAATTTCAGAATTTCATGGCGTTTTTTTTAGCGAACTATGTCTTCTGACACTTTTTCTTCATATATTGCAATTCTAAATCAGCTTTTAATGCTTTTTCATTCATGCCACTATCTGGCATGCACTAGGTTAGTTTTCTTTTTAAAGTCAGAATCTCCATATGACAGATGTTGGTATCAAAATAGCACCTGGAACACCACATTCTTATATTGAATCAAGAAGGAAAATGTTGTTGAGGATTAGTAATACTTCAGTGTCAACATTATTAGCCAGAAAGAATGTTACCTCTCACAGTTAGTTTCCTAAACACTTCTTCAAAYTGGTGGTGTTATTTTCAAGCCTTGAATGCAATGGATGGTAGCACACAGAATCCATAGCAATTTACACCTTCAAAACTTCTTAGAAACTTCCAGTTCCTAGAACTTAGCTAATAAAACTGCTGACATACTTTCGTGTTTGTTTATAGTAGCTTGGGATATAGTTGGAGCTGGAGAATAGTTAAGTTTATATTTGGCCTGTAGCATTTTGTTCAGGTAAAGCCAGTCCCAAAAGAAGTTGAGTTTCATTGAGACATAGTTTTGTTTATTATCAAAACTAGGGGTAAATTTAAAACCACTTGTCACATGAACTTCAGCAATAGATTTTAGTGCAAYAGATAGGTTCAGACACCAGATCATAACAGCAAGAATGCATTCAGGTCACCCTAGAGAAGCTATTTGGTATCTTCATCAGCTGACTTCTGTTAGGGGAAGCCAAAAGGGCCCTGCTGTTGCCTTATATGTTTGAAAAGCAGAGGCTGAGGCTGGCTAAGAGGGTAAGAAAAAGTAAAAATTTATTTGAGGTTCGGAGAAAAGCAATCCCTGGGATACCCCCAGGAATGGCCGCATTCGCAGGGACTGGGCCCTTGACCCCTGCGGGCGGAGCAAAGCAAGTGTAAGTTATACAAAAGGTAAAAAGGGTMAAAAAGTAAAAAAGGTAAAAAAGGGTCCTGTGCACGTTTAAGCTTCTACTATTACAGGGTTTCAGTGAATTAACATAGTTTTGAAATATTCTGTAATGAAAAGCAGAATTTGATGAGGCTATTCCTTGTGGCGAATTCCTATTGGAAGTTTTTCTGCTTACTTCAGTAGCTTCGTTTTTCGGATATCATGTCCAGCTCTGGAATGCTTAAAGATGACAACTTGGTTCTATTTTGTCCAGAACAGAGTGCATTATTATCTTATGAATTTCAGTGGAAAGTTAGAGGAATTCTATTATTCTAACATTACATTCTAATATATATAAAGCTAGAAAAGCAAAAATCTCTCTCGCATCACTACCACATGCTGCAACTAAAGGAATGTGCACATGAATTACAAAATCTATCTCCACTTTACTTTTCACTTCATCCTCTCTCAGTCCTGGCACTTTGAGCCCCACCTGAAGGATATTTGAGTAGTTCTTTTTTCAGTAATATTACAGAATATATGACAAAAACACACCAGTTACTTTTTTTTCATCTTGTTCTTTTTGTCGTCAAGTCCTTGAGCACACTCACCACTTGTGGGTTGTCTGCCTGTGCTCAAGGTTGGTGCTGACATGGTGCCTCTGTGTAACCTTGGTTCAGGTTAGTCGTGTTTAGGTGAGTTGTGTGACAAAGCTGTGAGTTGCAGCTCTGTGGTGTATGAGATGCGAGACACACAGACTGAGAGTGAGTTCTGTGAATCTGTATTTTTCAGAACTTACATGATACTTATACAGTAAGACCTGCAATGTTCAGCAGAACTTCAAAAGCTAGTTCCCGTAAAACTTGTTAGCTTCTTATCAGGGTCCAGGTTAGCTGAATGTTTTTTCTTGCCCTCAGGCCTTTGTGTGATAAGCACCCCTGATAACGGCAGGAGATGTCTTCACAACGGGTGGTGTCTTCAGGGTCTTATCACAGGTGATAGCTTCACAATGGATGTTAATTTCTCTGCGGGGGTTGGCTCCGTTTCTTTTGCAAATCCACATCTACACAGCTCCTGCTCTCTGGAGCTGCATTTCAGCTCAGGCCCCTGCCCTTGTTTGTGCCTGAGCTATGTCGCAGCCATGTCCATGTCCCCTGTCACGCTGCACTTGACCTCTTGGTGTGACCTTGGATCAGCATTATTATTATGAACTTGTCTAGCCATCAGTGAATCTTGACTCTCCTGACTATTGCCTCACTGGACCTGATCCTGACCTTGATTTGCTAACTTGATTGTCCTACTTAAACTGGTGGGTGGACACTATGGGCCCTTGGCTAACTGTGGTTACTGTCGCTTAAGCTGCTTTACTCATCTTGCTCAAGTACTAGGGACAGCAGTCTTGGCAACGATGTTCCTGACTCTGTTTGCCTTGCTGTCCACCCCCAGTTTGGTCTCCCCTTCCCCAAGGATCTGTTGCTATAACTTTTCTCCCAGCATAAGTGTAATGCCTTCATTTCTAGTTTTCTGTGGTGAATGCCTATCTTATGAAATAACTTAATACTTTCCTTTAATGCAGTATCTTCTTTGGCCCATTATTGTATYCAAGTGTGTTTCTGAACACTTACAAGCCTCATTGAAAAGCCCAGAGCTTTTTTCCTGCAGGATAGCAGGTATGAGCAAATCTGAACCTTTAAATATTTATACATATAAGTAGAATCCYTTGAAGCAATTGTGACTTCTTGGTTAATTTTTTTAAAGGATCAGTCCCCAAGATGAATTCATGTTGCAGAACACATCTGGTGTGGCAGTTCACTGTTATAACATTGCTGCTTACAACAGAGGTAATGCACTATGCAACTGTTTTACTCTGTTTCATCAAATATAGACAGTTTGGGGACACAACATTCCTCATGACTGAATAAAAAGGAATTAATAAATCACTCTCCTGGAATGGGGAAATTTGAGGACCAACTGTTACCATTTTCAGGCAAGGCTTATTAATAGAAGTTGTGGTGCTTATATGAAGTTGAGGTGTGTTGAGTGGCTTACATGAAGTGCCATAAATGGAAGGACATAAGACAAAAACTAATGCAGACATGCTACTAAATATTTAGGGATTCAGTGGTACTTGGGCTACCTTTTCAACGTGCCTTCATTAATGTGGTGTTCAGCACTACATTGGAACGTCTGTCTGAAGGATAAATTAGCCTGAGTAGGGCTCTGTGCTCAGGTGGCAGGGTGTGCCCTGCTCTAGTTCAGATATACATGCTTGAAGCTGCAGCATGTGGTACAGACATACTCTCACTTCTTCAGATGCCAGCAACAGTTAAAGCTGTTCAGTGCTGCCCACTGGAAATAAAACATGGCTATAACTGTTAGACTTTAGTTTGTCGTTTGTCTCACTCGGTATTTTTCCTGAAAATGTCAGTAAATTTTTCCAAAGAGAAAATTATAGAAGAAAGACGTTGATTTCACCATGTCAGTAACCACATACCAAAATCTTACAATCTTAGGATCAAGAAGACCAGCTAGCTCTTTGCTTTGAACCCAGGAGAGATGATCATTGCTGGATAGAAAATCACAGAATCACAGAATATGCTGAGTTGGAAGAGACCTACAAGGATCGAGTCCAGCTCCTGGCCCTGCACAGCACCMTCCCCAAGAGTCACACCATGTGCCCAAGTGTACTGTCCAAATGCTTCTTGAATTCTGTCAGGCTTGGTGCTGTGACCACTTCCCTGGGAACCCTGTTCCGGTACCTAACCACCCTCTGGGGCAAGAACCTTTTCCTGATATCCAGCCTAAACCTCCCCTGACACAACTTCAGCTGTCTGTGTTGAGATTTTTAAAAAGAGACAAAATCTTTCAGGGGGGAAAAATGGTTGAGAAAAAATATTTTAACAGAGACTTTTGAGGGATTCTCAGCTGCTGAGAAGATGAACCTGGTGTGAGTATGCCCTAGTCCAGCAAGTGTGGCCTCAAGCAGGCATTTGTATTGCTCCTGAGCAACAGGTCTGCTTTGGTGCTTTTCATAAGTTCATTTCTTTTCTCAAGGGGTGGGTCAAAGTCTCTCTAGAATGGCGAGTTCATCCCTTTTCGTCCATGAAGAGACCTTAAATCAATGGTCCAACACATCAAGGTGACCAATTAGAAAATAAAGCTAGAACAGGGTGTTGGTTCTTAATGTTGCATCAGAAAGGGAGAGGGAACAGAGGTTCCCAGAGAGCAGTGTACCCACACAGGCATCTCAGCACCTAGAATCATCCCCCAGAAGGTTCCAGCTGGACACCCAAAGTAATAGGGGATAGAGATAGGTCCCATCCCAGGGTACCAGTCCCGAACATCTTTCCCCTGAGTCTAATGAGTAGTGATCCTAGGATCACCATCAGGAAGAGGCTGACAGTGGCAGCTTTGATGGCCACAGACAATGTAATACCTGTGAGGAAAGAACATTGCTCATTTGACGTCCTCCCTCATATAACAAAGCAGTGGTCTACTTAAAAAGGTTTATTTTCTTTCATTAGTAATTCTTTTCCTTGAAGATTGCCCACATGTAGGGGGATCCCCTCATCTCCTCTCGTATTCTGGGTCTCAGATACTTTCTTTGATGTCTGTTGATGTCTATTACCCAAATCAGTTATGAGAATTTGATGACTAAACATGATTTTTTTGTCCATTCATATAAGTCCCAAATAACTGATGCAGAAATTTCAAATGACGGGCACTGATGCATTAGTATTACAGAAAGTTCCAGTGTAATTTGCAGTGCTTCAATGCTGTGCCTCTCTTCCCTGATCATTTTTCATGAATGAATTTGAAGAATCAGCATGCCTGTAAAAAATAATCCATCTGACAGCCTATCTACTTTCCCTTCTATTTCCCTGGTGGGGAATAAGGAGGACAGTTCAGCTAACATAACTGCAAACTCCATTTTCCCTATATCTGTTTCTGTCTGAACTTAAATTTCCAGAGCAGGATCTGTTTTTTAATATTGCTATTTGCTCAAAAACATAACAGTGTTTTGAGGCTCTGCTGGCCCCAAAGCACAATGTAATATACACAGCAAGCTTATTAAGGAAAATGGAAAGATCATTGTGATGCTGAAGTAATATTTCCTTTTCAAACAGAACTTGTCAGCACACCGGTTTGTGCAAAATGTGCTGCTTGGAGGAACAAGCGGAATGGCATTGTTGGAGAGGTCATTTCTGTGTGGAGAGCAGCAGGCAGCCCAGTCTGCAGGGACCAAAGTGCTTCCGTCTGGAAGAAAGCTGCAGTTGAAGGAAGGCATTTGTCATGAGGAGGCTGATCCCTGTAGRGGAGTCAGAGCCCAGTTCACAGTTGTCTTCATGAGTAAGAAGCCCATCCTGGCTTCATCTCTGTGTCCAGTGACGATGGTTGCAGAAACCCAAGCCTGGTTTGGTGGTCCCCTTCCCTCTTACAGCAGCAAGGGAGGGCTGGAAAGGGCAGGTAGGAGTCCCAGGATGGAGGGATTTGCATCGTGTGCACARGCTGGGTGGGCTGCCTCTCTGCAGTTGGCTCTGAACCTTGCACTCACGTTAAGTGGTGCAAGAGCATGTAAGTCTTTACCCACAAATGGCTGCTGGAATAGTTGATCTGCTCTCATGTGCTCTGCATTGGCTCCAAGAAAAAGGCACGTGGGTGCTGGGCCAGCCTGTATCCTCCAGCAATTGCAGCCTTCAGGCATGGGTTGAACTCTCAAGCTGGCAGGGCACTAATAAAAGCTGTTCCTGATGCAAGCTATTATCTGAGTTGGTGAAGGCTGGTGATGTTTAGAGAAAGAAGATTCCAAGTAGAAGGGAACTCCATCCATTCCCTTGTCCCTGCCTCATAGAAAAGACAGGGCTGGAGTACAACTCTAGAGAGCAAACACCAGCTGTATTGTGCCTCTCAAAGGGCCCAACTCACATAAAGGTTTGGGACAGATCCTACTGGAAAATCTCTTGTAGGCCTGGGTGTGGGGATGACACTTGGAGGCAGATCTAAAAAACACCCATCTGGACTGTGTCTCTCTGCAAAGAAACCTAGAAAAGGTCTGTCCTGTGCTTCAGCAGAAGTGTTTCTTCACAAGTACCAGCCTGGAAGCTCTTTGATACACAGCATCACCATCAGATTACAAACGCATGCTGCTGGGCCTTTAAAGCAATGTCAATCCCAACAGCAAGAGGCAGTAGAGGGAGGGATTGTGCCACAAACAATTGCTTATTTACTCCGTTTCTTTTTCTTTGAATACCATTGATGTTCAGACTTTTTTGCCTCAAGAGCTGCTGCTTGTTGATTGATTCTCTTGACCTAACCCAACTCAGCTGGAAAAAGTTTCTAAAACTTAGATTTCCACCTGTTTACTCAYCGTCTTTTTTTTTCCTGTCTCTCTCTTTTTTCCCATCTTCACTACTTTAAAGTTTCCAAAAGCCCACAGGCCTTTTTTTTTTTTGATTCTGACTTCTTCCTACTGTACTTAAAGATTTTTTTTGCTTCCTCTGCCATTTTTAACCTCTTCTGTTTATTTTTATTTTTTTTCTCTCTCATTGTTATGTTATCTACCATAGTGYTATCAATGCAAACTTCTCTAATTGCCAGTTTTGGAGAGAAGAGTGTAAGACAAATGGCAATAAAATTACGACTCTTCCTCACTTGCTATTGGTCCTGAGAAATAACTAGCCCATTATTCACAGAACTGTACCTTTGATAACAGTGGTAAATATATTCACCAAACTGTGTTCCTTGGATATTCTTGTTCACTTAGAGAAAGTCCACCTGTTTACTGTTAGAAAAATATAGACAAGTTAATTTCCAACTTAATAGGTGTTTCCCTCTGAAATCAAAGTTATCGTAAGGATTAGCATACAGCTGCAGATTTGCAACAAAAATGTAAGTTTAACAGTCTTCAGTGATGAGAATAAGCACACACATTTCAGTGTAGCCAAACCTTTCACACTTTCTTAACATGTTTACATTCTCATGGCCTTGTGAAGAACACCAGTGTCATTGCACCACTCAAGATGCAGTCCTTAATGTATTTTGTTAACTCCTCAAACCCCTACACTTACATACCTCCCTGTGGGCTGTTTGGCTGTKCTCCCCTAGGACATATTGAGGGTACCTCTACTATTGATTAACAGTAGGTACCTGTCATTTCTGTGTTAGCTGCTCACTTAGTGTCACCTACATGTGTTATTGTCAGATCTAGAAGCTCCATGTATACTAAACTGCATTGTTAATGTCTGAGAGGAGACTGAATACTTCACCATCCTTTTTATCTCATATATTTCATATTAACACATTATACATAAAGTGCATATTGCTTTAGTCTCTATTGACAATACCATATGTTGCTTTCTGTAAGCCAAGACCTCACATCTATTACACATGGGACTGTGCCTCTCAGGAACATTGTTTTCTGTAGTAAATGCTTTAGTACAGGCAGCATGCCCAGTTGCCTGCATCAAGGTGGGTATTTACACCATCTGCTTTAAGCATGTAAGCAGAAGTGTTCAGGTAGGAGCTACAGCTGCCTACGTGGTCAGCAGAGAGTTTCTTCTGCTCTGCTAAATAAAGTAGCACTAGCGAGAGAACTTGAGTGCTGATCTGTAAACGACAGAAGYACAAAATTCTGTATCACTTCAGCTTTGTTTTGGAGCAAACCAACAGGACCTAAGACAAAGCCTGGGAATGGCTGGGGATGGGTTGCTCTTGGGACCATTCCCAGCAGGCAGTATGAATGTGGCTGCACCAGTTATAGTTTTCTGTCTCACACAGTCCTTCAGTGTGGTCCCAGCACTACTCATGCCACATGTGCTCTTGGTGATGAACAAACACCACTTGCACGGAGGGCAAAGCTGTCTCCTTATCCAGGACACCCCTGCGCTCCCTCAGGTAAATGTCCCAGKACTAACAAGGAATGACCTGTTTCTTCAGGAATCACTCAGGCTGACCTATAGTTCCCTGTATCCTGTCTTGCCTTTAAAAATATATGTAACATTAACCTTCTTGCCATCAGCAGGGTCTTCTCCTACTTGCCATGATCTTCTGTAGATGATAGACAGCGACCTTGCCACGACACTGGCCAGCACTATCGATGCTCTCAAGTGACCACCACCTGACTCCACTCTATTCTCAGCCTGTGYTGATATGTGCAAAGGCCAGACAGCACAATTCAYATATGCCAATTATTCACATAATACAAAAAAACCTGCTGATTATTTCAACCTTCACTGTGTTGTCTCTCCCATCCACTCGTAGACTCATGTTGTATCTCTTTTTACCTTACTACCCCTAAWGTCCCTCACTAATTTTAGTTCCAGCTGGGCTGTAGCTTCCCTGATTTTACTCCTCAGTGTCTAAGCAGTGTTTTTTGCTTCTGCTTCCGGCATATTCCATGTCTGTATTGTAGTTCATCAGGATGGTCCTTGCCTAGCCTATGGGCTTCCTGTGCTCCTGCACAATGGTATAGTTCATGCATGAGCTCTCAGTAAGTTCTCTTTAAAAATCAATTAGCCCTTCTGGGGACTTTTCCCCTTCACAGCTCCTTCCCACAGGCTATTTCTTGAATAAGTCAATTTGCTCACCCAGAGTCTCAACTCCATGGCTCACCTTCCTGGCTCTCTGCTGCATCTGTCACCTCACRGCTGCTGCAGCCTGCAATGACCCACTCATAGCCCCAGCAGTGCTCTGTGACCCCTCTCACCCCCGCTTCTCCCCTGYTCTTCAGCACAAAGCCAAGCCAGGATGATTGCCCTGCTCTTGTATTAGGAGTGTTAACAYTGCACTCGAAGAACCTCCTGGATTGCCTGCCCAATGCTGTGCTGACCTTCCAGCAGACAACCAAGCAGGTGGCTGAAATCCCCAGTGAAGACAAGGGCTCCAAGTGGGAAGCTTCAGCCCCTGCCTCCTCATAGCCTACAGTCCGCAGTACTTACTCATCTATGACGACATACCCCATGTGGCTTCTTGCTTGACCCAGAAACTCTCAGCAGGTCTGTCTCCAGTTTGATACTGGGCTACTGCATTGTCAAGGAGCTCCTTAATGTAAAGCATGACACCCTCACCTCTTCTCCACCTGTCCTTCCTAAATATTGTGTATCCACCCATGGCCACATTCCAGCCACATGCAGCACACCACAAAGTCTCTGTRTCCCTGATGGCAGAGACTCTGCAACTTGCCTAGCAGTGCAGCTGCTCCTCCTGATTGCCAGGCACTGTGCATCACTGAGGGCACCTGAGGGAAGCTCTGAATGCCTGCCTTTCGGTGCAAGTAAAAATGGGATGGGCTAAAATCTGCCTTATTTAAGCATATAATTTGTAGCTGTAGAGAGAAGCAGGTGCAGGAATTTTCCACCATTAGTGAAAACAGCCTGGTACCTTGGAAAGCTGCTAGAAAGAGATCCTGTGTGTTTAACTCCCATTCTTTCACTCAGAGCACTCTCAGAATTGCCTCATAGATATATCCAGAGCCAGGCATTGTTAGTGTGACATTGTAAGCAGAGTCCTCACTGAACTTACAGATGGTTTTTAAAAATCAGTGGCATTACTTTGTGATGAATATCAGTGGCTGTTCAATACTTCTTACTGATGGCATTAACCTTCATAAGGGATTAGCACGTACACATATCAAATACTTGGAAGGGGTCAAGAATCACTATTAATGCAGTTTTCATAAGTGTTTAATGTTCTATCTAATATTATCATCTTGGCAGGTATGCTGCTTGTCAGGGAATTATTAAAATTTCTAGAGGACGTTYCAGAAAACATTTTGCAGAGGACCTATTTTAAAATGCAGCAGATTTTAATACTTACAGCAGAACAAAATAGATTAAAAAAAGCCCATCCATCTACATTGGYGGAAATAGGACTTTTGAAGTACAGATACAGAAAGAAATAACCAAGGAAGCAAATAAAAATGACAGCATGCTGCTGCTCCATCCTCTTTCCCAGCCATGGAGAGTGCTGGTTTCAACTTCCATATGCCAGTATGATGCCTGGCATGTGTCAGTCAACTTTAGGCACTCTGAGTGTATTTTGCCTTTGCACAGGGAACTTACATGGTCCAGTTTCCTTTTCAAAGTTGCCTATCACTCATTGTACAGTCGTCTCAGAAAAAATCCACTAAACAAGTTTTGACGGATTCATAGTCTGTCAGATCCAAAGAGTTGACCATCTTAATGAGGCAGTAACTGGATTTTTCCTGGTCTGTTTCCAGTTTCATTTGCAAACTCGGATAAAGCACTTCTGTACAGTGTTCTGCTCCAMGGCAATGCAGTGTCAGGGCTGACAGCAAAGCCAGCTTTTAACCTGCTACTTACAACATATGGCTTCCACTTCTTGGAACTTTAATTTGATGGAAATATTTTGCATTGATGAGGTGAGAATTTATAAAGTGGTGAATTCATGCCAGGTCAGATGTCACTTTTCTAGGGATGGAGAACAGCGTGTAGTCATACATAAGCCTAAAAGCTTTTCTGA
The DNA here is from genome assembly GCA_018881555.1 of Amblyornis subalaris. Lineage (NCBI taxonomy): Eukaryota > Metazoa > Chordata > Aves > Passeriformes > Ptilonorhynchidae > Amblyornis > Amblyornis subalaris. The sequence goes on from JACAXG010000055.1 coordinate 4,102,728, forward strand.
TTTATTTCTCATTACATGATAAGACAACTGATGTTCTGATCTTATATAATCTGTAGAAGGATTTGGTTTAGAAGTACTGTCCACCTTTTAGGGAAATGGACTCTCATAAATCAAATTTGTTTAGTGAATAACAGAATGAAGGAGGTTTGGACTGAACTTGATGGTTTYGCATGTAGTTCTCTTCTTCCTCTATATGTCTTCCATGTACACCAGATGCTAGGTGCTTGCTGGAAGAGAGCATTACTCAGATYGCAGGAATCTGAACTTATTGAGGGATGGCCTGTTGTTATTCTGGGCTTACCTGYAGCACTTGAGGAGGTTTCTGTTTGGCAGACAGACAAACAGCTCTGTGTTGGCATACATTTGTTTGAAGATACAGTGTATGAAGAGCATCCCTGGTATCCCTGGTACCTTGTGGGTAGTGTTGTGGCAAGTCCTTGATTTTCATGCTGCCAGGTGTTGTAACTAAGAAATTACAACTTTTACAGGGTAATAATGACTGATAAGGATTGTAACCTGGCAAACCATTTTCACAAGTACACAAATGTAAAAAACCCAAATCGTACAATAATAAAAGTCTGCTTCCCCCGCCACTGCTCCCCATTTTGCATTGCCACTGCATTTCAGCGTGTGCTGGGCCCTGATTTTTAGAGCAATGCATCTAAATGTGTCACCTGACTCTCACCCCTGGACACCTGCACAGAGGTTAGTGCACAACCCACTATCTAATGGCTGCAGACGTGCTCGGGGCACACTGGATTTAGCAGCACATTTTCACACGTGTTGCTGATGACTCTGTTTCAGTAAAATCTCATTAGTTCTTCCTTTTGACAGCCAAAGGCAGAAAGGAACTGTTCTCCTGCCAAAAACTGAGTCCCTGCTCTAAAGCACGAAAAAGCTGCAGATTTTAAAAATAGAGAGAAAAATTTAACTTCAAAAAACATATTTCTTACAACTGCATTTTCAATAGGGCTGAAGTGAGTTTGCTGGAATTCATACATATAGAGCATGAAAGAGAGTGCAATTATGCAAAATGTGAGCTCAAATGGTGACTTTGGTAAAGTTACCTGGGATTGAAACAGCCTGTGATGTGACGTCTTAGGCAACCTTAGCTGTACTGCTGCCAGTCTGCCTGTCAGGCAAGGAATGTGTCATCCCACAGTTTGTCAGCTTCTCTCTGCCATTACCATCATCCACACCCTTCTCCAGTGCTAAGGCTGTAACTCTTTCTACTTTTTAAGCAATTTATTTCTTAACACTCGACCAGTAGGATTAAATGTATGGTGCCAGTGCATTCCTTACTAATAAATCTCAATGCTACTTTCATTTTGAAAGGATTTTACAGAGGAGGTCAATAGCGATGTCCCAGTTTACAGCTTCAGATAACCACAGTAGAAGGTAAATAATAGGCTAAAAGTCTCATTGCAGACCAGGACACTCTGGAATGAGTCCCATATAACAGCATCCAATCAAGGAGAGATTGTGTATATGAAGCGTGATTTTGTTGCGATATTGGAGTAGGAACTAATCGGGATATGTACATATAAAGGAGAACCCAAATCAAACGCTGGAAGAATTACAAATAACTAAAACTGTATTGAGAGCTCAGAGATAGGCACATTCAGATAAATGAATGACTCTGTTAGGAYAGACAAAATGGCTGGAGAAGGAACATTATATGGGGACCAGAAAACCATAGAATGTATCTGAAAGTGTCTCTTTTCCAAAGAGACAAAACAACTTTGTAATAGGATGAACTTTGGAAYAAAAGGAAGTTTTATGGCAATACACAGATTATTTCAAATAGTTTCTAAATTCCTATTTTCAGATCCTGTTTTTCTCTTTTAAACTAGAATATTCCTTACAGTCACAACTTTATAGTACCATATAGCACATATCTGCAAACTTAACAAACTGATGTGATCAAGGGTCAGGGTTTGTGTCTTCTCAGCAGTAAGAAATACTTTTCATAAGAAGTTGTACCCCACCATGGCACACTGATAATGTAAATTCTGTGTAGAGAAAAGGTTTCTGAATCTTGAGATGTGAAAGCAAACTTAACTTTTAAGAAAAAGTTCTGTCATTACTATCATTGCTTTTCCAAGGTTTCAGACATTATATAAGCTGCTATTATAAACTGCATTTGCTGATTTTTTTTGCATATTCAGCTAGGTGATTTCCCTCAGCCCAGCATAGTGGTATTTCTCAACTCACATAGCAACTGTTTTCCAAAATATTGTGGCAAAAGAATTGACTGTCAAAGCAGTATCAGAGTTTAAGGCATCATAACAGTAACAAACAACAAATTAGTTTATGAGCCTAAAAACACAAGGGGTTGGACACTGTATTGCTAAAAGCCACATGAAGGTAAAGCCTTCATGCCACACCCACCACACTGACTGAGAYGGGATGAATTCTTGGTTTGAGGATTTGCTCCTTGTATTATTCCCTTTTTTAGTGCAACCAGTTTTATGTAAGGAATACAACAATCATTGACAAGGCTGGACCTTCTTTTGCCACAGAATCACATCCTGTTCTGCCTCACTGTCTGTCTAGCCCCATGGCTCTTACATTCTTGTCTGCACATCAAACCAATTTCCTTTAAGAATCCATCTTTTCCTTATTTAACCTACAGTGTCCTTGAGAGGTGAGAAGGAGCTTTCAATCCTCCTGGGCCGAAGCAAATCCATGAATCTGGCCTCCCCCTTGCTGAGCGAGGCTATCGACCATTAGACTATCACACAACAGAACTACAGAACCTCTCTGTGCACCTTGACTGGTTTGAAGTCCACAGGAGATTTCAGCACTCATCCACCCACTTCTGAGTGTCAGCAAAGACAGGAGCTTACTTCCCTGTTCTGGTCTGGCGGAGTTCTGGGCACAGGTACAAAGTACTCARTAATTTTCTGGAAGACATTTTCTGATGTATGCCATGTATCAACAACATAAAAGCAGTAAAATCCTGTGATTATTCCTGCTCTCTGTGAAACACCAAAAAATGAAAATTTTTAAAGCTGGACCAGTTCTTTGATCTAGTTCACAACATCCTGGCAAACAATTGTGCAAACACACCTTAAAGGAGAGAATGAGGCAGTGCTGTGAATCTAACCAGTGTTTCAATTAAACATTTAATCTCTTGAAAGCATAATGTCATACCTAAAATCCACTCAAATCCTTTGGATCTGACACCCTGTCTTAGATTACTAATCATGCCTACTGCATTTTGCACTACTGTGAAATTGTTTACAAGTCAGCTTTTATCATGAAATCCAGTACTATGGAGAGATGTTCACAATAATGAAAATCTACAAACCAAACAAACCCTCCGTCTTTCTCATGAAGTCAGTCTTCAGTGTAGTGCATCCCACAGCTGAACTATTTGTTGTGTTTCTTTAGGGAATCCTTTTAAGAGATAAGCTTGACAGCATGATCTGATGAGAAATTATGTCTGTTTGTGATTGTGTTGGGCCATCAATGGAAAAAATAAAAGCTTTTTGTTAGCTCTCTTGAGTCTCTATTAACTGCAACATACAGAATGCCTCCAGCTTCTGAGGTGGCTGTTAAAAAGGCAGGTTCTTTTTGTGACAGCCAGCTGTTGTGACAATATTCTATAAAAGCATTCCTTCTAGCTGGCTAGGGATTTCGTGTGCATGCTTTCTGTTTTGCGCACTSTGTCCCACATTTTTATTTGGGGCTTACATTAAAAAAATACTATTGAGTGTCGTGCTTGTCAGGCAAGTCTGGGGACTTCTGGAAAATTACAGCTTCTCTCCTGCTGGTGCTGTAGAAATGTAAGCCAGTCTGTTCACAGAGTGCTGCTGGACCTGAGGGGACAGTTCCTTGTAACCCACCTAGYTGATCAAGGGAAGCCAGTTATCTTTCTGGATTTCAGTAGCTTTTGATGCTGTCTCTCATAGTATCCTTCTGGACAAAATGTCCAGCATTCAGCAGTTCAACCAGGGAAGTGCTGGATTTTGCACCTGGGATGGGGCAACCCTGGATGTATGGACAGACAGGGGAAGGAGATACTGGAAAACAGTGCTGCAGAAAGGGACCTGGGGGTCCTAGTTGATGGAAAGTTGAATATGAGTCAGCAGTGCCCTGGTAGCCAAAAGGGCCAACCGTGTCCTGGGGGGCATCAGGCACTGCATCGCCAGATGGGCAAGGGAGAGCATTGTCCCACTCTGCTGTGCACTGGGGTGGCATCACCTTGAGTGCTGGGGACAGTTTTGGGCACCACAATATAAAAAAGATACTAAACTATTAGAGATTATCCAAAGGAGGGCAACAGATGGTGAAGAGCCTTGAGGGGAAGCTGTATGAGGAGCAACTGAGGTCACTTGGTCTGTTCAGCCTGGAGAAGAGGAGACTGAGGGGAGAACTCATTGCAGTTACAACTTCCTCATGAAGGGAAGAGGAGGGGCAGACACTGATCTGTTCTCTGGGGTGASCAGTGACATGACCTGAGGTAATGGCTTGAAGTTGTGTCAGGGGAGGTTTAGGCTGGATGTTAGAAAAAGGTTTTTCACCCAGAGGGTGGCTGGGCACTGAACAGGCTCTCCAGGGAAGTGGTCACAGCACTAAGCCTGACAGAATTCAAGAAGTGTTTGGACAACACTCTCAGGCACATGGTGTGACTCGTGGGAATGGTGCTGTGCAGGGCCAGGAGTTGGACTTGATGATCCTTGTGGGTCCCTTCCAACTCAGCATATTCCGTGATTGTGATAACTTCATTCCTGATGCTACAACCTGGAACTGTTTCTTGCTCTAGTGCTGGGTTGGCCCCTAATGGTCTTTAAACAGAATAAGGAATGCCCTGTGCCAATCATACCATGTTACCCAAATCTTGACTAAAAATAACTGAATGTTAACATGCATTTAATTTTTATCTAGTTCAGGCTTCTCCCATACTCAAACATGCAGGCTTACCTATTGTATTTAGAAATCCACTGCCACATCTGTCTCTAACTGGATTAACTACATAGACATTATTATATGTTGTATATAACAGTTATATTGTTATTATAATTCATTTTAATAACTACAGCTTACTATTTTATTTAGTTGGTATTATCTGGACCACAGTATTAGTATGTTATAGCTTGCTTTGAGGCAGAGGCGAACCACCAAAGAGGCTGTATGCAGCTGGCCATGTTGGACTTTGCTCTCTCTTCTAATTTTTAAATTCACATGGCTATGACTAGTACTGCTCACAAGGTGTGGGCTGGTAACTGATCCAATTAATTACCGAAATTCTCCAGTTACTGGCTGGCCTCATTATGAGAATCTCTACAGAAGACAGCCAAGTCACAAGGAAAATTTTGTTTTATTCATGTATGTGCCAATATATACGTGAGTATAAATGATAATATTGTGATATTATGATATATTCTTTTTCCCCCAAGTTCTGCATCGCACTTGGAAGGCCTTTCCATGCACACAGGCAGCACAGGTTGCCTGGGTCCCCATGGAGTTGGGCACCTCTCCCTGCTGACAGGATCTGCCAGGCTCTGCATCCCGGTGAAAAATCCCCCAAAACACTGTTTAAAGGTGGAATTACTGAAAYGCAATGCTCTACTTCAAGCATAAACATGAGAACAAGCTCCAAACTCTGCTCCCATATGGTAAAAAACCTGTCCCTCTCTGAACAACTGCTGGAAATTTCCTCCCTTCTTTTGTAACAGAATCACAGAATTGTTAAGGTTGGAAGGGACCTCTGGAGATCATTCAACCCCCCCTGCCAAGGCAGGGTCACCTAGAGCAGGTTACGCAGGAACGCGCTCTGGTGGGTTTTGAGTATCTCCAGASGGAGACTCCACACCCTCGCTGGGCAGTTGTTCCCGTGCTCCGGCCACGCTCTCCGGTAGCAGCCAGCACTTGCTACAGCTCCCGGTGCAGTTGGCAGGGACGGGGGCGGGCAGGCTTGCTCAGAACGCTTGCGGTGTGACAGCCTGCGACTGCCCAAGCAGCATTGCCAAAGGGCTTTTGGAGCTGTGCAGGCCGAGGGCTCTTCCCTTTCAACACTCTATGAAGACGGAGAGCAGGGGAGGCTGGGACAAGAAATTGACGCTAACGATCTGAAATGGTCCCCTCAACTGAGCTTGGACCAAGGGAGCTGGGAGATCCCAGCAGCGAAAACCTGCTACTTCCGCGCCGAGCAGCACACCCAGTGTCACCCCGCGCTTCAGAAAATGACAAACGCGGAGGTCGAAAGCTGTCTCCGTTCAGTTATTAAGTTAACTGGGATCTTTACGCGCGCCAGGCACCTGGGCAGCGCTTTCCGGCCAGTGCGGGAACCGCGCGGGAGGCGGGCGGGAGCCCCGGCTGGCGGCCCTTCCATCCCATGCAGGCGAGAGCTGCCAGCAGGAACAGCTCCGCGGGTTGGGGGACCGGACCTCCACTTGCGTGACCCACCCGCCTAGGGTTTCCATCCCAGTTTCCATCCTGGCTTTCTTCCTGCCCCCGTCGCTCGCCCGCACCGCCCGCGGCTGAGCGCGGCGCCGCCTCTCCGTGCGCAGGCGCTCCGAGCCGCGCCTGCCCTGTACCGCGCACGGCGCGGGGGGGGCGGCCGGGCCCGCCCCCTGCGCCTACCGGGCCGCGCTCGCCGCTGTCCCCGCCCGCCTCCGCCTCCAGCTCCGCCCGGGCGCTGGGAGCGGCGGCAACTTCCCCTCAAGTCCGCCCGGCGGCGGGGGGACGATGCGACCCAGCTGAGCGCGGCCCGAGAGGGGCGGGCGCGCCGAGGACGGGGAGCGTCGGCAGCAGCGGCAGCCCCGCCGCCCTAGTCTGAGTAGCCCAGCAGCCGCCCGCCACAGCCCCCTGCCCTCCCCCGGTCGGGGCGGGAGCCGCCGCGGCCGTCCCATGTCCCGCAAGGCCAGCGATAATGTGGAGTACACGCTGCGGAGCCTGAGCAACCTGATGGGCGAGAAGCGGCGGCGGCAGGCGGACGGGTCCGCCGGCTCGGGCGCGGCGGCAGGCGAGCGGAGCCTCATCGCCGCCGAGTCCTGTTCCAGCCTCAACAGCGCGGCGTCGGGCGGCGAGCTGGAGCGGGCGGCGCGGCGCCAGTTCCAGCAGGACGAGACCCCCGGCTTCGTCTACGTGGTGTCGGTCTTCTCCGCCCTGGGGGGCTTCCTCTTCGGCTACGACACCGGCGTGGTGTCGGGGGCGCTGCTCCTCCTCAAGAGGGAGCTCAACCTGGACGCGCTCTGGCAGGAGCTGCTCGTCTCCGGCACGGTGGGCGCCGCCGCCCTGTCCGCCCTGGCCGGCGGCGTCCTGAACGGGCTGTGCGGCCGGCGGCCCTGCATCCTGCTGGCCAGCGGCCTCTTCACGGCGGGGGCCGGCGTGCTGGCCGCCGCCCGAGACAAGGAGACGCTGCTGGCGGGACGCGTGGTGGTGGGGCTGGGCATCGGTGAGTGCCGCGCCGCCCCGCGGGGTCCCGGCTCTTGCCCCGCGGGGGCAGCGCTCCCCCGGGGCAGGTTAAACCGAGCCGGCAATCGCCCGTCCCCGCGCGCCCGCAGCCCCTCGCGGTGAGGCAGCCCGCGGGCAGAAGGCGAACTGGCCCCGGGGTGTGCAGGGTTCAGGGGCTGGCGAAGGCAGCGCTTGGCTGAGCGAGGTCCGGGGCTGGGTCCCATGGCCRTCGCGGCGGGGTGTGCAAGGGGACCGTGTGTGTGCTTGCCCTCTCCGATTTTACTTACAGGTRGTGTAGTCCTGCCCCTTTGTCGGGAGAGTTGTCTAGTTTTTGTACGAGGAGAATAGTCTTGCATCCTTTCTGCAGTTTCATTTTTAGGGTGGTCTGTCAGTGAAAACCGCAGGGTTTTTCATTTGAGGGGGTTCTGGGCAGTCAGGGACGAGATCACGCCTGTCTTTCTGAACTATAAATACCTCTCTTCTGGTTCCCTGCACAGCTTTGCTTGGGCACTTGGGCACTACAGGAATGCTTGTGGGACAAAATGAGGTAGTAATCTCCTTGGTCGAAATGAGATGATGCTTGCTTTGGATTTCATTAATGATGTCCAGAATTGCTGCTGTTTGATTGTCTTCCCCTGCGTGTTGCATGATTTGCAAAGAGTAGGTTCTGGTAAAACTTTATAGTTGTCCCAAAGAACTTGCAGTGATGAGGACCGTTTCCTCTAACCTATGAGRCTGGTTTCTGTGCCAACCATATCCTAAATATCCCCCAAATTTGTGTTGCTCTTCAGCTTCAGCTGCCATGCTGTCTGGCAGTAATCTGAATTATACTCATCATCYAAGATGGGCTGTATCAGGTTAATTGGAATCCTTGGACTGTAGTAGGTATAATCCTGTAACTTCTATCTAAAAGCACAAGGACAAATTGAGAATTAAACTTGTTTTGCTCTATATAGCAAAGTTATGCTTCTTAGGCACTGAATAATTTTTTTGGTCCTCAGGCTTGTTATAGACAGACTTGCTGTGATGCGATTTGTGGCCTTATTAAGGAGGAAAAGTTAGTCATAATAAGGGCTGTCAGAAATAAAATTGACTCTATCTGTGAAAGGGCTCATGCTAGTTTTCCTGTACAGTAAGGGACATCTTCGGGTTGTGGTTTTTCTACCCCAAGTTGGAAGAATCTTTTTAATTTTTTTAAATGCTACCTCTCTGCCTTTTTTTTTTGTTGTTTAATCAAGACTTCCCACTGCAGAATCTTGATAACATTTGTCGTGAAGTTCAGGAGACAAAACTGAATTTGACTAAGAGATCATATAACAGGAATTTTTGTGGCAATATGTAGTACATATATTTAGTGGTAGATACTAAAAATACCAAATTTGACATCTTTTTGTGTTTGTGAAGCTTGTCATGTTCTTTGGCAGTAACTGGTTACAATGACAATTTCAGGGGGTACAGAGAAATGAAAGGGATGGATGGTTTGCCTGACTCCTCTGTATGTGTTTTGTAGAGAGATACATAGACATGTTGGAATTGTCTTACAGTGGTGCAAATAAATGATATTCGTATTGTTGGAGAGGTATGAGACTTTGGGCTTAATATGATTAATATGTAAACCACAGAAATGAAAATTGGGAGCTGTAGATCTTTTGTGTGGTCTGGGGAGAGCGATCTCTCTTTGGCTTCTGTCCACATCAGGGACAGAGGTGRTGGTCCTGCTGGGACTCTGGAGAGCTGAAGTAAAAACTGAGAAATGTTCTGAGGATTTTGGAGCACAAAGACACTAATTGGTATTTTAAAAATGGGACGTTTTCTTTTTTTTTTTTTTAATCAAAGATTGTTCTTCTTTATGTGATATAGCTTAGGGGCAGGAGCAAAGCTTTACTTCGAATTGCTGTGACTGAAGCATCACAAGTGACTCCAGGAATTGCAGAGTCCAATCCTAACATGGTTTATTTTACAAAAGAAAAAAACCGTTGTGCTTCAAAGCTGTTCTCATATAGCAAACTGCAACAGTCTCTACATTAAATCCCCCACCAGAGGGAGCCTGAATAATTTCATGAAGGCATTAGAAATTGGTGGAACTTTTTTCTTCCTTTTTATCTCTTACAGACTTCTGACTATCATTTTACGGCCCACAGTGAGCCAGAGCTTCCTAATGTTGGTGTAAGAAGTCTGCTCGGTAATGTGACACTTCAGTGATAGTTTGAATTGCTAAAATGTGARGGTGCAATGGAGTAGTGTTATGAATGCTTTCCTACCTGAAAACCAGTAAAAACTTCTTAACTGTGTATAATTTTATACATTTTTGAGGTTTCTTTCCTGTAGCTCTCTGCAAATTGCTCATCAAGAGATGTACTCTGGAAATACGTGTTTGCTTGCATTTAGTAAATGAATTACTGTGTTACGAGCAGTACCGTGGTCCTGTAAGAGCAGATGTGATGTTCCTTCTGCTCTTGCTGGTTCAGGGCAGATCAGTGTTAATTTTGTCTGTGTGAGAAAATGGCTGTTTTTCTTGTGACTGTGATTTATAAAGGGATACAGTTAAAATTTCAAGGATGAAAACCAAGGATATATGCTGCAATGAGGAACATCTCTCATTTGTCTGTCTTGTCCATTTCGTACCAGTTTCCTTAGAGCTGTTTTGAAATGGAAAAACTCTCCTTTTCTCTACAGCCATTACAGAAAGAGATGTTTCTGGAAATAAAGACCTTCTTTCAAGGACAAGCCTAAACCCTCTTTTGTTGTAAATAGATTTTTATGGTGGAAACAGTTCTGTTCCCTTTCCCACCCCCCTCCCCTCAGTGTAAATATGAAATACAGAGAATGCATAAAAATGGAAAACATGTTCAGCATGAACTTAGAATATTCTTAGATCTTTTCAGATCTGAATTTCTAAATACATAGTTCATGACAGTTCCAGGCTAAGTGGCTTAAGAACAAGGTTATGGCCATTTTTCCATCCCGCCTGTCCATTCCTGAACAGTTCTGGTGTCCCTGACTCTTAAGGAATTTGTCTGAGCCAGATGTCAGGAATGCAACRTTTGGACAGACACTCATTACAGCAAATCTGGCAAAATCCAAACATTTAGGAAACTGGATTGCATGTGCTTGGTAACACTTTATATGAGCATAGCTAGGAAAAAAAGTCATTGGTACAAAGCATGTTTGGACCTTTGTCATCTGATAATGGTGAAGGCCTCAGCCTGTTGCTGGACAGTGCCTGGTGACACTTGGTTCAGGAGTGAGGGTCAGCATAGTTTTGCCTTGTGTTGGCTGCTGTAGTTTGTGTGCTTGATAGGAAGGCCATGTGCTTCACTTGGCTCATCTTTGGTTTGTCCTACTGAAGCCTGAGGTCAGACCAGAACTGAAAAACTGAAGGCAAGAACTAGGCATGACTGGAGATGAGTTATTCCTGCTGAAAACCTGCTGTCTTGAGAAGGGAGAGGAAGAGTGAAAATAGTAATCACTGGGACTAAACCTAATAGAGACTAGAAAGGGTAATAATAAACAGCTGTGTTTGCAAAATCACTTTTCTCTTAGGCTGTAATCAGTCCAGTGTCCTAATTTTACAATCACTTTGCCTGAACCCATTGGCCATGGTTTGCCAACAGCTCATCTGTCTGCAATGGGAGCAGTTTATCCTTCTGTCATCTGAGGATGCTGAAGGTTATAAGCCTACAGCTGATGTAGGTGGGTGTTGGCATGGTGCTTTAGGTAGTGAGGTGTTCAGGTCACTTTTTCAAGAACACTTACATGCTACCTGTGGAAGGAAAGCAGCTGGAGCAGAGTTCAGGAAGTGACAGCGTTAAGCTTSCTCCTCCAGAGCTGATCTGTATCTTAATGTACAATCATTAGCTGGATGATTAGATTCTCCTGTCTTGTTTGGCATGCAGAATAAGTGGTGCTCAATTAATGATCAGCCTTTCAGTGTTTTGTTTTCTTGCTCAATGTGTGGCTTAGGCGTTGCTTAATGGACACACTACCCAAGCCCTCATGAAAGCAGAGTTACTTAGGGCTAGAGTATGTGCATGTTACTGGGTCTGCAGTGCTGTGGGGACCTGCCTGGTTAGGTGCTTTATCTTCTCCTTGACCCTGGTCTTTGGTACATGAGGTATCTTCACAATGTGAGCCTRCTGCTCAGTGCTTACTTTGTGCTTAAAATGTCTGTAGTATTTTTTTTTAAAGACTGTATTTGAATGTGACATATGTAGTGTTCCTGGTAGCATCTTTTTACTACATATGTAGGTCATTTTCTGAGCAGAGGAAACAAGATTGTACACAGAATTAGGCAGGAGTGAAAAGCGCTGGCATATGGTCATGGCTCCCCTGGTGGGATTGGCTTCTACTGACAGTAAGGTTCAATAGCAAATGACAAAAATAACCAAATTTATCCAAAGGACTTACATCGTGTAGTACAAACTCTGTATTACATTTGCAGTGGTTAAATAAAGGTCTGCCATATGATCTGGACTACCAGATATGCTGTGGAAATACTGGAAAATAACTGGTATGACCTGTTGCCTGTGAAAAATGAAGATATGTGCGCTGGTTTTTATTATTACTCTTTCTTTGGGTATTCTACTGAGCTTTTTCAGGTGATGTGTATTTTTATTTTGGAAAACCAGATTAATCTTCTCATCCTTCCTCCCCAGCCCGACATGGCAAGCTCTAAAGCTTTAGTCTGTTTTTATAACTGAGTATCCACCCGATTTTTTCAAGGGAGTTTACACCTCAGTGCATTTTGGAGTCACCCTCAGCCCCCAGATATGCTGTGCTGCCTCTGACAGATGCTTGTAATTTTCAATCCAGAGGTTCATAGGCTGTTTTTTCCCCTGGAGACAGTGGTTTGTTAGTATAAAATGGCAGTAGGGATGAAGGGCATAGGAGAGACAAATTGCTGGGTTGTTGGAATTGACTCTTGTGTTGTCACTGCCCAGAGGTGGTCCAGAATCTAAAGCTACTGACATCACTGTGTGTGCTCAGGATTGGATCTCTGTATTTTAAGAGCTTAATCTGTTCTTGTGCAAAAGCATCTGGAAGGATACATTAGCTTCTCAGAGGAGCTGTGATCTTGCAGGATCCCAGGATTAATTTGAGATGAAAAACTGTATCTTTTGAAGCTCTCTATGTTTGGTTGCCTTGGACAGGATACACAGTGCTATGCTCAGTTAGTTCACTGTCATGTCAACAAGTACTGACTCCTTTGTTTTTTTGTCTGATGGTGTAATACAAAAATCAGCAATTTGCACATGAATGTTGCTAGCCTATATTTAGTGACCATTTCAGAATAAAGTATTAAGTACACAGTTATGGGAATTTTTTGATTTTGGATTCTTCTGGAAACTCCCTGTACTTGGTCAAACTGTTCTATCAAAACATAATTCGTGTTGTATTTTAAGTATCTTTGTTTATTTTGGAAAAAAAGAAAAAGCATCCACTTC